>OX453261.1:12200205-13400205 GCA_949709985.1 Luffia ferchaultella | reverse complement strand
ACAGAAAGAATATTCCATTAAGCTTAGTAGGTTTTTCAATACTTATCTGCTGTCTCCCTGCATCGCGCGTGCGCAATGAAGAGCTGTAGTTTTCCAATGAAATGTTAATTTTAATCCGTTGGCCGTTACTAAACTTTTACTGTATTGTCTGATATTGGTCCCCGTCGATGTAATATGTAGGTTCAGTTAGGATCTCTAACCGAACAATCGGTCGATCAGTATGTATTTAGTGTCATTTTCCATCGAAACAAATTTCGGTTATAAGTGTCCGATCCAACGATTATGACCTGGATCTCCAATGTTGGGTCTGATTTTCCAATCACCCGGGCTTTTGCAGTCATTATAAGATTTTCGCTAAGACACTTTCCTGATTTTTCCATGACAGCTAAATTCTAATAAATGTGGACTTGACAAGTTTTAAATAGATTCCTAATATTTATTTTCACAGAGGAATCGAAGAACGCGGCTCGAATCTTCACCGAACAGTCGTCGAACCTTCTCGAACGTCTGGAAACTTTGGAACGCCAGTTACACGAGAGAGTTGCGAGTCAAATACCTCGGGATGTTGAATCTCTAGAATATCTGGTGCTGCAGCATAAAGACTGGGAGGGAAGTCTACACGCCCTGTCTGAGGATGTCGAGGAAGTGCAAGCTACTTTCAGAGGTACGTCATTTTGAGTAAAATACTACTAATGTTGACATAATAAGGTACGTCTTTAAGAGCTTGGTTTTAAACACTAATCTGAAACCGGAAGTAATGATTATTTTCCTTACACCACCAATGTCGGGGTGGTTGTTTTAGTCAAAACTAATATTCGCATACAGACGCATTACAATAGAAATTATTGATAGGTAATTTAAACACTGTTAACAATCACGGACAGAGCGACCGATCTAGTCGACAGTTCGTATAATAATGATAGATTTAATATTTCAATCCTACTTATTAATGAATATAACCACTGTGGTTTACGTTTAATTACCATAATATAATTTAACATATAACTCGGTAGTGCAATGGGTAAGCACTCAGTCTGCGGTACGAAACGTTCCGAATTCAATTCCAGTGTTGGTACATCTTAGAAATGTAATTTTTTACGTGCGACCGGGTCTGGGTGTCAAAATATGCCCCTGTACAGCGCTTGCCATATGTACGTGCGGCTCTGAACTGCGATATTGTGCAGGTCCATCATATTTCTATCGCATCAATTCTTTAAAATTGCGTTACGTAACCCTTTTGTGACTAATAACTCAGAGCTGGACTTTTATATGACGAAGGTTTGTGTGATTGTCGTTGCGTCCTCACTCAAAATACAGGGAATCCTAGTTTGAAAGAAATGTAATTGTGTGCGTATGTTAAAGCGTCTTTTACTTGTATTAATATTTAGATATTGATACTTGAATTTAATTATATTCAGGTATCGCACTAAAGACTCCAGCGATGAAGAAGAATTTGGATAAAGTTATGGGCAAGTGGAAGGAACTGCACTCCAAATCGCAACTGTTCGTCGAGAGGTAAGGGCACGCGTTTCTCTTCAGACCGTCTTTTTAGAATTCTGTATCCAAATGGGAAAAAAACGGGATCCTTACGATTTTGTCCTGTCCGCCCGCCGTCTGTCTCTCCGTCAGTCACAGCCATTTTACACGGAGACTGTTAGCATTACATAGACAAAATTTGGAAGGTAGGTGTAATTTATGAACAGCTTATATCAGTGCTGTGAAGACACGAAATAAATTTTCGTTGTGGGGTCATAGGGTGTGGGGTCTTTAAAAATAATATAAAGGTTTGAAAATGACTTTTTTATTTAAGTCAGTAGTTGTTGAGATATGCGCTCCTTGAGTCCTAAAAATGTGCCCCCTCCGCGCCTCCATTAAAACACTTCCAACGGTTTGTACAGTCCGTCTTGACTATGGAACCCCTCACTGTGGGTGATCTGGCACGCACTTGTTTCATTCTTCTTTTTCCAAACTTCTCTTTGTCCCTTTCTTCCCTGACGTTTCCGTATTACTTGACATCCAAAAAATGCGTGTGATAAGGATCACATTTTTCGTCGCACTTTTGCAACATATATTCCTTGCTTGGGAGAATTCTCGTGATGCCATCGGGGTTTTCTGTGACTTGTCGAAGGCATTCGATTGCGTATGTCACGACACTTTGCTCTTCAAATTGAATCATTACGGAATAAGGAATCAGGCTCTTGGTATGTTAAAGTCTTAGTAATAGAATCCAGAAAGTACAAATCAAGGGTACATTGTCCTTAGGTTCTGAAGTTAAAATGGGAGTACCTCAGGGTTCAATACTGGGACCTTTTTTATTTTTGATATATATCAACGATTTACCTCTTGCAGTAGGAAAATTGTCTGATATCGTATTGTTTGCTGACGATACATCACTTATTTTTGAGATAAATAGGAAATCTTGTAATCTTGATGTGGTGAGCAACACTCTAACATTGGTTCACGATTGGTTTGCGGCGAACAACCTTGTTCTTAACCCAAACAAAACGAAATGTATAAATTTCTCATTAGCAAAAATTAATGCTCAAAGAAAACTCATGCTAAATAATGAAACAATAGAATTTGTTGAGACGGCAACTTTTTTGGGAATAACACTAGACTCTAAATTACAATGGAGTCCTCACATCACTCAGTTATCAAAAAGACTTAGCTCGGCTGCCTATGCAGTTAGAAGAATAAGGCAACTCACGGATGTAGCTACGGCACGTCTGGTATACTTTGGCTGTTTCCACAGTGTAATGTCATATGGCATTTTACTGTGGGGCCGGGCAACTGATATCGGATCTGTATTTGTTTTACAAAAGAGAGCAATTAGGGCAATTTACAGTCTGCGGAATCGTGATTCGTTAAGAGAACTTTTTAAAGAGATAAATATAATGACGGTGCCATGCCAATATATATATGAAAATATAATGTACGCACGTAAGAATTTATCTAACTATACAAAAAATTGTGACCGACATAGTTATAATACGAGGACGAAAAATAAGATTGCACAGCCACATTTTAGGTTAGCTAAAGTAAATAATTCATTTATGGGTCTATGCATTCGATATTATAATAAAATACCGGAAAATATCATAAGTTTGACTGAAAAAAAGTTTAAGACATACATCAAGCTTACCTTATGTATGAAGGCTTATTATAAATTGGATGACTATATGAATGACAGAAATGCTTGGGACACTGCTTTTCCAGCCAAGGACATTTATGATAATCCTGACATGTGACTGTAATTTCTGACATATATAATTATAATTTTTTAAATTTAACTTATAAGTTCTTCTGTATTATGTTTAATTTGTTGTTTTTATGACCATTGTTTGTGGTATTTACCTACTTACTATAATGAATATATTATAATAAATCTAATTATTGTTATCATATTGATTTTTTAAGTGAATGCTCAATTGGTATTTGTATTGTAATGATTTTTATTACTTTTACGACGTGAAAAAGTGTAATTTATTTACCTACTTTCAATAAAGAAATTTGAGTTTGAGTTTGAGTTTGAGTTTGACATGGTAGAAATACAACTAAAGGGCTTAATTTATTTATTTGAACAGTGAAACTGTCTTTTGTTTTGTTTTTTACTGCCATCTGTTAGCATCTTGACTATCTGCCGATAGAGAACCTCTGACTAATATGACAATGTCTATGACAGATATTCAGTAAGCTGGTAGCTGTCTTATAGCAGGTTAATCCTTACCATTAACCTGCTATTAGATTGGAATCACTTCTGTCTGACATACTCGATTAATTGTCACTTTAGTAATTAAAAAGCGTTTCCATACTCTATGTTTTAGGAATGGACATTGAGAAAACTAAATTGAAAGCAGCGTCCATTACAGTAAAAATAGTATTTCGGTCGTTCCATTTAACCATGATTACCAATGAACTGCACTGGTTTACTGGTGTATGCGTTGTCGGTTTATTGACGACTATCGTTCGCTAACGCCCGCGCAACCGCCTTCACGCCCGCGGCTCGCCACATAGTTCAAAATGTTTACTATACTATATCGTACGCTGTTGTCAGTTTTGTTAGTTTATGAGAATGGATACACTTTAATTGGAAAAAACATATTTTAACTGATTTTGTGTTTATTTTTCCATGTTTGCTTATTATAAAACTTTCTATTTTCTTCAACAGATTGAAAGTGGTGGAAATTGTGGTTAACATCATAGAAGAGAACAACCAGAGTATTTCAGAGTTCGAGATCAAACTTGCTCAGTTCAACGATTTGCCCAACGACGTAGATTTACTCAAAGACGTACGTATTTCTATTGTTACGAATAACTTGGTTATTTATGTTAAAATTGCGATTCAACTGGTTATTTGTGATACATAGTAGTAACCATAGATTAAAGACATCACAACGTAAAGATCGGTTGCCACCCACAGACCAGTCAACCTATAGACCACGCTTTAATAAACGTCAGTACGAAAACGAAATCGCCAAAAAGTGGCGGGGTGCGGGGAGAGGTCGGCTAGTTTTCATTGGCTCGTTCAAAATTGACAATTTAATGGCTTCCGACTTGCTTCCAACTGACGGCTCACTAGTGACGTAGTTATGTAGTGTCACTACTTAGGCTTGGCGAATGCTACTCCCTGTCCAAGCGTGGTCTATAAGGTTGACTTGTCTGTGGTTGCCACCATAGCTAGGTATGGGATAAATTTCATTCAAATAAAAACAAAGAAATGCGGACTAATGTGACGATTTGTCACATGACTCCAAAAATAGCAAACTATGTACTACTATGGTGATGCCGCATCCATATAATAAAATATCAGTGGAAGTAATATGTTCGACAATTGATTTATACAAAGGGAAATTTATTTCCACATGAATAAATTGACATGTGGAGATACAAAAATAGACTATCGAAATCGTTAAATTAACGTTTTATCATATGAGTTTTAGGCAAATCGGAATATATTATGAATGTTTTTGTAATCCAACACTGAATTTAAAAAACATATACTATCCAACTGACCCACTTACACACTTTGGTCGATTTGTCCTTTTCTGAATTAATTTTCCGACCCATTGTACGAGTCAGTAGCTTGACGATTTAAAAGTGCTTCTAAGGTCCACTGGTCTTGTACCAAAATTCATATATTTCATTCATATATTTTACGAAATACCTTGCTATCGATATTAAAAAAAAAATCAAGTCTGCGAGAGTTTTTAATCTTTTTTTTATACAAAATTTGAATAATGAAATATCCCTGTGACATCATTGCAACAGATGTTTGTTATTTGCATTGTCATTAAATAAAGTCATTATTTTGATTGTTTCGTGAGGACACAATTTCGTATAGTGACTGACCTTTACAAAAGATTAATGAAATATCCGTGTAACTTCATCTGAACAAATGTTTGTTATTTGCATTATCATAGACAATGAAGTCATATTTTGATTGATTTGTGAGGATTACATTTTCATTTGAATGCAATTTTGTATTTACTTTTTGCTTATGAAGCTCAACCGCCCAGATGACGTCATAAAGACAATTTCAATGTCAGATTAATTGTCATAAAATATCTGACAAGTTCATAAAAATTATATAAAAAGTAAAACTAAAAGTATTTACAAATTAAAAAATACTATGTAAATTATGATAAATGACAAAATTTTAAAGAGACGATGGGTTATCACCTAGACAAATTTTGTGTCATCAAATCAAATTGAGATGTTTATTATCAGCGTTCAGTTCATAAAAAGAAAAAAAAAGGATATTATAAGAGGTTGTTCTAGAACCTTATTCCTTTCTACTTTATTAATCACAAGCGCTATTTCAAAAATTTGTTCTAAGCCCATTGAGAATACTTTCGAGTTTAAATCCGACGGGATCCTCTCTATGTGCCATCCGATTCTAACTTACCAGGTTTCCATAACTTTACTTCGATTGTTTCAGATGCACGAGGACCTCCTTCGTATGCAAGTTGCAGCAAGCAAACAGCAGTCTCAAATAGATCAAATGACTTACTACGCCGAGAACTGCCGCCGATTGGTCGAAACTTCTAGAGCGGCGTTGCCCCATTCGTCTTTACCTCGTGCAGGAAAACATATAGATTTGGAGAGATTGGATAAAGATGTAGCTCTGCTAATTTCGAGATGGAACAATGTTGTCAGTCAACTGGGTGAAAGGTGAGATGAAAGATTGAAACCTTTGTTTTTTCATTAGTATTAGGTACAGTAACCAACTGCACCGGTGTGATATTAGGCACAGTCAAGCACCGCCAGTCGACACCGCTGCGCAATCTGGGTCTATGTTTTTGTAATAACTAATAATAATACCTGAGACAACCCACACAGCGCCATCTAGTTTCAAAGTAAGCAAGCATAATGCTTGTATTATGGGGCACTTGTATACTTAAATATTTTATAATATACATATGTAGATACTTTTACACCCAGACACGGAGCAAATAGACATATTCCTGCACACAAATATTTATCCCGGGCGGGAATCAAACCCTTTATTGCTTTGCAGTTAGGGTCTTTAATCACCTAGACAAATTTTGTGTCATCAAATCAAATTGAGATGTTTATTATCAGCGTTCAGTACCTAAAAGGGGAAAAAGGAAACCTTATAGAAATCATCGTTGTCCATCTGTCTGTCTGTCTGTCTGTCTGTCTGTCTGTCTGTCTGTCAAGACTCTTTTTCTCAGGAACACGTCGAGGTATCTAGTAGAAATTAATGTCATATACTTAGGTATACGATCCCTTGGAGCTGAAAAAAATTAAGTTTCTAAGTCAACGCAATCAAAAAGTATGGTCATTTATGCCGCGTATTTTGGCACTCACGAGTAAATAAAAATTTATTAAGTATATCCCATTGACCTAGAATTATGGCATTTGATAAGAAGCAAAGTCTTAAAGCACAAGTAAATGAAAAAATCCGAGAATTGTTAATTTGTATTTATATCACATACAAACAAATTTTCGCACTTGGCCGGTTTTTGTGACTAATATCACATCGGTATAGTTGGCAATAACTGTGGACTCAACTTGCATTGGTCAACGCGCTACCCCTTGAGTAACAGCGACGAGGCAGATTGGCAAGACTTGCTACTGTTCTTCTTAAAGCGACATCTCGCACAGCGCTATCTAATCCCTGTAAGCAAGTATTGTGCTTGTGTTATGGGTTAATGGACAAATGATACATACTTAAATATTCTTACTATATATGTATATATATTTATTTATATTCCTTAAAAACTAATGTTTAACTCAACTTTCTTGCATTGCATTTTACTTCTGCTATACACCATAAATATTTTATATCACACAGATTAAGGAGCTGTGAAACAGCATACCAGCTTCTAAAGAACTATAGTTCTGGCCTAGAGAAGGAAGCGGAATGGATAGACGACACATTCAGCAAGTTGCAGGCCCAACCGCCAATAGAAATTAGGCCTAAGGAGCAATTCGAGCCAACAAGGGTGAGTGACAATGGGACATGTCACAATTAAGTCCATATAGGAATCCAAATCCTCAGCGGTATCTGCGTGAATCAGTGGCTGTTTATAAAGTGGATTCTGATTAATAAATTGCAGTGTGGTACAGTTAAGACAAGGATCTCGTGGTCCCAAGATCATCTGCGCAGAAGTCTATGTTTTGGGCTTTGGCAGTATAAAGTGGAGCGAAATGGGGCGAGAAATAGTCGCGTTTCCCGTTTGGTCATCAGACGCGCTTGTGTTCACCAATTGGTGGATTTACACTCACGTCTTATCCTCACCACTGTTTTTCAAAATTCAAGATCCATTACCGGATGATCTCCATCTTCCTAGACTATTTTAGCGGTAAATAGAGATGACCTTCTGAAATTGAAACTTCAATAATTTCTATTTCTGCAGATTTAGCGATGTGATCTCATGTCTTTGAGTCGTTTCGTTTTCGTTTACACCACTTAGGATATGCCGCATAACGTTGGCTCTCCTTGCGGTAGTTGCGTGGTGCGGGAGGGGTTATTACGTTCTGTTTATTAGTCCAATAGACAATAATGACCAACAGACAGTGCGGAATCATTCCTTTCGCACTGCGCTAACGCCGCAGGGAAAGACACTGACGTTACAGGAAAACTTTAGTGACATTCATCTAATCTAGAAAAAGTTGTCATCGCCTTCTTTATGTATTCCTTTTTTTCGTTAAGTACAAGAAATTAAAATTTTTCGATGCTAATTCAGTAAATTTTTTCACATTATTATAGTATTGCCACTTTACTTTTAATACTATATAGGTTTGATTTTGCAAAATTTTTTTTACATATAAATTATTAAAATTGGGTGTATAAAAAGTAATTTAAAGTAGTAATAAAATAAAAATTTTAAGAGAAAATTTAATCCAGGAGCATGTTTTGTAACAATAATTATAGTGGTCTGCAGTTATTAACGTAAATAAAATTTCCGATTGGTTTTTATTTCATAAATAATGTCTATTATTGCATGAATGAGTATATTACTAAAAGCATTTTAATTAATTTTAAATTTATAATCATTGGTTTCAATTTTTACATAATTAATTAATTTTATTGAATATAAATATCAAAAATGTTAATGATTTTAATAAATGGAATTATATAGTTGTAAATTCGATTAGAACACAACTAATATAACATTATTGCGTAATTCTACTACATACTGGCTATGTTTATGCATGTATTCAATTTAAAAAAAAAAGAAGTAAATGAAAACTATAACATTTTAACATTTGGGCGGTCTTGTGGACAATTTACAGAATCTACTGAACACAGTTGTGGAGAGGACACCAAAAATAGAGAAAGTTAATGCGGATGGTGGAAGGTTCATAAGAGAGGCCAAGGTAACTAAGAAACTAACTGAAATGTTTTGCACTATGTGTCAAACCACAGATTTCTTTGTGACTTGAAACAACAGCGCAGAATATCTATACGAATATGAAAATTATAATTTTTTAAAGCGACCGGGAGGATATAGAAATGTCTTATTCAAAAAAAAATTTGCCGTAATACTAATTAATTCTTGTCTTCTAAATATTTGAGTATAAATTTTTATGACGAAAAAACTCGTTATTCTAAAAAGGATTTGCAAATTTCAGATAAAATCTTTTCCCGTTCGCTTTCTAATAAATGAAAAATATTATTAGTAATTTTAGAATGTTGTAGAAGGCTTAAAAGTCTAGTTACCAGGAATGCATAAAATAATCGCAATTACAAATCCTAGATTATATATGTTAAGAAGTTATGAAAGATGATGATTGGTCCAGCGGTTTCGTCCTGGTTCCTGCTTTTAGTGTAGCTTGTCTTCTATGTTTATGGTCTTAGTTCGTTTTTAGATATTTGGATTATTCTCTTTAGCCAAAAACTGTCTTCTTTTTTGCATGTTTGTTGCTAAAGCTAAGGAAAACAGTGTAACGCCTATGCTATGTTTAAACTAACGGTTTTGTTTTGAAAAATGCTTCTAATAATTATGGTAATTATTGCGATTTTTTAATGATATTTAATGTATATTTAATGTGTTGCATTAAAAGCAATCTATGATCAATATTTTTTTGAGATGAATTGTTGAAAATTACATCAAAAGCACTTTTAACTTAAAATTGCAATAATTACTACGAGTATTACTTATATGTAGATAAAATAATTTGTTAACTAACAGAGGCGTAAGCCTTATTTTGATTGTGTGACGTGTGACAGATAAATGTCATTTTTTGATCATTGAATAAAAAATATTATTTATTGTATTTTGTGACAGTAAGCAGACAATATGATATGAGATTTTAATTTCAAATAAGTTTTATCTATATGGCAAGTTCATTGTTCTTTTTTTGAACACAAATCGTATTTGCATGTATTGTTTGGGCAAAGGCGAAATTGATGATTTCATGCGCCTTAGTAAACATAAATGAACGTAGGTATTTATTATTAAACTTTTTTCTGTTGTATATCTGTTTTTCTTGCACGCCTACTTATTCGGCGGTACTTGTGATGTTAAAAAAGTCAGCTTTTTAGCCGTTTCATGTGGGTCTTTATTTTGCACGCTTTAAAAAACTGTAGTATAAACAGATGTTAGCTTTTCCACACTTCCGGCATGTCTCCTTCAAATATCCTAAAACGCTGGACTATATATATACATATTAATTTATCAAAAATTTCTTATTATTTAAATAAATTAAATTTTTTTTTTAATGTATGGATGTATTTTATCAAAATTTTGAATTTCTGAAAGACGATTCATGAACGTAGAATATAAATCTAAAAAATAAACAGCTTCATATCGATAACCTATTAATATACAGACCGTTAATTTATTACATTGATATATATTTTTATTTTAATAAATAATCTATTACAGTCAGGAATTGTGTAGGCATGTGTAAACATCTTATTACGATTTAACTCAGATTTAAAACACTTTTTTTTTGTTCAAAAAATTACTATTAAAAAAAAATGTTATAAGATGTCTACACATAAAAAAAAACGGTCTGTAAAAAAAAACTAATAATTAACAAAACGCGAACCTAACGAATCTAGATACATTCGTCACGATGCCAACGTTACTCCGAATGGCTGTGCGAAGAGGTCCATCCGTCGTTGGATATGAAACAGTTGAAGCGGCAAGCGGATATCGAGGTATCCGAACGGCTCCGCGAACGCGGACGCAACGTAGCGGACCGTCCGCAGAGTGGAGCGGAAGCTGTGGCGAAAGAACTGGATCAATTAAATGCTAACCATCAAAAGCTGTTAGACCTGCTATACGAAAGACTGAGGAGGATAGCGGCCGCGAGCCCCGGAGACATTGTAACTTTGGTGAGTGATTTTTTTATTGTATTTTATGTACACTGGCGCCTAGGCATAACGGAACAGCAGAACAGCAGCAAATAGTTTTGTCTGTTTTGGTCGTACAACATCTCCACTGCGCCGGCGCAGTCTGTCTCATATTACATGCATCACAGTTACCCGTACACGCTGTTCCGTTCTGATGTCATGCACTAATTTACACGCCTTCGATGAAAGATTAATATTTATTATAAATGCTTCCCCACATGGTGGCACTTGGGCTGCGAATCTTGTGTCAAACTGACACAATATCAATAAAGGGTCATCAAATGTGATCGAAACATGGGCGAAACCGAATAACGCATTCTTACTTCTGTAAGGGTGAATGTAATGATTTATTTATTACTTTCTATATTACTGTATGGTGTTTCGTAGCAATTATTATTCTGAGATATCAACTGAATACACAGCGAAAGTACGTAAAGTGGTCAGACGTTTTCGTTCTAGCACTACCGCATTCTTTAAATACGCATACACTAATTTATAAATATTGTGATATTGCTGATAGTTTAAGTACGTAAATAGCGTAAAATTTATATGTAGACATTGATTAACCAACCATGAGCATCATGTAATGTGAAAATTAATGGTGTATTTCCGGTGAGGGTGAAATATAGAATCCAGGCAAGACATGCTTTTCACTACCCTTAAGAGAGAAATTAATAGATTATAATTAAAATTCTGAATGTTTCTTAGAGTGCTATAAAGGTATTTAGATTTTACATTATTTTTTCTTTTTCATTCATATTAATAAATCATAATTCGCATTTTGCGAAGAATCTTCTATGTAGCCTTCATTTCTATTTGGCGTCGCTGGTTTTCACCGCACTTTCTGGAACCAAACTTGTGACGAGAAAGTGTCAATAAATCAACGTCGAGGATGTGAACCTTATAAAAGAAAATTTTTCGTTGAGATAATGTATAAGAAGTGCTATCTATTGATTTAAAGAAAATTTACCTGCCCTATTGATTATTTGTTTAAAGATAAAAACACTTCCCCTTAATAAAATCTATATCAAAACTAAAGTTAAGCAAAAATACCTTTAACTTCAATTTGTTGTGTTTTTCTATTTAACAGGGTTTGATAAACAGTGAAAGAAAATTAAAAAAATTGCGAAGAAGTAGATCAAAAAAGAATAAATAATATCCAATAGATGCAGCAAATTAATCTGAAATGTAAATGTAACAGAGCAAAATAGGCGCTCTGACGTCGAGTTGCGGAAAAAAGCTCGTCCTATAGTAATTAAAATCAATTGAATACTACTGTGTGACATATAATATAAATTTGGCGCCACATTAATATATTTTAAATATACGATATCTCGAAAACACCGCTTCCTTAAATATTTCATATTTTACAAATAATTAAAAATCAAAGTGTTTTTCAGTGACATGCGTTTCTATTTGACACAACTTATTACGTATTAACCTCTTAACTAGTCATCAATCATTCTTCACTTCATCAGCCCATTTTTACCCCACTGCAGAGGCTTAGGCCTCCTCCGGGGTGAAGGGGGGCTTGGAGCTTAAATCCACGACACTGCTCCACTGTGGGTTGGGTTAATAAATATCAATATTTATAATATAGTTAATAAAAATCAATATTTTCAAATTTGTGTATGCGTTTTTAAGTAGGTAGCTGTGGTTTTGATGGTACTAATATTTAGGATATATTTGACTGAAGACAGAATATATGACAGGCTTTTATATTTTACGCCTTTTGTAAAGTTAGTTCTCTATGTTCAGTTGACGTTTTTATTGTGTTAATGTAATTATAGTTTGACCGAAACCGCTGTACCGCGCCTTAGTATGTGCGCGGCGAGGAGGGAAAGGCAGCTTCCTAAGCGTTGGCGACGGACTGACATAGCAGATCTGCCCCCCTCCGCGCCGCACACATACCTAAAGGGCGGTACAGCGGTTTCGGTGAAACTATACTAAAAATATCTCTTTGTTCATGAACGTTATCAATGAAATTTTTTTGTAACAATAGCGAAACGTTGAATGGTAATTTTTTTTTTATCAGTTACTCTACCAATGATATTCCATATAACTGACTAATATATACATGTATATAAAAAATATTTTTATGAAAAAATCTAATTAGAGACCCTAAGTGCGGAGCCAAGAATCGCGGGTTCGATTCCCGCGCGAGACAAATATTGGTCTGCATAAACATATCTATTTGTTCCGTGTCTGGGTGTAAAATATCTATATATGTATACAGAGTGAAATTTCAACAACTATAGAAATTATAAATTATAAAGAATATTTAACTATGTGTATCATCTGTCCGTTACTCATAATGCAAGCTTATCTTAGTTTGGGATTATATGGCTCGGTGTGGGATGTCCCAGGTATTATTATTATTAGTTTGTAAGATGTTTTAATGTAGTCTTCTACATAAATGCGGAAGTTAAAATGGTTTGTCATTTCTTGACGTCAAAGTAAGTATATATGACATCACTATACTAATCCTCGGAAGACGCGCTCGCCCCCGTCGGTCCACGCCAGCCTTGCATCTACCGATAGTCTGTGAAGTTAGACTACGACCTCACTTTCAATCCATTTAAATCTCCCTTTATATTATTCCGGTCGATTCGTCCCGGTTGTATTTTTGCGATTCGTTAAGTTCAAAACGTAAAAATATTTTATCGATGCAAAAATAAAAAGGTAATTTGCAAACATTAGCAGGTCTATCGAAAGTAAATCGACAACATATTTCTTTATACAAAATAAAGCCAGTGCAGTCAGTGCATGCAGCCATCGATGCCTGTTAATTAAAAATATGTCTAAAATATTAAACATAGTAAAAATGTTGCGCGCGCCCACATCAAAGCTTGGACTTTGTTTACTCGATCGTTTAACCCGATTCGCGAAGTGATGTCACCCTTTCTTATGTCATGTCACAACACCGCCGCCGCTGAGAAGTTGCGCTAGTGATGTGTTGTTTAATAAACTCGAGTTTTGTCGATGAGTCTAATGAGCTACTATCGTATATGTGGTTGACTCCGTGACTGACTGCCTTATACAATTTTTGTTATATATTGCGTTTGACCTATAGAGGCTTTATTCAAATTATGATCTAAAATTATAATGCTATATTTTAAAATTTTACCCACACTAAAGGCACACCAATTGGGCGTGTTCGTTAGCGGACAAGTAATTTAATCGAAAGTATTATTAGCGTGCCGATCAAGCGTAATGCTATTACTATGTACATAATTTGAACAACAGTAGCAAACACGGACAAAGTACGCACGCGTCACTGCCGCATTAAAGTCTGACCTTCACACGTTTACTTCTATTGCCGGTATAGCGATAAAACTTGTTTGCGCTTACTCTGCTATCGCTTACGTACTCCTCGAGACATATACACTATCTACAGTTTTGAGGGTTGTCTTTACGGTCGTTAACGCATGCGTTTGCTCCCAATATTTTAATATTAAATAGACACTTCTATTTTATTTATATATGTGTGTAGATGGAAAATTACTACGGCACACTTAGTGCGCGAGACCCACTCGCACTCGGTTAACGCCTCACATGCTGCCACTCGCATTGGTCGTCACGAGCCAGTAGTACTGATGTAGACACGTGTCGACCAATTTCAGTGTCCACGAGTGCAGTATCGTGAACGAGTGCGAGTGCTAGCATGTGCGGTGGGCGTAATTCAATATTACGAATGATGTTTAAATCCGATTCGATTTCATATTCCAGTCTAGTACTCTGACATTGTCACATCATTGGTCACATCACTATACATGAGAAGGTCGGCCGGTTTCGTGACCGATCGTGTGAATAATTCATTCTAATGTATTTTGAACGACTTTTGTAAGTCGACGTGACAGAAAATATTTACCTTGTTTGTTCATATTTTTTTTTTCTGGAATAAGTCATTTTACCTGGCGACATATCTTAAGTAAATGTTAGCGATTCCCACATACAAGTTAGTTAATACAGTCAATTTTCTTTGCTCCTTTGTATATACAATATGTCTGTGGTCTCTACTTGTTGATTCAAAACCAAATAAAATTAACACTAAG
Source organism: Luffia ferchaultella (assembly GCA_949709985.1). Taxonomy (NCBI): domain Eukaryota; kingdom Metazoa; phylum Arthropoda; class Insecta; order Lepidoptera; family Psychidae; genus Luffia; species Luffia ferchaultella. Next base: position 13,385,319 of record OX453261.1, on the reverse strand, counting down.
TTTTTTGAAGAGTTTTGGTTACCTAGGACCCCTGTCTATATTAGAGCCATAGTGCTTCCTTAATCTATTTGTCTTAAATTTTTATTTATTTAAATATTTTTTTTCTTTTTTTTTAAATCTCCTGTACTTATCGAATACAAGGCTTTAACTGTAAGCTCTGATATCTGTTTATCACATTAATTTTGGACAAAGTTAACGTCAGATGTATTCGTTCAATTAAAGTTGTCCGCCCACCAGCTATGGGCGCCCGTGTGGGACGAGACACTAAACTGACGCGATGTTTTTCTTTTAAGGAAGAAATCCAACAACGAATCGCCTTATTTGTAGTATAATTATACGACTTACATGACATCATTCTAAGTTTTTACTGTGGGAATAAATCTTATAGAGGTAATTAATTTTCTTTTAGAAATATACCAGTTACATTAACATTAAGTATCCGATATAAAGCTTATCGCAAAGTGGCTCTTATAATGATAATACGTACATGTTTATGACATTTTATTTAAATAAATACTGGAAACTCATGCTTTGATTGAAGTCGGTTTAAAATCGAAATACTATACACACTAGATTTAAGACTGTCTTTGCTGCATGATTTCCACGATTTATTTAAATTAGGTTTAAAAATTAAATTACGTAAGAAATATTAAATATAGTTGTTTATATCTCAAATACTGTGAAACTCCTCTCTCTATAACTTTTCTTGAAATTTTGCTTTTAAAATTAGTAGCGTGATAATTCATTACCTTATGAGTAATACAAAGAAACGATTATTCAACAAAATAAAAATAAGTCACGTACCTAGGAATACCCGGACGTAGCATTACGAACTAGCAATCGATGCACCCCTGGTAAGTCAGCTAGCTATGTACGTATGCCTCAACTTGAGCACACTCATAACCATAGTCTACCGACTGTCAGTACGCTGCGTAGTTCCACTCACACATATACGGCCGCCATTGCAGTGCTTCATGACGACCGCTTAGCCTAGTGGGCAGCGACCCTGCCTGCGAAGCTGGAGGTCCCGGGTTCGAATCCCAGGTCGGGTCAGTATTTATATGATGAATATTAATACTGGCACCGGGTCTTGGTTGTTATATGTATGTGGTGTCTTCGCTTGGTACCCAAAATACAAGCAAAATGCTTAGTTTGGGACCTAGACGTTGTTGTGATTGTGTGTGTTATTATTATTATTGGTTTTTCGTCTAGAGTTTTTATTAGATCTGTGAAATAGGTATTTTCGATTTCGATAACCAACATAATGATAATAAAGATTTTAATTATTGACAGTAGGTACACATAGTTAAAATATTAAAAATTTCAGTGACATTATAATTTAATGATAGGATGACGGATATTCCATCGATTAACCTAAAATTAAAAAAAATAAATGTTTAAAATTCTCAAAGTAAACTTATTCTTCAATACAACTATTTGTATATAAACGCAGCGAATTTGCCACCTGCTTGAGCAATAATTATCTTGATTTAGTTCTCGAATCATCCAAAATTAGCTCTAACTACGAATTTAAATCCGCGCTTGAAACATTCCAGGACGCCGAACTCATTTTTTTCCTAACAAAAAAGGCGTGATTTCCTCTAAGTAACCCACGACAACGTTCTCTTGTGATTCATATCGGTTGAAGTAAAAAATTGGTACTAATTTATTTTCTCTGTCTGGCTGAGTTCTGACGCCTCAAATTTTAAGTTTCAGTTATAAATAAATCCTAACGATACCTTATCCGTTCTTAAATATCCTAGTGGCCGCCCACGAATTCATAGCTACGTAGAGTGGGAGTGTTGGATAAATTATTTATTATAATATTGGCGTCGATGACCTGTGTTAAATTAGGTTTTATTGGTAACACCTACTATCTGCCCACCTTTCTCGTTATGTTTTACTACCTGCAGTGCTAGGAATCGAAGATCGAATCGATTACCGTCCGGGCCAAATATTTGTATGCATGTTTATTTCGTTCCGTGTCTGGGTGTAAATTATTTATAAGTATATGTATATATATTATAAAGAGTATTTAAGTATGTATTGTATATAAGTTGTCTAGTAAGCCATAACACAAGCATGATACTTGCTCACTTTGGGACTAGATGGCGCTGTGTAGGATATCCCACGTATTATTATTATGATTATCTAATAATTTTACACACTACAAACGGATAATCAAAAAAAACCCTGCCTCTTATCTGTGATAGTAATTTAAATATTGATTAAAAATTAAATGGGTGATGTTCCGTAAAACATTTATAAATTTGTTTTAATTCAATCTTATATAAAAATTTAAATATTGGTGGGTTTTGCTAGAAACAAATTTTGCACAACAGCCGATAATATGGTAAAATTGTTTTCCTTGTGTAGTTTTTGTCAATTGTTCATCATATGCGTGATTCGTAATTATGTGGAAACTATCGAATTTATTTAAAAACGTTTTTATAAATCAACGCCATACCACAGACGTAATGGTTCAAGTAAACATGATCCGTGCACTATTTTTAGGTATTACTAGTGAAGTTTGGTAAGCTACTGATGTCATTATTAAGCGCCACATGCTAATAATCCTGATGTAGTGATGTCACCAATAAAGTATGCAAAAGTTACCGGTTTTATTGTTGTGTCAGGTTTTATATTAGAAAATGTCACAACGCTAATGTCATAGGCAGTTTTATCGAAACGCGTGCCTGTCATAGCAGGTACTTATATTATAATACTACTTTTAGAAGCACCATATTCTAACCCTGATTTAGTGATGTCACCAATAAAGTATGTAAAAGTTACCGGTTTTATTGCAGTGTCTGGTATTGTATTAGAAAATGTCATCACACTAACGTCATAGTTTTTGTTATATGTTCTATAGAAATGCGTGTCTGTCATAGTAGGTACTTTACATTATAGTACCTACTGCTTTTAGAAACATCACATGCTAACCCTGATTTAGTGATGTCACCGATAAAGTATATAGAAGTTACCGGTGTTATTGATTTGTCCGGTTTTTATTATTAAATGTCAGTGTTTGTTATTGTGCTCTATTGAAATGCACGACTATAGTTTATTTAAATGTTCTGTTTTTTGCATTAAAACGTTTTAATCCAATAAAGCGTAACTATTTTTAATTGTCCGGTTAAGAATGACGTCATGTACGCCAACGTTGTACTCAATGAAAATGTTTCCTTAAATTGCGTAAGTTGTATGGTACAACATCTGATAAGACGAAATATTATTACAGTTACGTTGTGTGGTATATAATAAAACTAAATTGATAATATGCGATATACTTTGCAATAAAAGCCTGAATCGAAAGTGAATAAAACCTGAATAAAAGCCTGAAACTCGGAATCACGACATTGCCAATACCAAAGTGGTAATTCTCTGCTTTATTAAGGTCGTATTTATTTTATACGTTATATTTAAATGAAGTCATTATCTATGACATTGACCAAGTTTCTCCAAGGTTTATCTTTTGGTTCATAGGTAGAAATTATTTTATTTTTGAACTTGAAGATTTGATCTTAATGGCCAGTTAAATTAAAAATACGTCCGGAACTTGCATTTTTTGCCGAAAACTAGCAATAGATTATTACGTCATTTTGCTAAGTTTCTCAATGTTAGTGTCCATTTGAATTTGTTAGTTCGCTATGTATATAAAATTAAATATAAAAGGTATATATTTTGTCATTTCGGTCGACAATTACTGGATCCTTTTCCACGAAACTGCTATCAAAAGTCTGGAATAAAAGAATGGTGTGACACGCGTAAAAGGTAAATGGGGAAAAGTGAATGACGAGAGAGGTAGGCACGAGCGTTTGTGTTGCCAATTAATACGCGTACCGTGCGAACGAAGATTCGGCGGTGCGCCTAACAAATAGAAATAGGCTAATTTGTTATAATGGTCCAATCAAAATATTGTGTTATTAATAGATGCTATCAATCTCGGCACAGATTACGGATATATGCGTATCGTGTTTATAAATACCACAATTTATGTGTAGTTTTTTGGATGGAGTCGATTAGAAGTTGTGAATTGCCTTTAACCTAATGGCTTTCGCCATATTGCGATTTGCTTTGAACCTTGGAATATGAAACGGCAAAATCGAAAGATAAATATGATTAATGTATCTAAAAATGCATTCGTAAATCGCCCTGTATACTCGTATAAATATCTATTGAATAGGTATTTGTATATTCTACACTAGTCCCACTAATGCCAAAAAATAAACCAGAAAAATTTGCCAGTTTTTGAATAGGTATACTTAATAACATTCGAACTCAGATTTTCAATGTCACAGGCGAGATGCGAATCCGTTGATTTGATTGATTCATCTTAAGAGCATATAAACACTAAAAGTAGCGCGATAATGATTAAATTACGTCACCTGAAGTTGCAGTGGGGTCGTCGGATAATAGATAGCACAACAATTTCAGACGCCGGGCGTCCGATTTTTTTGTACAGCAGACGTCACGACGTCAGTAACGCGCGATAAACGATTACTGGCTGACGCATAATTGTAGAGCCGCGTGAACGCGATTTAAATTTCGAACGAATTCCGATCTATGAACCGATTTTTATTTATCTTTCAAATAAGTGTTGAAGTGTTGTGTTTAGCATACGGCCGAGTACGGTTTTTGGAAAAAGTGTTGTGATTTTTTTTATTAACATTTTTATATTTTCGATATTCCGCTTTATTTATTTACGTGTACATACGTATAGATAAAAAGCACTCTAAATTTTATTGCTTTAATTTTCATGTTGTTTTAGCATATCTTTAATGCCTTTTGTCTTATCGAACAGCATTATGTAGGCATGATAAACGTTTGTAATTGATTTCCGTTATTATTGCACGTAAAATTATTATAGCGATTTCATTTAAGTATTAATATTTTTGATTCCCTTTTTTGTGCTATATATATTTCTAGGTCATATCTCCAGAACTGCAAAATAATAAGCTAAGTAATTGAAATAAATATTACTTGATATGATTCGCATGTCTAATATGAAGCAGATTTTTTTTAAATTTCGATTTAAATTAAATCGAAATAAAAGAAATAATGGTAGTTTCTTATGTTGTAGGTAGATACAATGTTAAACGGCCGAGTATACAGTGTCAACTGAAAAAATATTCAACTTATTTGTTACCTTATCTTTTAATTCATGTATAAAATAGTTCTGTCCACTAGTTTTAGAAGTCCAATTTTTAACATTCTTTACAAATTAATTCTTTGTGTATATTTATTTAGTTCCAGAAAAAAAAAATACAAAGATATTACAATAAAAAATGCTTTATATGGATTATATTATATTATGTTATATTATTTACTAACATTAATATAATTCGGGAATCCAAAGTTTTATAATTAATATTAGATTTATTTTATAGCATCCTTTTAGTCAGGTACATCGAAATTGTCAAAAACTAAAATTGGTTGTTTCTCTGCTAATTACCACTCTGTGCTCTCTGACCTATTAAAAATATCCCTAAATGCTTGGAAAAGCTGGAACTCTCGCTTTGGTAAATTTTGCCCCAAAAGGGTTTGCAAACTAGACACTTCACCAGAGGGCACAAATTCAAGTTTTGTAATAAATTTTCGACGATATCTTTGATATCTTTCATTGACAAAATTAATTGGATTATTCGAGTTGTGAGGATAGTACAAGTCAAAAAGTGAAGTAGGAAAATTTGTAAAATTGCGGAACGGAAATGGGAAAACATAGTAATGACGTTATGTAGATACCTAATACCTAACGTCTACATCACAGCAACGTTTTTGCCCCAAACTAAGCATTTAGCTTGTATTTTGAGTACCAAGCGAAGACCCGGTACCCGAAGTAAACATATAACAACCAAGACCCGGTACCAGTATCAATATTCATCATATAAATACTGACCCGACCTGGGATTCGAACCCGTTCCTCCAGCTTCGTAGGCAGAACCGCTACCTACTAGGTTAAGCGGTAGTCCCAGATCCCAAAGCTATCCGCTTAAAAACGGAACGTCTGTATTTGCAAATTTGACCCCACCCGAACTCTGTTAACGCCACAGTTACTATCTTTGATCTTGCATAATGGACATAACGAATATAGATATTTTGAGTTATGAAGTCATCATAACGGACAAAACAAATATGTCATGCCTATTTTAATGCAAATTATAAATATGTTTTTTGTTTTAAAGTTTAACACATGAAAACATACAAGACTGTCGTTGAACAGATATCTCCAGTTAGTTCATTACGATTGGCTTCGCGTTTATACAATTCGGTTACATTTTTGTATTGCATCGTGCTGTTATCTTTGCTCTCATTTTTAGGTTCGTCCTGTTTCGATGGAATATAACTTAGTAGTATAGCCTGGCTTTGCCTGTATTAATATCTGGTACATATGGCCCAAAAATGGCACTTGATTGCAATTGATCTTTTAGTCGTCCAAACTACCGACGCGTTGCGACAACGACAACGCTTCGTAAAGCAGGAAAGATTAGTAACTTTTGATGTATGTGATATGCTTTGAATTATTTCACTAGAAGAATAATGTTGGACGTTCAGTTCGAGAACCAGAGTTAAATCAGAGCTATAGGGTGAGGGAAGGAGATGGGAAGGACGGGCGTATGGTCCACGTTATTCGTTATCCAACTAGTCGCTTACTATTGAATTAAAGGCAGATACCGTTAAGATATATTTAAAATAATTAAGGTTGAGCTATTTTTTTTTTTTTGAGTTTAGTAAGCGTGCGCTTTCTAGTCTGCCACATTCAAAGTTCGGTGGTGAAAGTACTCATCCGATATCAAAAATTCTTTCACCAATATTTAGAGTTAACATTGAAGATAGAAATTGGCTTTATTTTGTCCGTTTGTCCAGCTAATAATTTCCAGAACGGCTGAACCATTTTTGATGGGACTTTCATTGGCAATTACAGAGAGTGTTAGTTATCTAGGTTGCTTTTTATCTTTATGTGTAAATAAAATAGAAGTGTCTGTTTGTGATTTCAAAATAAAGGATTTTTCTCAATATGAGCTTATTTATCGAGGGATTCTCACTTCAGCTTTGAAATTATAACCGAAAAGTGGAGAAAAAAGTGATAAATATAAGAGAGGACAAAAAAAATGGGTGTCTCCCTTATCCTATTGAGAAGTGATTAAGGTAAATTACGATGTACAAACATGTAGTCCACGCGGGCGGTCTGTAGTTGAACATAGACAATATAGACAATAAATATTTAAAAAGTTTAGTATTTTTATTATTGTATTAATTCCCTTTTTCATCTTTTTGTTATTTGAAACTATTTGACTGTATCGATAGGTTGCCACAATAAAAGTGCAGCAGAGGTATATAATAATAATAATATTACCTAAGACTTCCCACAGAGCGCCATCTAGTCCCGAAGTAAACAAGTATTATGCTTGTGTTATGGGTACTAGACAACTGATATACATATTTAAATATATTTTTTTATATATATAGATATTTAACATCCAGACACGGAACAAATAGATGTAATATAAATAATAATATTAAAATATTATTGTTTACGAGTTGTTTCTCAACTTTTGGATTGAATTGTCGTTTAAAAAATAGCATCGATACTCACGTTCCCCTTGTAATACAGTTGGCACGTGAACATCACCGCTTCGATTTGGCACCCGTAATTGGGTGCGCTCGCGCCAGTAACGCGTTGAATACATACACATTAAAGTGCCTACTTACGACGGTTATATAATCTATCTTTGTTATGACTGTATATGATAAAAATGTAGGTAGATACGATTCAAAATTAGCCTTTTGAAATTTTCTTTTGGTCGCTTTTCTTCTGTTTATCCTTGGTTTTCTCATAATAATAATAATACCAATAATATCTCGGACATCCAACACAGCGCCATCTAGTCCCAAACTAAGCAAAGCTTGTATCATGAGTACCAGGCAACTGATATACATACTTAAATATTCTTTTTATATATAAATAATTATATAATTATAATATGTATATATATATAATATATATAATAATAATATAATATGATTATATAATTGTAAACACTATTACGTTTTAATGACATTTATCTATACTAAAACTATAGTTTCAATAGAAGTATAAAAATGTCAAGATAGGTAAAATAGCGCTGTGTTCGATTCCACCAAAGTATTGGTCAAACTGATGGCCATTAGCCCGTCTGTGGATATTTGAAATATTCAAAAACCAACCTAGCCTATATTTCTTTTATATGGTTCGAGAACGCTACTTGTACTAATGTGATTTTCATCATAGATTAGAGATTTTATCGGTAGAGATTTGGAGATATCTACGAGTACATAACGCTGTCTTATCGAAGTATACACAGGGAGTAAATGAAAATTTTAAAAATAGATCCTGACGTCTTCGATTAAATATCTCCTGAACGCATTAATCCATCGTAATGATAATATACAGGCTGTTCGGCTGAACGTTGTCCAAAATTATAGAGCGTATAGAGCTTACCGAACCAAAATAAAATAAATAAGTGATACGAGTAAAAGAAATGAAACTTTAAACATGTTTTTCTCGATAACCGTTCGTTTGCGCCATCTGCTTACTTGAGGCGGTTTGTTCAGTTTAGTAAACTCTACACGCTCTATAAGTTTGGACTACGTTCACCCGAACACCCCGTATATTTAATACGTCATATGAACAGCTGTAGTGACTTTTGATATAATGATCATGGGTAGGTTTACCGCCATCCAATACGCTTTGTATTGAGTTAAATATCACCAGCTCCTACGAGTTCGATTACTCCTGTGACGGTGGAAATTACCAGCCCTCGACTCGCACCGGTCCAGCCGTTTTAGGCGTATTGTTCAAACTCCTTAACTCAATGTTGACGTGGCTGTACTCTAATAGTGAAGGCTTGAAAAGCTGATGCTGTTGATAATGAAACGGCCCAATATAACCACACATACTTCTTAATAAAATTCTAACCAATAATATAAACGCGAAAGTATATTTGTGTATTATAACTCAAGAGCCATTAAACCGATTTTAATATTTTCTAAATTAATTTGTCAGAAGCGTTTGGTTTTAAAAGAGTCATAAATGTCACTTTACGGTATCGAAGTGACATTACGAAATTTTACGGGGTTAAAGACCGGCGCGTGGGGATTTCTCGGAGGTGAAGGACGGCGCGCGGGGACCTTGCGCACTGAAACTCTGACTAAAACTTGTCATCGTACACTAGTAGCTAGCTAGAGTATTAGTGGTCGGACGGCTTCTAGTCAATTCGTACTTTTATAATATTCAGTTGAATAGATGAAATAATAATTCTGTGTATAATTTAAGCATAGATGTACATAGAGATACCGCGCTGTGAGAACATGAACGAGCAAAAAAAATACACCACGTACGTCAAATATACACCAGTTGACGTTTTGCAATGTTCGCTGTGAAAGAATTTTATATGACCCACGTGCAAAATTTTTACTTTAAAATAAGATAAAAATTCAAAAATTACACCTTAAGTGTAATTTAACAATATGTTTGTTTAAAACAATGAAAATCACGTATAGATATAGATATAAGAATGTGAGTATGGTCGAACATGCTAATATATTTAGGAGCATAGCAGTAAGAAGAAACATAATGTGGAAAATTTAATAGTTTAGTATTTACTAAATAACGATAAAAATTAATATCTATAATACACGCGAATCCAAAATCTGGCAAACGTTCAAATGCTGTACGTTAATTTTCAATAAAAATGTCTTTGTATTTTGACTGCGCCTGCGCAGCTGTGGGTTGTGGCTATATTTGAAGTTTCAATATTTAGCTTCTAGTGCAATGTGTGAAAGTATGATTAAAAGTCGCTATTTTGTAAACAATATTTAAATAATCGCAGTAAATTTTATAATTTTTGTTTTTCCTTTGAGAGTACGACAAAAATCCTGTTATTATAAAATGTGAAAGTGTGTTTGTTTATTTGTTTGTATTATTGTTATTTTTTTACGTTGTCGTCGTAACGGAGCAATAGAAATTTTACTTTTATACGTAGACAGTTGAAGAGACGGAGGGTAACATTAGTTAATTTTTATCAGAGTCGAAGGTTTCCATTTGATAAGTACAAATCCAAGAAATAGAATAGAAAAAGTGGTAGGTAGGCATGGCTGCGGCAATGGTCATGGAAAGCGGGCGGAGCCGCTGACAATAACTAGTGATAGTGTAAAAAATGTGTTCGGTTGTTCGTCTATTTTTTTTTTAGATACAATCAAGTTTGTTTGTGATTCGTATTGATAGTTAAAATGTTTTTTTAACAAAGCTCAATTGCGTAATTGTGGTTATATTTATTTGTTGTTTTTGCATCACGACGTCCTCGCTTGGGCATGATTTCGTAATTTTATTGGCGTCGCCGAATGTCGACCACTTTTATGATTTATGTTATATGATTTCATACTTCAAATGGATTTTTATGAGCGATTCGTGATAATCTTAACGAGGTCTATTAAATAAGTGCCCCAACTATAAATGCTTTTAGCCGAAATGGAGTTTACCTAGTATCAGTGTAACAAAATTGCACGAATATATGAACACTTAACCAATAAATATTATTTTCTACTCTAAGAGATTAGAATAGGACTCTCGCCAGTTAGAACCGTCTTAGAACTGATCACACGTATTTCAATTTATTTATAGTCAACACATCCCTAAAGAATCGAATGACATCTAATTTTGTGTTTGGTTGCTCTGTTTTCTTACTTGAAAAATGATGGCCATTGCCAAGACGGCACCAAGTTTACTAAATCAATGAGAAATAACGCCAAAATAAATAATGAAAATAAGAAAACATGCAATAGAACGTAGAACGGAAATGTTTTATTTATATTTTATTATTGAAAGTAATAATAATAATAATGACGTATACATGACAACAACAACAAATACTACCTATAATATACCTATAATTTCTGGGACATTCCACATACCGCCATGTAGTCCCAAACCTTGTATAGCATAGCTTGTATTGTGGGTACCTACTAGAAAACTGATATACATACTTATTTGATTATAATATACAGATAATTTATACATAATATATGCATAAATAGATACTTTTACACCCAGACACGGAACAAATAGACATGTTCACACACACAAATATTTGTCCCGGACAGCAATCGAATCCGCCACCTTTAGTTTTACAGTTAGGGTCTGTAAATTCTCGACCCATCGGTCAGTCACTAGCGACAGTATCCCTTGCTATATATATATGCAGCTCTGAAATTAGTCACGAAAACGTCGCAGTAACATAATTGCATAGAAGCATTGCGGCGGGAAGTATGGCAGGCCTGCGCAATAGAGCATGCGCTTCACACTTCAGAACCGTATTTTGAATTTATTTTATTTCTGACATTCCTACTCTAACTTTGTTCACTCATAGTATAACAGGATTTAAATTAAAACATGTGAATCGACGCGATATCCGGTCAATTAAAGAAACTTGACATGGCGACTGTACGCTTTTCAAGGTCACACACGGCTCTTGGCATTTTTAGTGTTGTCGGCGTTTTACTAACTAGTTTTCCCGCACCACGTGAAGGTCAATTGTTTATTTAGCCTGAATTTGAAAACACCATAGGCCTTGGATCGATTTAAACTACTCTCCTCGTGCGGCTTCATCATCTAAAATTTCAATATCATTCCTACCTAAGTTTACTTACCGGTCCCCAATGCCTTTAAAGATCAAATATCATTTCAGACTTCTTAAATCTTAGTTTTTTGTGTCGTTAAATTTTAATTTAATTTTTAATTGATAATGTTTTTGTTAATAATCATTGTAAACAAATAATTATTAAACTCTTTTAAAAAAATATCTACGAATCGTACAGATAAAACCCACCCTCAAACAAGAAAACCGCATTGAAATCGGTTCATCCATTTTTGAACTACGTACCGCAGACACACTCACCAACAGACAGATAGAAATGCAACTAAAAATCCCGATTCAATCAGCTTTCAATTAAAAAAAAAAACAATAAAATCGGTTTATCGGTTTAGGAGCTTCGATGCCACACACTCACACATAGAGCAAATTAATTATCATAAAAGTCATAAATGTCAGTTCACGGTATCGAACTGACATCACGCAATTTTGGGGGGTGAAACCGGCACGCGGGGATTTCTCGGGGGTGAAGAGCGGCTGCAGAGTGGCGCGCGGGAACTTTGCGCACCGAAACTCGGACTAAAACTCCCCATCTTACACCAGCTAGCTTCTTCACTTCATCAGCCCATTTTTACCCCACTGCAGGGGCTTGGGCCTCCTCAGGGTTAAGGTGGCTTGGAGCTAGCTATACCAGCTAGCTATAGTATCAGTAGTTAGACGGTAAATGCAGAAGAAGGCTTCTAATCAATTCATATTTTTATGTAGGTACTCACACAGTCAGACATATAGCTAAGAACCATCCCGATTAAACCGGCTTTTAATTTAAAGAAAAACCTATCAAAATCGGTCTTTCTGTTTAGGTGTTACGATGCATATAGACATACAGATAGACACATAGATAGACACTTTGGAATTTAGCTGAAAACCATCCCGAATAAACCAGTTTTCATCTTAGCGAATTAACATCGCTCTATCTGTGTAAGAGAGTTTATTATAGTTTGCCATAGCCCCTAATAATCCCGAATGAAAATATTGTGATAGTATTATTTGGTTTAACATTTTTTAAATATTTAATTTCAAACTATTATAGATGTTTGGCTGACCGGTTGGCCGAGTGGTTAGAGACCCTAACTGCGGAGCCTAGGGTCGCGGGTTCGATCCCCGCCCGGTACAAATATTTGTGTACATGAACATGACTAATTGTTCCGTGTTGGGTGTAAAAGTACTATATACGTTTACATTATAAAAAAAACAATATTTACGTATATATATCAGTTGTCTAGTACCCCATAATACAAGCATAATACTCGCTTACTTTAGGACTAGATGGCGCTGTGTGGTATGTCCCAGATTAAAAAAAAATTAAAATTGATATTTATTTTACTATTGTTTCCTTTTTTGTCTAGTAATTTATTAAACTTTATATACATAAATAAAATAATATAAAAAATAAAAAAGCAATTCATTCTACTACGTCTATACAATTAAAGTTAACTTTGTGTAAATTATGTTATTATTGTAAATGTGTCTAGATGGCATCTCAATTATTTCGTTTTATTTCATTGCCTGAAATCTTAGGAATTTTGAAATTGTACACATGCATCACATTAATTACATGTCTTTTTATCAAAAACACCGTTTCCGTTCAGTTTTAAAATAAAGCAGTCCAGTTTTAAATTGTCGTGTCGTAAAATAAGATCGATGAGCCAGCAAAGTTCGTTTTCTTATTTTAAAAGCTATTTTAAAAGTATTGTACTTTAGAACACAAATAATATTTGTTCATATTCATCAAAACTAATTAATATTTTACTAAATCTTTGTAGTTAAAGCTGTAATGAAGGCAAAAAATACGTACCTAATATTTTTTATCTTCTTTGTCAATCGGATTAAAAATGTTAATGGACTGCGAAGTTTTGATATTTTAGTACTTATTTAATTGATTTTTATAAATAATTTGTGTGTATTGAATATAAACATATTCCTTCACATTGTTTTGTTGTTTACCTTTAAACCTAAAATACACATTTGGGATAAATAAACGTTATTCTTCAGGATATACTTGATGTCGTAGGTTCCTTTCTTTTGATTACCGATTACTAAATAATGCAAAAATTTAAAACAATACGCGCTTACTCACAAGCAAAAGTCAATTCAATACTACGCTTCCAATTTGTAAACACTTTAGTGTTTGCAAGGTCAATTCTACAAATTTATGCATTTGTCTATTAAATAATTTTAGGCAACCGTGAATATCACGAAGTCGTTTATCTATGTATGTACATAAATACATTGAAGTCTCTATTTATATTTTATTGTTTAATAGTTTTCTCGTGAATTAATCAGTAGGTAAGTCACGTGTTATTTTATTCTGAAAAATAATTCGTTGCTCTTAAGTATTTATGATAGGATTTAATTACATTATTCTAAGTACGTATTCCATTATACACGAATGATATGATCAATGTCCAGCTTAAAATTCATCAAAGGATCAAGAACGTGCAATCGCGTAATATTTTTCTCATACCGCATGCGCGCGCATGTTCAGGAATCGCCCTTTCGGCGAATCGAATACGCCGAGTCAATTCAGTAAGGTTAGCCATAACCTCAAACATAAGGTTTTTCCTACACAGCTGTTTTATTTATATTCGAAAATTACCTCATTAACGAACACAGAAGCACAAAAAAATAATACGCCCAGACGCGACCAACTCTAAAGAATGACGCTTGCGAAATGACTTAAATTTAGAATGACCGGCAATTTTTTTCCTATTACTTCACGCGTTTCTGGTTCATTCAGTATTTCAAACGTATGATGGTCAGCTGTATTGACAAATCTTGACTGTAACTTTTGAAATCATGAAGCAGTAGTATTTTCCTTTTTTCTTTTTATTTATTTTTTTCCTATTTCTAGAAAACAATTATCCCTCTGTGAAGTGATGTAAATATAAAAATATGTTGGTGTTTGATGGTGAACGTTTTAAAACATTTGTTTAGTGTTGTATTATTAAAAACTAAATAAGTGCCAAAATGGATGGTAAAGATAAATACGAATATGACTTCGCCTACGAGTGCCGGGTTCGTAAATATTTTTCCTCATAAGCAAAAATTGTTTATATATAAGAATTTTTAGTCGACATAAGCTTTTGATATATTGAAAATTATCCATACACACTATATCGATTTCAAAATATAAGTTAGGTTAAATATTGCATTTGTTAGTAAAGCGAGGAGCGAATCGAAACGGAGCGACGACCCACTAAAAATCCCTATTTTTTTGTTCACATTTCTGTTGAATAATATTTACTGCTTGAGGTTTCTACACCTTTCCCCTTTAAGCCCGATTAATTATTTTTTAAATATTCGTCAGGCAATATTGTAAAACTCTACCCAACCAACAACGTAACGCTATTGTTTCAATTTGTTGTAATTGTTAATTTCTGCATAAATTTCGCTCATATTAATTACATTATAAATGTTACTCTCCTCCTTCCTTCCGAATTAAGTATTAAGTCTCCTGATCTGTTTTGTCAATTATTCATTAATTTGTACATTCATTTATAGCGTCTCGTCGAGGCTATGGCGCCTCGTTCGGCCCGCTCCTTCCGCCAGGAGTTCAATATGCACGACTTGGCAACCAGCACTGAACAAACCTACACATCGCATTATACGACAGAACAGTGAGTCTTTTTTTTTGTTACTATGGTCTTTTTTAATTACTAGATTACACACGACATGCTTCCATTGAGGGTTTATATTGAAAGGATATGGTCCGTCCACATTCTATAGATCCAGATAATAGAGTATCTAGTAACTGATAAAAAACCTTTGAAAAAATAAATGAAAATTTCACTTGATTCAATAAATTATATGGATTTTTTGTAATTTTTATCACTTGATCGATATTTTATTCGTTACTACGCGTGATAACGTTTCCTAATTCTACGACGCCGCCGAAATTTCTACGACATTTCTACGGTCATAGTACGAGCTGAGGCCACGTTCGGCGCTCGTATAGCGACCGTGAAATCCTGAACAGACCCGAGCATGTTATGTTCGAAGAAATAATAAAAAAAAATTTGGAATGAAATTAAGATATTACGAGAAAAATTGTCATATTACTGGACCCTTTGTGTTTTTTTATTTCTGTTTTATTTGAAGAAATAGGCATTTATAAATATGGCAATAACTTTAATTACGAACGTATCTATTAAAATTTAATAAAAAAAGTATTTGATTCACTATATTTATGAAACAAAATATTTTGTTATATTTTTTTCGATCAACGAAATCGCTTTTTTATCACACACATGAAGTGATAGCTCGAAGTAAAAATCTAATATGAGTTGAGAAATGCGGTTTATGCACACACGCTTCGCTTATAGACGCTATCAACATAAAACATAGTATCTGGTTTAAACTAAAAGACAGACGTATGATTGTCTATGCAACACAATAATGAAGCACCAAAACCTTGCCGATTCGCTTGTACAGATAAGAAACTCTTGTACGCCAATAATTTGCCGTGTATGGCTTAAAACGATTCTTTGCCACAAAAAAGTCCCTTTTAATTACTTTTCAAAAGTGTGCGGCTCCAATTTGTGTTTCCCGGTAGCCGATCTAGTTAGGAAACGTATCCATACTACATGACCCGTTCAAGGAGAGAGGGGGGTGGGGGGATTCTTCAAAATACCACGCTTGGTCACGGGGTGAGAGGAGGGCTTAGGTCTCCGTCACGTTGTCAGTCCACTCTAGGAAAATATTTCTGAATAAGAGCCTATAATAATTGTTTCGGTAAATTAAGTTCTTGTTAGAATGTTTTTACATATATTTTTCACTTGTGATTGTAGGTATGCACTCACTATTGGCGTCACGTGACAAGTGCCGTATTAATAAAGACATATATGAGTTAAATGATTTATTTTTTTAACTTTCTGTTTGCAAAAAATGTTTTATAACCATATTTATGAATTACAACGTGAAAAATACGAGGCACATACTATGGGTATTCACCTTGGGTAGGGAGTGGGTAAAAAATTGTGATAAATGGGTCACGTAGTATGGGTACGTTACCTTATTAGAGGTATCTGCATTATTAATTGTGTGTGTGATCTGCGTTTTCAGCTTTGTGTTTACTCATTTGTTCCTTTATCAGAATTGTAACTTCGGTGAGATTTTTAGTTTAATTTATACCATTCTTTTATTTCATCGCGCAGATACGTACGAACTACACATACAACTGAAATGGATGGCCACGTACCTGCTAAAAGTATGGCCAATGGCAAGTTATTAACCTCTCCAAACTACAAAACAACGACCATAATTACATCCGAAGATATCGACAGACCTGATGTCAGAAACCTAAAAAGAGTACACAAAATGTACGAAGGTCCTAATATTATCGAATCAAAAGGTATAGTACACCCGCTTACAAGAGAAATTTTGACTGTTGGGCAAGCAATTAGTATGAGAATATTAGACGTTCGCACGGGTCGACTCGTGTCCTCCCCAGAAACGAGACAAACCATGACAATAGAAGAAGCGTCAAAAAAAGGTTTAATCGATCCCAAACTAGCTGCAAGACTTACGGGTCCTTGTGGTATGACAGAAGATGGAAACGAAGTGACTCTGCTAGAAGCTATACAAAGAGAACTTTATGACGCTGAACAAGGCCTCAGCGACCCTGCAGAGAAGAGAATCAAGGTAACCGTAGAAACGGACAGACCGAGCACCCAAGGAATGAGCATATCTGATGCGCTAAACAGGGGACAAGTTGACTTACAAAGAAGTCTATACAGACTCCCCGACGGAACCTATATTACGATATCTGAAGCTTATCAAAAAGGCTACCTCATCTATAATGAGATCATTAAAATTAAATCGAGTGTTTTGTCCCTTTCTGATGCCATTAGTCAAAACCTGGTCGATAATAATGGTTGGATTTTAGATCGGAGCTCGGGCGACAAATACCAATTAGACGTTGCGATCAAAAACGAACTTATTAATTCCGATGTGCGGGAAATCGTTGATCCAAAAAATGATACTAAAATTACGCTTGCTCAGGCAATCGAGAAAAACATCATAAACACAAAACATTCAAAATACATCCATAACTTAACTAAAGAAAAAATGTCATTTAAAGATGCTGCCAGTAAACGTCTAATCAGCAAGCCGATGACTTTAAAGGACGTTTGTAATAATAATCTTATGACGAACGATGGTAAAATTCTTTCTCCGATGAATAGAATTCCTCTGAATATTTTAGAATCAATTTCAGTCGGAACCCTTGATAGTGATAACATTAAATGCATTTCAGATACAACTTCAGGTCAATTATTGACACTTTCTAAAGCTTTGGCGGCAAAGATAATTTTACCTGATAGTAAATTTAGGGACAATCTTACTGGCGAAATATGTACAATACCTGAAGCTGTCGACCGCGGTTTAATTACATCCGTGTCACATAGATCTATTTTCGATATTGATGGTTTTAGAGATCCGAGAACAAATGAGTTCGTGTCTTTTAATGTAGCTATGGCGAAAGGGAATCTCAGATATAATATCGGTGAAACTTTCTTGAAAGCCGAGAGTGGTGATTATGTACTACTAGAAGACTGCGTTAAATTAGGTTTGGTACGTCCAGAAGTTTTAGAAATGTTAAACAGACAAATTGGTATTTATGAAAATGGTAAAGAGCTTACTGTGTTAGATGCGGTGTTTAGGGAAATACTCGATCCAAAATCAGGATATTTAATAGAACCTAATACGAAAGCACCTCTCCCTTTTAATAAAGCAGTTGAAATTAATATGATCACACCAGAAGGTGCCACGTTGCTTAATTCTCTATTGAATATCACATTGACAATACAAACAGTCACGAAAACTGTTAAACGTTATGTAACTGTCACAAATACAGACGTTACTCAGAGATCTGAAACTATCATAACTTTTGCCGAAGCGGTTAAACGTGGGTTGATTGATGAATCTACACAAACATTCACAGATCCTAATACTGGAACCGTGTTTCCGATCCAACAAGCTTTAGATGAAGGTTTTCTGGGGGCAGATTCTCACGTCGCACAAATTTCAGACCGCATTCCTAAAAAAGATTTAGTTCCTGGTCAAATTGTAGAACTAAAAATTACTAAAAAGTCTTTCATTAAGGACTTCCCCACTTCCGAAAGCAAAGTACATTGCGATAACAAACCAGAAACTGTTAAGAGTCCCGATGTTACAATTCCGGAGTTCCCTACGAGAGAAGGTGTTCGTCAACAATTTAGCACTGTTTCTAAAGTTATTCAGCAACCTTCGGTAAGTTCGTTGGTTATTACAAAAAATACTATAGAACTACCTCGTGGTGGTTGGAATCTTTTAGATGCTATCCAACAAAATCTTTTCGATCCAAAAACGGGTACGTTTGTAATTCCAGGCACAGACAGAATATTAGATTTAAAAGAGGCTTTAAAAATTGATATTATTAATTCAGATTCTGCAAAAGTTGTTGATCCTAAATCGAAAAATGAAATCGGTTTCCTTAAAGCGTTGGAATTTGGTATCCTTGATAGTACTGGGAACTATAAACTTCCATCGGGGTCTCTTACTATGGATGAAGCACTTAATCACAGATTAATTGTATTTGTTGAATCTCATCCTAATAAGTCCACCACTCAGAAGATTATTACCGTCACATCGGTCGCTGGTTCTCCTGATAAAATGGAAATTTCAGATGTTCCAGAAAAAACATCTCAACAGTATTCTGTTAACCAAATCATAACCGAAAAGCCTCCCACCGAATCATCAAACACTTCAATCACTATCAATAAAAAAGTTATACAAGTATCTCGCTGGAGCCTGTTGGATGCTATTCAAGAGAATCTTCTTGATCCACTGGCAGGAGTCTTCACAGTTCCAGGCACAAAAAATATCATTGATTTCAAAGAAGCAATACTAAATGATATTATTGACCCTGATTCCGCGATGATAATCAATCCCAAATCTGAAAAAGAAATATCTATCATTAAAGCTTTTGAACTGGGTATCCTAGATAGTAAAGGTTGTTATAAACATTATTTAGGTACGTTCACACTTAGAGACGCTATTAACCGTAAACTGATTATTCCAAAATCATCTACGGATAAAACGCTCACACAAAAATTGTTAATAATTTCTTCTTCCGCTGGTATCCCTGATAAGATAGAAGTATCAGAATTAGGAGCGCCATCACCTCAAACACATTTTGCACAAGAAAGTAAAATTAGAAGTTTTGAATTTGAACCGACTACAACTTCCCTCGTTTTAAAGAAAAAAACCATACAATTGCCACTTGGTGGTTGGAGCCTGTCAGATGCCATTGAACAAAAATTGTTCGATCCAGTCATGGGTAAATTTAAAATTCCTGAGTCACATAAATTATTCAATTTGAGAGAAGCGGTGGAAACTGAATTGCTTAATCCTGATACTGCTTGTGTTGTAGACCCTAAATCTAAAAAAGAAGTATCTTTGAAGAGAGCCCTTGAATTCGGTATCGTCAATAACACGGGTAATTATAAACACTCTTCCGGGTTGCTTACGATGAAAGATGCAATTGCTCGTAAATTTATAATTTTCAATGTACCTCCAAAAAAAAATTGGCCTGAAAAAATAATAACCATTTCGTCAATGGCCGGTAAACCAGATGTAATAGAAGTATTAGATTCTCAAAAAATGTCACATTCTCCTGAAGAATCAGTTCATGAAATATTAACTAAAAATATTAAAAGCGAATCATCACTAACTACTTTTTTAACAAATAAAATAACCATGGAAGTTCCACGTAGCGGTTGGAATTTATTAGAAGCTATTGAACAAAATATCTTCGATCCAATTACAGGTACGTTTATGATTCCAGGTACTAATAACATTTTAGATTTGAATAAAGCTTTGCAAAATGATATTATTAACCCTGAATCTGTAAATGTAATCGACCCTAAATCTAAAAAAGAAATAACTTTAACTAAAGCTTTGGAGCTAGGTATCGTCGATGAAACTGGTCATTACAAACATCCTTCAGGGCTATTGACTATGAAGGATGCACTAAATCGTAAATTAATTATTTTCAATAATTACCCTAGTAATATATCAAAACAGAAATTTATAACTGTTACATCAGAATCTGGCATACCCGACAGCATAAACATTTCTGAAACACAAGGAAAACAATTTTCTTTGCAAACTGTAACTGAAGAACATTCTGTATTAGAACCCGTGCAAGTAACACCTGGAGTGATTTTTGACCCCTCAACGGCTTTAATTATTTCAACTACTTCTGATTCATCAGAAAATATAGTGGATGCTGTTAACAAAGGAATTGTGCATTCAGACGCAGTGAAAGTTGCGGACCCATTGTCTGGACACTTACTCAGTTTGAAACAAGCTTTAAGTAAGGGAATAATAAATAATGAAACCGGTGAGTATAAAGATAAAACTGGTAAGAAAATTAGTCTTTGTGACGCCGCAAAAATTGGTCTTATAACGGTTATAGGAACTCCATTAATAGCCGCAAGAAAAGTTATACAAGTAGTAAAAAGTACCATGGTCATAGATCCTAACACTGGTGAAAACGTACCAATGGAAGTTGCCTACGAACGAGGTTTGGTTGACCCTATGACTTATGCTAGATATGAAGAATCTATAAGAGAAAAAACTCCTGAAAAACATTTTTCTGGAGAAATTATTGGTGATGTGTCACACGTTAAAGAAACATCTAAGCCCATTTCAATTGAAGCGGCAGTTTCAGAAGGTCTTATTACTGTAGAAACTCTGCAAAACCGTCTTACTGCTGTTGAAAAAAATGTACCGAAAAATCAAGTTACTTCATTTATCAACAATGAAAAATTTGATCACACTCCAGACGTAGTCGAAATAATAAAATCCAGGGCAAATTATAAACCAAAATATGTGATTGACATTGTTAAAGAACAAATACCGTCTTCAAATGTGGTTGATATCAAACCTACCATTCTACAAAAATTACGGAAACGTGTCGTTCCTCGTTTAGATGCAGTTGAAAAAGGTTTGATAAGTGAAGAAACCGCTAAAACTTTAGAAACTATTGTTGAATACGAAGGTCCAGACGGGTCACCTCTTACACTTAAAAAGGCTATTGATGCCGGTTTGATAGATGATTCGACAGGTGAAATAATAGATCCTTTGCACGGAGATTTGTTAAATATTAACCAAGCTTTGGAAAGAGGAATATTAGACGAAGACGCTCAAGATGAAATATTAATTCCTTTAGCTAAAAGTTTATCTATTCCTCAAATTTTACAACAAGGTTTACTAAATCCATCCACAGGTAAAGTTATTCATCCCGAAACAGGGAATGAATTGTCTTTACGAGAAGCTATTATATGTGATATTGTCGATCCCTTATCGACAGTTATTATCAAACCTGGAAAAAATATAACATTACAAGAAGCTATACAACGAGATATTGTTGATGATGAAAAGAACTTTATAAAAACTAATGAAGGACTTTTAGATTTGTTGACTTCTGTTAATTATGAAATATTCGATGAACCAAAAATAAAGAAAACTGTGCAGTATATACCTCCAGCAGCAATGACTTTGCCCGTAGCTTTAAAGCGAAACATAGTAAACCCGGATACTGGTGAAATAAGACATCCTTTAACTGGGGAAATAATACCAATAAATTTAGCCATTGAAAAAAATTTAATAATGTCGATTCCATATCCACACCCGAAGGAACCTATAACTTTAGAAGAGGCATTGAATAAAGGAAATTTGGACTTAAAAGAAGGAACATTTACAAACCCAATGACCAAAGAAGTTGTACCTTTGGACAAAGCTTTAGAGCAAGGCTTATTAGTAATAAATCCAAATAAAGAAATCATTGAACTGTGCGGTGTCGTTACAACCATTACTGAGACTTTAACTTCTCAACATACAATCACAACTAAAATGATAGAACTCTTGGCCGATTACGTTTTGGTAAATGCTAACGAAGTACGGAATTCCGTTACAGGAGAAATTATTTCGTTGGATGTGGCTCGAATTAAAGGTATCGTAAGAGACGAACATACGAGTAAAGAACATTTCATAACGAATGATACAAGTTTTACTTTTGAAGATGCTTTGAATTTTGGTTTCATCAACGTACGAAAAGGTACTTTTACTAATCCCAATACCGGTGAAGTAATAAAAATTTCTGAAGCCGTTAGTTCGGGTGTGCTTACTATTGATTGTTTGCCTGAAACTGTACCGAACTTGGAAGAGCAAAAATTAGAGATGTTAGATTTAAATGACGCTTTCGAACTTCTGTTTGATGAAAAAACACAGAAATTTAGAGACCCCGAATCTCCCAATAAAGTTATTACGTTTGAAGATGCTCTTGAAAGGAAAATTATAAATCCGAAATCCGTAATATACAATGTGAAAACTGATACGCCTGTAACTGTTGATGAAGCTTTAGATTTAGGCTTACTTGATAAAATATCAGGTAAAATTAAAGAACCTAAAACAGGTAAGACCCTAGACATAAAAAAAGCAGCTAAAATGGGTTTAATCGCAATCATCGCAGCACCTGCATTAGCAGGATTGGCTGTTGTTGAAGGTGCAAAAGCAGTCGCTAGCAAAATTACAAAACCTAAAGAAACAACAGTAATTACAAAACAACTACAGGAAATCCGTGATGAACCTCTCAGAGATAAGTATGTGACATCTAAACCCAAGGAAATAAAACAGTTACCAGTTTTAAGTACTCAGGAAAATGTAATTGAAAGTGTTACAGTTTCACCTGAAATTCAAAAATTGCGAGAAGTGGAAAAGAAAAATGATCTGGAAATACACACGAAATCCGTTGTTAAAAAAGTGTTTGCTGAGAAAACTACCATTGTAACGGAACAAAAAGACACACGCTTGCCAGAATCTATAGAAGTAACTACTGAAGAGACACCAAAAAAGAGTTCAAAAGATGTAAATGAATTCGACAACGATAATGGCACTAGTGTAATTCCTATTACGGATAATGAAACGCAAGGGGACTTAAATAAGGCTAAAGATATTTTCAAAGTGCATCCAGTTGAAAAATATGTTCCTGTTGAAAAGGGATTATTGACAAATGAAAAAAATACACACAAACCAATCGGTAAAGATCCTTTTAACGTTGAACAGTCTAAACTATTAGTAAAAGATATACCACAAAAAACTTCACAACCGGTTGTAACTTTCACATGTCCTGAAACCAGTGTCTCTGTGAATATAAAAGAATTCGCTTTAGAAAAAAATGACGTAATATCAAATACAACAAATACTTTACACCCAGAGGTCGAAAAATCTCTATCACTAATAGATCAAACCGACGAAGTACTTAAAACGGTTAGTACGAAAGTTGATACCGTTGATCAGCCAACAGTTGCGGAATCAAAAACTGAAAATGTCAGTCAGAAACCGCTAAGATTGAAATCTGAATCGCAACATACAACAATATTGCAACCTGAAACTAGAGAAACACTAGTTAGTGAAAGTAGAATATCTGAAAGCGAACCTATTGACACTATCTTTGAACATACCAAGACAGTTGTAACTACTGCATCTACTCTAACGACTGTGGAGTATATTCAAAGTCAGTCGTCATCCTACCATGTCGCTAGTAAAGATATGATTACGAACACGAATTATGAACGAAAAGAATCTACCGAAGACGTTGAAATAAATCCAGTTACGCAACCGATAACTAAATTAAATAAAACGGAAGCACAATTCGATAGTGCTATTATAAAACCTCATATAAGCGACTCTAAAACAGATGTGAAAGAGAAGGTTGTTCGTGATTGTGTTGCTTTTCCCAAAGAACAAAAAACGCTTCTTGTTAATGCTGATGCTTCGATAGGAATCTCAAGTGAAAAGAAAGTTACTCTTGGTAGTAAAGATTTGAGTCCTGAGGAAGTACACGATATACAGCGAACTCATAAACCGAAAATAAGTTTGGAAGACCAGTCTGAACAAAAAGAAGTAAAGGTTAGGTCGTCAGATCCCACTATTGCAAAAATTCCATCAAAACACGATGAAAAGCAATCATCTGCGATGCTGATAGATGCTGAAAGGCAACCTTTGCGTGTAATTGATGAAATCACAGAACAAAATGTGACCAAGCAAAAATTGGAAATGAAAGTTCAGTATGAAAACGTGTCATTGATAGACGCAATTAGTCAAGGAAAAATAGAACCGAAAATTTGTCGCGTTATGAAAAATGGAGTGGAATCTCCACTAACTGTTCAAGATGCTTTAGAACAAGAACAATTAAGCAGGTTGACTCCTGTTGATATAGTATCTAACAACTGTGTCATTATTAGAACAGTCGAACCTCAATACAGGTTGTCTATTTCTGAACGAATTTCTCCAGAGGATCTTTCTGAAATGGGTGTATATGATATCGAAAAGCAAACGTTCCTTAACCCCGAAACAGGAGCTAAAATTACATTTGAAGAATTAATTTATGCTCTTAAAATATTTGATCCTGAAACAATATTAGTCAAAGATATAAGCTCTAAATCGGAAAATTATATTCCATTAGACGAAGCAATAGCAAGACCTATCATAGAAAAAACTACAGGGCAAATGGTCAATCCTAAAACAGGTAAACGCCTTTCTTTCTTTGAATGTGTTCAAATAGGTTGGATAGTAGAAAAACCTGAGGATGTTTTAATTCCAGAAAAAGTTACCATTGAATCAGCTTTAGACAAAGGTCTCTTTAATCCAAAAACTGGTGTAATAACTGAATCTAATTCTGGCCAGTTAATACAAATCGGTGCAGCAATTGAAAAGGGCTTAATCGATCAAGAATCATTTGTGATTAAAGTACCAAAATCGTCAGTAAGTGTGCCTCTATCAGATGCTATTGATCAAGGCATAGTTGAAATTCGGAATGGAGTCATCATTATTATTGAAACTCAAGAAGTAATTGAGATAACGGTAGCTATTCAGCGCGGTATAATGAACATAGTGAGAAGGCCAATTTCTATTGCGGCTGTCATAGATAACAATATGTATGAACCAAAAACTGGGAAAGTAAAAGACAACTTTACTGAACAGTTTGTGACTGTCGGAGATGCGGTTGATAAAAATATCGTACATCCAACAATATCGGAAATCAAGGACACGTCTTCAAATAAATTTATACCATTATCTGAAGCTTTACAAAAAAAGTTAATTCATCCAGAAACTGGTAAAATTCGCGATAAAAAGACAGGCAAAGACATTGCATTAGATGATGCATTGAAGAAAGGATTAGTAGCTACTCAAACGATAACATACTCTTTATTTGACATTATTGAGTTGGGTTATTACTCCCCTGAATTTGGTACGATTCTTGATCCTAAAACCGGCAAACACATAACGTTAAACGAGGCGTTTCAGGACAAACTCGTTGACCCTAAACATATTAAAATTAAAGATGACAAATCTGAAACTGTCATTCCAATTGAACAAGCAATTAAGGTAGGCCTCTTAGACGTTCACAAAGGCAGAATTACAACACCTCTCTTAAACTTGAAAGAAGCTTGTTATAAAGGTTATATTTTGAGCGATAAAAAACCTTGGACATTACAAGAGGGGTTGGTTCAAAATGTGTATAATCCAGATACAGGCTTGTTTACAATTAGGAACGTTACAATGACTCTCGATGATGCTATTAAAGTTGGTGATATTAATCCAGAAGCTTTGACCGTTAAAAATCCGGAGACAGGAGATATAATAACACTGACGGACGCTATAAGAGTAGGTATAATTGATTCAAAGGAAGGGAAAATTAAAGATCCCTTAAATGGTGATGAATTATCATTAACGGATGCATCTGAACGTGGTCTAATTGTCCCAGCAAAACGTAAACTTAGTTTACCAGAAGCAGTGTTCAAAGGTTTTTATGACCCCAAGACCGGTATATTCTCCAATCCGCAAAACAAAGAGAAAATGCTAGTAGATAGAGCTATTAAAAAACGTATGTTAGACCCTCAATCAACACTAGTTCATATTGGTAGTAAAGTCATTCCATTTGAATTTGCTATAGATAAAGGTATTGTCGATGGACGAACAGGTACTATTTTAATAGGAGATGAAAAAATTAATTTCCGCGAAGCTTTTGAAAGGGGCATTTTGGTGGAAGTTCGTAAACCCATGTCCCTTATTGAAGCTATAGATAAAGGTGTTTTCAACGAAATCACGGGTTTGTTTATTGATCCACAAACAGGAAAAAAATGCACTTTAGCTGAAGCTATACAAATGAATCTTATAGATCCAAATTCAGTTCACATCAAAGATAATAGATTTGGTAAATGGGACACAATTACTTTAACAGAGTCTTTGGAAACAGGCGTGATTGACAATAAATCAAGTAAAATAAAAAATATTAATAACGATAATGAA
The DNA here is from genome assembly GCA_949709985.1 of Luffia ferchaultella. Classification (NCBI taxonomy): domain Eukaryota; kingdom Metazoa; phylum Arthropoda; class Insecta; order Lepidoptera; family Psychidae; genus Luffia; species Luffia ferchaultella. The sequence continues at coordinate 13,358,272 of OX453261.1, read as the reverse complement.
ATCATAACTCTTCCTGAGGCATTCAAAATCGGGTTACTCGTTGATAGTAAAGCACCTATAAGTTTACAAAGAGCATTACACCAAGGCCTATATGATGAAAACACAGGTAAATTTATTGATCCTACCACTAACCGCAAAATTACTTTGCATGAAACCATTAGAAAATCAATCATTAGTCCAAAATTTCTGTGTTATTTTGATAAGAAATCTGAGAAACCTTTGACTTTAGCAGAATGTTGTCGTAGTGAGATAGTTGATAGGCGAACCGGAAAATTTCACGAGCCTGGTTCTGACGTACAAATACCATTATCTGAAGCAATGACCCTTGGCCTCATTGTAGATATCGAAAGTGCTGGATTTACTTTGTATGAAACACTTGCAATGAATTTATATGAAATAACCGAATTGAAGTTTGTTCATCCAGTCAGTGAAAGGAAAATATCTCTGGAAAATGCTATTACTGAAGAACTTGTCAACCCTGAAACATCTTTAGTGAAAAGCATTCCTAACAGTAAATATATAAGATTAGACGAGGCCATAACAAATGGTATCATTGATCAAAACAACAGCGTTTACAATCTTCCTAATGGAAATCAAATCAACTTGCTTGATGCAAAATGTCGCGGTCTTATAGTAAACAGTAAAAAGAACATGTCTCTCGAAGAAATCATCAAAAATGGTCTATTTAGAGCAGACACTGGTAAAATTGTCGATCCATGTACTAATGAATTTGTAGATATCAATAAAGCTATTGAAATCAGTTTGTTGAATCCTGATTCGACTGTAGTAAAAGATAGCTTAACAAACAAATTTAAACCTTTGACAGTAGCTATTCAACATGGCGACGTAAATGTGACTAAAGGTCGATTACTCGACACTAAAGCAAAGAAAACGTATAGTCTAGATATTGCTTTCGATAAAGGTCTTCTTGTTACAATCATCCAACCATTAACATCACAAAAATTAACCAAACGTTATGTAACTGATTCCGAATCCCAAAAAGCACCTATACTTAGAGAATTCACATTAGACGAAGCAATAAAATACGAACTGTTGGATCCAGAAACTGCACTCATAAAAGACCCTCATAAAAATAAATACATTCCATTAAAATTAGCTATTGCAGAAGGTATTATTAACAAAGATTGCAAAGGTTCATTCGATCCTCAAAGTGGACGATCCCGTACATTATGTTTTACATTTGAGAACGGTCTGATTGTTTACATTCGCGAACCTCTTTCGTTTGAGCAAGCAATTGAACTCGGTCATTTAAATATTAATACCGCACGATTTACCGATCCACATTCCACAGAAGTTCTAACTATCAAGGACGCTACAACTTTAGGCTACATCGATCCGGACACAGCACTCATTAAAGATAATCTCAAAAAGAGGTTAGTCAAATTACCAGAAGCTTTCCGAAAAGGTGTTATTGATGCCGAAAAAGGCAAAATTTTGGATACAGAGACATCCAAACTCACTCCTTTGTCATCGGCTATTGAATCTGGCTTATTAATGACTCCGAGAAAGAGCTTTACGCTCATCGAGACTCTAAACTTTGGAATATACAACCCTACGACTGGGGCTCTTAACGATCCATTTATTACGACGAGTGTTATCGACAGAAAGAGGTTGAACATTGATGAAGCAATCAAACAAGGAATAGTTGATCCTTCCAGCACTGTAGTTAAGGATCCAGAATCGGGTAAAATATATCCACTGGTACAAGCTATTGAACAGAAGTTAATAGACCCTGTAGCAGGCAAAATGATAATCGATCCTAAGAAGGACATCAGCTTAGATTTAGTGAAGGCTCATAAAAAGGGCTACCTACTGCCTGCAGAAGAAAGGGTAAGTGTTATTTTTATTTTTTCTCAACGCTTCTTCAAACCACGGTCGCTTTAAGTTTTCTGTCTTTCCTCCTACTCGGTAATCTTGTATATCTTCCGATACGTTCGGCTTCAATTCATACGCATGGCTGCGACACCGCGTCAGTTTGAAATAATTATTTGGGTTGATCGAATTCTTTTTGTGGGTTTGGTTTGTCACAGTTTGTTGTGTTCCTTCTCTTAATAATTGAAATCGATTTACATATTTTAAATGCGATTTGATGTGTAAAATATTTTAATAGTACACTACGATTAGTAGAAATGCCTCAATGCACTGCGTTATAAAATCGACAGTAATAGCAAATGCAGCCGAAATAGATGCTTTCACAAAGTAGAAACAAGACATGCGTTATTCTTTTAAGTTATGAACCTTTTAAGTAGTTACTTGATTTCTTCAAATTTCCATGTCGTGTTTTAGTAGCTTAATTTTAAGTTAAACCGACCACTCTCGATCGCGAGCGGATAGACTTAAAATCGAGTTTTATTTAGTAATCTAGTAATCATCGGTAATATTACCCTCGCGGTCTCGAGAGGGCAGTAATTGTGCTTACATCCACATTATATTAAGGCTCGATTTATGTTGTTTTATTTCCAGCCGTTGCCTGCGATGCTAAAGAACCTTTTGAGCTAAACCGTGAATGCTTGCCTGTGAGGGATCATATTAACGACGATATAAGAACCATCACCGTCCGTCAAAACCTAACCTCCCATATTTCACACGTGTGCTAAGTTATATTCATTAAAGTCACGACTGACGAAACTGTTGTCTCGAAATGGCCGATTCAAAAAAATATATTCATAACGAGCTTTCGAGAATGTTCAATGTTGGTTTATGCTTAAGCTTTATATGGTTTTGCTTCATTTCATGGAACAATAGACCAGTCGATTATGGCTGCTGGTTTTGAATTGGTATATGAAACCCTATCGCTTAAAAACAATTTTTTGAAAGTTACCCTTGTCGCTGTTGGAAAAATGCTCTTTATCATAATTGACATGTTCATTCCTTGGATTCCCGTGCTCATGTATGCATGAATGACAGACTTCATTTAGTTCATGACGAAATGGTGACTACTCGCGATGCAAAACATTCACAATATCATGAAACGGTAAAAACATACATCACAAACATGAAAGGTATTATTTACATTAATTTTCGCATTTAGTTAAGACGCCTTTGAGATGTTATGTCGTTATCATAATACCCCTTTTTTATATTATTTTGAAAATTTATTTTGTAACGATGTAAAATCTCACTTAAAATGTAAAATAATTTATTTTTTTCAATGTATACAAAGATTCGATTTATGTTCTTCGTCGATTTATGAACACATTTTTTTAAATATCAATAAATACTATACTGTTCTTCTTTAAAGTTTCAGATTTTCCACAGGTATTCATAATATTATTGTTTTTTTTTAATAAAATTAACTCTAAAATAATAATGAAACCAAACAACTACTATTACATCGCCATTGCTAAAAACTTTGTCAATTCGTGTTATAGTTTTTAGTGGTGGCATATAAACATTAATTTCAATGCGTGCATGTTTCGCTTGCTTGCGTGTAAACTGCATTTTATGTGCTTTTTCATTCCGTCGTCTTTTAAGTTGGCTGTAATCTTCTTGTCCTTTTTTCACTTTACTGTTTTTGGTAGTTGCCGTTTTCTTCACAGGTTTTTTTTTTTAGTTTTTATTTATTTATCCAATTATTTCGTTGTCTTGCTTTTTATGTTACTAAGTTGTATTTAGTCAAAAAAATGTATATCTCCATTTTAAAAAATCGCACGTGGTCATACGTAGTCGTTATTTTCGTCTCTGTAATTTCGTAATTATTTGCACTTCTTTTAGAAAGCATTGTAAATTTGTCAGCACGAACTCTGCTCATTTAAGGGCTTTGTATATTTGCCTATAAAGTTATTATTTTTCCTTTTTTTTTAAATAAAATTTTAATTATGCAGCAAGCTGTCGAAGAGAAATACAGACTATGTGATGAAACGCTCGCCAAATTGTTGGAATGGATCGCCGGCGTAGAAGAAAGACTGGCCAACCAGGAAGCCGTTAAAGAGGATATCGATGAAGTGCGCAATCAGATCAATATTCTCAAGGTATTATTTTCCTCTAAAAATTTTACCTTCATTTGTATCAATAATATAAAAACTGCTATATCTTCATAAGACTCATTCACTGTGTAAATTATCGTTCAATTCTATTCCTTCTATATAACACGTTGTCACATAATTATGAGTGTTTGTGACAAAGACGAGGAATTAAACGAACTATAAATTACTATTTGCATCAATTTTTTACTTTGTAATTTTTTTATTACCGTCCTCTAACCTTTACTAAGCATAGCTAACAAGGTGTAGAACAAGTATCTAAAACTTTATAATAACGTTCGGCGTATTTCATAAAGTAATTATATTTCAATTAATAAAGTTATTGGTTTTGCTTTTAGCTGATCAAAGACGATCTTGAAAGTCATCAGCGCCAGGTGTCATCGTGCGCCGACCAAGCCAAACAGCTTCTAGTGTCTGGCGGAGACGTTCTTGCTCCGCATGAGGTAATGGCATAATTTTATTACATACCCAATAACAACCGCTCCAGTTTCGATAGAATGGGATTTACGAGTATAGCGTTGTTTGTACATACTAACCTTTTTAAGCTGTACAATTGTGCAGTAGACTGATTTGGTGCGGGTATCTATTTTGGTTTGTCAGCGCAAGCTATTCGCCGAAAAACGGCTTTTCTGGACTCGATTGAAAAACGTCGATATTTTTTGGCTACTATATACAAAATATTGTTGGATTTCCCGATCCTACCGGGAACGTTATTGTAATAAAAAAGACACTTATTAACTAGTCCCTATTCCCACTGCGGCAGTTTCTTCTTCTTCATTTCTCGAGTTCTTCTCTCACTACTATTCCGTCTCACATTTCGAAGTTTCGTAATTTCAAATCTTGGTTAGTTCTGTATCTCATGGAAACCGTCGAGGTTTTTACTCCGAGTTTTTTACAAGGATAAATAGCCTATGTCGCTTTCCGCCTTTTCAACTATTTACAATAAGAATCATGTCGTTTCTTTACTGTTTGTCATGACACAAAGAAAAACAAACAAACCCATTTGCACATTCTATAACCATCATTTCATCCACTGGACGTCCACTGCTGGACATAGGCCTCCTCCTCTACATAAAACATCTATTCGGTCGTAATTATTAATCCAAGGTGCGCTCACAAGCAATTATGGGGCGCGAATCCTAAACTCGGATGTTGGATAATGTTATATTTCTTGTATCGGTAATGAACCATATTCCATTTGTTTGTAACGTGCCGTAGTGTACTGCTCCACGGCCCGGTCGAATTAATTAGTCAATAATTATCACAAACAGGTGGCAGCTTTGGAACGAGGCGTGCGTCAGTTGAAACAGCGCTGCGACAAATGCTCTGAGAAATGCGACAAGATGTTGAGAAGGTTGGCGGCTGCACGCGATGAGCTTGGAAAATTCAGGTATCATAGTTCAATTGTACAGACAGATCATTTACCCATGTGCCTGTAGGATGTAGACCAGGGCCGGCCTTACTACAAAGCGAACTGAGCGGCCGTTCGAGACACCAAACTGCGCCAAACAAGATAAAATATGCTGCATTTTATAGAAACACCAAAATGAAAATATATTTTTCAAATAGACTTACGCAAGTACTTTCGAATTGTCAAAATTAAGTTACGGTTGATGTTTCATGTTACCTTTAAGTTACTATCGGTTCATAATGTAGCATCTACTGAGAACACCGACAAGAAACTCAGCAGTTACTTTTTTCAAAATCTTATATGTATCAACAATAAAAATATACAAATAGCAAAAACCTTAACACTTTGTCTAATTAAGAAGAAATTCATTAAAAAAAAAAAACAATAATCAATACATGTCAACTGTTTAGATTGACGTCCAGACGTCTTGAGTTAAATAATCATCTACTGTGTATTAGCCCTTTTCATTTAATTTGTTCTTTGCAATAATTTTGAAATAATGTAAAGTCATATTTCATATTTCTAAAGGCATTTTTTTGTTATAAATGTTAAAACCTTTCCTCATAAAACATTTCACCGTTTCCAAATTATTGAACTAAAGTCCGTAAAATTTTATTTTGAAAGAAGGTAGCTGTTTTAGGACTGTTTTTTATGATCATATAAATATGGTACGATGTATCAAAATATACCTTAAAATATAACAGAGTAAATAAATACATATAGAAATTTAGTTATACAAAAAAATAATTTTACTTCTGTGGTCGTGCATCGTTATCTCGAGAATTAAACGGATACATGTAAAATATCAATTCTTTAACTCCCATACAACCATAAATCTATGGAGGTACGATGGTAGATCGATAAATTGCTGCAATCCGATTGAGTGATTTCGCTTAACCTCTACAGTGACCTACGAGTTGAAATTTAGTATATGAGTGTAGCGTATAATCTATGGACACTGGAGTGAATATATAAGAATAGTGTCATTAATTTGTATACGCGTTAAACCCGACAATTTTCTAATTCGCAGTAGCGAATCTACCTATAGATCTTACATATCGTTGGTAACATAATTTTGAATGTGTTTTTTCTAGTAATGAACTCACAACTTTCAACACATGGATGGAGTCCGCATACCGCACGCTAGAAGATAAAGAACAGGCACTGTCTAAGCTTTCGAATCTAGCAGGCCAAGCTGAAGATGTGAGGGAATTTGTATCAGATGTTATCGCTCATCAAGCTGATCTAAGGTTCATTACCATGGCAGCGCAGAAGTTCGTTGATGAGAGTAAGGTAGGTTAACTAAAGATTTATATATGCACATTAACAGGCTTTCAAGCTTTCACTATTGGAGCATAGCCGTTTATCGACATTGGGTTAAGGAGTTCAGAACGGACGCTGGTCCGGTGAGGGTTGGGAGCTGTTGATCTCCACCGTCACAGAAGTGAAGATGTCGGCGGAGCTTGTTCGTCTAAAGTCTTTACAAATTAAGAACTCTTTGATCAATAAATTGAGCGCCTAAGCCATCTTCGTCTATCGTCGTAAAACTGCTAATACTCTACAACTAAATTGTGATATGTATTAAAACAATCGTCGAAAAATATTAATGTTGTGATTGCTCTATATCAATGCGACCAAATAGAGGTTCATAGTAAACGAAGATTGCCGAAAATAAACGACGATTCCCGAAGCGCATAATTATTTTTTACGCACACTACGCTTAAGGCGGGAACCGTACCTTTGGATGAAAGGCGCGAAGCGTGACCACTTGGCCACTAAAGCTCTATAATGAACAATGTAATTTTCTCTAGGGATCATATTGATGCACCTCATAGGGTATCGATTAACAACAAAAAAAAATCAATTTTGATTTTCGAAACAACGAGTGTTTATAAACATTAATAATTGCAATCGTAAACCTCGTTTGACCAAGGCAATTGTGCCAGTTTAAACCGCGATGACGACCACCTGCTCTACAAACATAACATTAGCTACAAACAGTCTATATTTCGTATGAAATTGTGAAGATTGTTTAATTTTTCTATTTTTATTTATAAAATAAAAATTTATATATGGATAAAATTTATTATGTCTAACGATATTTTAGGAATTCCTCAACATCCTGAACGAGTACCGCACGTCACTGCCGTCCCGCTTATCCCATATACATCCATCTGGCGAAAGTGCGGTCCGCAAAGGAGCTGACTTGGCTCGGCGTCGGCATGGTGAGCTCACAGCGCGCGCCCAACGGTTGCAAGACAGGCTTCGCGGCGCCGCTGATGTCACGAAACTGTATAGAGACGCTATCGACAGAGCCCAGAGATGGATTAACGATGTAAGTGAATGTATTTATTGTATGAATCAGAAGGTTAGAAATGCAATGAGAGCGTGACGTTTACATGCTATTATCTGATCGTATATGCTTCTATTGCATATAGATCGTCGGCCGAGGCGGTCTTTCTGGTGTAGATTTGATAACTTCTCCAATCATCGAATGCGTCCGTCCTTATCTCCGTTTCGGAAGTTTTAGGATGATAGGCTATATAAAAAATACCGTTCGAATTTGCCAGTTGTGATGGCCTCTCTAGGAAAAACTTGGACTGTGTTTGAAGTATATATACGATATATATATATATATATATACGAGCAACAAACATACAACATCTTTTCACTTAGACATAAGTAATGTTTAATACCGTATAATTTTCCAGGTGGAACCTAAAGTTCGTTCAGTTATGGCTGAACCGGTGGGCGGAGAACCGCGCGCCGTCGAAGCCCAACTCTCCAAAGCCAAAGCGCTACACAACGAAATTCTCTCTCAAGGTCGGCTCATCGATAACGCTAAAGATGTAAGTATCATTGATACATTGTGAATACGGGATTGGCAGCTGTAAATCTAAATAAATTTATTTCCAAGAAGGACTCTGCTGTCACTTTTGAACGACATTTTTATTTTGTTAAAAATAAGCGTATATACCTGGATTCCATGTTTCTCTTCAAAATTCAACTGACCTGTTGGCCGAGGGGATAGAGATTCTTACTGCGGAGGCAAGGGTCGTGAAACTGATTCCCGCCCGGGGCAAATATTTGTGTGCATGATTCGTTATTTGTTCTATGGCTGGGTGTAAATTATTTACATATGTATATATTATAAAGAACATTTAAGTATGTGTTTGTCAGTTGTCTAGGAATCCATAACACAAGCGTAATACTTCCTTACTTTGGGACTAGATGGCGCTGTGTGGGACGTCCCATGTATTATTATTATTATTATGTAATATAAAATTATAAATATTATAGTAAATCTTATTGTAATATTGGAGAAAACCCTTTTAACATGCCCCCCCGTAATCACTTTTTGTTAAAACGTTGTCAGGATCACCTATTTTATATTTGCAAATATAAAAAAGATTTAAATAAAATTTTGTTTCAATCCCATGTACGTAAAATTGTAATGATCACCACATATGAAATGTTGCCATGAACAGATTTTGTATTTAGCTTTGCTTAAAGCCACATTTTAATATCAGTTTTTGGAACGTCTAAAACTAGTATTAAGAAAATAATTTACTATGAGACTGATTTCTGGAATAAATAAATAAATGAATACTTTAGATCTTACCAGCTTTTTTATTGCAGGCATGTGATCAACTAGTAAAATCGCTCGAAGGTAATCTCACACCGGCCGAGATCAGGCAACTAGAAGTTCCAGTGATAGATTTGAGTAACAGATATAACGATTTGAGTGCCGGCGTAGGCGAACGGTGTGCTGAACTAGAAAGCGCTCTCCTGCAATGCCAAGGATTACAGGATGCGGCGGAGGCTCAGGCCCAATGGTTGAACCAAGCTGAAGCTGCATTCAAGTTAGTACAATATTTTAAGATTATGAAATATACGTGTTTTTTTAATTCGTGAACTTCCTTGCGACGCCGTATCACGTGTCAAGGTAATAACATATTGGCAACGATTACATATTATTATTTTATTTTCTAATTTTTTAAAATAATTTCCATAACAATGTGGTCATCCTATTTTATATAATTTCTTCCTATGGTATATGTGATTCATTGCGTTTACGCCAATATCGCTCACTCAATTGCGCTACGCATAGAAAAGCTAGTGCCTAAGCTTTATATGACGACCGCTTAGCCTAGTGGGTAGCGACCCTGCCTATGAAGCTGGAGGTCCCGGGTTCAAATCCCAGGTCGGGTCAGTATTTATATGATGAATATTGATAGTGGTACAGGGTCTTGGTTGTTATATGTACCTATGTGGTGTCTTCGCTTGGCACCCAATGGGACCTAGACGTTGTTGTGATGCATACTTTATTATTATTCTTTTCAAGGTCACGCTCGTTGCCTTCTTGGGCTACGTCAAATATTGGTTGTACATTATTTTAACTTCTTGCGGTAGGTAAATTGTTAATACTCTATTTTGAGTTGTATATCGAAAATTTTATTTATGTTTTTATAGGATTATTACAAAACAGTTGGTTGTGCATTGCAAGGAAGTCTGCAAATTAATAAGCATGTTGCAGTTGAACGATTTTGATTAGGCAAATCGGAAGTTGTCCGTGCCATCGGATTTGAAATTTGTAAAAACATAGATCTGCTGATAAAACAGTGAGCTTATGCGAAAATCGAAGTATCACTATAATGGTCGTGGTATGATCGAAAAACGTGGCACCTTCGCTACTACATATGTCGTAGCGTATTCGTAGCAACGATCATGTTCTTGCGCATGTTAGCGCACATTTAATAGTGCTCCCTTTCATATCCTTGCGATACGCCCACAAGCGCTAAATCAATTAGGAGTCTCGGTTCCAAAAAATGCTTTGTTGTCATAGTAAACTATATTTAGGAATAGCAGTGCGTATGCCTATTTAAATTCACTGGGACAGCTCGATATTAGTATTTTTTTCACTGAGTATTGAATAATAATGAAGAAACATTTCAAATTTAATAATCTCGAGCTGAAATTCTCAAAAATAATTTACTTATATTTTTTCTCTCGTTAGGGGCCAATACAAACCAGCCTCTCTGATAAGAGAGCGTTTAGACGAGCAAGTACGCGAACACAGAATCTCACACACCGAGTTAGACGCTCGCCGAGCGACACTAGCCAAGCTGTTGGCGAGTGCCCGTGAGGCAGCAAGGAACCCGTCCAACGCGAGGATCGCTAATAAACTTGAACAACGGGCACAGGACATATATAGCAGGTATGTGGAATCCGCCTACATTCTTCATTTCAACTACACGATTCCATGGAGACTGAAACTGCATATTTATTAGTTCGCCCGGAAAATAATGTCTTGAGATGTTTTTTTTTTGAGCAATTGATATTCTATTAAGTCATTGAACTTAAAAATATAGTATGAAGGAATATAAACCACATGGAAGAAAATTACATGATACCGAAACTGTCACTCGAATCATAAGGAATAGGTGAAGCTAATGCTGTATCGCTCCGCTTGTTGTGAAGCGCTGGAGTAAAAATATATCATTTAATTGGGTGCACAAATGTATTAAGTATGTCGGCTGAGTATTTTATTGTAATTATTCACGAGACATTCTTCCTGGAACTGAAGAAAAATTGTATACTATAAGACACCTATATCATAGTTTGTTTACAATCAGTTAAATACCTAACATAAAGTTTACAACCTGTCCTTTAACTATGGTTCTATTTACAGATACGAGAAACTTTTAGAACGGTCGATAAAACGTTCGCAGTTCTTAGAGGAGGTTTCGAGCGAACTGGCCGCATTTAGCGCTCAAGCGGCTCGATTGGAGAGTGCTCAAGCTCAATTAGCCGAACAAGCCGATTCAAGGGAACTTGCTAGGATGCCGGCTGAAGAACTACGTGCTCGACTAAGCGATTTGGCGCGCTTTAGGTAAGATTAGTTGTGAATATTGTACTAAACGAAACCCATTTTAAATTCAATTTCATTATAATAATCGATGCCATACATTGCACATATTATACGATGGAATAGAGAAAAGGCTTGTCGCCGGTAGATGTAGGTAGGTCATCGGATTTGATTCAGTATTTTTTTCGGTCGACGTTGTGTGCGGACAATGTAATTGAAATTTATTATTGCGTACTGTATTTGAAAAACGATTTGCGAGTAATTCAAACAGTGCCAGTAAACACGGACAGAACGTGACGACCGACAACCCCATCGACGGCTCGCTGAAGAATGAATCTTGATCCATTTATCTTTATCGCTAGCATGTAACTGATCGGGTTGTTTGTTGGCGAGTTCTGCGTTTTATCTTACTTCTGTTTTTGACTTACAACAAAACTGACGATTATAGAAATATTAGGAAAAATTTTGTGATACAAGTAATACAATATAGGTATCTTTTTCATTGTATTTTTATTATTCACAGGGATTCTCAAATGCCATTGTTAGAAGAGTGCCTGAAGAACGGCAAGCATCTGATCGCAAAGAAAGACGTCACTGACACCCACGCAGTTCGGGATAGGATGAAGGTATTATTTACTATTTTGGTGATGATCAATTACTTAATTACACAAAAAATTCTTCAGCTTGTTCACTTTCTCTATTTGCCGATTTTTAAGTGAAATTTGTTAGTTGATACCTGATATTATAAACCTAATTCAAAAGATTATCAGAATTTTTTAAAGGAACACGCTTTATTGAATAATGAATATTGAAATTAAAGTTTCGTCTATCACATTTTCAGAAATTTAATTTTTAATAAAATATTACAAACCTTATATAATCAAGAGTATTTATAAATTTTTTCCATACATACCATCAGAGTTATGATTACACAATTTTATGTTACTTGAACAAGTCAAATCTTACATTGCAGAGTTGACCACATGACAAATTTTTACGTCACACGCTTTAAAGACTACCTTTGAGTCTCAATTGTATTTGATTCGTTGCCATGAATATTTCATTCACATCCACTCAAGTTTTAAATTATTTTTATAAATCTTAAAAAAAAGTGAATTCTCGTTTACAATTTATGAAATAATTTTCCATTCAAAAAGATTCTAGAAGGCCAGTGGCGCGACTTCAACACCGCGTTAGAAGAAAAACAGAAGCTGTTCAAACAGAGAGCCGATCAACTCAACCAATACGAAACGCTGAAAATCAAAGTAAGAATATTGTGTTGTACATGACATTTTTTTTATTGTGGTCCCATATTGATACAAATGGTAGAGTTAAAAAATTAAATCTTGGTATGTTTATCCGTCCAAATGACGACTGCTTATTGTACTATATATGATCTCGTACGACGGTCAGGGGGCGAGCGTGCCGAAAACTGCACCCTATACATATCGTGTCACGGACAATTAAGACGCTTGCTGTAAATGTCGCCATTTCTTTCTGTTTTTATAGTTTCAACTCAGTTTAAGTAACGTGCAATGACAATCCTTTTGGAAAAGAAATGAAACTGAAAAAAATCTATTTATCGATTTTAGGACGCGCACTCAAAGGACGAACGTGCGGGCAACTGCTTACATTACTATTTTGAAAAAGTTATCTTTTAATGAAGTCTATGTTTTTTCCTTGTCAGGTTTTAGAATGGCTTCAAGCAATGGAAGGTCGCGTAGGACGTTTAAAATCCGTCGCTTTGGACTTGGAACAAATTAAAATTCAGCAAGACGAATTGCGCCCGCTGGTCAAAGAATACAGAGATTACGGCCACACTATTGATAAGGTAGAATATAGAAAATGAATAAATAAATACACACATTTTTAACATTAATTTGTCGAAATTAACAAGTAATGAAATTAACTTTTACATGGTAATAGTATTTGGTGCTTGACACGATTTACTTTAAATAATATTTTCTATCTTTTAGTAAAAGATATAAAATATTATTGCAATACAATTACACTACAATGATACATTATCTTACTATAATTAGTTGTTTGAGGTTTGTCGCTTCATACGTTTACAGAAGATACTTTATTTCTACTTATAGTAGTCTGAATTAGTGTTATAACTCGATTTTTCAAGTTCAATTTAAAATATGTTCAAAGGTGAATGAAGCTGGTGCTATATACGAAGCACTGACCCGTGGCGACCGCGCCGACAGCCCACACAGAAAGCGACAAGTGTACAGTCCCACTAAAAGGCAAACACCAGGTTTGTATTTCTGTTTAAGCATTTATAAATAGAAAAGCGATAAAAAAAACCTTTCAATTGTTATCTCCCGTATTTCGCTTAGAGATAGTAAAATTGAAAAATGTCCCAATATCAAATGTATTTCGACACTTTTCAACATATTCGCTCATTTTTAACTTTTCGCAGAAAATTTTTCACAGTTAAACCAATATATAGATGCGCGTTTCGAATCGGCGCAGAGTTACCTTGTACCAGTAAGCGCCGGTTCGTAGACAAAACAAAAGATTTATGAACTCATTGACGAAATCGATTTTTATCTAAAAATTTTTTAATCCACCGAAATTTTAGAATTGTGAATATCAAACTTATTTAGTACCTATAAATTGATTAATCTGGTTGCTTTGTGTTCACGTTCTCATTTGAATAATTGCATTAAGTTTTTGAACGCTTCTACCATCCGTAAAATGACGATTGTGTAAATAAAACGAGTAGGTCAATCAACAGAGTAGGTCTTACAACTTTATGCTATGTGGATTACAATCGGTGATTTGGCGCGTTTCTATTAAAAACAGTTTTTAGCTCATCACAACCTCTTTGCACTCCGCGAGGACAATGGCGGCACCGATTTAATCATTCCTGTTATATGATAAGCAGCATACAAATTTATGGGACTTTGGGAAAAAGACGAATACGTGTCAATGACGCTACCCTACATGAATAGATAGCTATGGCAACCCTATGGGGTTGTTGTACTATAGCATTGTCGAACATCGGTTGTCAAATTATTTTCAGTTCGTACTCTGGACGGGCGTTCACCCTCACCGAGTAAAGGTCACGGACTCGTCAGCCCTGGGTCCACGCATTCGACGTCAAGCGGTTTCTCTTCACGTAGATCAAGCCAAGATGGTTTCCATCTTGAAGGTAAGTTGTCAACAATAAAAAGGGTTGATTCGTTCTGGCATAAACTCGGTACAGTCGTCCGAATATAGATAAGAACAGGAATCGAAATAGAAACGGGAAAAACAGAAAAATCAGTATCCCCCTCCTCTATAATTGTTTCTAAAAAAAGTCACCGTTCTAGAGCAAACCTTCAGTTACCAAATTTCAAATGTAGATAAACACTAACACAACAATAAGACATTATTTTGAATTAGCGAGAATAATGCGATAATTCAAATGGACAAATAGAACCTTTCTATACAACGCCTTGTATTATAAATTCTATTATTCTAAGCTCAAGATAAAATATTTATCTCATAATATTTTTTATTCAGAACTTTCACCGGTCCAACAACAACTGTCCGAAATCAACAATCGCTACAGTCTTCTGGGCACCAAACTGAACGATCGTCAAGCTGAACTAGACAGCGTGCGAGACGAAATACGCCGTCATCTTGACAGCTTGAGAACGCTGTCAAACTTCCTGGACAAGGTGAGTTAATAAATAAATATATAAATATAAGAGGTTGCTCTCAATAAGATGATAGTGTAGCATTCCGTATTCACGCCAAGTTCTATGTATATAAGAAGATTAATAAGTATAAGTTTTAAGTATAAACTTTTAAAAAAAAGCTGAGCTGACATTTTGTAATTATAATGGCCAAGTACTTTACCATGGCAACCAAGTTGAAGTACGCAATGCAGTTTTTTTAAGCAACGTGATTGACTGTTATTATTTTTGCAAGTGCCAAAACAAAGAAAACTTACAGGATTTTAACCATCTTTATTGTATTTTATTTTTTATTTTGAGACATTCATAATGAAAATATTAGGCAGGGAAGGATACATGTTAGTTATACAAAATGTACAAAATTGTATAAAAATAGAAATGTCGGGCGTATAATTATATCGCAAGATCTAATCGAAATCAAAGGAGGTTTTATAATATAATATATAATCAAAGGTTTTATATTGTTATGAACCGTCTACATATAAAATTGGTAGGAGCGTTGTGAAGCCAATAGATTTTTTCATTCCCAACAGGTCCAACGTCAAATACCCAAAGACATCGTGCCCAATACTAAAGAAGAAGCAGACAAGACCATCAGACAAGCACGTGCAGTACTCGAAGAGTTGTACGAGAAGCAAAGCATATTAGACGCAACTAAAACACAGGTACACAGACATGTAAAATTATCCATGCTTTATTTTTTAAAGTTAATTTTAATTAAAGTCAAGTTAACAATGTTAATAAAAATTAAATTTTGTTTAATGTTAATGGATGAGTATTATTCGTAATTTTACGTTCTAGATTCGAGAACTTCTCAAACGCAAACCAGGCGCTCTAGGAGCCGACCGGCTCCATGATGAGATGGAAGAAGTAGCTTCCAGGTGGAAGGGTCTGCACGATGCTCTGAAAAATAAGTTAGTGTTAATTTTTTCATTTGTTTATATATTCGTAACGCAATGTAAGCTACTACATAATATGTTATGTTTGAAAAAAGTTACACTATTAATATGTATGCCTCAAAACACTGATTAATTTTAAACTATTTTCAGTTTATTTGACGTATATATTAGGTGACTGTACTTTTTTGTTTGATTATTCTACATCTATGAAAAAATAATCGCTAATTAAGCTAGGAAAACCACATTACGCCACGTAGCGTAAAGTGATTGGCCGGGCTGAGAGCTAATGTGGGCTTAGCCTAAACCTACAACTTTTTTTCAGGATCCGTCTGATGGAGGACTTGAAGGACTTCCACGACACGCACACCAACTTGTCCCAGTGGCTGGGCGCTAAAGAACGCATGATGACGGCACTCGGACCGATTTCATCTGATTCCAGAATAGTCCAGACTCAAGTACAGCAGGTAGTAATATGTTTTTTGAATTCGAAAGTTTAATAGTTAATGGTATATCGAAACTATGAAAAACTTTAAATCGCAAATTATTGGTCGTTCAGACGCAGGCCATGCACTTTCAATATATCGACAATTTATCGTACTTCCTTCATAACTATTGAACGTATATTGCGATAGTATTGACAGCTCGATATGTCGCCGCTTCAATCTTTTTTTTAACTTCCTATTTTTTCCATATACCTATACATGTCGATTTTACAATATAATAAACTAGCTAGCGGAATATAATTTTTTAACTGTACTGACAATAACGCGATTGTTATGAAATGGCAATGGGGGGTAATTCTCGTACCGCTTGACTTACTGAATTACGTTTACGCTAGAAAAATATTGAATTTCATCGACAATGTCTAATGAGACATAAAGTCAAGTGGTATGAGAATAACCCCCATGGTCCGCCATAGACTGAAAGAATTATTTACATGTGAAATAGCTAGTATTTTAAATTAAACAAATGCTATTGATAATCTTTACTTGTCAAAGTATGTTCGAAGTTTTGATTTTTGAACAAGTAAAAAGCCAGTTACCGATCGTAGTCCTGAATTTATTATTATAAAGAAAGACCAAGATTTTTCTTATAATCGTTACAGACACTTGCTTTACTTCTTTTGCTTTACGCGACACAGTGCGTATATATCACTAAGTCAACTCTTCAATTTCCAAGACATGCGGGCCACTCTTCGTGAACCGATTTTTGTTCCATCACTGTCGAAAATCATATAGCTTATAAAACACTAATTTCACAGGTGCAAGTATTGAGGGAAGAATTCCGCGGCCAACAACCTCAATTGTCACATCTAGAAGAAGTAGCTGGTTCGGCTTTGGAGAGACTCGACCCTCGATCGCCCGATAGCAGCAAACTGAAACAAAAATTGACCGACGTCCAGACCAAATGGAATGATCTGTTAAATAGGTAAGTATTTTTTATATAGACATTAACGTCACACGACGACAATATGAAACAAAATCACTGGATTCTCCAGTATTCAAAATGAGTAGTAGCATTTTTACGTATAGAAATACGGGTTTTGGCCTTTGTTAAAATATATATTTAAGAATAAGATAGAGTTGACAACTCATCAATATCTAATGCAAACTAATCATTGGGTTAGATTCAAGATCAAACTTGGTATGGTTTTTTTTAGACTAGAATTTCTACTGACACTAGTACTTATGTAATTTAATCGAAACTTATATTAGTATCTGAATTCGTAGGTTAAAAAAATTAATACGCAATTTAGACAACGTTAGCAAACATGAAATATCGATTTGTTTGATGGCTCGTATAATAATAAATCTTTAAGGGTGCTTTCGTTGGTGGTGCGAAGTTGATTCGAGGCCGTTGACTGGTTGGAGTGGCCCGCTCAGGGTTGCTGCGTTAAAACTTATTCGGCAGGCTCGCTCGGAGTTATCGAAGTGGTTGTGCTCTAACGACTGCGCTCCGACATAGATTAACAAAATATTTTTTTTCGAACAGGCTTGAAAAGCGCGCAGAGAGCTTAGGTGCAGCGGCTGACACTTCACGAGAATTCGACGCCGGCTTGTCTAGGTTGAGAGACGCTCTACAAACTATATCCGACAACTTGGATGAAGTTGCTATGGAAAAACAGCCGGACGAGCAGTTGAGAAAGATTGAGGTGAGATATTATGGACAGTAAAAAACGAGAATTCACGAAACGAATGAAAAACGAAGAGAAGGAATGAGCACGGCCGCCATTAATCAATGGCGGCCGCGCTCATTCCTTCTCTTTCATACGCTATCGCTTACACGTTCCCATTTATACGTGAGCGTGACAACCACAAATTCTAATTCGTTTCTATAATTGCACTGATACTATAACTAATATTTACCCAAGCTTACATTGATTTGTGTTATGTATTCAAAAATTATCGATTCTACTATCTATAGAGGCCCTACACAACTGGCATGCATGTATTAAAAAAAAATTTAATCTCAGAACGTCAGAATTGGATACTTTGTGAAAGGATTTAATTTCTTACATAATTATGGTGAACTGAACATATATGAAATTATATTACTATGAAATAATGGAAACCGCATGAAACTATAAAATAAATGGTAGCGGAGTGACTAATTTTGATTGGCGGAGCTTGCGCGGAGCTAATGACGCGTCGCCAGTTGCGTGTACAAAATATCGAAAGTGAGCGATTTCTTTGAGACTTAAAAACACAGCTGACTTATAAAATTAAACTCGTGGTTTAACTCACTTCCAAAAGCGACTTGCACGCGATATATAAAAAGTTTATTTCGAACCTAATTATCACGTTCATACGGTCTCTAGTTAGTCTTCGTTCATTTTGTATCTAGTAGACGGATACACTGCCCGCGCGTCTTTCGGTGGTCTAAGGTTTTATCAATCTTAATAAAGGCCTATAACTGATTGATGATCGTTTTATAGAACTTGGAACGTCAGTTGGAAGGCCAACGTCCTTTGCTCGCGGATTTGGAAGGCGCCGGTGCAGCTCTATGCGATGTTCTGTCAGACCCGGCGTCCAGGCAAGATATACAAGGAAAACTGGCGTCTGTCGCGAGACAGTATGACAATTTGCAGAGGAAATTGGATCACAGAAAGGCGGAGATCGAAGCCGCTCTAAAGTGAGTCATTATTTTTTTAAATTAATATTTACAAAACCGCTCGAATGTATATCTGATCAAACAAGGTGGGGTCCCGTAGCCACGCTAATGCAAAAACATATATATCAAAATCATGGATCTTAATTAACAATTACCCATTAACTTGATCTCCAATAACTCATTAACTAAGTAATTCCAGTGATAATTTTTCTACTATTATAGATTTTTTTAGATTTCCCAGGACAGTAGCAGGACTCACGCTAAGAGGCCATTTTAGAGTTGAATATTTCGTTGACGGGCCTAACTTTAGAAATATTAAAGAAACCTCTTTTCATTATAAAATAAAACCACTATCCTCACCCGAAAGGGTATCTAAATTATTTTTTTCAGCCTCACTTTTCATGTAAGGTTAGGAAACTATGTATACTTTTGTAATACTGACAACAAGTCATAAATAAATGTACAAATATTGAACTCTAAATAAAATAGCTATGATAAATTGTCAGACAGGCGAACGAGCATGCAAAAATTGGAATATGGTTTTGAAATATATTTTTTTAAACCTGCAGGGACGGTCGCAATCTAGAAGAATCCGTTGCGAGAACACTCGGTTGGCTGCAATCGGAGTTGGGAGCTTTGCCCGGCAAACTTCTGGTGTCGGCGGACAAAAACAAGTTACAACAACAACTAGAGAAACACGAACCTCTCTACAGAGAAGTTACTGCCAGGGAACATGAACTGATTATGCTTTTGGATAAGGGTGAGTTTTTGAAGTTATCTTCATAAGACTTAGCCTTTCATTGCATATGTAATTTAAGCAACGAAAGCGCTTCCGACCTGTCGAACTTTTTGCAATAAAAACGGCACGACATACTTAATCATGAAATCTTACCAGTAGAGTATATAGAGTTGGTCAGCCAGAAGCTGTCAGTGTCATTTCAGCCAGTGTTATTTTGTAATTAGGATTGGAAGTTACATTAGTATGTATATTTTGAGCTATTATATTTAAAAATAATCTCCACTGATAAATAAATATATTTAAAAATTGAATTTAAATTAATTACAGTTTATATTTTTTACTATTAGTCGTAATTATTTTAGGTTCATTGATATTAATGTAGTGATTCTCTAAATTTTTAATAAAAAAGTGGAGCTACGGTCTACCAATAGTATTTACCACCTTCCTTCACTACTCAAACATAATCGTGTTAATTTAAAGCATATATGTTTAACCTTCCCCCCTCCCCCTGGGAGAAGCCTAAACCCCTGCAACGGGGTGAAAATGGGCTGATGAAGATGTTTAACCTCAGTTTTTCAATTGCGTCCAAATAATAGCGTGTGAAGTAGTACACATAGTCGTAATTTTACTTAATAGTATTTTCATAATAACTGTCCTTAATAATGGCAGACTATGCCTGTAATAAAAAGCAACGTGACGAATACTTAATTATGACCAATCAGTATATTATAATACTTTATTTTATTTAGGTCGTGAAATGGAGAAGAAACCAGCCCATCAAAACCTTCGCAAGGAACTGGACAGAGTTCAAACACAGTGGGAGAAACTAAAACGGGAGGCTGTTGACAGGCATACCAGATTACAGACAGCCATGGTGAGTTAAACATGGAAATTTAAAAAATAAGTATATATAAATAAATAAATATTATGAAATTGGTTATAAAATTATATTATTTTATTTATTGTTAATGTTGCTGCAAATGTATGTGATTGGCTATACGAACAACGATAATTTTGACCAATATGATTTTAATTGCTGGCCAACCTTAATATTTATGCCAAAAACAATTTTAGAGCTTACCAAAAGTTTATATTAATGATAGCCATTAAATTTAAACTCTTAAATATCTTCACTTGTTCATAACATTTACAAATTTCGCAAAAAAAAAATCAAATATATTTTTTGTACTAATGAGCCTGGATTTTTTTTTGTGTACATTAACTTCAAAATTGTGTGAATTGTGATCTTTTTCAAGATTACATATCTCAAAAGGAATAAAATCGGATTTGGTATAAAATCCCTTCTGTGCTTGTCTCAGAAAATTTTCTCAAAAACCACGTAACGTAAAAACATAGGTGAACTAAAAACATATGAACGATTTTAATATAATTTTTCCAAAATGTACAGTGTGTGTTGCGAAACATATATATATATTTTTTATTTATTTATAGGAACACTGTCGTAAATACACAAAAGCGCAGGAATCATTCTTGCCTTGGCTCTCCACTACCGAAGAGAGACTCGCCAAGATGCCGGACGCGGCTTTCACTAAGAAAGACATTGAAAAACAACTCAGAGAACTGCAATCGATCCGAAATGACATTTGGAAGAGGTATGTTAATTTAAACATATTAATAGTGTGGGAATCATTACACATTTCATTATCATACATATTATGAAACACTATGTCTTTCTGTCTGTCCGTTTGTTCACTATAAAACTCGAGAACCACTGGTCCGATATATATAACTTTTTTTAATGTGGTAATACGTCATGTGGCAAGGTTTAAGTGCACAATTGGTTACGATATGTAAGGTACTAAGCGGTAACTATCTAAGTACACAAATCGGGATCAAAATCTTTGCGCGGGCGCTTTACGCAACAGTAGAAATGTATGGTGGCACCTGGGGTGCCAGTCGTCTGAGGAGGAAACTACCCGTGTCACTAACTACAGTCCGATGGCACTCGATCCAGTAATTACATGCAAATTGATTTATCGCGATTTTACTACAAATGTGTAGTCCACGCGAGCGAATCTGGGGATTGTAAGCTAGTTTATAGTAAAAGGAAAAAAATACTAATTAATATTAGCTTCACGTGTTGCAGAAGGTTTAATTTATAGACAATGTAAACAATCCACCATACAATATAATTGTCAAAATAGCCTCAAATTAAGAAGTTGTAATATTTAATGACATATTATAGTTTTCACTTTTCATTGATGAATGCAACTTATAAAATGATTAATTAAATACCACATGAATTAAGAGCGTCCTACAAGATTTTTGATTATTTAAAATCAATTACATTTCGAACATAGTGAAAAATACCAACCTTCCATTGCCTGATCGCCATCAAACATGGTTGACGTAAATGACCTTCAAAACAGAATGTTCTCTACTGTCGACTTACAGTGACAGCTTGAGCGGTTTGACCGAAATGTCATGTTCACACCGCGGTGGCCACTCTGGCGTTGTACATACAAACCATCGGTTGACATATTGAGTTGTTTTGTACTTCGACGTTGTAGGCCTGATATATTGACTTTAATAATTTTATAGGTCTGGAGAATACGAAAATAACAAAACTCTGGGCGAGACTTTCATATCGTCGTGCGATGTGGACCAGGATGTCGTCAAGAAGCAGCTGGCGCACATGAAGGACCGTTGGGACAGAATCAATAATGGTATATAGCGTTGTCGTTATTTTTAATTAAATTTTCTTTTTATAAAAACAATTTGTCCAAAGTTGTCAGTTGTTATTACCAACTACATTAATTTATACATCTTTGAACATTATTACCTACCTATAATCAGTAATGTTTCATAATTTTTAATTAATACTGTTTTTATTCAACACATTATAAACACTAAAATAATTTTATTTATATTCTTTTTTTTTTATTAATAATTTCGTGTCTATATTTTCATATGGTTACACATTCAGACAATTTTCAAGTATTTACTTACTTAATATCATATATCGGCGTTCGTCAATTACAATTTTTCCCTTTTGCACCTATCTTGTTTTTAGTACAAAACACTGACATACAAATTCCGTTCCGCAGAAGTACTCCAACAAGTGGAATGGCTAGAATCGACAGCGCGTAAATTGGGCGACTTCACTGACCGCTTGAGAGCGGTAGAAACGCCATTACAACGCTGTGAAGAAAGACTAGAAGAGACTCTACGTAGTCCGGCCGGCGCCGGCGCCGCCGAAGCAGTTGCCAGATTGGCGGATCAAATACACGCTTTACGAGCACCTCTGCAGGTAATCGGTGTTTTAATGTTTCTATAGCATAAAGGCTAGGCTACACTGGCGTGTAAGTTATTAATTATCAGGGTAATTGTTTATACCTGTTGAAATGCTAGTGTAGCCACACAATTATTACATTTATTAACGACATAATATGTTAGTGTGACCCAGCTTTTAGAAGAGAAGTAACTAAATGTAGAGGTATTATCTATTGTATCCTTAACATTTCTACTGTATAAAAGGAATAATGATATATTAGATCAAGCTAAGTATCAAATAACAGAATTTAAAAATATATGTATGACTAATATTCTATTAATATATTTAGAATGAATTGTTTTTCACAAAGACTGGTCCTCAACTGGGCCTAGCTATTTCCAAGAAATAGAAAACAAAGTAAAGTGGACAGCTTAGATAATATCATATGATTACATTCAAAAATATATATATATATCGTACTTTATATCAGTTTGAAAAATTGAATACTCGATTTGTGGTTTGTTTTGTATGGTCAGGTTATAAACCCATTTTTTTTTTAAATGCTATAATCCCAACAATAATCTATTTCAGAGCATCAACTCGGCCGCTGACGACATAGTAACCATGACTCTAGAATATTGTGGTCCAGACACCGCGGCGAGAGCCAAACATGTTTTAGAAGAACAGGCTCAAGCTCTTGGTGACAAATTGGAAGATCTAGAAGCTAGAGCTGGCGATGCCAAGCATCGGCTACTCGGTGCTGCCAATGCGCTCGCGCAGTTTACTGTGAGTTATTGTTTGGTGACCTAATATTATGAAATATTTAAGCAGATACTTATTAACGTTGTGATAGCCCAAAGCGAAACAAACCTGTCTCAAATTTATAAGGGCCATGGTTCGAATCCGGGCGTGTACCAATGAGTTTTTCTGACTTAAGTACATTAAATATCACGTGCCTCGGAGAGCACGTTAAGCAGTCGGTCCCGGGCGCTGTCAATAGATGGCGGTCGTTACAATCCCCAACTCGCAGTGGAGCAGCGTGGTGGATTTAAGCTCCAAGCCCCCCTCACCCTAGGGGAGGCCTACGCGCCTGCAGTGGGGTAAAAGTAGCCCGATGAAGAACTGATACAAAGATTTTTATATAATGAAAAAAATTTTAGTGATTTTTTTGATGTGTGGTAATATTGTGACGTTGCAATGTCGACATATTTTGTGAATGTCCTGGGTTAGAGTGTGAAGGAATCATCTTCTTTTGCTACCTTCATATTATCGTTTTTTCGCGGTGTCGTTTGATAACAACGTATTGACAATACTATGTTCTCGTATGTTTTCTCAATTTTGATGGAGGGGCGATACTAACTTGCCGTCGAAATTAGCTAGGAATTGATATATTCAATAATAAACTTTTGTCCAATATAAAATCAACCTAAAATTTTAAAATGGCAGGAAAAAGTCAAGAACCTATCTCATGATATTTCCGACTTGGAAAAAGAATTAGACACTATGAAAGCGCCTGGCAGAGAAATCAAAACTGTACGTCAACAACTCGAAGATGTGTCTAAATTCTATAAGAAGTTGGAGAAGGCTGATGACCTGATCGGTGATACCGAGAGGGCGGCGGAGACGCTGGTTGACAGTGGATACGCTGTTGATTCTAGCAAGACTAGAGATCAGGTATGTCATTAATTATATTATTTTTTCTAATTTTTTCTTTACATTGTGAAAAATCTATATAAAATCAATACTTAAAATATCTATTAAAAAAAATACTTAACGCTATATCAACAGTTTTGTTTACTTTTCAGTAATATTTATTTATTTATTTATGTGTGAGTATATTTTATACACATATCGATAATAAAACTTCATCAATATTACTGAAAAGTAAAGAAGTGGATATAGTACTATGAACCAACCACTGTAAGCCCATTTTTCTTGTCCCCGTGCGGGACGAAGAGAGTCTACTCTTAAAAGGGGAAAACTGAACTTTGCGTTTTTGTGAGTGGGCGCCAAAAGTAGAGTCTGCCGATGCGTCTAGTGCTGAACAAAACAAAGACGGTCGTTAACACAAAAACATGACGTTATCCAGACCGCTTTGACTTTCTACACTATCGGTGTGCGTTTATACAAACGCAAAGCCGGGACCGCCTTTTTATTTAAACCGGGCAACAAATTGGACAGTGTATAGAAGATTGTTTACAAATATAAGCAATAGATGGCGGTAGTGTGATCGTACAAAAAAATCGCTAATTCTTCGAACGCTACCTTTTGTTCGCCCCGCATGGGGATAGTAGAATCAGGCTTAGAATGGTCGGCCTCTGAATACAGTTTTATCAAAAGTAGACATTGTGTGTTATTTTTCCCATGTATAGATATGATATGCTCGACTGTTAAATCAGTACATATATTATACATCCTACAAAATGTTATCGCTATATAAAATAAATGACAACGATCACAATTTTGGGCACATGGGCAATGAAAATTTATACGAAAATTATGCCATGGTTGGTTTTTAATAGATTGCAAAATGAAACTCAGTACGTTTTCATATAAGGTTGGATGGACACATATTAACAAATGGTTGCACTGGTTTGATAATTAATAGGAGCTTTCTAATAATACTTCGGATTTCATATAAAACGTCTTTGTTTATTTCTTTAGCAGACACACACACATTATAATATATTAATAGAACCACAGAGTACAGAACAAAGAACCGACTTTTAGTTGCGTTCACATACAATCTATATTAACAACAACACTTATTTTGTATTTATTTTTAGGTATATTTATTTATATGTAACAGACACTTCCAGATTAATTTTTCAATGGTGTATATATTCATAATTTAACAAAGTTCGTAAATTAAACAATAGCGAAATTTTAGGTCGATGGCTTGAGGAAACAATTGGCGAAACTGGACGAAAGAGCTCGCGCCAAAGAGCAAGATCTTGACGACACCCTCAGCAAATTGGAAGCGTTTTACAAGGCTTACGACTCCGTTTTGGATGATGTGCAGGAGGTATGTATAGATTAATTTACGATGTTTACATATGGTTTAACAAGAGAAACAGCAAAGGAACTATGGAGTTTTTATCTTGATTAAATACATAAATATCAGATTTTTTTGATTACACCATGGTTTTAACGATTACCACCATTAAGTTGTTACTGAATATACATAAATATATATTAACGCATATTTTTTATGTCTTAAGAAACTAGTAGAGTTCCAATCAAGCTTTATGGCGGATGTGAACATAGGCACAAGTCGCGACGCAGTAACCAGTTTTAGGGGTAGCGGGACACAGTGGAGCGAGGGGCACATGACTGAACCTGGGCAAGCACGCTTAAAGCGTTGTATTCCGATCCGCCATTAAGTTTTATTGGAACTATAAGTAATTGTTTTATGTAATTTTTTTATACGATGTACATTGTTTTGTTTTTTTTTTTGTTCCTATTGCACTACTTTAAAAAAAAACAACAGCGTAATGATATACCCTATATTTTGAACCAAGATACCATCTATTTAGTTGTAAAAGTTTCATTAAAATCGACTTAGAGATTCTTGAGTTATAAATGTTTAAGAAAACAGGCAAAAAAATCAAAATATATGTTTTAGATTTATGATAACTAATTATGTAGTCGGTTAAAGTCATGAACCTATAGGAATACCCGGACATAGTATCGCAAATTAACTATCAATTTAGTCAGTTTGCTATGTACGCACGCGTTAACTTGAACACGTATATTAAGCCTACCGACCGCCAGTGGGCTGCGAAGTTCTACACACACATACTTACGCGGCCGCCATTGTAGCGCTTCATGGGTTGTGCAGCGACAGTCTGTCTAGAGTTTTTATCACGTCTGTCTGTGGTTACAATCGTTTTTGCGATAGTGAATTTCCACTCCTTGACAGATTTATGGTAATATGCATTTATGCAATATCAATTGGCAGCTATTTCCACATGTTTATGATTTTAACAGATTCCGAACACTGACATATCTAAAATTTGTGTAAAGGCTATTAAATAATTTTGTTCAATTTTACGTAACGTTTTGATTAGTTGATTCTTTGCAAAATTACTCTGGGGCACACTAACAGACCTCAAAATGCACTATTAATATTTTATAATAAGTGTGTGTTTTAATTATACAGGCCGCCGAGCAAGTACGTAATCTAAAACCGGTGTCATCAGAAGTGGAACAGATCCGTGCCCAGCAGAAGGACTTTACGGATATAAAGCGGCGCACGCTGGAGCCTCTAGGTCAGAATGTGGCTCATTGCAACAAGATCGGACAAGGTTTGGTCAGATCTGCTCTACAAGGTGTTTCTACGCAACAATTGGAGAAAGATCTAGAAAAGATGAACGACAAATGGAACACTTTGAAAGAAAAGGTATGTTGAATTAAAAAAAAAAACAATTTACACGATTTGTACATTATGGTATACTCGGAAAGCATTTCAAATTTATTCTATTTTAATTTTCGTTATAGATCAGAAATACATAATAGTGCAAGATGATATTATTTTAGATATTTTTTTCTAATTTTTAACAGAATTTGAAGTTATATTGATTGAGATACATATTATTGCAATAACGATATGATTTGAGAAAAGAAACTGAAATTCAATGAAATGAATTTTTCATGACTCGAATTTTGATTTACATAAATAATATTATAAAACACCCAATTTTATTGTAACGTCATTCTCCTATTTTAAATTCTTAAGCTTTTAGTTTTTTCATAACGTCAGTTTCGTCGTTTTTTCTTGTAATATTTACATAAATGTTTCCAATGTTAAAAAGATGTTTTATTAAAATCTTTTTAATTATAACTTCTGCGGTTTGATATGGCTGTATAATATTAATCATTAACAACCTAAAAACTAAAATCTCCAAATGCTTGTAAAGCAAAAAAGGGAGCGACGATTTTCGTTTGTATTAAAAATAAAAATTATATCCAATCTGTAACAAAATTAACAGTGAAGCACTAATAATAATAGTTGAGATCACAATTTTTATTTGAATATATTCTAGAATTTTTAATGTTATATATTCTTCATGAAATTTAAATGGAATAGTGCTCACACGAGTTCATACAATTGAAAATAAATTTTGCACAGTACGCGACAAATCGAATTCTTTTTGCAGTAGACTATGAACTCCCATTTAACAATTTACAACGTAATCAAGACGCAGTTTATAAAAAGTTATGGTTTGTTAATTTCATTTTAATAATAAATCTATTTTATAAATTTAGTATCTTATAATAGATTTGAGCAATATAATTTAAAACAAATGTGTATCACAAGAACTAAATATTTGTCAGATGAACGAACGCGAGCGCCGTCTCGATGTTGGGTTACTTCAATCAGGCAAATTCGCTGAAGCGTTGGCTGGCTTAGAAAAATGGCTGGCCGATACTGAAGATATGGTCAACAATCAGAAACCTCCATCCGCAGACTACAAGGTCGTAAAAGCACAACTGCAAGAACAGAAGGTATGTTTAGTGTGACATATACAGCATTAAATTATACACTTCGTCAAACTTCGTTTCTTGTCGTAATATTTCGTGTTTTATGAATTTGATTAATTCTATAAAAATAAGATCTAAATTCAAATTCATAGGCCTCTAGGCCTGCCGGCAAAAAACTGGCGGTCTCCGAGGGGCAGCGGCCGCTGCCGGTTTCGTGCCGTTAAGCTGACTATTTCGATGAGAGATAAATTTTGCCAAGACGCATATTATTTTGTACATCTGTATTTTATTCGCCTTACAACGCCGGTTAAGTTTAGATACCCACTGCTGAGTATGCATACGCAACGAAAAAAAGTTTGTGAATAATGACAGTATTAATGAAAAAAATGAAATTATTTTAAATCACTTAACTAAAGAAAAAAACCACCTGTGTGTGAACGATTGAACGCGTGGAATGTGCAGACGAGTCATTCACCCTTAGCATGTGTTCGCTTGCGCGTGATTGATTACCTGTTTACGTGGACTGTCCGTATTCTGTGCTGTGATTGACTGATGCCTTTTTACGACCATGTATCAAAGTTAATAAAACATACAGGGTTAATGCTATTTGTTAATATTGTGTATGAATACTTCGCACTGGATATATTTTGTCGTACCCGGATTGAGAGCTAATAATAATAAAATATTTTTATATCAATAGTTCTTGAAGAAAATGTTGATGGATCGTCAAAATTCGATGTCGTCTATATTCGCTATGGGCAACGAAGTAGCGGCAGGCTGTGAGCCGTCGGAAAGAAAAGCCATTGAAAAACAACTCAAAGGCCTTATGCAGAGATTCGACGCGCTGACGGATGGCGCTCAACAGAGAATGCTCGATTTAGAACAAGCGATGAAGGTATAATGTATATTTTATTTTTATTACATTGTAATGTATTTGTATATTTGAGGTTATAGGGCACCACGTAACAAATGTAATACTTGGGGTATAAAAAGAAAGACTGAAGAAGTCACTTCAACTTTGTTGACATGGTGCTAAAAGTATAAGGAAAAAATACAAAGGAAAAAAAGCAAGTATCAAGATGAAACTTTGTATATATAATTCTAAGTACTATATCGCAAAGGTTTTATCTACCACGTCATGAATTAGTCATGAATTTTTACTATGATATATTTAATATTTATTTATTTACTTTATTTTAGAACAAACAAACAAAAATGTGTATATAGCACTGAACTATATACTAGTAGAATAGTCGGCACGAACAAAAGCGCGGCACTATCACATTGATTTTTCTACCAAGTATAATACACTGTATTATACATGTCATGATCGATTTGTTTCCATTAGAATACACAGAATTTCAAGTATTATACAATCTTAAGTAAGTATTATACATGTCGTGACATTACTTATAGTTAAAACAAGTATGGCGGCAAGAGTAGAAAATAATGTATGTACAATAATTAGTTTCGGATGGTTTTAGTTTTGTTTTGTTTAATTATCGACGACAAGTTATGCCACTATCTTTTTCTTCGCAGAAACATTTGGTTCGCGGCGTCGGTTCTACTAGTATATAGTTCAGTGGTATATAGTAGTAAATATTCATGAATATTATTGAAAAGTAGATAAAACTTTGTGCTAAATATCTTTTTATGAAAAAGTAGATATGGTGCCCTATGTTTTTGATGTAAGGAAATAGTACCTAGTTGTAATAAACTAGTGGGTATATACATATTTTGTTATTATGAGAACCATAAAACAGAACAATGAACAAATCAAATTTTATGAAATTGAAATATTTTAGTTTTACATGAACTTTAAATTTTTTCACAAACACTTGGAGTAGTACATAATGGTAATAAAACTTTTTATAGGTGGCTAAATTGTTCCAAGAACAACTACAACCTCTATTGGAGTGGTTGAGTCTGTCAGAGCGCAAAGTGAAATCATTGGAGCTCGTTCCCACTGATGAAGAGAAAATACAGTCCAAAATACGAGATCATAAGGTAATTAATTAATAATTCCTGACTACAAGTTACAACCCAGAATGCCCCAGAGAATATGCGATTTTGCCTTCGTTTTCCCGCACACATAACGATCAAAGCGTGTGTCAAAAAAAAGATATTAGTCAACGTCTTCCGCGAAATTGAACTCTTAGATTTCTGAGACTTCCAGCCCCTTCTTGAGTATTTTTTTTTTCTTTTTACATTTTAATTTCGACCTTTCAACAGCTCCTACACGACGAGATCTTGTCTAAGCAGCCAGCTTTCAAACAGCTCACTGAAACGGCATCCACTCTGATGGGTCTAGTTGGTGACGACGAAGCTTCTACTTTGGCAGACAAACTGCAAGCTGCTGCTGACAGGTATATATAACAAATGTTTTCTATAATAATATATAACATATAACAATATATATATAATAATATATAACAAAGTTAGATAGAACTTATCATATATAATCTTAGCCTATTACGAAGTACACATGTGATCCTAATAAATCGATAAGTAAAGATAAGATAAATCGACCAGTAAATCTATTTCGCGTGATCCAAGTAAGCCACACATATATGAATTATAAGCGATAAAATTACTAATTAGGGGCAATCTCATAGGTTCCCATTATTATTTGTACATCAGTTAAAATAGTTCAATTTGACGGTTAGCAGATAGTGGGAACTGTGAGACTGGCCCTTAGTGTGACAGCCATAGTAAATACTAATAAAACATAAATAGAAAAGAGAACAGCAGTCATGCACACTTTCGATGATGCCACCCGATAAGGGTTATCGTGCTTGAATTCACCACTGGAGGCGCTAACGACAAGTGCTGTCAGGAAATGTTAAATACTGTCAGTCACAAACACAATGTAGTTCAATTTTTTTGTAGTGACCCCAGCATAAAAGCATAAAAACTTGTTCTACACAAGTCCATGCCTAACAAAAATAACAGGGCAGTACCCTCTGACAATAATAACATTTGACAGCTGATCCTCCGCAAAGTACGTCGTCAAAACGGTAGCACCGATTTATTAAGGGCTATCCAAAGTCCAAAACTAGGCCAAATGGCTAATTTTTGACGCAACAGTTTTCGACACTTAGTGCCGACTCTACACCTTGCGTTATAATTATTCTAAGCCTAAAATATTACATTGTTCCACCGGATGGGTAAGTGTATCAACAGCCATTATTATATTTTTATAATTGCCCTTAACAGTCTAATTAATTCAATCTAATTGTCAATTGTCACTGGCCGGTTGACCGAGTGGTTAGAGGCCCTAACTGTGGAGTCAAGGGTCGCGGGTTCAATTTCCGCCCGGTACAAATATTTGTGTGCATGAACATGTTTGTTCCGTGTCTGGGTGTAAAATATATATGTGTGTATATATTATAAAGAATATTTAAGTATGTATATCAGTTGTGTAGTATCCTATAGTACAAGCATAATACTTGCTTACTTTGGGACTAGATGGCGCTATGTGGGATGTCCCAAATATTATTATTATTAATTATAGACAGAATTTTATCTTGAACCATTGATACTTAATAAAATGACAATATGATAAAAGTGACAGCAAATATTTAAAAAAAAACTTTAAAGAAGAATAATTTGGCTAAAATATTAGATGAATATTAATTATAATTATTTTCTCTGCAGGTACCAAGCTCTTGTAGACCACAGCTTGAGCATTGGGGAACTTCTAGACAATTCAAGAAAAGGTCTCCGTCATTTGGTACTGACTTATCAAGATCTATCGGCCTGGATGGACGGCATGGAACATTATTTGGCCAAGAAGAAAGTTCTACCGATGCATATTGAAAAACTTCTAAGACATATGGACGATCTAGCTGTAAGTAGCTGTGATTATTTGTTCTAATAAACCTTTCTGGATACATAATAGTTGTTCCCAATCCAGTTTTTTTTCCTATTGTTTTGTCTTATTTCCCTTAATGTTGTTGCCTTGCCAGAGATCTTATTGACCATTTCGCATTCATATCAAACGCTTTCAAACCTTTTTTCAGTCCTGCCTCATTTACAATGTTTTTATTTCTTATATAGCACCATTGTATGTATTGCATATGTTGATTCATATCCTAAATAGGGTTGGTGACTATTTTTTTTTATATTTTTACTGTGATAGATAATTTGCTTAATAAATAGTAATGCTAATTTTAAATACGTAACTAATAACAAAGTTATGAATGTTTTAAATATCCAATAATACAGAGAGGGTCATATTGCCATGTGAAGTCACACCTTGGTATGGCCATTTAAAATCATGTTCAATTTAACTCTGTTTTGCAAAAAAGTCACCCATCCTGTTATAATATCTAAATGTGCCTAAATTTTTCATATTAATCTGTCTCATTCTATATAGTCGTTATATTTATAGTGTTACACTTCAATACAAGCTTATATATTTAAAAAAAAATATGTATATATTTTTCATACTATAAATTCCGTCATATCGAGGAACCTTCCATTTTTTTATTGCTGCAAAGTTTCACTTAAAATTTCATTGAAATTAATAGGTTGTATTATATTCCATCGTTAGTTTTTTTTTTTATATGTAACTGTATGTATGCGTATTCATGAAAAATTTTAAACGAATATAAAATATTTATCCCATACAGGAGAAAACCGAAGAGATATCATCGAAACAGGAAGCCTTCGATAGCACAGTGGAATCCGGTCTAGAACTAATGAAACATATATCGGGTGACGAAGCGTTGCAGCTAAAAGATAAACTGGACGCCCTTCAAAGACGCTACAACGATCTCACCGGCCGTGGTGCTGAATTACTTCGAGTCGCTTCTGAAACGCTACCTCTGGTGCAACAGTTTTACAACAGTCACAGCAAGTACGTAAATATTATATTTATTTAGAATTGTTTCTAAACTTACTAATAAGTAAAACATAATATTGTGTATACTAAATAATTAATTATGTATTTCTAAACTGTAATAATTACATTAGGAAACATATACTAAATGTTTAATTACTTTTGAACTGATCCAATATATGTATACTCGTACTAAATGATTGATTATTACTGAACTGGCGTAATGTAATGTATATATTTAACGAATAATTATTTCTAAATTTATCCAATGGAATGTGTATACTAAATGATATTTATTTACAAACTAACTATAGAGAATGGATCTGATTGGCTGAGTACACTAAATGATGAATTATTTCTAGACTGACCGAATGGATGTCAGCGGCCGAGTCGTGCCTACAATCGGTGGAGCCGCGTGAGGAAGACATTTTAAGACTGGAAGCAGACATACAAGAGTTCAGGCCCGTGCTAGACACAATCAACTTGATTGGGCCACAGTTGTGTCAGGTACCATTTCTTCTATTTGGTAAACTAAAATACGATAAAATTCTTTTGTAAGACTACAGAGTATGTGACATTGTCGATAGATTATTATTGTCTCTTTGTAATTTTTTTTTTTATAGTAAAAATCTAATAATTGATAGACTTTTCAAACTACTTGACAGACTTTCTTGAACTCTGGTTGTTCGTGGTTTTATGTTATATAATTCAGAATCATGTCTTTGACTGATTGTGCATAAACAATATTTTGTACAGTAAAAAAAAAACTTACATATGACCTAGAACAAATTGGTAATGAGGTTCCATGTCTTTTAACGGTTCAAACAACTTTACCATACTCTCCATCTATCGTCTACTCATGAGATATTAAAAAAAAAAAACAACAAATAAATCAACGGTCCCAAAATAATAAAGTTATTGTAAGGATGTTTTAAAATTGTTAATGTATATGCTGCAAGCAATAATTTATTAGAATTTATGTATTGAAAACTATTATTTCTTTCCGATTCTGTGTGTTTGCAATCCATAAGGAAACGGTAAATGTCGTCGGGCTTCCCACACAATTCACAGAATTGTGTATTTAGTTTTTCATCAAGAAAACAACAGGTTTGCGCGCGAATTTCCAGATCTTATTCTAAAGCCAGAAACTGTTCTAGGAAGACTCGCGCGTAAATACCAAAACACTGTTTATATACTATTCTGGACAGACCACTACAAATTCTCTGTAGTGGTATTTCTTAAAACGTTTTTGTCATTCATCATAACGCATTCTTTATAACAGGCAGGGGATCCTGAAATTATATTTTTTGATGACATTTAATTTCTTTTTTACGCGCTTATTTAGTAAATTTTATTTGCTTGATACTCCTCAAACTTAGAAAATGTTAGTCAAATATTTTGAGGAAGATATATGGATATTCTTATATAAACTAGATCGATAGATAAGAATCGATGTTTTATTGTTAGATTTCACCTGGGGAAGGCGCAACTCACATAGAAGGCATTGTGACCAGAGACAACAGACGTTTCGACGCTATCGCGGAACAAGTGCAGCGTAAAGCAGAAAGACTGCTACTTAGCAAAAAGGTAAGTGTCAAATTTTGAAATATATAGATTGAAAAAAAATTACCATAGTCCCAAAGTATAAAATCATTGGGAATTACACATGTTTTAAATTAGTCCTTATCGACGCATATTTATTTGTCTACAATTTGTGACAATATAAACTGACGTATGTATTTAATAAATGTGAATAGAATAATAAATTTTAAGATAACTCAAGGACAACAACCGTTATGGCAAATTAACTTTATACGTTAACTGTAAATGTCTATTCGTTTTCATAAGAACTATAATTTAAAAAATATAACTAAAAAGGGCTATTATGGATGATTTGAAAAAAGTAACTATTAAATTCTACCTATTCACAATAGGGAACGACTATGCGAATCATTGGCAACATTTAACGATTCAGAAGTGTATGTAAATCTTAATGGAATTAAAATATTTCGGTTTTAATTTAATGAAAAAAGTTGACAGTAAATATCAAATTTAATAAGAGTATGAATAAGTTGTTTTAAAAAAAGTTGGTTACCTAAGGTGCTATATTTTTAACAGCGTTCGCTAGAAGTCGTAGGCGATATGGAGGAAGTGTTGGAATGGCTCCGAACAGTCGACGCGCAGCTACGGGACGCGGAACCGCCTTGCTGTGAACCGGGACTGGTCCGCGCTCAGTTGAAAGAGCACAGGCCTCTAAATGATGATGTGGCGGCTCAAAGAGTACGCGTTCGAGATCTGCTCAGCCAGGCTAAGAAGGTAATTTATAAACGATTACAAGAACGATATTTAGCAAACGTACATTCTGGCACTAAGGCGGCCTCTCCTGTTGGATCATTTTACAAATAATCTTTTGCAATTTCAATGGCGCTTTGTCTGTTTGTTGTTTGGCCAACTCGCACACGATCGGTGCAAATGAAAAGCGCCTTAGAAATTGTATATATTAATGAGTTTTTGTGTGTTTTTTTGCTGGCGTCGTGTTACACGTGACGGTGTCTCTATCGAGATGGATCTGCCGGCACAAAATAATAGACGAAAAAACACAAACCAAAATTAGGAGGACTTATTGAGTTTTTAAGAGAAAAACAAATATTCCCAATCGCCACTTCAATATAATTTTCAATCTCTTTGTTTTAGGTACTTCGAGAGTGCCAGTCGTCGGAAGAGACAGGCGTCATCCGCGACCGTTGCGACGAGCTCAAAGAAACTATGGAAGAAGTCGGTCAACTCAGCTCGGACCGTTTGGCAGCTTTGGAACAGGCTCTGCCTTTAGCGCAGCACTTTGCTGACACGCATCACGAGTATGTCATTGTCGTTTAACTTTAAAGGTCTTTACAGATATATTCGATTCGGCAGTGTCGATCGATAAGAACCGTACATTCGGCTTCATAGAAACTTATTCTACCACGCTAATTAGATTTTGTATTCGGCAAACGTTCTGTTCGAGTTCCATTCGGTAAAGACGAATCTGTGTTTCGGCAAAAGCCGAACTTGGCTTGACATTCTCGAGAAATGCGTAAAACCGCCGCTGTTCCTATATTCTAAGCTCAACGTATCACCGTTCTTAATTATTAATTCGCTAAACAAATTTTCATTTTTTTCTCTCAAAATCTTTTGAGTCAAATATCTTTTATAGATTCGTAATAAACAAAAAGTTTACATTATAAAAGCTGCACATGTTATTATTACGTCCTCTTCGTTCAACATCTCATAAAGTACAAAACCATGGTCGAGTTTTAGATATACGACTTTTGTCGTTTGGCATAAATGTATGCCGATCGATAAAAACCGTTTTAGTACGAAGAGCAATTCTTTCGAACAACAAAACTTTTCATTCGAGTGTGACGAACAGCTTTTGTCCTACAAACTAACTCGGTGCGGCCTAGAAAACTGTAGCGATCGGCAAAACTCGCCCTAATCTGTAGACACCTCAATATGAAGGTTTATTGATTTGAATTTATTTGTCATAACTTGCAACTATGGTACCCTGAAAGTTCTGTCATTTTTAAAGTGTATAATCTTTGCCTGTCGGTTGTCGGATACAAAATTAGAATTTTTGCTGGTGCTTCTGCCTGCGCGTTTCGACTGTGCGGGGAAAATCGAACGTGTGTGGCACTCGCGGTTATTTGCGAAGATCATAGTTACAAGTGTGACAGTCAGCAGGTTAAATGATTGAAATTGATACGTTAAATACCGCGTATAAATACCGGTAGGTAACCGAAATAGGAATAACCTCTATCTTTGCGCTTTTGCACAAATGATAGGATGTGGTATTTTTTAGCATCGCTAAATAGCAAATAAGAGGCAGTAACCGAAAAATAAATACTTACCGGTAATTTTTTTTTCGGTTACCACAATTACGGTAGACTTAACTGTAGCGATCACCCTAAACTCAATACCGGTACCGAAATAATTTAAGATATCCAGTTTCTGTTTTGAATTAGAATCGATTACAATGTAGTATAGTTCCAATCAAACTTTATGGCGGATCGGAATACAACGCTATAAGCGTGCTTGCGCAGGTTCAGTCATATACCCCTCGCTCCACTGCGTCCCGCTAAACCTAAAACTGGTTACTGCGACGCGACTTGTGCTTATGTTCACATCCGCCATAAAGCTTGATTGGAACTGTACGTAGCATTATCATACACATAAGCATAATTATAAGTACATGTATGATAATGCTACGTACTACAACAATTTGATATATATGTTTTTAGCTTATCAAGCTGGTTGGATGATATGGAGCGCCAAATTCAAATGCAGGCGATGCCAGCCCTCAAACCTGAGCAAATTGTGCATCAACAAGACAAAAATGAGGTAAGTTATTGTTTATCCTTGAACCCATTTTAGCATTTTTTGCTAAAATTTGAACCCATTTTAGCATCTAGCATTTTTTTTTGGATTAGGAATTTTTCCGAATTCAATTTTCATACTAATTAATTATTTTCACTCAATAGATGCTACAACAATCGATCGCCGGTCATAAACCTCTAGTGGATAAATTGGTGAAAACTGGTGAAGCTCTCTCGAAACTGTGCGGAGATGAAGACGCGGCTAAAGTACAAGAGATCGTGGATGGAGACTGTGAGAGATATAATGCACTGCGAGCCGAGTTGAGACAGAGACAGCAGGAGTTGGAAAGGGTAATAAATTTATTAGATTTTAAAGGCAGATTGCTGAGATTATTCATATAAAGTGCGGACCCATTACTAGCGGGAAAATATAAACGAGTTATCGGCAAGTGTAACTTCATCGTACCATACTTGCTCAGTGACTATTTTCTGCCTCATATTATTACACTCTATTTACCGCTGAACGTCTTTCTACTCGCTGGATTGAAACTTATGAAATAATATTTTATTATTTTTGGTTAAATCTGAATACTCATTTTTCTCGCAATGTCTCTACACACTCACCCACACGAAACGTTATAAACTTCGTCATTGTGTGTTTTTACACTTTTCATTTGCTATGCCATGCCATCAGCCCATTAATGCCCTACTGCAAGGGCTTACGCCTCCCCTCGGGATGAGAGGGCTTGAAGCTTAATTCACTACGCTCCTTCATTGTAGGTTGGAGGATTGTAACGACTGACATCTATTGACGGCTACCGGGACCGACGGCTTAACATAACGTGCTCTCCGATACAGT
The DNA here is from genome assembly GCA_949709985.1 of Luffia ferchaultella. NCBI lineage: Eukaryota > Metazoa > Arthropoda > Insecta > Lepidoptera > Psychidae > Luffia > Luffia ferchaultella. The sequence continues at coordinate 13,319,774 of OX453261.1, read as the reverse complement.
CAGTAATAGCTATGTACATAAGTTAGAAAAAATTCATTGATACATGCCCTGGGACTCAAACCACGCCCTTCTAAACAAGAAGCGGGCTCGCTACCACTCGGCTATCACGAATTTTCATTTATTTATACAAAATGAAAGAGACATAAGTATGAAGGTGATTATTTTTTAAGTGACATTTACTTATGTACACTACAAAATTTGTGTGAGCTCGTTTTTCAAAAGGATAACTATCATCGAATAACTAAATTTTTTCTGTCAATTATTTGCGCGTAGTACCAAAGTCCGATTTATACGTATTAGCAGATTTTTATGAGTCTTTTCATTCTTAATGTTTTGTCATTTAAATTCGTAAAAATATGAATTTACTAGGAACCCTCTTTTGCGTGTACCGTCTAACCACTCATACTCTAGCTAGCTGGTATAACCGTTACGCGAGATGGCGAGTTTCAGTACGCTTTCAGTCCTTGAGGTCACCGCGCGCAGTGGCGTATCCAGGATTCAAGCTTGGGGGGGCCCATATTTTTCATAAAACTTAAAGCCTATATTAGTGCTATATACATGCAAACCACGTTCTACGATCTTAATAAGGAAGCTAGGGAATTTTCTTAAATTCATGAAGACATCTCATATAATAAATAAATTAACCTAAGTACTGATACTGTTTGATACTGTCAACTTGATACCTCCACGCGTTCCGGAGAAAAAAGGTCTGGACAGACTTACGGACGGACAACGAAGTGAATCTATGAGAGTTCCTTTTTAGGGTCCCGTACGTCAAAGATGAAAAAAGGAACCCGTATAGGGTCATTCTGGTGTCCGTCTGTCTGTCCGTTTGTCACAGCCTTTTTCTCCGAATCTACTAGATGCAAAAGTTGAAATTCGATACATGTACAGAGTTTGGTGGCCCAATAACGAACATATAGCGTAAATGAAATATTTCCATTTTAAAGAGCAAAGTAGAAAATAAAAAAAAACTTGTTAAGTGCTCCTAGTGATGTGTCAAATGAAAGTGCTTATTATAAAAAGTACAAGCATATTTTATTTTTAACTTTAATATTCATGGTTTCAAAATTAAAGAAAATTCAATATGGGGGATATTGAATTTTCTTTAATTTTGAAACCCCGAAACTGTAGTGAATAAAATTTGGAAAAATAAATACGGAAAATAGAGCTTCATTTATATTTTACAGGAAAAACTAAACGATAAACAAATAATATCATTTTGGGGGAAAATTATACTATTAAAAACAATTCTCAAGTCCCTATGTCAGGGTTGCTCAGCGTGCTATGGAGCGGGCTATGCTCGGTGTTTCTTTGATGGATAAAATCAGAAACACTGAAATCCGTCAAAGAACTAAAGTTGTCGACATAGCCGAAGCGATCAGCAGGCTGAAGTGGCAATGGGCGGTCATATTTGCCGTAGAACTGATAACCGATGGGGTAGACGAGTTCTCGAATGGAGGCCACGTACCGGAAAGCGAAGCGTTGGACGTCCCCCGGCTAGGTGGACAGATGACCTGAAGCATCATACCGGGGGTAGTTGGATGCGAAAGGCGGAGAACCGTGTGTGGTGGCGAGCCTTGGGAGAGGCCTATATCCTGCAGTGGAGAGACACGGGCTGATGATGATGATGTCATGGTTCATATCAAATGAAAGTGCTCGTTATGAGATATATATATATATATTTTTCACAATGTTTATTGCAATTTTAAAATGCGTAGTTTAATAGACATTTAAGAAAATATATGATAATCTCCCATTGCCCCCTTTATGTCAGAAATTCCGACGCCTAAAATTAAATCAAAAATCCGTAATATGTACGAAAGTTTTCTCATTCCCACAGGAAACGCAAAATACCTATTCATAGAGACAAAATGCATAGATATAAAATGTGTTGCTTAATTTTACTGAGAATTAATAAGTCAATTTGGATTGTGTAGTGGCCATGTAGTGGCGAATTCCCAAACAAACGGTGAAAACGGTTGCGCCCCACTAAACCTTAACTGATTAGCGCAAAGAAATATATGGTACTCAGATCAGCAAAAAATAGGTTTATACTTTTTTAATTTTTTAAAATATTTTGATACATCATATGAAAAAAAACTTTCTTATGATAACTTGAATGCGCGAGATTTTATTTCTATTTTTTTTTTGTCTTTTTTTACATGTTAATATGAAACTAATTGTATTTTCACATGTGAAAAATATAAAAAAATAACAAATTTTGATGAGATATCAAAATGCAATTACTTTCATGTTAAAATGTTGTGAAAGGTGAAACAATTTCAAGAAAAATCCCACGCATTTAAGTTTCTTTTTCTTATGATGTATTTAGGAAATTCAAAAATTTACAGATTTTGTAGTTCCCACAACCATCGTAGGCATTAAAATGACTTGAGAAGTTTTAGAAAAAAATAAAAATTCACGTACCTATAGTGTTAATTTATTTATTTTGAAATCATGTAATATGAAAACTAAACAACTCAAAACTTAAACCAACCAGCAATTATACATTTCCACACCATGCCCATATCCATAAATACAAGTTTTTTGAAATTTGTAAATTTTCAGGGCCCACCTACAGGCCGCAATTATTGACCGATTTTCAAACCGTATTCACCATTCGTTAGACAATTTAGTTCCTCAGATGGATTTTTGGCTAATTTTCGATAACTCAAATATTTTCGAAAATATTCATATTTTTGTATAAAACGACACCCAAAAATCCCCATTTTTAGACATAATTTCAATTTAAAAAAAAAAAATTACCAACCGATTTTCAAAATTTCCAACGGATATACCTACCCGATAAATTTGCAACTTTTGAAACCCATAGGCCCCGACCCCTCCGTTATCCTCGAAGATATAGCCAAATTTACGTCTCACAGAAAAAGGATCTGATAACCATTTCCAATGGTAAAAGAAAGAAAGAAAGAAAAAAATATTTATTTGGCACACTTACAATAACACCAGTAATGTTTTAAAATATAACAGGTAAAATTAGAAATATAAAAATAAACAAAGTAAATTAATAAAAATATAACAGTCGGGATTCTAAATAAACTAAAACAATAACAAAAAGTGACCAAAATGGTTTCCACTCAGCTATATGTCAGGGCATTTGAATGCCGAGACGCTGGTTTTCTGTGGAACCAAGGACTGCCCAATGGCTCGTATCTTATAAATATTATTCAGGCTCTGTATAGTATTATTAAAAATTTGTAAAACATGTAAACCTAGTTTTTGCTGATCTGAATACCATATATTATTTTTTGCGCTGTTCGGTTAAGGTTTGATGGGGTGCAGCCGTTGACGCCGTTTGTATGGAAATTCGTCACTCTAAAAATGCCATGTTTGAACAGAACTTATTAAGTCAAATGTGGTCAGCATTCAATAAATAGTACTATACTTATTTAATTGTATTATAGGTACTTTGGTGGTGTAAATAATTTACTATTATATTGAGTATTAAATAGAAATGCATAAGTTTCTAATTGCAGTGTAGATCTCCTTGCAGAATGTTTTTAAGTGAATTTATGTCATTGTGTTTGGGGGGGGCCCGGCCCCCACGGCCCCCCCCCCCCCCCCCTGAATACGCCACTGACCGCGCGCTAGCCTTCACCTCCGCGAAATTACGTTTGACAGTTTCGATACTGTGAAGTGACATTTTTGACTTTATTAAAACCAAACGCTGCTGTCAAATATATTTACTTTATGTTTAAACTCGATAATCATGCTATCTATACAAAACAGACGTAATTCACTTAATTCAATTTTTAACAACACTTTTTGTGAATAAAAGAGTATTTTATTTATTTATTGTGGGTTATTATTAGTTATTATTTATTTTATGTGTTATAGTATATATTATTCGCAGTTTTTTTGCAGACTCTACGTCACTGTGCGTTTTCAAGTACCTATTAAATATAATTTTGCTTCTCGATTTGTCAATCTCAAACTTGACTGACCGACTAACCGAGTTGTTAGAGACTTACTACGAACTTAAGGATCGCGGGTTCGATTGCCGCCCGGGACAAATATTTGTGTGCAAGAACATGTCTATTTGTTCCGTGTCTGGGTGTAAAAGTATCTATATATGTATATATTGTAAAGAATATGTGAGTATGTAGATATATCAGTTGTCTAATACCCTGTAATTTAAGCATAAAATTTGCTTACTTTGGAACTAGATGGCGCTGTGTGGTATCTCCCAGGTATTATTATTATTATAAATATAATTTTCTCCGCCAGGCATTGCAAGAGTCGTCTCAATTCAGCGACAAACTTGAAGGCATGTTGCGCGCTTTGGCCAACACCGCAGACCAAGTTCACAATGCTGAACCTGTTTCCGCGCATCCCCCTAAGATAGAGTAAGTGAAAGTTAAAATTAAACCACAGATCACCAAAGGAAGCGCGGTGAACTGCCCCCGCTTCTAGTACACAACGCAGCCTGTTACAGAATTTTATTGTCTATGGCGATAATTCACCAATTTTTTATTGGTTTAGCGCTTGTGTGCGTATAGTGGGGATATAAGGTCGTGTTAATTTTGCATTGATGTACGCTAAGACGCTCGATATTTTTTCAATACGAATCCATCCATATATATTACTGAACACAACGTCTGTTTGTCCATCTGTCCGTTTGTGCGTTTATAACTAGAGAACGACGAGTCTGATTTATGATTTTTTTCAGCATGGAAATACGTTATTTGGCTAGGTTAATGACGATAGATAGATCTTAGCAGTAACATTTTAGTATATTATAATTACAATATAATATAAAAAAAAACAACTATCTTTTGTTCTTTAATTTGCCATCCAAACTGAATAGTATATTTTAATTTACGTCCGTTAAGCTGGCTGTGTCAACATACCGGAATCAAATTTGAAGTAGACAGGAATTTGTTGCCAGCTTAACGTTAAGCTAGCGGTGTCACATTGTAAATCGGGAGAAAAATAAAAAAAAAACTTTGCTGAATTTGTTGCTAATTAGTTATAGCAAAATTAGCAAAAAATTCCTGCCTACTTCAAATTTTATTCCGCTATGTTGACACTGCCAGCTTAACGGACGTTTTTAATTTTGCTAGTAACAGTTCAAAGATAACTTGCTTTGGATATTATTCGGTCATTATTACAGCATGCAAAATGAGATATGAGGCCTATGAGAAATAATATGATTATATATAAGCTAAGTAAAAGACTGTTTGTCTGTAATAAATAAAAAAAAATGTCCGTAAACTACGTTTTCTTATGTGAACCTCTCCCTTCCACAATGTAGCTTAACTAACGAAAAATATTTTAAGGTACTTTCGTGTAAGAACTTAACTAAATTCCACATGTCTGTTCCTAACAGAGATCAAATAGACGAAAACAACGCGTTAGTGGAAGACTTGGACAAGCGTAAAGAAGCGTATGCTGCAGTGAAACGTGCGGCAACAGATGTTATCAGCAAGGCAAACAAATCTGATCCCGCTGTACGGGACATCAAGAACAAACTGGACAAACTTAATAGGTGAGTAGTCTTGGTGTCTCTACATTAAAAATATCCCTCATCCCTGACAAAATTTCTTTGGGTGTTTGTTCGATTATTTGTTTGGACGCTTATAAATCAAGAACTACTATACCAGATATACGAATTTTTTTGTTTAATATATGGAATCGATGTTCAACATATACATTGTAACTGTAGCTGAATAAGAATTATTATTAATTACTTTACCTATAGTTATTTAAAATATCAGAGGGTTTTGAAGGTGACGCATTACCTGGTTAGATAAAATATGATTTAACATAACCAAGTTTTGTTATATAATTATGAATATGTATTCATATATACTTTAGCTACATAGTTGATTGATTTTATAACTGGATCGCATTTCATTAACGGAACCAGATGGGTGGCATATTTAGTACCCAAATGCCTGATTGACTGAAATCAGGACTACAAAATGTATTTATAGAACCCACGGTAAATGTTTTACCTACGCTGATTGGATAATGAATCGGTGTTACCTTTCACAAATTACTTATTACAATAGGCTTTAACGCAATTCACTTACTTAACATTGAATTTCTAGCCTCTGGGATGACGTACAAAAAGCGACAACGGAACGAGGCCTATCGCTAGATAGCACTCTGGAAATCGCTAAAAAGTTCTGGCAACAGCTGAACGCCGTGATGGCGACGTTAGCGGAATTGGAAGATACGCTCAGCGCACAACCCCCGCCAGCAGCTCAACCGCGAGCTATACAAGCGCAGCAAGTCGCTCTGCAAGAGATCAGACATGAAATCGACCACACTAAGCCTGAGGTGACTATTTCTTCCAAATTATTGTGTTTATTGACAGTAGGTTTATAATACAAACAAATTGCTTTACAAAATTAGTGTGAAACGTTTATTTTATATATGTCTTTGTAATTATTAAATTAAAGTTAAAACTCTTATTCATAGTACAAAATTTTATGGTTTGAGAACTTAACTACTGAACTACTAAAGAGTATCAGACAAAAAGAGCCAGGAATCAGCTTTATGAGGGACCAAAAAAGTTTTTGCATTGTTCATTTTTAAAATTTTCTCGTTTATCATTTTTTTTAGATAGTATTTTAAATGTTTAGGTATTTTAAGTTTATTTTTTATTAATTTTCAGTTGTAATAAATTAAGTAATAATTAAGGATTTTTAATTATTAATAATAATATTATATTAGTAATAATTAAGCATTTTTAATTTCCACCAAAGATATAAAAAATAAATTTTTCGACGTGTAATATGTGAATATTACAATTTTATGTGGACGTTGTAGACCTCTTCACAAAAGCACAATTAAAAAATTATTACCCAAATACAAACCCGAAACATTCATTTTTTACTAGTAAAATTAGTGTTGTTGGATAGTATTTTGCGAAACTTTTTAAAAATATGTTCCTTTTCAATCAGGTGGAGAAAGTGCGTAAAACGGGATCGACTTTGATGAGTCTGTGCGGCGAACCGGACAAACCAGAAGTTAAGAAGCACATGGAAGATTTGGACAGTGCTTGGGACAATATAACAGCACTGTACGCTAGGAGAGAGGAAAATCTCATTGACGCTATGGAGAAAGCTATGGAGTTCCATGATACGTTGCAGGTAAGTTTGTTTATAAATCTAGAAAGCGTTTTTTTAACCGACTTCAAAAAGGAGGAGGTTCTATGTTTGTCTATATGTATGTTGGCACCGACCTCTTTAACTATAGATCGCCCATTAATGTGTTTTTCTTTAAATTAAAAGTATTATTTTTAACTTTTTAGTTTAGGAGTTTTGAAGTGGGCTTATCTTGTTTTTTATAATTATTATTATTTACAATTTGAACAAACAACCATATCTAAGGCAAAGAACTATTAAGTAATATCGTAGAGAAGCAAAGCGACACCCCCGTGTAAATGTGAACATTCATTCATTCGTAAAGATTACATATGAAATAAATTAAAATATTGTATCAGTAATTTATTGTTACAATGACTTAGCTGAATAATGACTACAAATACAATGACTTTGATCAGATTTTTAGTTATGTGATTGATTAACATGCCAAATATATTATCAGGCAGAATTACATTACACTCTGGGCGCCTTCATGTTGCATCGAAAAACACCTAAAAACACCACCATCACAATATTTCTACTTACCGTTTAGTTGTTCCTTATATTTGTGTCTACTTCCATAGTCCATAGTAAATGTCATATGGTGAATCATCGTGTACACATGATAGTACCGCTAACAATATTTCCGAAACCGATTTTCGTAATGAATGCTATTGGTGTTTGTGAGAGGCTTTTTGTGCATCTGAGTACGTGAAAGTAGAGGAAGCGAAAGAGCTAAATAAAGACTGCGACCTGCGTACCTCTCGGGGAACCGTGAGTTTATGTATGTATATTACAATGCTTGCTATTGATATCTGTGGCTCTGTAGTCAATCACAGTCAACGTCACAGTGACATGATTTCATAGAAGTATTGCAACAGGAAGTATGACGCACCTGCGTGAACGGGTATGCGTATCGCACTCAGAGCCGCATAGATCGGTGGTAAATACTGTACGACTTTTACAGATTTGTTTACATTATTTTCAGAATCTACAAGAATTCCTCGACAAAGCTGAAGACAAATTCTCGCGCATGGGTCCACTCGGTTCCGACATTGACGCTGTCAAACGTCAAATCGGGCAACTGGCTGCATTCAAACAGGAGGTCGATCCACATATGGTGAAGGTGGAAGCTCTCAACAGGTGCGTTTCATTCCTAAGTTCTAAATATAAAGCAATAACATAATTAACTAATAAACAGTTACAAAATTTTAATGCTTCATATCTCAGCACAATATGCAGCAAAGTGCTCAACCTTACGCTTTAAAAAGAAAATAGAATTTCTTTTATATATGTAATTAATAAATTTTTAATTTGTCTAATAATAAATATGTTGGAACTCTATTTGTTCAAATGACAAATTATTAAAATTTTGTATTTCAAAACATTCCTATTTTATTCATAAAAATAGTTCATAATAATTTTATTTTAAATATCCTTTTCCTTTTGATTTTTAATTAAAATACAGTTTTATTTGGATTGTAATTTGTAATGTAATTCAAATTCCAGTGGCATTGATTGTCATGTACTTATAGTTGTTCATAGTTATTTTACCTCAGGTTAGTTTAAACCACAAAGGGAAACCATGTTTGTAATCATTTTATGTAGTTAATGTACCGAACAGTTACAGTGGTATAAGGTAACTTGTATAAATGGGACAATGACCATGCAGTCCTTAAGTTTGCAATAATTTAGTCAGAGGTAATATATCTCTGAACGGAGAGTAGAAAATTTTCCTTTAGTTTAGTTTGCCTTTTACCTTCTGGCGTTTAGAAAATATTCCTAATTATTGAAGTTAGTTTCCCAATACTAATGTAATATTTTGATTTCTCCATTCTACCACAAATGGACGCATACGGCAGAAGTTTGATGAGGCAAGAACTCTATGGACGGTTGATGTGTGTAGCATGTTCATATTAATATATTTTTTTGTACATAAGTACAGTCAAACTTTATGGCGGTTCCGTAAGTAGGCATAAGTCGCGTCGCATTAACCAGTTTTAGGTGTAGCGGGACGCAGTGGAGCGAGGGGTATATGACTGTACCTGCGCAAGCCTGCGTAAAGCATTGTATTCAGATCCGCCATAAAGTTTGACTAGATCTGTACCTGAATTTTGACGTGTACGTGTGTCGCTTTTAATCAAAACGTATACTTAACTTGGCTGATTTTTGAACTAAAAGTTTTATAAATACTTTCTTAGGATAAACTTACACGTGATTATGTAATGAGTGAATTGCAAAAGCTTTTTAAATTATACATTTCAGTAATGCTTTATTGTAATATGTTGTAGCGTCTGGTAAAATTATTAGACACCGAAAACTTGGACTTTTAGTTTTAACACGCATAAAGGAATCCGAGTTTACGACTACCATGTGACCGAATTGCTAATACACCTACGTACGTGGAACTTCATTTGATTGCGCACGTGCTGAGGATTGTAGGGGAGTTCATGACGATATTTTGTACGCCAAATTAAGTTGGTGATAGTCTAGAATTCGCGAATCAGCAAAACTCTCAGTCGTGTTAGCACTTCGATCGGATTATAAATGAAACAACAATCAATACACATTTTTTTTTATCTAATCAATTCTTTCAACAGGCAAGCGCAGGAGTTGACAGAACGCACATCGTCAGAACAGGCTGTGGCCATCAAACAACCTTTGACAGAAGTGAATGCACGTTGGTCGGCACTTCTGAGAGGAATGGTCGAAAGACAGCAACAGTTAGAGCGCGCATTACTAAGACTTGGGCAACTACAACACGCCTTGAAAGAGTTGCTATTGTGGATTGATCATACGGCTGCTACTTTGGACACTTTGAAACCGGTGAGTATGTGGTAATGAATGATTTGTTTCCCTGCAGGGAGATTGTTTCACCGCTTTCTAGATTTTTCTAGGTGCTGTCTAAAGCCACCGTTTTAGAAGAAAAAATAAATAAAATAGATGTGTCAAAATTTCACATTGATATATTTTTTCCGAAAGAATTATCGCTACAGCGTGGTTACTAAGTCAAATGTAAATAAAGCATGAGTAAAGGGCGACCACAGTTGTAACGGGAAAGGATAAGGAAAGCCGCCGGCGGCTGCCGTCAGACGCAATCGTCAGTTGCCCTTGCGTCCCCATGCTATTATAATGCCTTGATGGTGCCATAATTAGTAGTAGTATCGCGATAATTTGGCCCGCGTTAATATGCGCTACGCGTGAGTCGATGTTATTGTAGATTGCGTATATTGAATCGAATTAATTTTGTTACGTATTCTATATATCGACGAAATCTTGTTCATACAATCGCAGGTGGCTGGAGACCCTCAAATTCTGGAAGTGGAATTGGCGAAACTGAAGGTCTTGGTGAACGACATTGCCGCTCACCAAGCAAGCGTGGACACCCTGAACGACGCAGGCGCGCAAATAGTCCAGCAGGGTACGGGTATGTCGCGCGCCGCTTACGCTTATTACCATATCATTATCACTTAGAATGTTGTGCGACTTTCAAATGTTTTTGTTTTTTCGATGCAAAATTGTAAAAGGACAATGTCTCTCTATTCCGTTATGATATAATAATAAAATTTGTCGGACTTTTTCAAACCTATGAGTAATTGCATTTTTGTTGGGTTTGAACTGTGCTATATTATCGTGCAAATCAATGATTTTGACGCAATTTCAATTTTTTAGTTTTATATCTTTTTTCGTACCATAAACGGCAGTGTTACTCAAAGAACAATAGAAACTGGCTACGTGTTTATATTTTATTTGCTGAATCTAATTTAAGTTCCAAAATTGTGCGCTATGTTGGTTGACTAAAATTTCATTTTTGAAATTGTCACCGACATTCAAATTTACAACCACGTATGTATCATTCATACTGTACGTCTAACAATGTTTTCAAGTTACAAAATCTTGTTTGAGGGCACATTTCAAACTGATCCTGCATGCCCATTGTTCTTTGTACTTTACCAGGCCGTATATTTTTGTCATGTTCTTTGAAAGAGTGTTCAGTTAGTAAAGGGCCTCTATGGCTGTTTAGATTCTAAAAAAGTACATCGAAATTGACGTTTAAGGCTTTGACAAATAAAATTACGAATTTGAATGCAAAACGATTCCAAGAATTTATTATAGAATATAATATTCTTAGAAATCTTGTGTGACAGTCCTTAAATTTGAAAAGTAATTTTGAAAGAAATTCCTTAGATTTCATTTATGTATTATTGAAAAACTTTTTTTTTAACACTCTTTCTTTTTAATTTTAACACTCGGGAAAGAAACTATACTATAATAATGGAATATATTAATAGTAAATTATTGTATTTAACTACATTACACTTGCATTTTTAACGTTAAAATAAATTCAATGTCTTTTCATTACATTTGTAGCCTTTATATAATACATCTGCATTCCACATGTTTTTCGATTACATTTCATAGTCGTGCGTGCAAAAGCACTAATGCTTGTAAGCTTTTTGTGTTTTTTGAGTTGTGTTTTAAATTATAATTGAATCGATTGCTTCCAAAAAAACACTTTTTTTTCTTACAGGAACAGTATTATACAAATTTAAAAAAAATAATTGTTACTAGTAATATTGTGAATATAGAATAAAATAAATACATTTCTTCAAACGTAAGTCAATAAACTAAACAAAGAAAAGGTTGTTTAAATGTATTTTTATTTGTAATCATTTTATATTTGGAAAACAACCGATTCAATTATTAATACGTTATTTTTTAACGTAAATATTTATATTAAGTTTTGTTTCTTTCTCTAGGTACCGATGAAGCGGGTGAGACGGCCGAAAAACTTCAAACTTTAAATAGGAAATGGCGCGAATTGCAACAGAAAGCATTGGACAGGCAGACCGAGTTGGAAGACGCGTTACGTGAAGCGCAGAGGTTAGTTTTGTTTTAATGTTCAGATCGTGGACTTAAGAATACCCGGGCGTAGCATCGCGAACAAACTACTTAGTAAACCACCTGGCTATGTACGCACGCGTCGATTTAAACACACTCATATCATAGTAAGTCTACCTGTCGACAGCCAGTACGCTGCGAGGTTCCACTCACACATACTTACGCGGCCGCCCTTGCTGTGCTTCATTGTTGTTCGGTGTCAAAGGGTCTAGAGTTTTCATTATGCCTGTGGTTCAGATAATCATACTTTCAAGTAACTTCAGTTTGTTTATATATCTTATACTATCTTTGTGATAACACTACAACCAAAAGTCGATTCATAACTTTTTGCATACAAATTTTCGGTACGAAATGTACGTTTCACAGAACTATTTATTTTTGATCGAATTTTATAACGTGGGCACCAAAAATAAATAGACTTTTACGCAGCGTATAGCTTTCTCGGACTCATACGTCCAATGACATGATCTTATGCCCCGCTCTCTTTACAATATGAGCGACTGGAGTGCGTACTTATAAAATCTATTACTATAGTTCGAACAACTCTATGTTGACATGTGCAAGCCAATTTAAAACCTGGCTACATTAGAGCCGCCGGCGTAGAGTGATCCAACTACAATTTCAAAATATACATCTTTTTTAAATAATAGTATATGAATATCTTTTTAACTCTTAGTTTCAATGCGGAAATCGGCGACTTACTGTCGTGGCTGACTGAAGTGGACAGCGTGATAGCTGCTTCGAAACCTGTCGGCGGTCTCCCCGAAACCGCGTCGGAACAACTCGAACGGTTCATGGTGAGACGCTTTGTTATTTTCTTAATTATTGGTTACTGTTTTATAACTAATGATTAACTTGTTCGCTATTTACAATGCACTGACAGATGAAATTGCTAATGGGATTTGATACGTAACTTCACTCTTTTACGATTGGTACCTGGAACCAAAGGATTTCCGAAATTCAATGTCATTAGGAAATCGATCGAATAATTCAGAAGGCCTACCGCACAAAACTGTTATCGTTATCGTTCCACTTCTAGAAACAGTTGAACCTAAAAGAATTGGGTGTTTCACTCTGAAAATTATATTATTAAGTTTCTTATATTTATATTAGCGCCCTAAAAGTAAAACAGCGTTTCTCTTAATCCATAACATTAAAAAAGAAATTCGTTTACAATTTTTAATATTGTGCATCGAATTTCAGATCAGTTTGAAGAACATGTTCTATCGATTATAATTTTAGTAATGTTTGTTGATATATTTGTAGTATGCTTCGCTGTCTGCACACAGCTTTAAATATTAAATAAAACTTTATTAATTTAAATATTGAACAAATAATAATAATACCTGGGACATCCCACACAGCGCCATCTAGTCCCAAACTAAGCAAAGCTTTTATTGTGGATACCAGACAACTGATATACATATTTAAATAACCGGGTTTTTTTAATGTAATATATACATCTATAGATATTATTTACTTAACAAAAAATATTCAGTTACTTTTAAATTTTAAATTTATTTAATACATACTGAGCTTTTTAAAATTATTCCTTCAACATGAATCATCAAATGAATAAATATTAACAGGAGGTCTACAACGAGATCGAAGCTAACCGGCCGAAGGTCGAAGCTGTACTGCAACAGGGCCAAGAGTACATTAAGAAACAAGACAAACCTAATCCGACGTCCCAGTTACACCATAACTTGAAAACATTGAAGACCAGATGGGACAGTGTCACTGCCAGGTGAGGAAAGATAATGTGATACTAATTTAAGACCGGAGTCGCGGGCTCTTGCCCGTATCTTTTAACTTTTGTTAACAACTGTTTGTTAGCAAATTTTGTTATATAAAGTCTATTTTTATATATATATATTTTTAAATACAATATAAAGATATTATATTTAATAGTTGTCAAATACTCAATTGTTAGATTAGAAATTAACAATGTCCTGGACATAAGAGGACATTTTCAGTACATGTTGCACAAAAGGTTCTATTTACATTTGTTAAACACATTTATTTATTTATTACTTCTATTATTATCATTATCTATTGCGATGGAATATCTCCATCATTGAATTTGTGTTTTGGAGATGTCCTATCAATAGTAACAATCATTGTATATAAGTATCGAGCAAGTAATATAATCTGGCAACTATCGCCATGAGTAATCACCCCACCTTCTGCGAACTATTGAGCGTATCGCAACCGTAACTTGTTAGAAAAGTTATCACTATTCCCTATTATACTCAAAACTTAATATAGTAAATAGATAAAAACAAATACTTTTACAATTTTATTATGTCTGTCTATGCTAATAGATATACGTATTTAGCTTAACGTGACACCCTGTTATTTGATACATGCGTACTCTATTGATTTGCTCCATAATTATATAATGTAATAACAGGTTATTGGCACGTTATAATTATTAATATTATGTCAACAGAGCTTCGGACAAGAAGATTAAACTAGAAATAGCGCTTAAAGAAGCAACAGAATTCCACGACGCGTTACAAGCGTTCGTTGACTGGTTGACCGGTGCTGAGAAGACTCTAGCTTCAGCTAAGCCCGTATCTAGAATCATGGAAACGCTGCAAGGTAACATATTTAGTTCTTACCTATACACGATCACTTATTTTTTTGTTGGACCATGTTCAGTTGTACTAGAATAGTCTATTTTCGTGACACTGACCTATAAGACACACATTCGTTGATTAATTCGATACAAAGGCGAACGGCGGATGGACATGTATTTAGTGACCGGTCGTTACGTCACTATACAGTGACAATATATTGAGACTCAACATAATTTCTATAAAAACACGTGCTTGCGGTACTTCAATATTACATGCAAGAAAATTAATTCATCCATGGCATAAAAAAATATGTCATGTATAAAAATCAGTTCATTTATTATGTTTACCCAAACCCAATCCATAACTATAATAGTTTCAAAATCTTGCATAGAGTTCAATTTCGAAAATAAAATGTAATTTGTTTAATTTGTTTCATTGTTGTCAATGGAGTAATGAGGCGATTGTGTACCTTTTAAAAATGTTTAAAAATTTAATTCTACCTTTAGTTTTATATAGTGACTCTCTTTGACATGTATTCAGGCATGTGGGCAACACTTTTCAGTGTATTTGACTATATACTGCGTCTGGGGGAGTGGCAGACCCTTCGGATGAATCTGACTTTTTAAATACTATCATAATTTTTTTTTTTTTAATACACTTTTTAAGTTTTTTTTTCAAGTTTTTACTTTAACGTAAATGAGCCTAGTTTTTGCCCAACGTTATTACTTGATACCTGCGTAAGTCACCATTAGTCAAGGTTTGTAACTAAATGTTACAAACCTACCTACAGTAGACAATGTTCACTTGTACCATAATAGTCTATTTGCGTGACCTAGAAGACACACGTCCACTTGTCCACTGAGAAGTTACAAACCTACCTACAGTAGTGACATGGAAAGAAGATGATAGTTCGATGTATGCCTGGCAGGCGCTGCCTCTATAAAATTAATAGTCAGTCTTCATATTTTCTTTTTCTTACATTTCAATATCTAATTTCTGACCGTATGTTATCAACAGTCCAAATCGAAGAGCACAAATCATTCCAAAAGGAAGTGGCAACGCACCGCGAGACCATGCTCCATTTGGACAAGAAGGGCACTCATCTCAAATATTTCAGTCAAAAGCAAGATGTTATTCTAATCAAGAACTTACTGGTGTCGGTACAGCACAGATGGGAGAGAGTGGTCTCTAAGGCCGCTGAGCGCACTAGAGCTTTGGACCATGGCTTTAAAGAAGCGAAAGAATTTAGTGATATGTGGTGAGTTTATATTTGTTGAATTTATAGTTTTGGCAAAATAAATGCATGTTATTAATGATGTTAGTGGCAATAAGCATTGTACTAGCGAAAACATGCCAATGTCCTGTTGGTAGTGTTCGACTATACAAGCAAAATCTGCGCAAGATTACATCAGCAGCTAATACTACACCTGTAAAGTAACTTTGTGTCTCGGAGAACGTTAAGTCGTCGGTCCCGGTTGCCATCAATAGATGGCAATCGTTAACATCCACGAATCCGCATTGGAGCACCATGGTGTATAAGCTCAAAGCCCTCTCTTCCAGAAGGGAGGCCTAAAAGCCCATGCAATGGGGCATTAATGGGCTGATGGTATGGTTATGGAAAGTAACTTTTTGCTGCAATTGTATCTGATTGATAGCAAGGCTTTTGAAATATAAATGAATGACAGATTATTTATTGTCTATATGTGGGGTTTGAGGTTTAACAGGGGTTACTTTGTTTACAACTTCAAAAAATCAAATCTACGCAATCCTGAGTATTCATACGCAAAGAAAAGAATTTGAAGTAATTAATGTAAACATAAAAAAATTAAATTATTTTAATTCAATTCACTAAGAAACCGGCTGTGTGCTCCAATTTATCTCGCGGATTGCGTAAACGATAAATCATTCACTTTTAGCAAATGTGCGCTCGCGCATAATTTCCCATATTATTATATGAGGTGCGATCAAATGATGGTATTACTATTTTTGTGTGCTAAAACAAATAAAATATTTATTTTAAAACAATTTTAACTTTGAATATATAATAAATACAATTTTAATATATGAATCTTTGCAAAACGAATAAAATTGTAGATGACATAAATATATTCAATGATATTGAATTTATTCACATAATCAACACTGTCTTTGACGAATTTTTATTGATAATGTGTTTTTTTTTTTCTGTGTCAAGGAACAATCTAATGAATTGGCTGACGGACACGGAAAAACAACTTGATGAGCTCAACTCTGAAACTACAGTCAACGATCCAGACAAAATCAAACAACGGTAAGATCTTATAATACTACTTATTGAAATTCATTTTTGCTGTTAATTCTCGCGAAATGTAAATTTATATAATGGAAGAATTGTTGCTTATAACCAATCTATCTATATGACTAGAGTAAATATCATGTTGTTTATACATTTGATTCGTTGGTTCTTTTTATTTGCCTTTCTGGTCATAACGAGTCTAGGTACCTAACTTTTGTATTCATACGGCCAGTAGCAAGAACGCTACTTAGAATTAAAGAAAACATTAACCAATCACATATCTTGAATTAGAATTTGAAGGACAAATACTGTGTCATACGATTGGGTACTTACCGTTTCTCGCAACTGGCCGTAGGTCTTGTTATTATAACTTATTAAAATTCCCTCATAGTATTGTTACGTGTTAGGGTTTGAAGAATTTGGAGAGAAAGACCTGCTGACTCTTTTGAAAACTTTATTCACTAACACTAGGTCCAACACAAAGCACTAAGTCCAAACACTAAGCACTAACGATGTTCCTAGCTCGTGGCCAAGTCGTAGGTTTCACTTGTATCACTAGTTTCGCTTCGAAGGTAGCCCAAACACTGAACTGGACTGCTCGTCTTCCTGCGGCTATTTATATAGGTCGTAACGAACTCGAGAATATTCTAGAAATCACTCCACTCGCACGAACGTAATCGATCAGTTTGGATAATCCTAGAACATTCTTTCCCCTAACGCCATCTAGTATTGAGTAGGGGTTTCGTGTTGTCCTTGTTGTAAACCCTTCTACAAAGTGGTTTTACTAGTTGACGCTAGATGGCAGTCGTTACTCTGTCCGTTCGTAACAGTATTAATAATTAAAATTTTTATTCCTAATTATGATTTCTTCAAAATATATATTTTCCGTATTGTTTTTTTCCAGATTGAACAAACACCGAGAGTTCCAAAAGGCTTTGGCCGCCAAACAACCAGTTTATGATCAAACTGTCAAGTGCGGTAAACAACTCAAAGACAAGGCGCCTAAAGGCGACGAATCGACATTGAAAATAATGCTGTCAGATCTCAAGAGCAAATGGACCACAGTGTGCTCTAAGGCCGTCGATAGGTATTTAATATTATAATATCTTTGGCGTGATTCTGATCTATCATTACCAAAATACATAAAGTGTTCTTAATGTAAATAAAAAAATCTATTTTTGTGTATGTTTTCAAATTCAACATATTTACTAAGGTACATTATATATACTTATTGAAAATTGACTGACCGGTTGGCCGAGTGGTTAGAGATCCTAACTGCGGAGCCGAGGGTCGCGGGTTCGATTCCCGCCCGGGACAAATATTTGTGTGCATGAACATTTCTATTTGTTCCGTATCTGGATGTAAAAGTATCTATATATGTATTTATTATAAAAAAAAGAATATTTAAGTATGTATACCAGTTGTCTGGTACCCCATAATACAAGCATAATACTTGATTACTTTGGGACTAGATGGCGCTGTGTGGGATGTCCCAGGTATTATTATTATTATTATATTTATGCCAGTTCGCAAATACTAGAAGGAGAAGACCCTTCAAGAAACTCCATTATTATTTATTTTTATTATGTATTTTTTCCTATTTTTTTTTCAATATAGAATGTTAAGACTATGTTTGCTATTTAATTATAATACTTCTATTGAAAATATTACAATTAAATAGAAATAAATAAAGTTCATTGATTACAATACTTACAATCTTATTAGTGATTTTTGTGTAGATAAGGTTCTCATACATAATAGTGTAATTGGTTTTTTCTTTTCAAAACCTACCATTAATTACAATTTTGTAAAGCTTGGCTTGTATGGATTCAAAGACCTTTTACACCATAGAATATTTAAATTAAGGATCTGTTGTAAATGATTTTAACATTTTTATAAACGTGATTTTAATCTCAACCGTAATCTGATGAAAACTTATCCAAAACAGGCAACGTAAACTTGAAGAAGCGCTATTGTACTCCGGCCAGTTCAAAGACGCTATGTCGGCATTGCTCGAATGGCTGAAGAAGAAAGAAAAGGAGTTGAGTGTCGATTCACCAGTACATGGTGACTTGGACACCGTGATGGCGTTGTTTGAACAACACAAGGTGTGTATTAGGTGGCGAAAATGTACGACGTTATGAAAATTTTATAAAAACATTCCAGTTTTTCTGGAAAGTTTTAGAATGTCGTAGAAAGTTCCACGATGTCTTGAAACATCCCTTTAGGCTCCTGGTATTGGAGTCCACTCGAATTAAGCCGTGGACGGAAAGCTAGTTTTATGTGATTATCTGTATCCATGAAATTAATGTGATATATTATTTACAGCAATTCGAAGAAGACCTGCAATCCCGCCAATCTCAAATGCAGTCTGTCCTTAAAACGGGCAAAGATCTCGAAGCCACGGTAATTACAATTTTAACTATTATTTTACTTTGATTTCATTCTCTTTATTGATTTATTGCCGAAGTTGAATTTGTGCGTGTGTTTAAGCTCATATCTATTTTCCATCATTAGTTTTGACATGCTCGGATTCAAATGAAAAGTAAATGATATTTTGGCTTGATTTGAAACATCTGAAATGTTCATGTTTCCGAAGTCGAAGTTCGTTGATACTAATTTAGAAATTAAAGTAGGTCAGTTGCATAAAAGTACGAATTGGTTAGAAGTCCTCTTCTGCATTTACCGTATAACCACTCGTACTATAGCTAGCTGGTGTAAGATAGAGTTTTAGTCCGAGTTTCAGTGCGCAAAGTTCCCGCGCGCCGCTCTTCACCCCCGAGAAATACCTGCGCGCCAGTCTTCAACACCGCAAAATTGCGTAATGTCACTTGACATTGTGAATTGACATTTATGACTCGATTAAAACCAAACGCTGCTGTCAAATTAATTTACTCTGTGGTCAGTTGTGTGGATGAAGCAAATTGTATATAGTTGTAACACTAAAACACTAATATTATTTTTGTTATTAAAGGTACCACGTGATGATGCTTCTCATATTCGTCAACAATGTAATGAGCTTAAAAAGGTTTGGGACAGCGTACATACTCTAAGCGAGAAGAAAGCTCATAGGCTAGAATCTGCTTTGAAAGAGGTAATTTTTTTTACCGGCGGCCATTTTGTTTTTTTGGCCATAGTATTATCCATATAAATAATATAAATGTTTTATAAACAAATACCGGTAAAAAAAGTGTAGTGTAGTATATTGCATTTTAAATTGGAATATCTTTTACTAAAGCGTTAGTCAAAAGACCCTCACGTTTAAAAATCAATTATTTATGACCAAAATAAAATCACTCGATTCAAATTGAAGTCCACTCTGATCAAACAAATAGGATTCAAATAGAAATCTATTCTCATATACTTGACACATATCAACTAAACTCAATTCAAACTTGAATTGAACATGACTTAAATATCAATCTAACTAAACACTACTCAAATAGAACTCTATTTAAATGTCTCGATATGTTCCAAAATATTATCATTAAAAATTAATTAAATAATATGATTTATCATTTTGTGAATGTTTAGGCGGAGAAACTTCATAAGTCAGTCAACCTACTACTAGAATGGCTGTCCGATGCGGAAACAAAGTTGCGTTTCTCCGCGCAACTGCCAGAGGGTGATCAAGAGACTCAAAATCAAATCAGGTATGAAAAATATTGACTACATATAAAAAATAAACAATGCTGAAGTACTTAGTAAAATCGTTAAAGTTCTTGATCTACATTTATGACTTATAGATAGCATAATAATCAAGCTGAGACAAGAATGGGGCAAAAAAAACTACGTTTACATTAAAACGTGAGCCAGGCTCTGTCTTTTTTTTTGGTATGCCGTTTGTATAGTCCGGTTATGTATTTTTTCGGTCACATTTATTTCACTTAAATATTGTCAATGCAGGGTAACAACCGCCGAGCACTATCCCTATATCGAATGTTTATTAATGGAAACACAGTCGCGTCTTATTGATCAGGTGGTCAAGGCAATTTTTGCATTCCTACTCTTTAGTTTTCATTGATACTCTATCGTATGTATCCAAATGGTTCTACTATTAAAAAAAAAACAGCGTGCATAATTAATTAATTACAAACTCATTGATACATGTGTTATATTTCACCTCAAACTTTATGGCGGATCAGAATACAACGCTTTAAGCTTTCTTGCGCAGGTACAGTCATATAATCATTGCTCCACTGCGTTCACTACACCTAAAATTGATTACTACGACGAAACTTGTGCCTATCTTCACATCCGCCATAAAGTTTGATTGGAACTATACGACTGCAATACGGAACTTATTAATATTATTGGTTCAGGGAGCACGAGAAATTCGTGCGTGAGCTTCGTGAGAAGCAGCGCGACAAGGACGAGACGATAGCGCTCGCTCATTCCATCCTGGGCAAAGCTCATCCGGACGCCGTGACAGTCATCAAACACTGGATAACCATCATACAGAGCCGATGGGACGAAGTGAGTACTGTTGATTAAAGGCGACCTCTCGCGTTAGATCACAAATAATTTGCCCAAAATATGACAAAAATCAGAACAATTTAATAATAATAATACCTGGGACATCCCACACAGCGTCATCTAGTAAGCTAGTATTATGCTTGTATTATGAGGTAATAGACAACTAGTAAACATACTTAAATATTCTTTTTTTTTAATAATACATGCATATATATATATATATTATGCTCAGATACAGAACAAATAGACATGTTCATGCACACAAATATTTGTTCTGGGCGGAAATCGAACCGCTGACCCTTGAGTCCGCAGTTAGGGTCTCTAACAACTCAGCCAATCGGTCAGTTGATTGATCTGTCTATCTTGTCCACAAGCGTTGTTTGTTAATCATTTAGCGCAATTTGCATTTCGCTTTTTCTGGTTAGTCAAACCAAATTCTACTGTCCGTCCCGCACACGATCGTTGCATGCGAAAAGCGCCATATAGGCGTTCCAGCAGCAGTGACCGTATGTATACACATTAGAACGCAATCTTGATGGGTCAGCCTGGTGTTATATTTTTATATTCGTAACAAACTCTAGTGAAACGTGTCGCACACGACGACATCAACTCAACACATAACTTCACTCTAGTAGCGCCGAACCACACTAAGATAGTAAACGAATGCATTAAAAGACATATTTAAAGATGTCCCAATGGGAAGGAAAACTACAAATTGCTCCCGTTAGGTGGCGTTTCATCGCTGGTACCTAATTATCTGTCAATATCGTAAATTTTTCCGAGTTTATGGTAAAATCAAGTTTATCATTATATTACCATAATACAGGCCCAGTCGAGCGTGGGACTAGATGGCCGTATGTGAGATGTCCAGGTGTAATTATAATTATGCCTAAGATTTTATTTTTCGTGATTCTTTTTTAATTTATCACAGGATAGAACAGAATACATTTTTATAATATTTAGTATTTATTTAATTTGTCGAATCACAATTAATACACGATATTTTAATACTGAAAATGACCATTTTCCAATGATGACGAGGTACCAGCGATTACAGCGCCATCTGAAAAAAGCTTAGCCTTTTCCACCCTATTAGGACATCTTTAAATATAATTGGGTCGTCGCTGACAGAGGTTTGCTTCAGTCAAAGAATCGGTTTACGTTCCATGTTTGAATAACATCTTCCAACTGTTTTGCAATTAGACTCGGCTGGCCAGAGTTCATCCGATTGTGCATTTCATCTATATGATTTCATCATATAACTTGACATATCAAACTCGGTCTCAGCAAGACTTTTGTGCGTTGTGCGCCTAAAGGTCATCAGTTACACTTTTTTTATTATATAGGTATGGCAATGGGCGATGCAGCGTGGAAATAAACTGGAGGCACACATGCAGAGCTTAAAGGATCTCGATTTAGTTCTAGAAGAATTACTACAGTGGCTCATCGGATTAGAGACCACATTGATATGTAAGTTGACTATATTGTTGTAGGTATAAGATTGTATAGTGCGTATTATTTGAGCAGTCAAGCAACGGCGACGTTTTGACATAATGCAATAAGTGTGAACGTGATGTAAATATAAGTATGAAGGCGAAAGACAATGGGCGACCGCCATTTATAATTCCTTTCTTTATCTGCTCGGACAATATGTAAAAATTTAAGGAATTAAATTTTTTATTCATTATTCTCAACATAGTCGATATTTTCTCAGTGCTAGTTTATCGAATGTTTTTGCTGTCGACAAGTGTAGCATTGGTACATGTACTCTTGTATAGATCCCGCCAAATAACTTGGTCCCTCTGAAGTTGACGCGAGTAACGTTTTGCGCAAATACGAAGATTTTTTAAACAGTAAAATTAGATATTTGCATAAATTAATCAAATAAGTAAGGTTTTTTTACAATCTTTAATTTTATACTATAGGTTGGCGTGTCTCACAATTATAAGATGAAGTTTATCTGTTCTACAAATTTTCAACTAATACCGTTGACAAAATTTAAAGAAAAAATTCGATATATTGTTTTTGATTCCATTACATTATAAATTTAAAGTTGCTACGAAGAAGTATTTGTTTAGAGCTTTGAGAGTTGATATTATCTTTTAGTTGTCGCGTTAATAATACTTATTGGAAATATTAATTACATTAAGCATTCTTTGTTCATGAAAATTATTTGAAGGAATGTTGGTATAATCCACATTTATTTCTGTCGATGTATAAAATATCTTTAAACCTTGTGTTATATAAGTTTTAAAATAAAGTTTGTAATTTTGTAATACCTGTAATAGTTCAGGAGCTGTACTTTAAACTGTGTCGTAACAAACGAGTTAAAAGATTTTAAAATTTTATTGGTGAAAACCTAATTATCAAAACCAATTTTTAAACATTTTGTCAGTACAATTAACTAAACATTTTAGTATGAAACATCGAAGGACAAACTGTATATTAAAATCTGATGTTTTGAAAAAAAAAAAACGAAAGAGGTGTGTGGAAGAAACTAATGTTTATTCGGCCTGAAATGTATTCAGAGTTATATAAATAAAAACATTTTATATTACAGCACTGGAAGCTGAACCTTTACCGGAATCCATAGAGCTTCTAGAAGTCCTCATCGAAGACCATAAAGAACTGATGGAGCATACCCAGAAGAGACAGACAGAAGTAGACCGCGTCTGTAAAGCGTACCAGGTATTTTTTTCTTTTGTATTTTTGATAGCTACAATAGGCGCTCTATATTCTAGTAGTCCGTTAGTCCGTCTTCGTTCAGTAATTATATTATTTTTTTACATAAATTTGTAATGAAAATAAAGTGTTCTTTTATTAAAATTTATTGGATTCTGATAATTCAATAATAATACAAGTTTTTCACTAATCTAGGGCTCTTGAACATTTTATTTATTGCAATTCGGTATATCTTCTATTTTGTATATCAATAATTATTAGCCTTCTGAAAGAATTTTAATAACTAAATTCCTTAGGTATTGAAATGAATAGATTAACATAATTTTAACACCTTTGTTATTGTCTAATATGTATAGCTTAACCACTGCTAATGCAAACTTGAGGTCTCTATCCCTACCACTGTGCACGGCACAGTACGCATACGAATGTACGTACACGGTACGGCAACTCTTCTACGTTTCCTGATTATTGAAAAGATGACACCAATACTATTTAATGATTGAGACAAATATAATTTTTAAGCTTTTGTGATTTTTATAAATGTGTTGATATATAAGAATTACAGTTCCAGACATAGAACTTGAAGTGTCAAGTTCATTTGCACAGATATTTATTTTTGGGAACGTTTGGTAGTATAAAGCAGAACGGGATGAGCCAATGTACTTTTGCGTTTTCCGATTGGCCATTAGACATGCTTGCGTTCACCGATTGGTCAGTTTACATGTTCTTTGTCAATTTACATTGGCCAAAAAGATGTAGTTGCTCTCTATGTTGTTATCTCTACCGCTGCTCTAGCCTGGGCGTCGGCATTATGGTCTCTGTCTCGGACTGTGAATTATAAACTATCGGAAATTCTACTAAAGACGAGTTCAATGGAATAGAAGTTTCGAATTTCTGAAGTCAATTTATATATTTTTTAGGTGAAGAGTCAGAGCCAAGGCAGAGAATCAACTCCAAGGAAGGTTTCCGCTAAGACTGCTACCAAAGGCGCACCTGGGTATGTAAAATTATAAAAGAGAAATTAACGAAGTTGTGTTGTTGCGTCCTGTCTGTCTTATATTTGTCTGCAAAAATATCTCGTTCCAGTCGACTATGAGATTTAAATTTACTTTAATTGTTGAATCGTTCATTCAGTGCTTCCTACTGAATCACATGGAATTATTTATACTATAGGGTATCCAATCAATACTGAAATGAAAATTTTATATACACTTTCAGAATCGTGTTATTTCAAAGTATGCATATTAAAATTTGCATACAGAGTCGTAGGTTCATATTTTTTTTTGCTATAGTATAAAAAAAGGACAGCTGAAATGTCATTCCGTAGGATAATTTTTTGAATATTTGGTATTTGTCCTAATAGTACAAGATTCCAACTTGTGAACATTTCATTTTTTTCCCAGGAGAAATCTTGTTCATA
The DNA here is from genome assembly GCA_949709985.1 of Luffia ferchaultella. NCBI lineage: Eukaryota > Metazoa > Arthropoda > Insecta > Lepidoptera > Psychidae > Luffia > Luffia ferchaultella. The sequence continues at coordinate 13,294,319 of OX453261.1, read as the reverse complement.
TGCTATTGTATAAAATATTAAACATTATTAAAAAAGGTTTAAATAATTATATCTACAACTCTTTTCCCTTGCACGTTTTTGTACCAAAAGTTATTGCATGCTTCAAAATGTGTAACTAGATATATTCCGACACCAACAAAAATATTAATCATGATTATTGTTATAATGGGAAACAAAATTTAATTTTTATCAGATTAAAGAGTAAATTTTTTATTTCGTTTATTTTTGTTATTACTGTAATATAAATTCTTTTATTTTTATATGTTAAAATTAATTTAACAATTTTAATTAAAGATTAACCTGGACCAAATTTAAGTGGCAAAGTGTCAAATTTGGTGCCAAACACCAAACTTAGGTGTTTGGCACCTTAAATTTGGTCCATGTTATTTTTTAATTAAAATTGCTAAATTAATTTTAACATATAAAATAAAAGAATTTATATTACAGTAATAACAAAAATAATCGATACCAAAAATTTATAAAAAAAAATTTACTTTTTAATGTGATAAAAATTAAATTTTATTCCCATTATAACAATAATCTTTATTAATATTTTTATACCTTAGGCGTTTGCCAACCCTCCTTAGTAAAGTCTATTAATATATTTCATAGTTTATGAACTATATTTCGCCTGGGAAAAGAATGAGGTGTTCACAAGATAGATCGGGCTCTTAGACTATAAGGAATAACATTATATAGAGCTGTCCTTTTATTTTACTGCATCAAGATAAAAATATCGTTGTCGATTGTTTTAAATTCTCTAAAAGAACTTGGTTTGAACTCTCAGTGCAATACATTTTTTTTTACTGGTTATTTTAGTTATAAAAATAAAATAAATTTTAAAACATTTGACACACGACGAATGGCTGGTTCAACGATTAAAGTGTTTAAATCTCTAGACACAGAAAGCACTCGATAAAAATAAACCCCTGCGTGATTCGCACACTGCTACTAATGTGTTATTCATACTAGCGCACGTGACTGCTTACTATACTGGCTTTGCCCACCTTAAAATCGGATTGTACCAAATTAATAGCTTTTGCCTTCTACGCTACCCGCGTATATTTTGAATTAATATATTTCGCGTACTTTTGCTATTATTATGTATGTAAGTAATTAAATATGCCAAAAAATAATAAAAAATTAAGACATAATAATACGTCCCAAGAAAAGATTGTCTGAGGAAGAAAAAAATTTTTATAGGACAATTTTTTGTAAATAGTTGTAGACTATTGTAAATAGTTGTAAAATATTGTAATTTTAAGCGAATATAAAAACGAATTTTTATTTTTGACAATTAAAAGTGATAAAGTTACCTATTATGTCAAATAAGGACAAAAAAAGAAATAAGCAGTAAATAAAGATTACTTAGGAAATTCAGTGTGCGTTTGACGCGTGGGCAGACGCGTAAATACAAAGAGAACTAACAAAATTCGTCGATATGTCCTTAAAATTTAATTTATTCATTATATTTATAAGTCAGACTTAGTATTATTATCATTTCTGTGGCAATATCATTATATTTTCGTTTAATTCATTATTTTATTATAATCTTCACGTACCGCTTCTCACGTCGTTTTTGTTTGTTCTTTCCTTTTCACGACTCACGCACGTGTGGATTTTGTGCTCGTCAATGTGACCGCGTCCCACCATTTTGTCGAAAATGTCTATGCATGATTTGTGAAAAAACGCGGGAAAATACACGCACTACTCCATCTTTTGGTTGTCAAATATCAAGTCGTGGGTCCCAACACGATCTGAACAGAGATAGATCTGTGTCGCCCGATTATTATGGAACGCGACGGTACAGGTGTGTTTTAGTTTGTCGTTTTTTGTTAACATTACGATAATATTAATTATTTTAAAAGTTAATTTTGGTTTTTATGGGTTCAATTTTATTAATTAATTGTCATGAATTTGAAATATGATTTCAAATCAGGTTAAGGTAATATAACACACTAATGGGTAATGCTCTCACTGTGTCATTGTGGTTTAATATTTAGTGGAAAGGTAATATTGTGATATTCTTTAAAAAAAAAATTGCTACAAAATGAAAAACATATCTTAATAAAGTTTTTACTTTGCGTTGTTCATTATTGGAAAATGGGAATGAATCATTGCCCTATCTATTGCGAAGTATAGAGCTTATCACAACCGTAACTTGTTAGCTACTCACAAACTTTGGAATATACTTGTAGTAATACTGTTTGCAGATATCTTATTTGACTTTAGTCTATGATATTTAATATTGCCTGTCCGCTGATCATGTGATATATGTTTCTGTCTTGCTCTAACATTGTGTAAATGTCGCTTTTTGTCTTGTTCTACTCGATGTGCTCACACGCTTCAACACGTCAACACAGTTCCCGTGTACACACAAGAGTTAGGAAGGAAAGGTTTGAATTAATTTTTTCAATCAATTTTATTAAAGTTTGCAGTTTTTAAGCTTTGTAGTATTAGATACGCCATCTTTCTTGGTTTTTTAATTGCACTGTAATGCTGATATGCTATTTTTTATTGTGAAGTGAATGACGTTTATACTTATTATTAAATCTATTAAAGTAATAAATAGTTTTATTCTCTTATTGAAATGGATATTATGGGAAGTATATTATTATGTAGGTATTCATTTATATATTTTATTATAATAAGATGAAATTGTAAAGAAATTAGTTTAAAATTCATATTCATTGATAAAAAAATATTGTGTAGAAATGAAAGACACATTTGGGTGAAGGATTAAAAAATAAAGTATAAAATTAACGAATAGGTTATTTTATTAAAGTAACTAATTAACAAAATGCTTTAATTCTGGTGCACAAATTAATTTCTATTAAACATTTTAAAAAAAATCAATTAAAATGCTATCAATATATTTAATTTTGAACTTATGTTTTTGTATGTATAAAATCGGTTTCCTTACAATTTTGTGTCAAACTGGTAGAATTCTAATCATTTAGTAATAACTCTATGATAGCATATCACCTAAATACTAACACTAAAATAGCACATGCATGAATCACGGCAGCACGGTGTTTGTGTGTTCAGGCGTTTATGTTTCATTGTTTTTTTGACCGTGCGTGGTGCGTTTTGCTTTAGTCGCGTGAGCCCCGGACGAGAGACGCCCGACCGCGCCCTGCCTCACTACGGGCCGCGTTTCCCGCCAAAGGGAAGGTAAGGAGGCTTTGGCTGCATAAAGAAAATCGTAATCGGATCGATTAAAATATTGATTGAGAGTATAAATAACTTCATGGTTATTTCTATAATAGCAAATTTTGTGCTGTAAAAGTGAATAAAATTTTGAATTTCTTGACACCATTATGCATTTCTTTAGTCGAAATAAAGTTTAAACACTATGTAAGTTTTAGTACGACGGTAGCGAACAAATAAGAAATATTTAAAAAAAAATTGTTTAGATTTTTCATCTAGACAACGACAATCAATTGTTTAATAATCTACTATTTTCATTCGGCACGTGGATGTCCATCCGGCAGAAAATGACGCGATTGAGTAAGGGTCGCCTTGGGACCGTTTTTGGGACCAGATTTTGATTTTCTAGCTGTAATTGAGCTTCATTGACAGGCATGTATACGGACTTAATACTAGGTACACACAAACGAATGACGGAAATTATTTTATTAATCCATAATAGTCATCATTTCTAAAAATTAAAATCGTTCGATTGTCAATAGGTTTACCAACAAAGTTGTATAATGCAGTAAGGGTATCAGATCAGCAAAAACTGGGGAATTCAGTTATTGTTGGAAAAAAATTTTTCAAAGTGATGAAAACATAGGTAAAAATTTTGGGGATGTATATTTATTGTATAAAATTAATTTACTATCCTTCTTTTGTAACTAATTCATACTTATATATGTATAGATGATTGGAAAAATGTAGTTAATGCATCAGTAGTGAAGCATTTTCATGTTTTTGTAGTTTTTCGAACCTCTCTATTAAGCTACTTTTTACGGTTTTTTAAATTGTTTACTGTTTTTCTAAGTGCATTTTTATTCATAGAAAGAATATGGTGATACAAATCTTCAATTATACACATTATATTTGTTTGGTTCAAAAGTGGTCACCGCTTAGCCTAATGGGTAGCGACCCTGCCTACGAAGCTGGAGGTCCCGGGTTCGAATCCCAGGTCGGGTCAGTATTTATGTGATGAATATTGATACTAGCACCGGGTCTTGGTTGTTATATGTATGTGGTGTCTTCGCTTGGTACCCAAAACACAAGCTAATGCTTAGTTTTGGGCCTAGAGTTGTTGTGATGTATACGTTATTGTTATTATTATTATTATATAAATAATTATTTATTTCTTTATTTCTGTCATTAAGGCAAAAAAAATTAAATCATATATTATGTAATTGCATTCGTCTTACCACGACAGCTAACTTAATGTGACCGATTCAAGTATTCGTACGCAATTAAACAGTGTTAAATAGTTATTTACTGCAAAAAACAAATGAATTTTTAATTCACTTTGAAATAGGCTGTGTGCTGGTAATCTTACCCAGGAAATGAGCTTTCGTCCCCCTTGACCGTCTGTAATCTGTGTTACAATCAACGAATTCCATTTCTCATAAGATGTATTATTTTTTTCATTTTTTTTTTTAATTTTAATCGCTTATTTTTACATTAAACAGAATTTTGATACTGTGTGGGTATTCGACACGTCGGATATATAAATTTGTCTTTGTACGATGAATACAATAGTAGTCGTGTTAGTTTTAATTAGTAGCTTTTTATTTTTATTCGAAATATAAACCTTTTTCTTCTTTCATATCCAATAGCAAAGGCGCAGAACCGGAATTCCGGTCACCACGGGTCAAGCAACTCTGGGATAAATGGCGTAACGTGTGGCTACTTGCATGGGAGAGACAGAGACGGTTGCACGAACGTCTCGCTCATCTGAAGGAACTGCAACGAGTGTCCAACTTCAGCTGGGACGACTGGAGGAAGCGGGTAAGTTTTAAATATGTATACGAAGATAAATGTGTGATAGCTAAATAGCATAGGCAGAACTTGCAAGACAATGTCTTCTGAGACTTCAACATCACGAATTTTTATTAGTGTTGTAGTTGAAAATAATCCTAAACTAGACGTGATAAAGTATTAAATTTGACTGTATTATTTAATGCAGTTTTGTCAAATGAGTATTATCTTTTGTAAACGAGTATATGTTTCCTAAAGTAAAATTATATTATGATTTTCGAATATATAGTAAACATTTCCTCAAAAAAGTACATACCTACGACATAAATCTTTAAAAGGGTGCTCTTTTGACCAAAAATTGTCTGAGAGAGGGCGGGGTGGAAAATAAACTTTAGGTTACGATTGGTAAGGGCTTAGGCTCGGCCTGTATAAAGTAGCTTTGTAGTAAAATTTTAAATAGTATAAACGCTAAATATTGTAGCGATCTATCGCGCGTTTCAATTTTATTTCCTGAAGGGCAATGGAGGAGGGAGGTGAACGTGTAGCAAAACACAGCCAATTTATATTTGAGAGGAGTTCTCCTCTGTTTTAAAGCTATTGGTGGCCCTTTCTGATCGATTAACATTATCGTTCCTTTCAACAGTTCCTCAAGTTCATGAACCACAAGAAGTCCCGCCTGACCGATCTGTTCCGTAAAATGGACAAGGACAACAACGGACTGATACCGCGCAACGAGTTCATCGACGGCATCATCAATACCAGTGAGTGTATTTTTTTTTTTAATTTCTTACTACCGAGTTATTTCTACAGTCAAGTTTACGCAGGAATCTTAAATATTTTCGGAATAAGAAGTTGCCTATAATATTCTCCAAAGTTCTACAGGTCGCCTTAAACTTTATGGCGGATCTGAAAGTAGATACAAGTCGCGTCGCAGTGACTAGTTATAGGTGTCAGCGAGACGCAGTGGAGCAAGGGAGCAGTGCGTTCCGTTCAGCGTCATCATATCGGGCGGGGCCTTCCACATAACCCGTTGGTGGCTATCCCACCCGATACCTGCGCAAGCCCGCATTTAGCGTTGTATTCAAATCCGCCATAAAGTTTGAGGCGATCTGTACCTGCCTATGAATATCAAAATTGATTCAGCCGTTTCGTAGATTAGAATAAACAGATAGACAGACAAATATTTTAAGAAACGTGTTTGAGTTTGGTTACGTACAAACAAACACATGAGTATAAGAAAAGTCTTTATTCCGACAGCACAGACAGTCACTGCAATTTTATTTAATTGTCTATATAGATATGAAGCCCAAAAAAACTATCAATATGGTTCTAACTTCCATATGATAGCAGAATATGCAGAGACATTATTGGGAATAGTTTATAATCATGTTTTTCTCTAAACAGAGTTCGACACGTCCAGACTAGAGATGGGAGCTGTGGCTGATCTATTCGATAGAAATGGCGGCGGTCTCATCGATTGGGAGGAGTTCATTGCGGCACTGCGCCCAGACTGGGTAAGATTTCATAACGGACTTTAAAGTTGGAATAAATTGTAGTAAGGTTTATTCTATTTTCCCGCGGGAATGAGGTGTCTTCCTGCGGAATAAGTTGCGATTTCTTTTTCTATCCGTTCGGCAATTTCGCCATAAAATAAGAATTGGGTATCTTCTCCGTCGCGATATCAGTAATTATGCCCACAGCTTCGACAAATTTTTTTTTTCAAAAATAGTACTACTGTGGTAATGAGATATTTTCTCAGGGTATAAAGTATCGTATGTTAACTATCCATCCTCTCTAATTATCGCCGTACGTAAAATCACGTCGTTTCTTTGCTTCATGATGACTTTAAAATAAGGACAAATAAGCACCCTTTCGCATTTATGTTAGAATTCAACTTAAAAATCAACTAATTTTTTTTCATATATGTTTTAAGAAAGTCTGAAAACTGCATAGTTTTGTAATCAGACGTGGGCACAAGATTGCGTTCGTTAGGGTGTATGATTTCGGAAAATTCGTTTTAAACGAAAAAATTGTTTCTAGTTTGAAATTGGTCAAACTATAGAGCTCTGGTAGTGATTCGAAGGGCGCAATTGCACCCATCGCTTCGCCCCCGCACCTGGTTATAATGACGAATGCATTTTATCTTTTGAATAATTCATGTAGTTATTATCTACGTAATTGATTCACACACTTACGACCTTACTATCGCTTATTGCATTGGAGTTTATCGATATCTAACAAAGATCGATTTAATTGTATCTTATCTGACATTACCTATATGAAATTCATCAAAGATTTTTAGCCAGTAGAGAGTGACATATCGTTCGATGCTGTTAATGTATCAGAAAGTATATGAGGGACTGTACGTTATTACAAAATTATGTATCTATTGTCATCATGTCCTATTTCTAATTATTTTGGGTCAGCATAGTAGGTATGTAGAATTTTTCCATTCATCTTTGCTATAGGGTATGTGGGCATCATCCGAGTAGGAAAAGAGTCAATTCGTTCATCTCTTATTCAGTTATTCTCTCCCAGTACATTCGTCCACTTTCATGTTCATGTAATTTATTTGATGTGAGTTTTGTATTGTTAATTTTTACTGTTAAGCTATTTATTCCCTGAATAACGTTGCTATTTTTTATTGTATTGCTTTTAGAATAAACCGACATAGACCGAGATACCATCGATCGAATGTAGCTTAGACCGAGGGACAGTTAAATCTAATAATTAAAAATGTACATCAAAGGATCAATGAGATTGTTGCGGCCTTCGTCGTGTGGCTGTTATTGTTAACATTAATTTAATATTTGATATCAACGTCCTTACGACGTTTCGCGAACGGCCTGTACGAACTGTGAGGATTCCTCACACTTTACTTCACTTGAGCGTCGTACACGGTCGGTTAACGTAAACTGTGTTTTACTACTCAGATTTTACTAATCCTATTGCTATCTTGCTCGCACTCATTAAAAGAAACACATGTTTGTATAGTGTAAACGGACCGTTTTCTTGAGGTAATCCAATTGATGTTACTTACTGTCTCTATCTCAAATATTATATTAATGTGTCAATAGACAGGTGTAGTAACACCATAATCAGACTCCTGATCATTGTGATAATGGCGAGGCAGGTGTTAATATGTAATTGTGTGACCAGGTGGAACGACGCGGTCCCCCGAGCGACGCTGACAAGATCCACGACGAGGTGAAGCGTCTCGTGATGCTGTGCACTTGCAGGCAGAAGTTCAGGGTGTTCCAGGTCGGCGAGGGCAAGTACAGGGTGCGTGTTGTTTGTTGTCGCTGGTGATGTTATTGCTATGGCTGTTTTGTGTATAGCCGAAAGAGGATCTAGCGCGAAATGTTGTCCATAATCTCTATAGAGGTACCTATACAGGATGAGATTTTAGTCACCAGCCAAATTTTGTCTAGATGTTAGGTATCACCAATAGACCTCATAACGTTAATAAAAAATATAGGTCACATTATATTGATAAATTATTTTATCTATAGTTTTATTTTAGAACGTTTGGTTGCTTTCTTAACGTTATAGTAAACGTACGCGCTCGATACCTTGACCCGAAACGGGACGGCGCGCTGCCCCGGTGACTAGAGTTATTGGTTTTTTCGGGAAATGTTTCTGTAGTCTTATGTCAATATTTTTCTATTAAACGATACTAAAAGAAAACAAGACGGCCATCGGTATTTTACCAAAGATCAATATATTAAAATTTGGCTGGTGACTAAAATCTCACCCTGTATAGGTCTAGGTAGGTGAAATATGGGAAGCTATTTCAGCAAGCTTCAAAATGTGAAAACAGATGACTACAGAAGTACAGTAAGCCAGAAGCCCGATTCTCGTTTCATTTGACAATTTCAGCATAAGAGATTTGTCAAACGATATTTGGTGACAATTGTCGTGTGAGCAGCGGACCATGTGATGCATTTCACACGACGTTCGTTTGACAATTGTCAAGTACTTGACACCGAGAATAAGTAAAATCGTTATCATGTGACATTTTTCATTGTAAACGGAAATTGCCTCATGACACTCAAAGTCAAGGGTCCGAGAATCACCCCCCAGATCTTACATTTGGAAATAGTCTGATATGAGACTGACGCAAGGTACTTATTGCTATAAGGGGGTTCCATGTTGAAATAATACATTTTGAATATAGAATTAGTTAAGTATATTTAGTAATTAAAACATAAAATGAATTAGCCTTGTTATATTTTTAAAGTATTTTTTTAAATAATTTTACATTTGTTTTTAACTATTTATTGGCTTCCATATTATCTGACCATATTTTTACTAATATACCGCGTGATTGGTTGAACTTACTCCAAACTTACACGAGTATGAGAGCTTACAGAACTAAATAAAATGTTTTAAGTGAGCAGATGGCGTAAACTAACGGTTACCGAAACATGTTTAAAGTTTCATATATTCTTTTTAATTTTTTTTAACTTCTTCATTAGGTCGGTAAGCTTTACACGCTCTGTACGTTTGTACTATGTTCAACTGAACACCAAGTATAATCAATATGAGATGGAGTCGATAAGAAATCAACTTTGCTGGTATACCTTAATTAAATACTATTTTCTGCCCCTTTTGATAGTAAATAGCTTCCATGTCCAAATGTAACTTGGCTTTTTGCCTTGGTCTCCGCAACGATATAGGAATCGCCTACTTGGTTATATTATCACAGCTTTACTACTTTTTATTAACATTTGATATCTCTGTAATCTGTTTCATATGATAGACTGCATTTCGTCTAGTATCCGCTTTCGTTTTTAAATATTATATAGACGTTAGAGACGGTTTTTCTATAAGTCTAACAACCACGAAAGCATTGTCTCATGTGGCTTTATTTGTAAAAAAAAGGTTGTTTTTCGACAAGATCAAGATCTTTGCAATCAAAAAAATTGTTAAAAACTAGCTATCTCTTCTTATTATTAAATTAAAAGGCCAATGTAAATGATACTGGTTTGTTAAAAAAAAAAAAAAAACTACTTCCAGAGCATGTTAAAACGAAAAATATCTTGCACTATTATACCTATTGATTTTATTAACTTACAACAACCTTTTAATTTAGCATTATTCATTCTGAATTTTTGCTCAAGATTTAAAAAAATCTGCTTGACAATAATCTTAAGCTTGTTGTATTTTGTTTTGTGTGTGGCTTGGTACAGGTAAAAGGATATAATGCGCTCTTATGCATTTAACATTTGTAGTCAAATATAGGCACCTATATGCAATCATATTTAATAAATAGCGAAAAGACTTTGGTTTTAGTTATGTCTTCTTTATCAAAACAAAAAGCAAATGCTTGAAACCTTAGATATTATAAGAATAATCTACAGTCATCTCTTTGTAATAGTATTGTTTTCAATTACTTAAAGAAAATGGTAGGTACCTATTTTCATAACACTAGCATCGGAAGTCAAATTTCTCTGACACCATGGGGAGCTAAAATTATTAGGTATAATAGTATATTTGGAACAATCAGATTGTTGTAGGTAAATGTAATTATATTAGGTACAAGAAATTTTTTCAATGTAAATTTTAGTCTCCGATGTTTTATACATTCATAGTCAGAAACCTAGAAGGCTCACATTTTTATTTTAGGCAGTACCTGAGTAGGTAATATTGCTGTTTGATATAAATCAATTAAAATATTTTTATTTAAGTCAACGAGATTATTTAAGTAAACTTGTGCAAGTAATTTTGAATCGTCAAGATTTACAGTTACAACTTATTTTTTATTTTAAACACTTCGACAAATTAAGAAATACATGAAGAATAAAAATCATAACATGCGAATTGGTTAGGTTAACGTCCAGACACCTCAGTCTCTTAACTTTTCAGTTAAAATCTCATTTACAAGATTTTTACATTTATGTAATGACAAATTTAATATTTCTGAAGCAATCTGTTATAAATGCCCATGAAACAGTTATGGACATTTTTAAGGCGATATGATGGTACCACTAGCTTATGTCAATTACAGGTATTAATAGTGTGATATATAATTATACACAATTATTACTATAAATATATTGAGATGTATACCACAGTCAACATACCAAAATCCCAAAAAGAAACCAGGGCTTTCAAGTTGTAAATTGCTCGCACAGCTCTTTTTCATATTATAGGAATTGTCTACATCAACGGCTCTGCGCCATAAAAGAATACACTAAGACACAATGCTGTGAAAATAACTAAAATAAACTAACCAAGTTGTGAGTATCCATGAGCTGTCTGAATTTTTTAACAACATACACAGCTGAACAACTGTGGCTGAACTTAGCTTCCCTGCGAGACATGATATATCTATTATGGGCGCCCCAATCAGCTTCGAAGCCAGGGGGAGATCCCAAAAAAAGCGTTGAATCAGTTAAATCAAGTGCTTCATCTTTTAATTAATGACAAATATGAGGTTACACTTCAAAAATTTTGTATACAAATGCTTACAGAAATTTTTTTTGGACTAAATCGTCAACTTTCATTCCATAACAGGGTCCTATTAGTTTAAGTAGCATATATTGAGGTATATTTAGTATATATTGCACTTTTTTGCTCCCTTGGTAACAGTTCGGCGATTCACAAAAACTGAGGCTCGTCAGAATCTTGAGGTCCACCGTTATGGTCCGTGTCGGCGGCGGATGGGTCGCACTCGACGAGTTCTTGGTCAAAAACGACCCGTGCCGAGGTATGTCCCACCATAAATTATTATTATTAAGTATAAGTTAGAATATCAGAAATACCAAAAAGCATGATTTAACCAGTTGAAACTAAACTCTTAACAATCTTTCATTGAGATCCTATATCGTTTTTACATAATCCGCTTTCAAAGACAAAATCTTCTAGGTGGCCTAACCAGTATGTTTGCCTCTACAAACTTTATTCTCCTGTATTCTTATTATCTCCTTATAATTATTTATTTGTTCAGTAGATTATTTGAAGTTTAATTTGTTTTTTCTGCCTTGTGGGTTCCTTTATGAAGATTTAATAACTTCGTACACACCTATGGGCCAAGTTCTAGCTTACTTATTTGATGCTCTGGCATTTCTGAAATAATTTGTATACACACATCTAGGGCTTTATTATTTATAACATTGTTTTCGGTCTTAAACTGAATTTCATAATATTCTTCCAATATTCACTAATATGTAGTAAGAGCATATGTAGTTGTGCTGCTTTGCCATTTGACTGATTAGGTAACTGAATGTAATACATTTTATTAATATTTACTATTTAAATTATAATTTATAAGTAACCTAACAATTTATGTTAGTTTCATGTAAAGATAAACAATGGATATTTTATTTCAACTGTTCAAGTCATGTTTGTAGTATTTTCTATAAGTTGTGAAATTATTTTAAGATGAAATGAGTTGAGCCGATCCGGTCAGTTGTTTGACAAAATAACATTTTCTTTGTACTGAGTGGAATATTTTTGATTCTAGAATGAAAGTAAAATTTATTTGCATTAAAGGCAAAACAAGATCTGTTTGTATTCAGAGGGATTTTTCTGGTTACGTACCTCTATATTTGAAAAAACTATGGCTAGTGTTATTCTGATTCTCAAGTTTAATTACTATTTAACTTAAGTGTTAACAAATTACTTAATAAACATTAATTAATTTTTGTAATTCAATATTATAATAATATTTAATTGACAAGTTAAAATTATTGTTGGATATTATTAATTTTTTTACTTTTTGTAAACATTAATGAAATACTAAACAGTAAAAATGAAATTAATTTAGACAAAACAAAAAAAAAACAAAATATAAAATTATAGGTAGGTAGGTAGGTTTAATATTTTTTTCTACAATAATTTTTTTATATTAGAAACTACATAAGAGTGGAATATCAATTGTTACTGAGTAAAAAAACTCCATGAAATTTAAACATATTCGATCAAACAACTATATTTTCTTGTGCTGAAATTGTGTTCTATTGAAATTTTAAAGGACATATTGAAAGCTACAAAAAATTGGGTAAAATTCTTTTTACACTTGTGAAAATTTACTTCTGTAAATTGTCACAGGGAAAAATAATTTGTGGAATTACCAAAATTTCAATTAAACATATATATTCAATGAACATTATATGATTTTCTGTTTCACTAATATTCACATAATGTTTTTTATTCGCTCTTTAAAGATAGGTGTCTGATAACTTTATTGAATAAAATCTTTGTAGACAATAAATTTATATTCTAAAAAAATAGGCAATGACAAAATGCTGAAAAAATTCTATTTTAGGCATTACTCGTAACTATAAATGCCTACTTTGATTATCTGACTTCGTTAGATGCACAACATTTTTAAGGATATGTATGCTTGGTAACAATTGGGCTTCCACCTCTTATATGTTAAATAAATTTGATGCAACCAAATAGGTGTATTTGGATCCACAGGTGCATTTTTAATGAGTTTTTAAAATATTTATGAAATTGATTACGAAATGATTTCTTTTTATTTCAGATTATTAAATTTCAATACTTGTAGAAGTTATAAAATTAATCTGATTATTTGTTGGCTACATTTTTCAATTTTGAAAAATTTTACTTAGTCTGTTCTACAAGTATTGAGCTGTTGTTTGATGTCAAAACATCTATTGAAAATATTTCAAAATTTGTTTTTGCATATTTTAATTACTGATTTAGATTTATTAATATTCAAAGTGTCAATCAATTACAAAACGGGTATTGAAATTATGTGTTGTGTTTTAACAACTAATTTTTTTAACCATCAACGGATAATGTATCTAACGAATATACTTAATTTGAAAAATAAGTAACCTATTGTGGATTAATGAAATAACACAAAAATTAATTAACAGCCTTTATTTACTAAAGACGTACAAACATACAAACTACAGATACATCGATAAGTTAAATCTAATTATTACAAAAATACATGTGCTGGAATAAACGTTTATCTTAACCTAACAATACTGATTAAACAAAAAAAACTATATTAAAGAAATAGAATTTATCACAGAAAATTAAAGTCGAAACAAATCAGTCGAAAAACTTGCTTAGGCTAAATTTATCGTTTTGGAATTGGAATTTGAAGCGCAAACACTCGAAAAGGATCAAGGTCAAACCAGTTTACATTATGAGGCCAACAAATTTTAAATGACTCACAGTGAAAAAATTAATTTGTTTCCTTTGAAATTATTTAGTTAGTCATATTACTTATTTTTACCTAAATCTATGACAGTAAATGCATACAAGTTTATTATATAACTCAATATCTGAGTTTATAATAAAGCCTACAACTAAGTTACATTTCACTTATGTAACTGATTCTACGGACTAAATTTTAAACATTTCTAGATAAACATGTTAGAAAAAACATTTTTCAATTATTTTGTTATGGTAATTAATCATGTCAGTATAATCATGAGACAACTGGTCAGATTAATCGACAGTTGTTTTTCTTATGAATGAAGTGAGAGATGAAATCTCACTTGAAGTACCTTCACTGGGTAAACGACTGAATTCAATTTCCTCACTCAAAGTCTGAGTGTCAGCTTTATTCTCGGATATAGGCCAGCGCTTGTGACTAGGAGCGTACAAAACGAGCAATGCAAATATATAGATATTCCACATTCCATAAACACCGGTAAAAAATGCAGAAGTATACTCAATTTCGATGGTCTCGTCCCACTTCCATTGACCTTCCGCTACTTGTCCCAATATAAAGCCAATAACGGTCAAAGCTGCACAAAGCAGGGTCGCTAGCATTAAGAACTTGAAACGGTAGATGATCCCTTCATAGTGCAGACGACGTACAGAACACATAGTCGGTATCGAAGCTCTCTTATAAGAAATGTTAACGAAAACTTGCCAAACCATGTAACATAAAAATAGAAAATAAACCCCAGCAGATATTCCAGCCAGAATTATGAACGTCAAGGCAAGATTTGTCCCGAGATCGGTTACCCAGATGGAATAAAAAGGGTTTCTCAATTGCACTCCCCTTTCGCACATGTCAAAAATAAAGAGAGACAAACATCCAATAGCCACTGCGCTCAAGTGACGCCAGTATTGTTTAAGGGAACTCTGAGAAGTAACATCTTGTATAAGCATGTGTTCCCCAGCAAAAACTAACCAGAAGGAAAAAAGAGTAGCATAAAACACACCCTGTCTTATATCACCAAGTAGCAGCATAAACGGTAAATCAAATCGTAATGTTAGATATTCTATCGGCAAGTTCAGCAGACATAATGCGAGGCCCAAAGTTAATAACATGTTTTCAAGTAAAACAGGTTTCCTTTGTAGCATATTAACACGTCTCCAGAACCATAAGATTATAGCGACAATGCATGGGAAAAATGCAGTTTTCAACGATAGCCATACTTTGGTGAATCCTCCATTTTGGTGTATAGCTGTAAGCCATAAGTCAGTTATGTGTCCTATATGTGCATTCATTTCCGGATCGTCTACAGGCAATCTAACGTTCAGTAGATAGAAGTCATGGTACAACGATCCGAGTTCAAATAACGGCACTGCAGAACAGTTGTATGTGTATTCTTCGAATTTATCATCAATATCACAATCCAAACGCCTTTTTTCTACAGATTGAGTATATAATTTCCACGCGTCGTCTTTATCACCTTTGTTTTTGTAGGCTAACCTCGCATCTATAGTTATTATACTACGAGGTCGTACTTCTATTTGAGAATGATACTGCATATCGACTTGCAGTACGCCAATAAGGTTCTGCTGCCATCGGGAGTAGTCCAAAGTTAAATTTTCTTTCGGTACCGGCATTTGGAAGGCAAACACGATGTCTCTAGGATCGTGGATGTCATACCTACCGGTGTCGGATAAATCGATACGAATGCAAGCCCCTTTGCCGCGCGTGTAGAACCATTTAGTCGTGTCGTTTTTCGCTGTAGATGTATCTTTACAAACGCTCGCTAATATGTTTTCGGCGTTGGCCGGCATGGGTGCGACTAGGCCCCCTATTAGGAAACATGTTAGTTGACACACCAGTAAGAATGCGACTAAAACACTCAACTTCCGTCCGCTTAGGTTTTCGATTATAGTTCCACTCATTTTGTATTTCGAACACCCCCTACAACACAAAAACGATACATGTACGCGACAAAAATAAATAAAACTTTATTTCCATTGTTCTCGTTTTTTTTTACGGCAGACGCCACAGAGTCACAGACGCGATTTGGATGTGATCAATTGTGACATGCGCGAGATAGGGTTGCCAGTACTTACCAGTTCGCTTGCCTTGACAGACATATGAAGCGAGTTAACGAATGCGTTCACGTTATGATTTTTTTTTTCCAAGTGTTTTGTTTGAATGCAATAAAGAACAGTGTTAATTTTATGAGATATAATTTAGATTTTGCGTATGTAGTTACTTGTTTCATTTTAAAAAGGAACTAAATATTTTAAAATAATATACCAGTTGCAATATTTGTTGTAAATACAACTATACGCTCACAAACAAATACATCAGTAGCACACATTTCATTTAAATTCGTATTCATTCAATAAAATCGTATAATATACAAAAACTTGTAATTATTTTACCACCAGCACAGTAAGAATAAAATTAAATAAATTTTTAATTGATTTCCTAGTCGCACAGTCCTCATAAATCTGTATTTATTCATCAACACTGTGTAGCATCAACACTTAGGTATAGAAAAATTGTTAGAAAAATGAACCACAAAGCTAAATAGGTACATTACCATAGTATTGCGTACAAATCGATGTTGCTACTAATTTACTAATTTTTAATTCGCTTTACCCGTTCCGAATCCTTTGTGGTCCTACACTACCTCACATCCTTTATTTTCAAAACGTTTTATTTATTACATTACGTTAATGAATCTCTGGATATCCCTTTTTCATAAGTAGTATTATTAGTGCTACCGCTGCCCGACCCAAGTAAGCCGGAGCAGCATGAAGCTTGTTGCCCGCTCGGTAAGATACGCGTTGTTGTTGGGGCCAATAAAAAAATTAAATATTAATTCAAAATAATTCTACAGTAATATATTCTTTGTTTTAAGAGAATGTTGGCCTTGATATCAACTCGTTAGTCGATGGTGTGGCTTTTGTTATTATTTTAAAGAAGTAGCCCGTTTTGCGTTAATTTTGACGTTTTACACATTTATAGAATGATTCAATTTTTTTTTATTTGTAGTGCTTTTCATGTAATTGTTACAAAATGTGTGGAACGCCTCTGTATAACGTTTATTTTAACATTATTGTAGAACTAACGTACATTGCTTAGTTCAAGTTTTACAGCATGATATAATTATTATTTGCATTGGAAACATTTGACTTTATAATTAATTTTTCAATTAGTAGTTACTAATTTGTATATATGAACAAGCGCAAGACTTCGTCTTAGTTCCTGTTTTCATGAAATCACTGTAAAATCGTCAAAGTAATCGAAATCACAGAAAATTATATAATTCTTGCCCTTGATTTATATGTATGGTAAACGTAACGTGGTGAAAGAATGAACTAATGGAACTTTATTTATTCCTTCCCTAAATGCACTTGGTTCCGTATGATTTTATTTTGGTTTATGTGTTATGTTGTTGCCGTGTTCTGTTTGATGTGTTCTGATCATGATTGTTTTTTTTTTTTTTTTGAATCCTCACTATCCTTCGCACGTTATCCTAATAATGATTTTCACACGTACGTGTGTCGTTTTTTTTCACTCTTCCGTTACCGAATGGTATTTTTTTGCTCCCCCCACTCTCCTTTCTCCTACGTCTCTACTCGCCCGTCTGCCTTACGTACTGGACGCCGCTGGGCCGCATGCAGCCAAGGGGCGCACCAACATCGAGTTGAGAGAACAGTTCATATTGGCTGATGGAGTGTCGCAGAGCATGGCTGCGTTCAGACCACGCACGCCCCGCTCTAATACTAACACGCCTCCTTCTACGGGACCGATTACGAAGGTAAGGGTTTACAACGACCACTTATCTGTACAGTCAACAGATATTTCGGTAAGAATTCATACATTTTCTTATTTTAATATTTAATTTACGCACACGTATCACAAATATGCACCATAGTAGTTGGAGGGAGCAGTAGGTTTGGGTGACGTTTATTTGGCTTTTAATTCGCGAGAGAATCGTGTTGCATATTACGCCCACTATTCTTTTGCGAGTTCGCTGCCGTGAATACCTACAGCATGTATTGAGCTCGTAGCGTTTGTTGGCCGTATTTGTGTTGGTTTTGTTATGACGCACCGGCTCGTTGTAGTGGATGGTGTTGACTGTTAGATATCGCTCATGAGGATTCCCACTGCATTGGAGAGGTGACACAACCGCGCGTTCGTTGTCACGGTAACGTATTTCATCACCCTGTTCCCGCTCGATCCCTTCTCCTCGGCATTTTTATGTTTTTACTTCGGAAACGATTTTAAGTCGTGAATTCGTTTCGCCGTTAAGACTCCGTTCGGAGACCGAAATCTTCGTTAAATAAACATCGTGAACGATTGGCACTATGAAAATTAAGTTTCACTTTTATCATGTGATAAATCTTCAGCATTACTAATGGACAGGTTTATTTTGTGTTCCTCAATCCTTAAACCTTGGTCCCTCATCGGCTCGTTAAGCTGAAGAATTTATGGAGCAACTGAGGCCGATCTTCGAAGCGTTGCGGCAGAGAGAAGAACTACCATGCTCGTACCCGCTCCACGTGGGTTCCACGCATGGCACTAAACAGGCTTTCATATACGGCCACTCAAGATCACAAGGATCTACAACGCCTGGAGCTCATCACTATACACACCATCATGGATACCAACCTTCACCAGGATACCATTGGGTAAAAAATTGTTTGGATAGAAGTATATAGGTTGCACTATCAAATTGTTGGTAACTCTTAAGCTCTCTTCATTTTCTACAGCTTCGGTTCATGGACCATATTATTTTGCCATATGTTTTTTCGTTTTTTTTTCTTCTCGATAGATACGTAGATTTTGTCTGCTGTAAACAAGTTTGTGGTGTATCCAGATTAGAAAGAAAACTGTCTCCCATCAATAGCTACTACGTTAATCACATTATTTATTTATTTCACACTGAATATTATTATTATATTTTCACAGTATCGCAAGTACCCGAAAAATTGTTGCTTATTTTCTCCTTTGAAATCCAACATAGCTTGATGTAACTTTTAAATCAGTTTGGCTCTAATTTCACTTTCAATGCTTTTAAGCTAATATCAGCTATAGTATATTATTGTTTAGACTTTTTTATCAATAAAACTTATTGTATAGGTAAGGGAAAGAAGCGTTCGGTCAGTGCCGATGTCCAGCGGGGGTACCGCAGGGCGTGCATCTAGGTCCTCTCTCAGTGCGGGCACACCCGACTCTCTGAGCGACAACGAAGCGGCAAGCGGACTCGGATCACGGTATAGGAAGCCCAGTGCACCAAGGTAATCTTATTATCTAAGTGATTGTTTATATTATGCTGGACATACCCGAAAAATGATGGAATTTGTTCAACCCTTCTATCACACACATCCGCTCTTGAATTGCTTTTGTCAGTCTACTTTAATGCATCCTTACCTTGTGGCCAAACTATCTCAGTATACATTTTCCGACTATAGTAATTACATCTATAAAACTATCCCTTCGCTTTCAAAGATACTCCACTACGCAGAGATTATACAGTACATCGTCACTTAATTACTTATTTAACGTGTGTTGTTTATATGGTAGCTTCATTAGTTTTAATACGCCTTTATAAGTTCCACATATATGTTTGTTTGTTTGTTTGTATGTAATGGATTCTTTGAACGCAATTTTCATCCACTTCCACTGAAAATGTCGAGTTGAAATTTAGAATACATATGTAACTTCGATGACAATACGCCAAAATGATAAACATAACCTGATTCTGCAGCATGGATTGTCTCCTCATGAGGACACTCCTCAACGGTTAATAGCAAGAACAGGAAACTCTGTGCATACGTTGGATTTCGATAGTTAACCATGATTTTTACCACGAATTGATGCTGAAGCCACGATTGTTTTCTCATGAGGGCACTTTTCACCGATTAATAGCTCGAATACAAATTTATATATATATAGGTTGGATTCTAATAGTTAGCCTGATTTTCACCATGAACTGATGATGCACTAAGGAATAGTTTGCTTACGAAGGAACTCCTCAGTGGTTAGTAGCACGGACATGAAACTTTGTATATGAGTTCATTATATTTATAGGTAATCGTTTTATAGGTAATTTTGAGTTCCACCTGTATGTTTGTAAGTTTTGATGGAATGTAGTTTAAAAATATGGCTTATGTTTAACTTATCACCAGATATAGTAAAATATTACGTCAAAAATAGTAAATGACCACCAAAATTAAAATCGCATTTAAGTGTGAAATTATAACCAAAGTTTTTACCTCTTGCTATTCTATTAAAGCAAATGACTCCAAACAAATCATTGTTACCCCAAAAATAGTAAATGATCACCAAAATTATAACCGCATTTTAATGTGAAATTATAACCAAAGTTTTTACATCTTGCTATCCTATTGAAGCAAATGACTCCAAACAAATTATTGTCAACCCAAAAATAGGTAATGACCAACAAAATATTTACTACATTTTAATTTAAAATGACATGCAAATATTTTTATGTCATTCAGAAGATTATTCATCCATTTCAAATTAGTTTTCTGTTGGGAATTTATCAACAGACTTCTAAATAGACCATTAACATAAACAAAACTAATTCGAAATTGATTAATAGGCTTCTGAATGGCTCGTCGCTCCGCTCCGCTTCGCTCCTCGCATTGACATAAACCAACCTAACCTAACCTAATGATTTCAAAAAATAGACCATTAACCTAAATTGACCTGATTGGAAATTGATTATTAGACTCCTAAATAGACCATGGATAAATGACATGTGTAACACAAAAAAGAGTGAAAAATTACAAAAAGTAAGAAAGTCTTGAATACTACACCGGAAACCATACCCAAATCTAAATCGCGGGAGGGGCGGTGTCGCGGGAGGGGCTTTTGAGCTGGAGACATAACTTAATTTGGCATCATTATACTTTATTTGGTAATGTACCAACATTTTATGGCAATCATGGTGGTTTATATTGGCAGTAATAGCGCATTAATGTGCTCGCTAAGATTTGGTGATCATTTACTAAATTTGGTCTTTGAATATAATTTTGAAGTGCAGTCGTGACTAAAATAGCCAAAACTATTGTAATTTTAGACTTTATTTTTTGGTGTTAATTATATTTTTTTGGTAAAAGAGTTTAGGGTATTAAAGTATTTTTTGGTGGTCATTATATTTGTTCCGTAAAAATATTAAGACTTAAAATAAAAAAATAATCTAAACATAATCTATACATAAGTTAAACATAATCTAAAAAAAATAGGTCCACTTTAATAGCAAATTGAACTTAAAAACGAAAATAACTTTTAGTATAGGTATAAAGTGATTAACGAGAAAATAATGTTATTGTGTAGAGTGCTATGAAATATTTATATTAACTAATATCGAGCACTCTATGCTTTTTCACAGTAACATTAATTTTCTTGTTAATCACTTTGTTCTTATTCTAAAAGTTATGTTTCTTTTTTTAAGTTCGATTTGCTATTATAGCGTATTTTTCATCTTGTATATTTTTCAGGTCAACATACACTCCAGGGGGATCTAGACCTGGGTCTAGAACTGGTTCTAAACCACCTTCACGACACGGCTCGAACTTGTCGCTAGACAGTACGGGTATGTTCTAAAAATTTAATTTCGACATTAGATAACCAAACGAACTTTACTGTTGGATGTTAGATTTTCCTTTTTAGGGTTCCATAGCCAAAGGGCAAAAAAGGAACCCTTATAGTTTCGCCATGTTCGTCCGTCCGTCTGTCTGTGGTTTTTCTCGGAAACTATTGGCAATATATAGATGAAATTTTAAGGTAGGTGTAATCTATGAACCGCTACACAACGACGTAGTGAAATTAAGTGATTTTTTTATTTGCGGTAGGTAAACGATTTGCGATACATGTACTGAAGTACGAAAAATGATATCAACGGTTTCAAACATTTTTTTTTATTTAAGTCAGTAGTTGTTGAGATATGCACTCCTAAAGTCCTAATTTTTGTTAGAGTCATGTGCCCCCCCCCCACCAGCTAAACCGTTGTTTTTGGATATGTAGAAAAAAATTATGACAGGAGTATATTATGACGTAGTTAAATGGAAAATCTATCACAGCTAACTAGACTGTATTATTCAACGAGTAATAGAATAACTTATAAAATGTACTTTTATAAGTAAAAATTGTGTGAAAATTCCATAGAAAATGAAAGCGTTTAGCCAATATGCGAAAACTAGATGCATTTTATCTTTGTGATGTTATTGTAAAAAATAATAATAAAAAAAAAACATTTTATGATGAAAACTGCATTGTATTACTAGGTACTATAAAACTATAAATTTACGCTTTCATTTTCAAAGCTCACTCTTTTCACAATCGACACTAAAAGTTCACGGTAATTAAAAATTTCTCTAAGCTATCAGTGCACTCATGTTATTACTTTTCGGATTAGCCAGAGAGGATCGAGCGCCTTCTTCATAACTAACGAAATAAAAATGAAATATATTTATACAATAATTTTTAATTTACATAATAATAACGGTTAATGGTTTAGTTCGATTAACGTCGCGCTCGTTTTTTTATATTGTATGGTGGTATAGAACCCTTCGTGTGCGAGTCTGATTCGCACTTGGCTGGTTTTTTTAATCTTATGGCGGGCGTAGATGTTCATTATAGTGATTATGTTTCGTGATTTCTGAAAGTGTGTTTGGATCGCGAAGTTTTAAACTATATGCTATTATTATTATAATGTAAGTGTTTATATATGTTATAAGACAGACCTTATCTGTCATGTCGCTTCTTTTAATTAAGAACTTTTGACCAGTTTGATTTTTAAGCTGTAATGGCAAAATATACCGAAACATTACTTTATATCAATAGCATTAGGGTATTGTCAATATATTGAAGGTTTGCGGCCAGCTTAAGAGTGGATTTGAAGTTTTCAATTGTAAATTGTAATTTAGCCACTAAAAAATAAAAACAGATCTTCCATTTGTTTTTCGATTCATCGATTTGTTATTACTCCATGAATGAAATATTCACCCTGTCAATGTAACGTTCATTTAGATGATGTAGCAACACCGTCTCGTATACCGATGCGTAAAGTAACAAATACACGAACGAGCACGGCTAGAGCGAATGCAAATGCGAACAAACTTGGAGTGAGCACACCGAACGGGTCGGGATCCAGACCTCGTACTCCTACAGGATTCGGGTCATCCGCTAGTGCAAGGTAGGTTGAAATTTTATCTGTTTTTCATTCATAAAGAAATTAACCCCTTAAATTTTTATAAGAGACATAAGCAAATTCTCAAATTAATTCGAATATAGAATACCTACATGCGTACAAATTCATAGATTGTATAAGTTTTAGCATTTTAGCCATCACAACTAGCACGTAAGTTTTATAAAAACAAAATTGCATTTATGTAATTGTTGGAAACAGCTCTGATAACTCTAAAAAGATACCACCCAAAGCTGGAGGCATAATTAGAATCAAAATACCAATACAGAAACCGATTCATTTTACATATTTCTATTCTACTAACGCTTATCTATAGCTACTGTATAGTTGTTATAAAGAAAATGGTAGCATGATTAGGCTCTTTTTGAAGTTACAAGAGCTATGTATCTGACCACAAAACCGTTGTACAGCTCTTAGTTCTTTCTACAACTAATGTGCTAGTCAGGTAATATCAGTGTTATACTATAATACTTTTGGAAGAAACTTTTGGAGATTATTGTTTGTTACATAAAAATTTGATAATGTGCGCCCGCGCAGGTATTATAGCGGCCCGATGTACCGCACATCGAGTATACCGACTTTGTCGCCAATTCCACCACTAGCGAGGTACATGGCTGTTTGGAGTTTTCAAATGTTTGCTCTTGTTTTTGTGCGGTTAATACTACCGAGTGATATTTAAAAGCGGTCGAAATTCGTGCAAGAATAATATTATCGTAGTGATACTATTATTATATTGGGTATCTTTTCCAGTTTGTAGCCTTTTTTATTGATTTTCGTAGAGCCACTTTCAAAACGACAATACCTTTGTCTGAAGAATTCGCATGTTAACGGCACGAATTTTGACTTAATAGATATCTCAAAGGGACCAATGGGAAAGCACATGGCTTCAAGGGATAAGTTTACTGTAGATAGTGTAAAGTTAGCCATACACGCTCAGACAAAATCTTTCATTTTGATCTGTACAAGTGCCATTTTGCAGGTCTACTGAAACATGTAGGATAATCTCATAGAATATCTTATTAACGTTGGAAATCTGAAGGAGATGTCTTCGATCCTTAAGTTGTAACTATTGTAGTCTCTGCTTTTTACTTGTCGTCGAACACCAGTAATATTTATGAATGCAGTAGCATAATACACGTCAAATGGCCTAAGTACTAATCAGCACGCGTCCACAAGAAGTTAGTCTCAGTGAGGATGGTGAATTAATTTTCAGTACAAATAAATAATTAAAACATTTCCGTCCTTAGTGATATTATGTTGCGTGGGTGTATTTATCAAATTGCATCGTTTCAGTTGGCCTGAGTAATGTCTGCCTATAGGTACATATTAAATTGAAAGTTTTGTCGGTACATGTATAGTAGCTTTATGTCTAAGGGTATGGATTCAGAAGGGAAGAAATTGTTGCACAGTAGAATCCATTTTTCAAATATGGCATTCGGTATTGGTGAAGGTACTGTACCAAATATTCTATGGCAAAAATCATTGTGATGTCCTATTGATGAGAATACAGAGTATGTTTCGATAAATGTCTACAATGAAATATACGAGGTAAAAGCTGAAAATGGCATGTATAACTCTACGAGTAGATAGTAAAGGCGTTACTAACAATTTTAGGGTGGTTCTCCATCAGTTCGTTCGGGCTCGATTGGTTTGTCAAATAATTCGATCCAATCAATTCATTCAATCATGTCAAATAAAGTCGACTGTATTCACTACATTTAACCGATCGTGCGCAATCAGTGTTTTGTTTCTTCGACCATATGTGGCCGGTCGAGGCGGTAATACCACACTGAATTGCCATGGCGATTGCACAGGCTGATGGAGGCCGAACAAGTTGGTGAAGAAAGCACTTTTATCCACTTACTTTCAAGTTTTTGACTCACTGCACCTTAAACTACTGTTAGCTCCTGTTCACTATAAAGATATTAATTTGAGTATTTTTCTTCCGCATGCGACAAATAAAAAACGGACAAAACAGCTCGACACATTCACAACCTTCGTCGATGGCATCAGACCGTCCAAACAAATCCAATTCCCAAACTCATCCCGCATTCCAAACTTCGACCAAAATCCCTATTTATGTCGGTCCACGATCGCAGAGATCTCCATCTGTAGAGGGAAGACCTAAAAGTTCTCGACCCAGAAAGTCCCGTTCCAGAGAAACATCCCAAGAACCCAGTCCTACGTCACACAATCCTTCAGGGAAGTCTGAACAAAGGAGTCCTGAAGACGATTCATCGTTATTCAGTATATCGGGAATGACGAGCGACAATGATTATGAGAGTAACGTTAGCGAATCAAGTGGAGATCATTCGGTCAATCAGACGAAGTCCGCTTCAACACAACGTGATATTATTAAAGGGTACAGTGGGCTGTGTTTGTAGGCTTGCTCGATATTTTTGATGAATTATTTTGCTAGATTTTTTTTAAATGTAATTTTGCGTTTCCATCCACTTCATGGACATCGTAGCGCATCTAGCATCGACATTACCCATCATCAACATCGTTGTCTCTCCTTGCATCTTTAATTTGCGTTCACTTTTATTCCTTCTTGTACTTAATTATTGTCGCCGCTGTAACTATATCCATCGCATACGATTTTTACGTAATTAAAATTTCACAATAACGCACTACGCAAAAGCAGGCTTTTGCAATCATGCTTCTTCACTGATTCTCAGGCTTTAGAATCATTCATGTCGCACACTTCACTTCGATTTGCTATGCTTCAACAAATCCATTTATGCTAAAACGGGGCGTGTACGTTTAATCAATTATTGACAGAAATAACACATGAGTTAAACCATGTATTATAGCATGACATTTGGTATGTCATTTCTAATGAGATGCCAAAGAACGATACGGTATTGTCGATACGGCATACAATACCAGGTGTTCGGCTGAACGTAGTCCAAACTTATATAGCATGTAGAGCTTACCGAACTAATCAAAGAGATTAAGTGAGCAGACGGCGCAAACTAACAGTTACCGAGAAAAACTTGTTTAAAGTTTCATTTTATCTCTCATTGAAATTTTTAAAACTTTTAGTTTAAGTTGTACATGCTATATAAATTTGGACTACTTTTAACCGAACACCAGGTATGTGAAACGTCCACGTCCCACCTAAGACTTTTAATTCTTATATCAAGAAACGCATTCGACGTAATGGTTATGCTTGGTATTATTGTTGTGATCTTGATCTGTGACGTAACATGTTTCTTTGTATGCCTCTTATGATTGTTTCATGCTATAGTGACGTAATCTTTGTCTGATATTTGATTTTTTAAATATTTAATTAACATTGATTCTCTGATCAGTATTAGTTATTGCACCTGTAACATGCAGCACACTTTTTTTGATTCGCCAACAAACAACTAAATATTTGTATGCGCAATAACTATTATTTGTAATGACTAATTTGATTGTGTCTGAATGTATGCTAACATGATTTGCTCGGTGACGGCTTCACCATAGGAGCGGGTCGGTTGTGTCTACGGATGGACAGACGCCCGGCAGGAGTCGTATTCCAGTGTTGAAGGATCACCATACTAACAATAATCAAAATAGGTACGGCTCATCATTAATATCACCGTCAGTAGATCGCTTGAGTCACATATCATCAGATAAAGCTACTGTATACAACGTGTATTTTTAATTTGCGGACTTGTAACGCACAACCAGGTATTCTAGAAAAACCCTATAAAAAAAAACTAAATAATAGTACTTACAAAATGTTAATGATTTATTCACCCAATGTACAGAAAATGTGCGTGTATATGAAACTGATTCTGTTTTGAACGCCTTATGCGAGCTTGTGAGCATTATACGCATACGCGTAATGAAATGCAAACACGGTATGTAGATATTGTATAAAATAGGGTGACAATATTTTTGTTATGTAAATGAATAAAGAATAAGAAAATGAAATAAATAATAACATGGTGTTGCAAAAAAGTCCGTGAATTTAAAAAAAAAACGTATGTCAATTTTGAAAATCGAACGTGCCCTTCACTTACAAATACTAGCGTACAATTAACACTGCACATTTATCTGTTAACATATCTCAGCTAATAAGAACGTTCGGCAATTTGTTGCCGTCTATCGTCGATGCCTTAGATAAATTCTGAGACACGCTTCGTTGTTTTGACATGCCGTATTTAATAGTGGACATGCCCGACCGCGCGTCTTTTGATGATCTGTGGTTCGAGCATTATTTTTGTTTGAAAATATTTTCATATTTCTTCTCGGTGATGTTTTATTTTCATAGATGCGCGTAATAAACTCAAATATACAATGATTCGCTAGGTCAGCTAACTCACGCAAGCGCATTAGATATGACAAGTGTTTCTGCTGCCTCATTGGCTACCCCCGAAATACATTGAGGATGAAACCCCTTAGAGACGTCTTTTTTTCGTTACGTCGGCGTACCTATGAAAATAAAACATTGTCTTTTCCATTCATTTCAGCTTTTCATTTATGTTCTAATATCAAATTGTATTTCAGAATTTTGTGTTGATTGGGTTTTCTATTTTCGTTTTGTTTGCTGTAGCACTATTTAGTATAGGTATTATTTTCGTATTTGTTTGTTATTATCTGGTATCATAGATTAACAAATTACCAGCGGTGGATACTTTACTACTATAACTACAGTTTATCACCGAACGTTGTTTCTAATTGACACAAATTATGTACTCAGTCATAGCATGATAAGCAGCGGTACTATTTCCTTATGTATTGAATAATTACTAAAAAACTTTGTCCATCTCCAGCGTAGTGGCAACGTATCCAAATATACGCATGGTGATTATTAATCTTTACCTGCCCTTGCAACTGCAAGCTGGCCCTAGTTATGTCGTCGCGGGATACAATAGAAATTATTATTGACCGATTGGCGGACTGTAGCAGCGCGAGCGTGGTAGATTAAGCTCCAAGCACTCATTCTGAGGGGACGCCTAAGTCCCCGCAGTGGGGCAAAATGAGCTGATATATAGTGCATTTCAAATTGGCAGATAGCTGATTTAAATCACGCCGGTTGACTCTCCGTTCATCTTCTTGCGTCCCGCATCGACAAAGGAGCCATGTTTATACTTAAGTTTGGTTGCATGCTTTAATCATGATTTCGAATTAACAGACAAAGAACACCTTCGGGCAGCACCACACCCGTGCGCCAAGGGCAGCAAACTGCAGTATCGCGACTTTTGCGCAAGCCCTCTGATTCACCAGAACCTGGTACAGCAACCACCCCCACCACTTCGACATCACGCCGAGGAACCCCTTCCCGAACAACCGAAAAACGGGAGCCGTTCCGACTTTAAAACCTCAACTGATTGCAAGAGATTTTTTCAATGTATCCACGATTTCGATAATTACGTATTATTTGTTATAAACTAAAAATTAAAACAGACATTCCAGGCCAATTATTCTCGAATAAGTTTACCTATTATGCGAATCGCTTTGATAAAGATTTTGAAAGAGTTTTGTATTTACTTTAATTTTCGATATATTATCTAGCTACCGTAATAAAACGAAAGTTTATTGGAAAAATATATTATGAAATCAAAGCGGTTTGTGTAGAGGTATGGGTGTGCCGAAAAATAAGTAAAAAATATATTAAAAAGTACTAACGCAAAGAATTAACCAATTCGCATAATTAAGCCAAGCTTAAAAAGAGGAAAACGAATTCGCGAATGTGGTTTGTATAGATTAAGGAGATAGTGGGTAGTCGTAAAACGTGAAGTCTGCACTCGTTGCCTTGTATACTTATTTTTTCTACGATATGTGCACATTGTGCGCGCTATTGTGATTATTTTGTGCTGTCAGTATTTTTTTTTTTGTTTTCCTCTTTTTCTATGGTCACGTACGAAAAGTCGGACATTTTTTGAGTATGAATGTGAATATTATCCGTCTTATTTATTGTCAACGTTGCCATATGTTAGTGTATGTTTTTTTTAATTATGTAAAATACATATAAAATTTCGCCGTATCTCGAAGATATATGCGGGAAATGTAAAATTTCCTATAGGGACCATTATGTTAATAAAACGTTTTGTTTAAAATAGAATATTGCCGTTCGAGACTTATTATTTCTTTGTCTGGTATGTTATAACGCCAAATGATGTACCAAGGTGGAAATTTTAAGTACCGTTCGGTAATCAATGTAATTGCTTACCTACACAATTTTTTTTTGGGCATCCCATTTATGTTGTTCGTTTAAAAATTTATAGTGCTTATTAAAATATCAAATGTAAAGAGATTATCGACATTTTCATGTATCTTATAGCACAAGTTATATATTACTAAATACATATTCTGTTTTCACTAGAAACATTTGCAGGACTATCGCCAGAGTCCTGTGAATCGTTATTTTTGAAAATTGTCCAGCTTATTGAAGAGTTTACGATTAAATATTATTTTTTAAGTAATTAAAGTGAAGTACACGCCGTCGCAAAAGACATTTAATTATATACTTAATACATGCTAAGATTTTTTTTTTTAAAACAATGCTTTAATATGTAACCTCTTTTCTATAATAAGATGTTAACAAACACTCACACTTATTTGTTAGGGCTCTATTATAAAGCTGACTCTTTTTGTAATTAAGTTCATTATAGATTTTTAAAACTATTAATCTGGTCATTTTATTTAAATATTTGTTGTATTTGTTGAATATGAATCAAAACTAAAAAGCTTGCAATATTTGTTGTATAAAATAATTATACTACAGCTACAGTTTTTACGATGGTACGTTTTAAAATCTCATTATTGAATATAAATTATAATGAATAACAAAACGTTGTTTCATTTCATTTCCTATTTTAGAAATACCATTTTATTATGTATTTATTTTTGGAACTCATTGTGTTTTCGCAAAATTAACGATATGCAAAAGTCAATTACAAAAAAAGAAACAATTCTGCGGTTACAGCCTAATCGCACTTGTGGGAATGGACGGCGAGACGTTGCTCTTTGCTCGGGTTCGTGATCGGAACAGCTTGTGACCTCGCCCAGTGGACAATTTAACAAATTACTTGCATGCTAAAGTTAAACCGCTACTTCTTTAAAATTTCGCCAATCAAAAAAGTCACAACCATCCGCCCGCCCCATGTACATTTAATTGATGCAAGCTAAAACCGTCTTAGAAATAATCCAGTGGAAATGACCCAGATAGTACAGTGGGTGGTCGGTGGACTACCGCCTGCCACAACTTTTCAGCGGTGCGACAAGCAATCAAAAAAACGTGAGCAAAATGTCAGACTCACCGAATAAACAGACCTTAAGTCAATAATATTATTATAAACAAACATTTTGTTAATTTACACCTGAAATGTAATTTCAGAATATTTTCTTTTAAATTACAAATGTTACATGGGTTCCACAAAATTCTACTTCATAGCGAATATTTCAAAACATTAACTGCTGTACCTATATTTGTTCTACGGCACATATTTTTTTCCTCACATTTTTATTGTCACACCTATGAACTCACCTATACATTAATACAACTTGGCTGGGTGTAGAACACTATAGTGACAAATATAAGTGCAAATGCTAACTATTTTTGTTGTCATTATATCACCATGAAATTAGTAAAGCTAGACAAGAAAGTTAAACTGAATGTATCGTTTATTGAAGGGGTAATTGCTAGCGACTGGCAACATTATCAATGACAATATTTTGACAATCAATTTGGTTCAGTCAATAGTTTGACATTTCGTTCGATTCAGTTGGATTTGCGCAACAAAAATAAATACAAAATACTAGAAAAAGAAAACATATTTATTCATTAAAGATCCATAATTATCCCACAAAAAGATTAGCGGTAACAATGGTTGGACTCAATAGGGATGGACCGAATAGAGATCAAGTATTAAAATTTATGGAAGAAAAGGATCGCATTGAAAGGGAGATTCAAGAGTTGAATTTAGTCCTTGAAACAAATAATGTGGGCATGCAAGAACCTTTGGTAGACCAAGACGGATACCCACGAAGTGATATCGATGTGTTTAGAGTTAGGCATGCTAGGCATAGGATTATATGTAAGTAATATTGTATTCTCATACTAAAGGCATGCGGCCAATTTTTTTTAACGTTATTTTATTTTGGGGTCATTCTCGAGCCAGTACTACATCTATCTTAAAAAAGCATTGTATCGTAAAAATTTAGTAAATTATTTCTACCTCTAAATAGGAACAAAACTAAAGGGTCTCTTAGATCAAGCAGTTGGGTCCTTTATGACAGGCAGCATTGGAAAGCTGACTCCTCATTTTGCTCCTTGGACGATAGTTTTTTTCAAAATTTACTTGTGTTTAAATTATACCTAACAACATGACAAACTTAACCATTTCTATGTATGCAATCTGCCTCTGGCTTTATATAAGTGGTATGGCTTTCCAAAACTACCACCCTAGATGTGTTAATAATTTTAGGGGGTGGAAGGATGAGGACAGAAAACCAACTTTCAGAATTTTCAAGAATGCGGAAATGTGAAAAAAACCAAAAATAAAAACTGAAAACTACATACCCGTTACTACAGA
This sequence comes from Luffia ferchaultella, assembly GCA_949709985.1. Taxonomy (NCBI): domain Eukaryota; kingdom Metazoa; phylum Arthropoda; class Insecta; order Lepidoptera; family Psychidae; genus Luffia; species Luffia ferchaultella. The sequence goes on along the minus strand of OX453261.1, from coordinate 13,262,470 downwards.
CATGAATTTGCTTCTTGTATTGACATAATCAAAGGATCGACTACTGAAGGAGGGAATAGACTTCAACATTAAAATAAAGTTGAAAACAGTAACTATGTTAAGAATTTCCTAACCTACCTTTAGTAACAATTGAAAATTTGATGTGCATGGCGCTCGGCGGCCGTTGACGCGCGCGGCACGCTCGCTTCGCGGGTTTTTTATATTCCTAGTGGATTGGAATTATCAATTGTTGGAACAGTAGTCGTAGTGTTTTATTATATTTTGTTTTATTGTATATTTTTTTATACTAACCGAACCTACCTATTGATTGAGAAATGGCGGGAAAGCACCTACCTTAACCGAATTTCTTTTAAACGTTCTTTTATGTACTAAATCTAAGTAGTTGAGACTTATTAGAAGAGTGGCTGGCCATTTAGTGTTAGTTTCAAGTGTTTTGAGTTTGAAGGTTATCGAAAATGTCTTAGTAGCAAGTATGTATTACTCATTTTTAATTCTGCCTTTTTTTCGTATTTCCGCATTTCCAAAAATTCTAAAAGTGGGTTTGTTCTTTTCACCTCGCTCCCTTCTTTCTTATTATTAATACCCTTAGGGTGGTAGTTTTGGAAAGCCAACCTATATAAGTCACTAAATACGTCATTATGATGAAAGTCAGCTTTTGACTAAAGAACAGACAGATAAATATAATGCAAAACAACAGATAAATTTATTATGGATGATCAACATCCATCCATCCATCTATTAGCCCACATTTGTCCACTGCTGGACATAGGCCTCTCCCAAGGCACGCCACACTTCTCTATCCTCAGCCATTTTCATCCAGCCACTACTGGCAGCTAGCTTTATGTCGTCGGGCCAGGATGATCAACATATCAATTGTCAATATACACAAGCAAATGAACAATGTTTCTTGAAGTATCTGTATAACATCCAACAATCAAAGCTATTAAAAATATATATTACAAGTAATACCTAATGATTGTTATAATTACATTTTTTTTTTCTATAAAATTCTTACATGTAAGACTAATTGAAAAAAGTATTGAAACAACTTTGGGTACTTGGGAGACTTTTGGATAAAGTCAGATATGATTTTAAACCAAATTATCTGGATGCAGGTCCCTTAGCAACTGTATTATAATATTCCTTCTATTATAACTCATTTCTTGGTGAAGAAATAATATCTATAATTAATTTGGATGTATTGAATTAAGTTTTTGTTTAACAATTTTGAAGGATTGATATTAAAATTGAAAATGAATTTATGACACAGCACGTCAAATACTCTGTGATTACTTTTAAATAATTTTAATTACCTTAACTGTTTACTTACAAAAATATATACTTAGAAAAGTACTTTTTAGCAATCAATGTATTTGGGATAGACAAATGTTTAAAAGAAAATTTTGTGCACTATTTCAAGCTTTTCTCTGGAAGTTGACAGAAATATGAAACACTTGACAGTTGGTATACAAGGGACGCAACCGTGATCTAGAATAACAATTCAGCACTAGTTACTAAAGTTGCATAGTCTTTTATATAACTTGCATAAGTACTATGTTTTTGTGAGTTTAGATTTGTTGTGCCTATAAAATTATTTTTACCAACTTTTAATTTAATGTTAAGTTTTTAATTAGTGTTTAATTTGTAAAATATATTACACATTACAAGTAAATTTACTAAGTAGAAAAATCTAGTCCGTTTTATGTGCCGAGGTCAAAAATATGCATTTCCGTTCGGACAGAATAAAAGATGGATGTAACATGCCTATAAACCAATACCAAAACAGATTACACGATAGGTATGTACAAACACAACAGTCAGAAGTCAGAACTGTTAAACAAAAGGATCACTTCTTTGTCTTTATCTCTCTTGTCTCCGTATTACTGCTATCTCGTTCTTTCAGTTGTCCCGTAACGCCAGTGCTGTACACACTCGCCGAGCGGAGGCGAGAGCCAGAGACAGCGCTATACGAATAAAAGAGAAGGCATTTCATCCTTCTCTTTTATCCATATAGCGCTGTATCCTCCGCTGCGCGCTGGCTCCGCTTGGCGAGTGTGTACAGCTACGTAACACTATGGCGTTATTGTTAATGTGTGACTCTAGTAGTATGTATGTGTGCGGGCGAGGCGGTGTAGGAGCGATACAGACAACTAGCCGCAGTGCCGCACCACACAGTATGCTATATAATATGACAAATAAAATTATATAAGTAAAAAACTTTATGAGCTGGAAATAATATTTATATAAAAATTAAATAACTCATAGTTCTTTTCCTGCATAGTTTGTCATGTTGGTGTTGTACAATAAAATAAAGCTATTGTTAAGACCCTTAAAATGACATATGTCACAACTTGATACACAACTTGATACACCACTTGGTACGAAACCGCCCATTGTCTTTTACCAACATAAATATGTTATTATGACAGCATGGGGCCAAGTCTATATCCCGAGTATAGCCAAATCGTAGGCTTTGATTTCAGACGGGAATATCTGTTTCATGCTTGTAGTTAGTTTTTTCTTCAACTTTTAAATTTTAGGTCTGCAGAATGACCATAAAGAAATAATGAAACAAATAGAGCGAGGTCTCCATGCCATACATTCAGCTTTCCGTGAACCTGGCACTTCGAGTTCTCACAGTCGACAGATTGAACCAATGGAAATTGAAAGCACATCTCGTATAGGCAATGGGCACGTAACTAATGGACATTCTGTACAAGGTTCTCAAGACGAACATAGATTGGCGGTCGTTGTTGAAGGAACTAATAATCTTTCTGTTCGAGATCGGGGATTTTTGAAAGTTAACTTCATTAGTCCTGGTTCTCCAGCAGAAAATGCCGTAAGTATAATATGTGTGGATTAAGTTTGAAGATATATCAGTTTTCTGGCCTGTAGTCACATTCTATAGTCATTTATAAAAATTAATGAATATACATTCAGGAGCACATTGTAAATTCACAGAATGCTATCAGTATTTTTGTGATATGCCTGAGGCTTTTGATTGCGTTAAGCACAAGATACTCTAAAGATACTACTAAAGAAACTAAAGTATTATAATGTCAGAGGTGTGGCTCTTGATTTAATTGTGTTAGAACAATATGTCAATGTCATAGTATCACAATCTGCCGGATCATCTCTACTTACAGGTGTTCGCTTGACTCAATCCTAGGACCATTTTTATTTTTAGTTTATATAATAATAAGATTATCTCGGACATCCCACACAGCGCCATCTAGTTCCAAACTAAGCAAAGCTTGTACTATGGATACCAGACAACTGATATAGATACTTAAATAATCTTTGTAATATTTACATATATAGATTTTTTTACACCCAGCCATGGAACAAATAGACGTGTTCATGCACACAAATATTTATCCTGTGCAGGAATTGAACCCATGACCCTTGGGTACGCAGTTAGGGTCTCTAACCATTCGACCAACTGGTCATCTTATAATGGTCAACGGGTCATATTAATGCTTAATTGTTCCTTAGTGCAGAATTAGATTCTTGTACATAAAATTTATTGTATTTTTGTTACAGGGTTTGTGCGAAGATGACATAATCCTAGAATTCGGTTCGTTGAACGCAAACAACTTCACAGCTCTGATACAAATAGCGGACATAGTGAGACATTCTGTTGGTGCGAGGATAAATTTGAAGGTGAAACGTGGCAATGATATACTAAATATCGGGCTTGTACCATCAACTTGGGCCGGGAGAGGACTTCTTGGGTGTAATGTTGTGCCAATTTGAATTCAGAAAAAGAACGGAAAACTTGAAAAATTAAATAATTAAATTACGGCGCGGCGGGGCGTGTTCTTGATAAAAAATATGTATATTTATATTATCAAAATAAAATACTTTTATGTATAGATTTTTGTAGTTATTTTTTCTTTTGTATCGGAACTGTGCTGTCCAAAGAATTCTGTAGATAGTTGATCAAATGGAAACGCAAGAAATTCTTCTTGATATCACTGATGAAAAACACAAAAAGGAGTCCCAGAAATCTTTTAGGCTTTTTTGTAGAATTTTACTTTTTGTACTAAAAAGTTTTTTTTTTTTCAAAATCATAGTCTTCATTCTGAAAAAATTTTAGTCTTTCGAATTGTGTATAAACATGCACATATACTTTTACACAACCGAACTAAAAAACTTTTTTTAATAATTAATACACATGATAAAATATTGCTTAAAGAATTAATATTAGATTTAGGTATAGCACGCTATTTTTGTGCATTGTAAGAAAAAAATATTTTGGAAATTCTTAATAGTAGCTCTTGCAAATGACGCGAAACCAAATCATCACTACGGAAATATTTTATTACTTAATATTTGTTATCATCACCAATACTAGCGTTCTAAGAGCTGATGGACTGGGCTTGTCGCCGGGACGTGCGAGATTCGATGAAACATGACCGTTCTCTGCTGACTTAGATATGATCAAGTTCAAGTCGCACTCTAGTACTTGTAGGTATTTGCAGCGTTTACCAAGTGAACTAAACGCTGGAATATAGATACAGAATGGACAGCATCTTATAAGCAGTCTAAAAATTGAGGATAGATTTAACGCGACCTTAGTCGCGCTTGTGACGAGATAACTTTTGGAAGTCTCAAATTATCGTAAGTAATAGATATACGAGGTGTTCGGGTGAACGTAGACCAAACTTTAGACCGCGTAGAGCTTACCAAACTAAACAAAAATTTTCAAATACGCAGATGACGCAAACTAACGGTTACCGATAAAAACATGTTTAATATTAGTTCGGCAAGCTTCATGCGTTCTATTTGTTTGAACTACGTTCAGCCAAACCCCGTATTTTTATTCTTTCTTAAAGTAAGTTTTGTTTTCAATAACAAACTAAATAAATATATGTGATGTAAACAATAACAAACATAAATGTAATAATAAACATTTAATGAAGTATAAAATATATTTCTATATAGTAACAAAATAAAAAAATAAATTTATGCCAAGATCATAGATCCGATATGACTGTCACGACGTATGATTACTAGAAATTCTAACAGATGAATAGACAATATCTAGTACAACGAACATTCGAGGCGATAATTCAGATGGGCGGATCCACGGGCGGATATTTACTTTTCAAATCAATGAAATCATTTGTCATTATGTTCTACATCGATTATAAATTGTTTTCAAAAATAAATCCTATGATTTATAACCATTGCTTTTGACTTGGGTTTCTCTTTTATGATTTCCTCTTTTTCTTCCTCTGATAGCTCTATCTCTTGTGAATCTTCCTCATCAGATATTTCTTTAATTTTTTGATCAAAGTATCGTTTGTCGTCGACCAGCTTGTAGTCTATATTTGGGATCGTGCCTCTCATGCAATCATGGTAATAGCAAACCGCTTTTTCTTGTTCATAGGTTTCAATGGAACCTGGAAATTAAAAAGTAAAAAAAGTACCAAAACGCTTACTAATTTTTTAAGGTCCCCATTCTTAAATTTTAAAACGGAGCACTATTACTGTCACTCTTTTTGTCTGTCTGATTATCTGTCCGTCCGTATGTCACGGGTCTTAGCTCGTATACAAAAAGAGTTTAGACCTGAAATTTGGTTAATTTGTGTAAAATATTGACCCAAATACAGCGTGTAGCAGCGTGGCGGATTAAGCTCCAAGCACCTTCACCCCGAGGGGAAGCTTAATCCCCTGCAGTGGGGCATAATGGGCTGATATCGTAATGACCCAAATACGAATACCTATTGAATTAGAAATTAAATTATTTTTTGATGCAATCACACGTAATTTGAATTAAAATATTTTTTTTATGTAAGTTGGTAACTGGCTAGAGCTCATTAAGTATAGTGTAAATGTATTTTTTATTCTGTTTTATCTTAAAAAATGAAGATGTGGGGGCCGTAAAGAAGTACCGTGGAAGCGTATTACTTGAGACAGTTCTAAAGTTTAAGAATAAAAATCTCCACATAAACACATATAATTTACGTAAAAATTTGACAATAAACAGGTCTTGATATTCTTTAAGGATATATTTGAACGTAACTATTGTTAATAAAAGTTTGTCATGAAATTTTTTTCAAAATATTTTTGTCTCAAGTTACCAATATACAGTGGTATACTTGAGAAATGGTTCAAAACACGTACTATACCAAGTTAGCCATTACTGGTTCTACTTGAGACAAAATCAAATTAAATATACTTTTAATTAAATTTAAAAAAAAAATCATATTCAAGGTAATTTTCGTAATAAAATTAAATAACAAGAAACCCTTAAATAAAAGTATGTAGGACGAATAAGGAACTTTTATTGGCATAATCAAAGGTTGTCACAGTAGGGAACACAAGCATTTGTAATCTGATAGTGAATTATAAAGATAAAAACGAATAATTTTTCGTTAACAAAAAAAAATATCTGAAATTGTCGTAAAAACGTAACTAATATATTCATATAAATTTCAAGTTTTATTGTAATTAAAAACAGCACATCAAAGTGATTACAAATCCAAAACTCTTTTTTAAAAAAAAAAAAAAAAAAGTTTATCAATACGGGGTAAACTTGAGACGATTCTCATGTTATCATTCAGTCTCGAGTATGCTACACATTTTACCTAATTTCACAGTATCAGTACAGTCTTTTAAGTCGGTCCGTTAGTATTTAAAGCGTTTATTCAAACACTTATATCAAATTGGGTTAATTTAGTTATTACAAATTAAATTTAAGTATAAAAAAAGAGTTAGAACATGTAACGGCCCCTTTTTTCCTGTATGGGTCGAACACATTTTATTAAGTTATGTCTCTTAATGACCATAATGTCATCTACATCAGGAAAAACATATACGTTTTTGCTTTTAATATTATTTCTTATTATTATCTTTCATAATATGAATCAAAAATGAGACAGTGATTGTAAGATGAGACATCATAAAACTTGAGACACTGATTGTAACTTGAGACACATGTCTCTAGTTACCAACAAAATACAATTATTTACAAAAAACAAAAATAATAACATCACGAAAGCACTAATATTTATGAAAAACATTTTAAACTAATGTTGATTAACTTGAAGATACGTTAATTGCAGATAGGGAAAAAAATGTTCGTAAATTTTGAATTCTTGATCTAAGTTTCAACCACCTTTTATTGTTATCTATTTGGTACCATAACATTTAGTCATAATTATAAGAAAATGCTTACGTTTATCAAATTTCTCCAGTTAAAATCTAGAACACAGCTCTAACCACAAACACATGGGACACAAACTACTACAGTGGTGCCATTGCAAATTTTAGGAAAAATATTTTTACAAACGGTTGATTATGTCTCATGTTAACATACTGTATCAAGTAATACGCTTCCACGGTAGTCGGTTTTTGATAATTTTTGTTATAAGATCTATCTATATAATATACTAAATAATAAATTAAGCAAGTATTATGCTTATAATATGGGGTACTAGACAACTGATACTTGTACATAAATATTCTTTATAGTATATACAAGTACATACGTATAGATATTTTTTGCACCCAGAGACGGATAGACATGGTCATGCACACAAACATTAGTCCCGCGCGGCAATCGAACCCCGGATCCTTGGCTCCGCAGTTAGAGTCTCTAACCTATAGACCAATCGGTCAGTCGATCTATTTTTCTCAAAGACTAAACTAGTTATGTGGGAATTTATAATTTCTTTAATAATTTGTTTCGTTATATACTTTATTCAAACAACAAAATACTAAAAACTATTATACAAAATACTAATTTTTTATGTGGATTGTGATCTGTAACCATAAACATTTTTTCTGAATGATATAACGTAATATTTCTAAGTCCAAATTTCGGATCTTTTGTATAATGTTGATATAACCGAATATTGCATTAAAATTTTTGTAAATATCTTTTTGATAGGTTCCACAAGGAAAAGCGAAAAATCTGTATCCTGAATAAAACGCGCGGTAAGCTCTTTATATGTTTATTTCGCTGAAACACAGTTCATAGCGATATCAATCCCCTATTCTCAAAAAAATCTACACTTTCTGACATCAAGTGCGCCGCTTTTCATATTCGGAACTTCGGCCTTTCTAGCGCTCTTCAGAAAACTCCCATCAAATTATCGCTTGTTTTTATGCACTTTCTGGAGCAGAACTAGTGATAGGGAAATGTCTATAATCGATGTCGATGTTGTTCACTAATATCAAACAAACATCTTCTGGAGGACATTCAGAAGTGGAATCAATCATTAAATGCAATTACCTACTATTGGCGCATATGTTATGATAAAAAATATGAATACCAAATCAAATTTAAAAAAAAAAGAAATTACAGTTTAACAGTGGTTTCCTTTGCATAGGACTTCCTAGTATGGCAACTATAACCAGGTTATGACCTATTATCCTGACTAATATTATAAAAGCGAAAGTGAGTTTTTTGTTTGGTTGTTACGCTTTCAGGCCTAAACTGCTGAACCGATTTTAATGAAATTCGGTACAAAGAAATATTAGACCTTGGAGAAGAACGTAGGCTACTTTTTGTTTCGTTGTTTGTCTGTCTTTTTGTCCGTCCAGACTGATCTATGAAACGGCTGAAACGTGTGAAAGTTACTTTTTCTAGAGATTTCTAAGGTAGCAATAATATATTGGTAGTTAAGTTTCAAAATCTTCAAGAAACTCTTAGAGTGTTCTGGAGCGTTCCTTTGTCTGTCCCGGTACAAACGTGTAGTCCACGCGTGCAAAGCCGTGGGCGGAAAACTAATAAACAAATATTTTTGAAATCACTGCATGTCAGGAAACTGTTCAGAATTTTATTTTTGGTTAATTACCTATATCTTTTGCAGCTCGCGACACTGGTCCCTTTGGTAAATCAAGACCCTAAATTCTCACTAATATTATATATACAGATTTAAAGTTACCTGGCCTCCGCAACCTGACAGTCAAAACGGCCCTCTCCGGAGCCATATCTTGAAAGTGCACGAGGTAACAAGCCAGCATCACACCTGTTCTGCCATGTCCTTGACGGCAGTGGACACCTAGAACCTTAGAAATTTGAACGAGTTGAAAAAAGTTATCCTTTTTAGCATTCCATACCGCAAAGTTTAAAAAGGAACCCTTACAGGATCTTTTCATTGTCCGTCTGTCTATCTCGACCGTTTTTAGGTTCTGTAGTTCGAAATGGAACCCTTATAGTTCTCCATATCCGTCGGCCCATTTGTCTATGTCATAGCCGTTTACAAAAATTATCACTCCTGTCTGGGGTCAGCTGCTTCACGAGTTATAATGACGACCGCTTAGCCTAGTGGGTATCGACCCTGCCTATGAAGCTGGAGGTCCCGGGTTCGAATCCCAGGTCGGGTCAGTATTTATATGATGAATATTGATACTGGTACCGGGTCTTGGTTGTTATATGTAAGTGGTGTCTTCGCTTGGTACCCAAAATACAAGCTAATGCATAGTTTGGGGCCTAGACGTTGTTGTGATGTATACGTTATGAACAATGAAGTATTTTTTTTTCATGATCCCGTATGTATAAAAGTACAATCGCACCCGAACATAAAAACTTTTTGTCTATTTATGTTTTATAATTAATTATTTGTCATAAAATAAAATATTTAAATATTTAGTTATTTGTTTTTAGTGTGATGGTAGGTACTTTCAGTTTACATACAGGTGGCAGATTAATAATAATAGGACCACGAGGACGCCTAGTTCCTCGTGGTCCTATTACTATCAATCTAGAGGAACTAGGCGTCCTCGTGGTCCTATTATTATTAATCTAGAGGAACTAGGCGTCCTCGTGGTCCTATTATTATTAATCTAGAGGAACTAGGCGTCCTCGTGGTCCTATTATTAATAATCTAGAGGAACTAGGCGTCCTCGTGGTCCTATTATTAATAATCTAGAGGAACTAGGCGTCCTCGTGGTCCTATTATTATTAATCTAGAGGAACTAGGCGTCCTCGTGGTCCTATTATTATTAATCTAGAGGAACTAGGCGTCCTCGAGGTCCTATTATTATTAATCTAGAGGAACTAGGCGTCCTCGTGGTCCTATTATTAATAATCTATAAGAACTAGGCGTCCTCGTGGTCCTATTATTATTAATCTAGAGGAACTAGGCGTCCTCGTGGTCCTATTATTAATAATCTAGAGGAACTAGGCGTCCTCGTGGTCCTATTATTATTAATCTAGAGGAACTAGGCGTCCTCGTGGTCCTATTATTATTAATCTAGAGGAACTAGACGTCCTCGTGGTCCTATTATTAATAATCTAGAGGAACTAGGCGTCCTCGTGGTCCTATTATTATTAATCTAGAGGAACTAGGCGTCTTCGTGGTCCTATTATTATTAATCTAGAGGAACTAGGCGTCCTCGTGGTCCTATTATTAATAATCTAGAGGAACTAGGCGTCCTCGTGGTCCTATTATTATTAATCTAGAGGAACTAGGCGTCTTCGTGGTCCTATTATTATTAATCTAGAGGAACTAGGCGTCCTCGTGGTCCTATTATTAATAATCTAGAGGAACTAGGCGTCCTCGTGGTCCTATTATTATTAATCTAGAGGAACTAGGCGTCTTCGTGGTCCTATTATTATTAATCTAGAGGAACTAGGCGTCCTCGTGGTCCTATTATTAATAATCTAGAGGAACTAGGCGTCCTCGTGGTCCTATTATTATTAATCTAGAGGAACTAGGCGTCCTCGTGGTCCTATTATACAGATATGTATAATATATATTATACAGGTATTAAAGACGTATTAAACAGGTATTAAACACGTATTAAACAGCTATTAAACAGCTATTAAACAGATATTTAACAGGTATTAAACAGGTATTAAACAGCTATTAAACAGATATTAAGCAGGTATTAAACGTGTATTAAACAGGCATTAAACAGGTATTAAACATGTATTAAACAGGTATTAAACATGTATTAAACAGGTATTAAACATGTATTAAACAGGTATGAAATAGGTATTAAACATGTATTAAACAGGTATTAAACAGGTATTAAACAGGTATTAAACAGCTATTAAACAGCTATTAAACAGCTATTAAACAGCTATTAAGCAGGTATTAAACATGTATTAATCAGGCATTAAACAGGTATTAAACAGGTATTAAACATGTATTAAACAGGTATGAAACAGGTATTAAACATGTATTAAACATGTATTAAACATGTATTAAACATGTATTTAACATGTGTTAAACAGGTATTAAACAGGTATAAAACATGTATTAAACAGGTATTAAACAGGTATTAAACAGGTATTAAAAATGTGTTAAACCGGTATTAAACAGGTATAAAACATGTATTAAACAGGTATTAAACGTGTATTAAACATGTATTAAACAGGTACTAAACAGGTATTAAATAAAAAGTAGATAAAATTTTCGATGGAACTGGTAACACTCACAAAATGAACGCGCCATTTTTTAAGTCAATCACAATATGTAAAATGTGTCGTGATAGCCCAGAGCGCAACGAACCTGTCTCAAATTAAACAGCTATTAAACAGCTATTAAGCAGGTATTAAGCAGGTATTAAACATGTATTAAACAGGTATTAAACATGTATTAATCAGGCATTAAACAGGTATTAAACATGTATTATACAGGTATGAAACAGGTATTAAACATGTATTAAACATGTATTTAACATGTGTTAAACAGGTATTAAACAGGTATTAAACATGTGTTAAACAGCTATTAAACAGCTATTAAACAGGTATTAAACAGATATTAAACAGGTATTAAAACCTGTATTAAGCAGGTATTAAACATGTATTAAACAGGTATTAAACATGTATTAAACAGGTATTAAACAGGTATTAAACAGGTACTAAACAGGTATTAAATAAAAAGTAGATAAAATTTTCGATGGAACTGGTAACACTCACAAAATGAACGCGCCATTTTTTAAGTCAATCACAATATGTAAAATGTGTCGTGATAGCCCAGAGCGCAATGAACCTGTCTCAAATTAAACAGCTATTAAACAGCTATTAAGCAGGTATTAAGCAGGTATTAAACATGTATTAAACAGGTATTAAACATGTATTAAGCAGGTATTAAGCAGGTATTAAACATGTATTAAACAGGTATTAAACATGTATTAATCAGGCATTAAACAGGTATTAAACATGTATTAAACAGGTATGAAACAGGTATTAAACATGTATTAAACATGTATTAAACATGTATTTAACATGTGTTAAACAGGTATTAAACAGGTATTAAACATGTATTAAACAGCTATTAAACAGGTATTAAACAGATATTAAACAGGTATTAAAACATGTATTAAGCAGGTATTAAACATGTATTAAACAGGTATTAAACATGTATTAAACAGGTATTAAACAGGTATTAAACAGGTATTAAACAGGTACTAAACAGGTACTAAACAGGTATTAAATAAAAAGTAGATAAAATTTTCGATGGAACTGGTAACACTCACAAAATGAACGCGCCATTTTTTAAGTCAATCACAATATGTAAAATGTGTCGTGATAGCCCAGAGCGCAACGAACCTGTCTCAAATTTGGCCCCATCGGGCCATGGTTCGAATCCGGGCGTGTACCAATGAGTTTTTCTGACTTAAGTACACAATATCACTGACACCGTGCTTCGGAGGCCACGTTAAGCAGTCGGTCCCGGACGCTGTCAATAGATGGCGTTCGTTAGGTACAGTTCCCAACCCGCAGTGGAGCAGCGTGGTGGACTTAAGCTCCAAGCCCCCCTCCTCACCCTGGGGGAGGCCTAAGGCCTAAGCCCCTGCAGTGGGGTAAAAATGGGCTGATGATGATGATGAATATGTAAAACAAATTCAATAATTAAATAAATCCACTTTTGAATACGTTACTTACAGATGAAATGTGATCCCATCCAATTTCTTCGTAAGCCCAGCAGCCATTTTGCATGTAGGAACGACACAAGACGACATTTTAAAATTAAAATTGACACTTATACTGTACATTATAACGCGGTAAGTGCAACGGAGTGACTAATCGAAATAAAGTGAAACCACTCTATTTAAGAGTGGTTTTTGTTTTTTCAGTTTCACGCTTACAGGCGGCTTCTGGTTATTCTGAGATTAAAATAAACTTTTTAAAAAAAAACCGACTTCAAAAACGTAAATGTGAAATGTGAAAATGTGAGTCATCACGGAACGCATTTCAGATGTGAAACATCGAGTTTGTGCAAGTAATATGCATAAAGGACAAAATTACGACAGGAACTAAATATGGCTTAAGGAAAAATTAAATATTAAATTTTTTTTACTGAAAATGATGACTATTTATTTGAGCTATTTATTTAAGCTCAGAAGAGAGAAAGCGGCGGGACCCATAGGATGACCTTGTTGACAAACTACAGTAGAATTAATTTATTAAACAGGTATTAAGTATGTATTAAATATGTATTAAACAGGTATTAAACACGTATTAAACAGCTATTAAACAGCTATTAAACAGGTATTAAACAGATATTAAACAGGTATTAAACATGTATTAAACAAATATTAAACAGGTATTAAACATGTATTAAACAGGTATAAAACATGTATTAAACAGGTATTAAACATGTATTAAACATGTATTAAACAGGTATTAAACATGTATTAAACATGTATTAAACATGTATTAAACAGGTATAAAACATGTATTAAACAGGTATTAAACAGGTATTAAAAATGTATTAAACATGTATTAAACATGTGTTAAACAGGTATTAAACAGGTATTAAACAAGTATTAAACATGTATTAAACAGGTATTAAACAGGTATTAAACATGTATTAAACATGTATTAAACAGGTATAAAACATGTATTAAACAGGTATTAAACATGTATTAAACATGTATTAAACATGTGTTAAAAAGGTATTAAACAGGTATAAAACATGTATTAAACATGTATTAAACAGGTATTAAACAGGTATTAAACAGGTATTAAACATGTATTAAACATGTATTAAACATGTATTAAACATGTGTTAAACAGGTATAAAACATGTATTAAACAGGTATTAAACAGGTATTAAACATGTATTAAACATGTGTTAAACAGGTATTAAACAGGTATTAAACAGGTATTAAACATGTATTAAACAGGTATTAAACATGTATTAAACATGTATTAAACAGGTATAAAACATGTATTAAACAGGTATTAAACATGTATTAAACATGTATTAAACATGTATTAAACATGTATTAAACATGTGTTAAACAGGTATTAAACAGGTATTAAACAAGTATTAAACATGTATTAAACAGGTATTAAACAGGTATTAAACATGTATTAAACATGTATTAAACAGGTATAAAACATGTATTAAACAGGTATTAAACATGTATTAAACATGTATTAAACATGTATTAAACAGGTATTAAACATGTATTAAACATGTATTAAACATGTATTAAACATGTGTTAAACAGGTATTAAACAGGTATTAAACATGTATTAAACATGTATTAAACATGTATTAAACAGGTATAAAACATGTAATAAACAGGTATTAAACAGGTATCAAACATGTATCAAACATGTATTTATTAAACATGTATTTAACATGTATTAAACATGTATTAAACATGTATCAAACATGTATCAAACATGTATCAAACATGTATCAAACATGTATAAAACATGTATCAAACATGTATCAAACATGTATTTATTAAACATGTATCAAACATGTATTTATTAAACATGTATCAAACATGTATTTATTAAACATGTATCAAACATGTATTTATTAAACATGTATCAAACATGTATTTATTAAACATGTATTAAACATGTATTAAACATGTATTAAACATTTATTAAACATGGATTAAACATGTATTAAACATGTATTAAACATGTATTAAACATGTATAAAACATGTATAAAACATGTATAAAACATGTATAAAACATGTATAAAACATGTATAAAACATGTACAAAACATGTATAAAACATGTACAAAACATGTATAAAACATGTACAAAACATGTATAAAACATGTATGAAACATGTATAAAACATGTATGAAACATGTATAAAACATGTATGAAACATGTATGAAACATGTATGAAACATGTATGAAACATGTATGAAACATGTATGAAACATGTATAAAACATGTATGAAACATGTATAAAACATGTATGAAACATGTATAAAACATGTATGAAACATGTATAAAACATGTATGAAACATGTATAAAACATGTATGAAACATGTATAAAACATGTATGAAACATGTATAAAACATGTATGAAACATGTATAAAACATGTATGAAACATGTATAAAACATGTATAAAACATGTAAAAAACATGTACAAAACATGTATAAAACATGTATAAAACATGTATAAAACATGTACAAAACATGTATAAAACATGTATCAAACATGTACAAAACATGTATAAAACATGTATCAAACATGTATCAAACATGTATCAAACATGTATCTAACCTGTATCAAACATGTATCAAACATGTATCAAACATGTATCAAACATGTATCAAACATGTATCAAACATGTATCAAACATGTATCAAACATGTATTTATTAAACATGTATCAAACATGTATTTATTAAACATGTATCAAACATGTATTTATTAAACATGTATCAAACATGTATTTATTAAACATGTATTAAACATGTATTAAACATGTATTAAACATGTATTAAACATGTATTAAACATGTATTAAACATGTATTAAACATGTATTAAACATGTATTAAACATGTATTAAACATGTATTAAACATGTATAAAACATGTATTAAACATGTATTAAACATGTATTAAAAATGTATTAAACATGTATTAAACATGTATAAAACATGTAAAAAACATGTATAAAACATGTACAAAACATGTATAAAACATGTATAAAACATGTATAAAACATGTACAAAACATGTATAAAACATGTACAAAACATGTATAAAACATGTACAAAACATGTATAAAACATGTACAAAACATGTATAAAACATGTACAAAACATGTATAAAACATGTACAAAACATGTATAAAACATGTACAAAACATGTATAAAACATGTACAAAACATGTATAAAACATGTACAAAACATGTATAAAACATGTACAAAACATGTATAAAACATGTATAAAACATGTATAAAACATGTATAAAACATGCATAAAACATGCATAAAACATGCATAAAACATGCATAAAACATGCATAAAACATGCATAAAACATGCATAAAACATGCATAAAACATGCATAAAACATGTATAAAACATGTATACAACATGTATACAACATGTATAAAACATGTATAAAACATGTATAAAACATGCATAAAACATGTATAAAACATGTATAAAACATGTATAAAACATGTACAAAACATGTTTAAAACGTGTATAAAACATGTATCAAACATGTATTTATTAAACATGTATCAAACATGTATTTATTAAACATATATCAAACATGTATTTATAAAACATGTATAAAACATGTATAAAACATGTATAAAACATGTATGAAACATGTATAAAACATGTATAAAACATGTATAAAACATGTATAAAACATGCATAAAACATGCATAAAACATGCATAAAACATGCATAAAACATGCATAAAACATGTATAAAACATGTATACAACATGTATAAAACATGTATACAACATGTATACAACATGTATAAAACATGTATAAAACATGTATAAAACATGTATAAAACATGCATAAAACATGTATAAAACATGTATAAAACATGTACAAAACATGTTTAAAACGTGTATAAAACATGTATCAAACATGTATTTATTAAACATGTATCAAACATGTATTTATTAAACATATATCAAACATGTATTTATAAAACATGTATTAAACATGTATTAAACAGGTATAAAACATGTATTAAACAGGTATTAAACATGTATTAAACATGTATTAAACAGGTATTAAACATGTATTAAACATGTATTAAACATGTATTAAACATGTATTAAACATGTATAAAACATGTATAAAACATGTATAAAACATGTATAAAACATGTATAAAACATGTATATAACATGTATAAAACATGTATAAAACATGTATATAACATGTATAAAACATGTATAAAACATGTATAAAACATGTATAAAACATGTATAAAACATGTATCAAACATGTATCAAACATGTATCAAACATGTATCAAACATGTATCAAACATGTATCAAACATGTATCAAACAGGTATTATACAGGTATTAAACAGGTATTAAATACGTATTAAACACGTATTAAACACGTATTAAACAGCTATTAAACAGGTATTAAACAGGTATTAAACAGGTATTAAACATGTATTAAACATGTATTAAACAGGTATTAAACATGTATTAAACATGTATTAAACATGTATTAAACAGGTATTAAACAGGTATTAAACATGTATTAAACATGTATTAAACAAGTATTAAACATGTATTAAACATGTATTAAACATGTATTAAACATATATTAAACATGTATTAAACAGGTATTAAACAGGTATTAAACAGGTATTAAGCAGGTATTAAACAGCTATTAAACAGCTATTAAACAGGTATTAAACATGTATTAAACAGGTATTAATATGTCGGTATTTCCGACTGATTTTGTACCTCCGACTCTAACGTCGGCTCCTATAATTTTGAAACGGAGTTATAACGAAAATATAAGTGTAGCGGTGTACAAGATTTGAAGTCTCTCGCGCGCGAGGCGGGGAGCACCACACTTGTGTTGTGTTCAGTTTTGTCATTGGAAACGACTTTCATTTCGTTGGAGTATAGGGGGTCATTTGGGAGTTTTGTGAGACAAGCAGATTGCACGAAGAGTTTTCGAGATATCGGGATGAACGTGGTGGCAAAAGACGCAGCTAGGCGAGCTCTACAAGATGGCAAAAGACAATTTGGAAAAAGTTAAAAAACAAAAAAAATATCGGCAAAAAACGAATAAAATCGCAATTTTTTTCCCACTTTTCATTTTAGGAGCCCGATATCTCGAGAACTAGGTCCGAATAAGAAAAAAATAAGAAAACGGCTCGGGGTAATTAGACAGGGGATCAATCGAGCCTAAAATTGTTAAAATTGGACAAACGGAAGTAGTGGTTAAGGGTGGGCACCCTTAACCACTACTTCCGTTTGTTGGAAGTCGGATATGCGTCGGTGTTACATTTCGTACTAATTCGGTTCGTTCGATCAAAATGTCGTATAGAATGTTATATTTCGAAGTTTTAAGCTTATTGAAATACAGTTGTGTTATTTTTTTTGCGAAAAAAATTAAATTTTATTCCGTTAGGTTCATTTCCAATGTCGTAAGAAGTTCGTACGAAAGCAGGAGATCCGTTGATTTTTTTTTCATTTATATATTAGTAATAATTCTCTGGTATTACTCTACACGTATCGCGCATCAAGCTTTTAACGAATTTAAATTATAACTCGATGTGAACTCATAAAGTATTATATACGTAATATTTTTTTATAGATTGTATATTGAAGTCAAAAATGAGTACTAGAGTATATCTAATATGTTATTGTGACTGGCAAAATTATTGCGTAATTACAAAACAAATGTAAGCAACACTAAAGTAGTGAAAAATGAATAGAAAAACAAAATAAAAAGTGTTACCTACATTTACGGTTACATTACATATCACGCCAACTACCTACTTAAGTCATTCAGTGTTGCTTGTATTTATATTTTAAATACGCAATAATTTTCCCACATATTAGACAGAATATATATGGAGCTACTGCAATGAATCAATTTATTTTGACTTTCAATAAGTGTGTGTAAACATCTTATATTGAATAAAAACTTTTTGAATGTTGAAGTTTATGTCAAGACAGGAAAGTATAAAATTTGCGAGAAAACCATGAGAAAATTTATTCAATAAAAATAAATGCAACTATGTATTTTGTTCAAAGTTCAAATTAAGTTTGAAACTGTAACCCTCGATTTCAATCCCAATTTTTGAGGCTTGTTCCTATTATATTTCTATTATTTTATTAGGCTTACCCTTAACAGTTAAGTAACACATCTCTCATCCGCTTCCGATTCCGGCTCTGACTTCAACTCCGATAAATCAAATTTAAAAACTTCGGTTCCAATAAGCTCACCTACAACGACAGTACGTCACGGGAAGGGAAAATAGAGCCTCAGAGTAAAGGACATCGTTTTCGAAATTATTTAGTGTTCAGTACCTAAAGAGTACCAATGGAAACCTTATTATTAAAGCTCCACTCTCCGTTCGTCCGTCACAGGGTTGTATTGACGGAACCGTACCATAATAAGTAGAAACTTGAAATGCCCACAGAATGTGTATTATATGGCTGCTATAGCAACAAATAATGAAAATAAAAGTGGTACGGAACCATTCGTTTACGAGTCCAACTCACACTTGGCCTGTTTTTTTTTATCATGGGTAATAAGATAGATTTTAGCATAAATTACTGATTGCATTGCATCCAATCTGAGATGTTTTGTGTTTGTGGCCTACTCTTACATGATTTTATGGCACGTTTCACCATTTTACCATTGAATTTACTCTTGACATTTTGATATTAGATATCTTTATGGTGTAATAACTCACCTCGCCCCTTATTTTAGCTCTCTCGCATATTTCGATGAACTTTAATATTTGTTTCAGGTTAGGAGCTTTAAATTCTTTCAGTCTTATTTCGGTCCATTTCAAAGGTTTTTCACAATCTAAAATTGGCGGCATTTTCTCTGGCGACAACGTTATCAAATGATTTATCCCTTGATCTACTAAAAAATTCAAATTACCTACAGTCTGCGGCCAACCCATTGCGGCAATCCTTTTTTCTATGAACCATGAAAAATTATATGGCGGATACGAATCTTCTGGCACAGCTTCTGGTTCCTGTTTATTCTCTTGTTTTATTGTAACATTTTCAGTTTTCGATGCCTCATTATGTTTTAACATATCATCTTGATATTTAAATAATAACCTTTGAAGTTTTGCACTTTTATTCATTTTAGTTGATTTATTTTTAAATAGGTATGTATCTACTTAATTAATAATTTTGCCACGTGGTCAATGACTCGAGTTTTTCAAGTCATAAAAAATATCGTTATCAAATTCAATATAAAACCTCATTATTATTTTTCTACTTGTAACTATTATTCAATGATTTTTTTAAAAATAAAAATTAATTAACAAACTATACCCACGTAATTACAAATCGGTACTAGTGCTTAGATTTTATATTTAGAATGTTTTGGCAACGAATTTATTTGGATTCTAGCCAGAATAGAGATTGCCAGATATCCATTGGCAACTGGTTAATGTTAGTGGACTCGGTACTTAAAATAGTACCTATAGTTTTAGTACAAAAGTATCTTGAAGTATTTACTAAAGTGGAATGAAATCTAAAGTAACGAAAATGCTTTGTTTTCCTCTGCCGTAAGTAAGCCTTTGTAGTAATAAAGGTTTTAATCACTAAATGCTAAAAGTTTTGAATTGTATAAGGCAGGGAAGGAAGTTATAAAGACAAGGAGGAGGAGATAGGGAATATAGCCTGTATTGTGGGTACTAAACAACTGATACACTTAAATATGTGTATAATGCATCTTTAAATAGATATTTTTTACACCTAGACACATGTTTCCCTAGACAGACACATAAATAGACTTGTTCATGCACACAAATATTTGTCCCGGGCGGGAATCGAACCCGCGATCATGTGGGCGAAGATATATTTATTTTTTACGTTCAGTAAATAATACAAGATAGAGAGGATATTTGTCGTATAATAAATCAAACTATTTTGTATTTAATTCTATATTTGTAGCAGGTACAGTTAACAGTCAAAAAAATTAATAAGAGCAAAAGTTCTTAAATGTAAGTGTTTACCAATTAGTACGTTAAAGCCAAAACTTTGAAAATCAAATATTAAAAAACAAAATTTATACTTACTCATAGAGTAGATTATCTAGTGAAGTATCAATTTTTAGTTTCGCTCAAGTGTTCGCATAACTAAATACATTGTATTTTTTTAGAAAAACAATAGTTTTTATTTCTGGTACATTATAATATATTTTCATGACACATACAGATCACCGCAAAAATTATGTATTTATTTTTTCCGAATACAACGCGGTTTGCGGGAGGAAATCACCGCCCCCTCGCTCCACAATATCCCGGTGACACCTAGAACTAGTCATTGCGACGCTACTTCTGCTTTCAGATCCGCCATAAAGTTTGAGGCGATCTGTATGTACCTACTTTTATTTTTTAAACTCGTATCTACTATATACGGTAGGTCAAATAGTAGCCATTGGCTTATAGGTACTGTTCTCACAAATGAACTAAAGGTAGACGGTTAACCTTTCATGTAGTAAGTTGAATGTTCCCCACGTAAATCCAATGCTAAACGGCTTAACTTTTACGGTATTACGAATAGAATGTTTAACCTGACCACGAAAAAACCCTACCACAAAACATCGAAATCTAAAAAAATATCTCAAAAGTCTATAAGTACATAGTATGTACAGATATGTCGCTCTATGGACGCACCGTTTGAATGCATGCGTGTATAAGGATAGTGTAAACAGCGCTTGCGACTATAGGCATAAGCATGGAACATTTTCATGAATAGCATGTGAAAAATCACGGCGAAAAGAATTAGTAATTTCATCAAATGAAAATAAATTAAAAGTAGCAATCATTTGACATTTGACTTCATTCAACCGCTACTTCCAGATAGGAAATTAATTTAACAGCAGCGTCTAGTTTTAATAGAGTTATAAATGTCAGTTCACAGTATCGAAGTGACATTTCACATTTTCGGGGGGTTGAAACCGGTGTGCGGGGATTTCTCGGGAATGAAAAGCGCCGCGCGGCGACCAGGAACACTGAAACTCGAACTAAAACTTCGATAAAACCCCATCGTACACCGGCTAGCTATAGTATGAGTGGTTAGACAGTAAACGTAGAAGAGGGCTTCTAGTCAATTCGTAATTTTATGGCTGCCCCTATCAAACAGCGCATTATATTATGTTAGATATTGCCGAATTGCTGAATATGTCAATAAATTTTGAACAATTGTTCATTTTAAAATCAAACAGTTTATTTCATACGCGTATTCTATGTAGATGTATGTAGGCGTATTTTTGATTTGGTGTTTGTTATCATTTATAGAAATCTTTATCACAGTTTATAAGTTTGCTTAATTATTAATATTAATCCAAATTTTTGTTGCAAGTTCTAGCAGCTTCAACGATGTCATCTATAGATTCGGGTTTGGCGCCAAATTTCGAGGAATTGTTCTTGCTAATATGTTCATAGTATTCTTGAACAGCTGCTTCGTGTTCAGGGCTGTTGCAGGATCCTGTGAAAATATAAAGTTGTAAAGTTATACTTGGGACATACGCATACCACACAACGCCATCTATTCCCAAAGTAACCAAGTATTATGCTTGTGTATTGGGTTATTAGACAACTGATATACATACTCCAATATTCTTTATGATATATCCATATATAGATACTTTTACACCAAAACAAGGAACAAATAAACATGTTCATGCACACGAATATTTTTCTCGGGCGGGATTCAAACCAAGACCCTGGCTTGATATTCGACCAATCAATCACCGTAAGTGAAGAAACATTGTAATTGTAATATACTATTACGTGCACATCGTCGACCTTCTCCATCACTGATTTGTTCCAGGAAGTTCGGACAAAAACAGACGACTACCAATTTAGTTTGCTGGAAGTTTTTTGCAAAGCGTGAAAACGTTCGCACCCTAAATAAATAGAGTTACTGTAACTCGGAACTATTCTATTCTCGTTAGGATGTTGTAACCAATTTTATTATGAATTCGTTCGACTTTGAATCGTTTTTTGAACATACCGATATGCTAATCCAAAAATTAATTTGAACAACGTTTGTGATAAAACTGTTTTATTAAGTTTATTAAGTGGTGAGATCACTGAAACAATGTAATAACGTGAAACCAAAGCGACTTTCCAGTATACAATGTACTTGTGATCTTTGCTACTTATTCTTAGTAATGAAAAAAGGTGTCTAAAAATAGTGGCAAATTATCGTGAGTGACGTCTACCACGAGTGACAATCTAATAACGTCTTAAATATGACGATAAAAAATTATTACTAATTGTATAGAAAATTCGCCTTCGCATACTCATACTAAGACGATGACTTTGTGGTGACACATCTCAATATTTTTATTTATTCAGGAAACAGACATTCATTTACAAGTATTGTAATAATAATTATAATAACACATACAATCACAACAACATCTAGGTCCCAAACTAAGCATTAGCTTGTATTTTGGGTACACCACATACGTGTAACAACCAAAACCCGGTGCCAGTATTAATATTCATCATATAAATACTGACCCGACCTGGGATTCGAACCCGGGACCTCCAGCTTCGTAGGCAGGGTCGCTGCCCACTAAGCCAAGCAGAAAAAGAATATAATCAATATATATATAGACATATATATATATATTGATTATATTCTTATTTTATATAATATCCGTTATAATAAGTTAAATCTTTTATTGAATGATACTACTATTTTATTATTTCTTTTATTAATTGCACCAAATGTATTATTTGGTTGGTGGTTGGAAAGTTAAATGCGAAATTGTATTGTTCTTTGATGAGATGTAACACTACAAAGAAAGCGTTATTTCATGCATGGAGACCATATAAGTAGGAATGGAGACAGTAGAAAGGATGAAAACTGGCATAATATGCGAGCCGATTGTCCTGGTCGAAGAGATGTTTTATGGGATACAAACTAATCAAAATGTGAAATAAACAAGGCTTCGGGTTGTGAAATATACGGAATGTTCGCATAAACGTTTCAAAAACAAGATAATTGACGAAAAAAATTAAACTTTAAACATGTCTTTCTCGGTAACCATTAGTCGCGCCATATCCTCACTTTTTGCTTAGTTCGTTAAGCTCTACATGCTCTATGAATTTGGAATACCTACCTTCAGCCGAACAGCCGGTAGGTAAACGGGATGCTTAAAACCAATATCTGTGTATGACCCAGCGCTATATGCGTCGATTCGCAATATTTTGCGTCCCCGTTATTAAGGATGTTATGAATTTTGGACAATGCTGTTACGAATTAAGTCAAGGTTACTCATGACATAAATAGAGTAGCTACGGTTAAATCTCCAGCGCATGTATACTTGCATTTCCCTTCTGATATATACCGGTTTTAGCACTACCAGCGCCGAAATTTCTACGGCGCCCCCTAACTGGTATTCAAACCTCTACGAATAAAACCGGCCAAATGCATGTCGGACTTGCACACGAAGGGTTCCATACACCGAACAATATATAATAATCCGAAAAGTAATAACATGAGTGCACTGATAGCTACAGACAATTTTTATTACTTATTTTATTACAGTGAATCTTTGGCTTTTAGTATCGATTGTGAAGAAAATAAGCTCTGCAAAGGAATGCAAATAACACGATATCTGTCATGTTCTATGGAATTTTTACAAAATTTTCACTTATAAAAGTACATTTTATAAGTTACTCTATTACTCGTTAAACAATACAGTCTAGTTAGCTGTGCTAGTTTTCCTCATAACTACGTTATATATACTCCTGTCATAAATATTTTCCACATATCCAAAAACAACGGTTTAGTTGGTAAAAAAAAACTAAGATTTAGAGTTAACTTAAATAAAAAAAGTTTGAAACCTTGATATCATTTTTTAAGACTTATTGTTTGGTACCTCTCGCGTTAATATACAACGAATTTTTTTCGTACTTCAGTTACATCTATGGCGACATATCCCAAAAAAAAATCTTAATTTTACTACATCGTTGTGTGGCGGTTCATAGATTACATCTACCTTCCAAATTTCATCTATGTATTCCAAATAGTTTCCGAGAAAAACCACACACAGACTGACAGACAGACAGACGGACGGACGGACATGGCGAAACTATAATGGTTTCTTTTTTGCCATTTGGTTACGGAACCCTAAAAAGGCAAACGATACGCGCCGCCCCTGTGGCGCCCTGAACGGTCGCCCCACCGCGCCCTACCCTGGCGTCGCTACTATGTATACTTAAAATAGACACAAAAACAAACTAGAATTATGAACGTATTTATTAAAACATAAAAAAATACAAAGGCAGTTAATGTTTATTATTTTATTAGTGCTTTTTTGTAATTTTTGTTATTTTGTTATTTTATTTTGTTATTAGTGTTTTGTTATTTTTCTTTCACTGTTATATAACGTTGTCCAAACTTAGAGCGTGCAGTAACTTTTTTTAAATTTTTATTTACTACGGTAAGCTCAGCTACGGACTACGTTCAGCCGAACACCTTATTTATAGGGACGTTTCATGTCCATACACGACTACAGCTGCAGCAAACAAGTACATAAAAAGCGTTTCAGTTACCTGATCTCATGTTACGTATCGTTTCGATGGCTTGTTCAGGTAGGAATTTGTGGAAATGCACCATGTAGCAGGCTAACAAAACACCACTGCGAGCGCGCCCTTGGCGGCAATGTACACCAATTACCTAAAAACGAAATTGATAATAACTTTTTTTAATTAAAATAGTCCATGTATATTTATATATTACTTTCCAATATGTTTCAGTTTTTACACTTAATTATGTTGTATCGTAATTAATATGGTATCAACAGCAAAAAAGCAAATATCTATGTTGAGTAGTGTTTCGTTGACTCATAGGAGAAAAAGCAAATGGCCTAAAATACTCCCTTGAGGAACTCCGGTATTTTCCTCTAACTACTCTCAAAACTAACACATTGAACTTGGTAAGGAGTGGCGTTTTGCGGAGCGTACGGAAGCGGCGTGCACGCCTGTCCATTTCCATCGCCTTACCACCGGTTTACTAAGGACGCAAAAAATTACGTCGTTTCGTTGCTCCGTTACGACATAAGGACGCTGTAGAGTGAAGACCTCGTATGTCCAAAGTGTCCAAACAACAGAACTCCATCACATAAACGAGATTATCTCACAAACTACACAAGGTTCATTTATATACGTGGTTTTCATGAACACGCTGGATCGCCTAATTAAAAAAATTGAAAAACGGATTCGTTACAATGCTTTACGAGTTATTCTTTGTAGAAAAGCAAAGAAAAATTAAAATTCAAAAAATGACATACGAGGTCTTCATTCTACAACGTCGATAAAGAAAGGACAAACAAACACACATTCGCATTTATTATAAACTTTCCGCTCGCGACTTTGCCCGTGTGGAGTATTACATTTATTTTATAGAGTCTGGCCAATGAATCGTGACCCTAATTAACTGTCTTTTGTCCCTTTATGTTCTAGTAGTACTATTACATAAAAAGAGACAAAACACATTTAGAATCCTGATTCATTGGCCAAACTCTACTAAAATCACGATAAGTTTACCGTCTTCACTTCACTGGACCGAGTTCCGCCGCACACGGCTGGCACCTCGGATGCCACATTACAATGCCAGCCACGATGCACTAAGATCTAAGATAGTTATCGCTCGGCAAATGTATACTAAAACCTGACCAGATGACGTATTTCCATACTAAAAAGAACCGTGCAAATCGGACCAGTGCGGTTCTCGAGATATAAACGCACAAACGGACAGCGGTGTTTCCTAACCTACTAGCTTTCCGCTCGCGGCTTCGTCCGTGTAGACTACACAATTCTATCGGGAGAGCTAAAGGAACGCGATGCTCTAGGACACTGTAAGAGTTTCTAGAACATTTTGAAACGTAACTAATAGTTCCAATCAAACTTTATGGCGGATCGGAATACAACGCTCTATGAGTGCTTGCGCAGTTACAGTCATATACCCCTCGCTCCAATGCGTCCCGCTACACCTAAAACTGGTTACTGCGACGCGACTTGTGCCTATGTTCACATCCGCCATAAAGTTTGATTGGAACCGTACCTAAATAATCTCTTTATATTACTTACTATACCTATGAATAATATAATAATAATATATGGGACTTCCCACACAGCGTCATCTAGTCCCAAAGTAAGCAAGTATTATGCTTGTGTTATGGGTCACTAGATAACTGATATACATACTTAAATATTCTTTATAATATATACATATATAAATATTTTTGCGATAAAATTTCATCAAAATCCTTTAGCCATTTGGGATGGCTATGGGATGGGATTGAACTATGTATTTTTCAGAGATTTTGTGTATTCTATGTATTTTGTGTATCTATGTATTTTTCAGAGAGGGTTGTATTAAACAGGTATTAAACATGTATTAAACAGGTATTAATATGTCGGTATTTCCGACTGATTTTGTACCTCCGACTCTAACGTCGGCTCCTATAATTTTGAAACGGAGTTATAACGAAAATATAAGTGTAGCGGTGTACAAGATTTGAAGTCTCTCGCGCGCGAGGCGGGGAGCACCACACTTGTGTTGTGTTCAGTTTTGTCATTGGAAACGACTTTCATTTCGTTGGAGTATAGGGGGTCATTTGGGAGTTTTGTGAGACAAGCAGATTGCACGAAGAGTTTTCGAGATATCGGGATGAACGTGGTGGCAAAAGACGCAGCTAGGCGAGCTCTACAAGATGGCAAAAGACAATTTGGAAAAAGTTAAAAAACAAAAAAAATATCGGCAAAAAACGAATAAAATCGCAATTTTTTTCCCACTTTTCATTTTAGGAGCCCGATATCTCGAGAACTAGGTCCGAATAAGAAAAAAATAAGAAAACGGCTCGGGGTAATTAGACAGGGGATCAATCGAGCCTAAAATTGTTAAAATTGGACAAACGGAAGTAGTGGTTAAGGGTGGGCACCCTTAACCACTACTTCCGTTTGTTGGAAGTCGGATATGCGTCGGTGTTACATTTCGTACTAATTCGGTTCGTTCGATCAAAATGTCGTATAGAATGTTATATTTCGAAGTTTTAAGCTTATTGAAATACAGTTGTGTTATTTTTTTTGCGAAAAAAATTAAATTTTATTCCGTTAGGTTCATTTCCAATGTCGTAAGAAGTTCGTACGAAAGCAGGAGATCCGTTGATTTTTTTTTCATTTATATATTAGTAATAATTCTCTGGTATTACTCTACACGTATCGCGCATCAAGCTTTTAACGAATTTAAATTATAACTCGATGTGAACTCATAAAGTATTATATACGTAATATTTTTTTATAGATTGTATATTAAAGTCAAAAATGAGTACTAGAGTATATCTAATATGTTATTGTGACTGGCAAAATTATTGCGTAATTACAAAACAAATGTAAGCAACACTAAAGTAGTGAAAAATGAATAGAAAAACAAAATAAAAAGTGTTACCTACATTTACGGTTACATTACATATCACGCCAACTACCTACTTAAGTCATTCAGTGTTGCTTGTATTTATATTTTAAATACGCAATAATTTTCCCACATATTAGACAGAATATATATGGAGCTACTGCAATGAATCAATTTATTTTGACTTTCAATAAGTGTGTGTAAACATCTTATATTGAATAAAAACTTTTTGAATGTTGAAGTTTATGTCAAGACAGGAAAGTATAAAATTTGCGAGAAAACCATGAGAAAATTTATTCAATAAAAATAAATGCAACTATGTATTTTGTTCAAAGTTCAAATTAAGTTTGAAACTGTAACCCTCGATTTCAATCCCAATTTTTGAGGCTTGTTCCTATTATATTTCTATTATTTTATTAGGCTTACCCTTAACAGTTAAGTAACACATCTCTCATCCGCTTCCGATTCCGGCTCTGACTTCAACTCCGATAAATCAAATTTAAAAACTTCGGTTCCAATAAGCTCACCTACAACGACAGTACGTCACGGGAAGGGAAAATAGAGCCTCAGAGTAAAGGACATCGTTTTCGAAATTATTTAGTGTTCAGTACCTAAAGAGTACCAATGGAAACCTTATTATTAAAGCTCCACTCTCCGTTCGTCCGTCACAGGGTTGTATTGACGGAACCGTACCATAATAAGTAGAAACTTGAAATGCCCACAGAATGTGTATTATATGGCTGCTATAGCAACAAATAATGAAAATAAAAGTGGTACGGAACCATTCGTTTACGAGTCCAACTCACACTTGGCCTGTTTTTTTTTATCATGGGTAATAAGATAGATTTTAGCATAAATTACTGATTGCATTGCATCCAATCTGAGATGTTTTGTGTTTGTGGCCTACTCTTACATGATTTTATGGCACGTTTCACCATTTTACCATTGAATTTACTCTTGACATTTTGATATTAGATATCTTTATGGTGTAATAACTCACCTCGCCCCTTATTTTAGCTCTCTCGCATATTTCGATGAACTTTAATATTTGTTTCAGGTTAGGAGCTTTAAATTCTTTCAGTCTTATTTCGGTCCATTTCAAAGGTTTTTCACAATCTAAAATTGGCGGCATTTTCTCTGGCGACAACGTTATCAAATGATTTATCCCTTGATCTACTAAAAAATTCAAATTACCTACAGTCTGCGGCCAACCCATTGCGGCAATCCTTTTTTCTATGAACCATGAAAAATTATATGGCGGATACGAATCTTCTGGCACAGCTTCTGGTTCCTGTTTATTCTCTTGTTTTATTGTAACATTTTCAGTTTTCGATGCCTCATTATGTTTTAACATATCATCTTGATATTTAAATAATAACCTTTGAAGTTTTGCACTTTTATTCATTTTAGTTGATTTATTTTTAAATAGGTATGTATCTACTTAATTAATAATTTTGCCACGTGGTCAATGACTCGAGTTTTTCAAGTCATAAAAAATATCGTTATCAAATTCAATATAAAACCTCATTATTATTTTTCTACTTGTAACTATTATTCAATGATTTTTTTAAAAATAAAAATTAATTAACAAACTATACCCACGTAATTACAAATCGGTACTAGTGCTTAGATTTTATATTTAGAATGTTTTGGCAACGAATTTATTTGGATTCTAGCCAGAATAGAGATTGCCAGATATCCATTGGCAACTGGTTAATGTTAGTGGACTCGGTACTTAAAATAGTACCTATAGTTTTAGTACAAAAGTATCTTGAAGTATTTACTAAAGTGGAATGAAATCTAAAGTAACGAAAATGCTTTGTTTTCCTCTGCCGTAAGTAAGCCTTTGTAGTAATAAAGGTTTTAATCACTAAATGCTAAAAGTTTTGAATTGTATAAGGCAGGGAAGGAAGTTATAAAGACAAGGAGGAGGAGATAGGGAATATAGCCTGTATTGTGGGTACTAAACAACTGATACACTTAAATATGTGTATAATGCATCTTTAAATAGATATTTTTTACACCTAGACACATGTTTCCCTAGACAGACACATAAATAGACTTGTTCATGCACACAAATATTTGTCCCGGGCGGGAATCGAACCCGCGATCATGTGGGCGAAGATATATTTATTTTTTACGTTCAGTAAATAATACAAGATAGAGAGGATATTTGTCGTATAATAAATCAAACTATTTTGTATTTAATTCTATATTTGTAGCAGGTACAGTTAACAGTCAAAAAAATTAATAAGAGCAAAAGTTCTTAAATGTAAGTGTTTACCAATTAGTACGTTAAAGCCAAAACTTTGAAAATCAAATATTAAAAAACAAAATTTATACTTACTCATAGAGTAGATTATCTAGTGAAGTATCAATTTTTAGTTTCGCTCAAGTGTTCGCATAACTAAATACATTGTATTTTTTTAGAAAAACAATAGTTTTTATTTCTGGTACATTATAATATATTTTCATGACACATACAGATCACCGCAAAAATTATGTATTTATTTTTTCCGAATACAACGCGGTTTGCGGGAGGAAATCACCGCCCCCTCGCTCCACAATATCCCGGTGACACCTAGAACTAGTCATTGCGACGCTACTTCTGCTTTCAGATCCGCCATAAAGTTTGAGGCGATCTGTATGTACCTACTTTTATTTTTTAAACTCGTATCTACTATATACGGTAGGTCAAATAGTAGCCATTGGCTTATAGGTACTGTTCTCACAAATGAACTAAAGGTAGACGGTTAACCTTTCATGTAGTAAGTTGAATGTTCCCCACGTAAATCCAATGCTAAACGGCTTAACTTTTACGGTATTACGAATAGAATGTTTAACCTGACCACGAAAAAACCCTACCACAAAACATCGAAATCTAAAAAAATATCTCAAAAGTCTATAAGTACATAGTATGTACAGATATGTCGCTCTATGGACGCACCGTTTGAATGCATGCGTGTATAAGGATAGTGTAAACAGCGCTTGCGACTATAGGCATAAGCATGGAACATTTTCATGAATAGCATGTGAAAAATCACGGCGAAAAGAATTAGTAATTTCATCAAATGAAAATAAATTAAAAGTAGCAATCATTTGACATTTGACTTCATTCAACCGCTACTTCCAGATAGGAAATTAATTTAACAGCAGCGTCTAGTTTTAATAGAGTTATAAATGTCAGTTCACAGTATCGAAGTGACATTTCACATTTTCGGGGGGTTGAAACCGGTGTGCGGGGATTTCTCGGGAATGAAAAGCGCCGCGCGGCGACCAGGAACACTGAAACTCGAACTAAAACTTCGATAAAACCCCATCGTACACCGGCTAGCTATAGTATGAGTGGTTAGACAGTAAACGTAGAAGAGGGCTTCTAGTCAATTCGTAATTTTATGGCTGCCCCTATCAAACAGCGCATTATATTATGTTAGATATTGCCGAATTGCTGAATATGTCAATAAATTTTGAACAATTGTTCATTTTAAAATCAAACAGTTTATTTCATACGCGTATTCTATGTAGATGTATGTAGGCGTATTTTTGATTTGGTGTTTGTTATCATTTATAGAAATCTTTATCACAGTTTATAAGTTTGCTTAATTATTAATATTAATCCAAATTTTTGTTGCAAGTTCTAGCAGCTTCAACGATGTCATCTATAGATTCGGGTTTGGCGCCAAATTTCGAGGAATTGTTCTTGCTAATATGTTCATAGTATTCTTGAACAGCTGCTTCGTGTTCAGGGCTGTTGCAGGATCCTGTGAAAATATAAAGTTGTAAAGTTATACTTGGGACATACGCATACCACACAACGCCATCTATTCCCAAAGTAACCAAGTATTATGCTTGTGTATTGGGTTATTAGACAACTGATATACATACTCCAATATTCTTTATGATATATCCATATATAGATACTTTTACACCAAAACAAGGAACAAATAAACATGTTCATGCACACGAATATTTTTCTCGGGCGGGATTCAAACCAAGACCCTGGCTTGATATTCGACCAATCAATCACCGTAAGTGAAGAAACATTGTAATTGTAATATACTATTACGTGCACATCGTCGACCTTCTCCATCACTGATTTGTTCCAGGAAGTTCGGACAAAAACAGACGACTACCAATTTAGTTTGCTGGAAGTTTTTTGCAAAGCGTGAAAACGTTCGCACCCTAAATAAATAGAGTTACTGTAACTCGGAACTATTCTATTCTCGTTAGGATGTTGTAACCAATTTTATTATGAATTCGTTCGACTTTGAATCGTTTTTTGAACATACCGATATGCTAATCCAAAAATTAATTTGAACAACGTTTGTGATAAAACTGTTTTATTAAGTTTATTAAGTGGTGAGATCACTGAAACAATGTAATAACGTGAAACCAAAGCGACTTTCCAGTATACAATGTACTTGTGATCTTTGCTACTTATTCTTAGTAATGAAAAAAGGTGTCTAAAAATAGTGGCAAATTATCGTGAGTGACGTCTACCACGAGTGACAATCTAATAACGTCTTAAATATGACGATAAAAAATTATTACTAATTGTATAGAAAATTCGCCTTCGCATACTCATACTAAGACGATGACTTTGTGGTGACACATCTCAATATTTTTATTTATTCAGGAAACAGACATTCATTTACAAGTATTGTAATAATAATTATAATAACACATACAATCACAACAACATCTAGGTCCCAAACTAAGCATTAGCTTGTATTTTGGGTACACCACATACGTGTAACAACCAAAACCCGGTGCCAGTATTAATATTCATCATATAAATACTGACCCGACCTGGGATTCGAACCCGGGACCTCCAGCTTCGTAGGCAGGGTCGCTGCCCACTAAGCCAAGCAGAAAAAGAATATAATCAATATATATATAGACATATATATATATATTGATTATATTCTTATTTTATATAATATCCGTTATAATAAGTTAAATATTTTATTGAATGATACTACTATTTTATTATTTCTTTTATTAATTGCACCAAATGTATTATTTGGTTGGTGGTTGGAAAGTTAAATGCGAAATTGTATTGTTCTTTGATGAGATGTAACACTACAAAGAAAGCGTTATTTCATGCATGGAGACCATATAAGTAGGAATGGAGACAGTAGAAAGGATGAAAACTGGCATAATATGCGAGCCGATTGTCCTGGTCGAAGAGATGTTTTATGGGATACAAACTAATCAAAATGTGAAATAAACAAGGCTTCGGGTTGTGAAATATACGGAATGTTCGCATAAACGTTTCAAAAACAAGATAATTGACGAAAAAAATTAAACTTTAAACATGTCTTTCTCGGTAACCATTAGTCGCGCCATATCCTCACTTTTTGCTTAGTTCGTTAAGCTCTACATGCTCTATGAATTTGGAATACCTACCTTCAGCCGAACAGCCGGTAGGTAAACGGGATGCTTAAAACCAATATCTGTGTATGACCCAGCGCTATATGCGTCGATTCGCAATATTTTGCGTCCCCGTTATTAAGGATGTTATGAATTTTGGACAATGCTGTTACGAATTAAGTCAAGGTTACTCATGACATAAATAGAGTAGCTACGGTTAAATCTCCAGCGCATGTATACTTGCATTTCCCTTCTGATATATACCGGTTTTAGCACTACCAGCGCCGAAATTTCTACGGCGCCCCCTAACTGGTATTCAAACCTCTACGAATAAAACCGGCCAAATGCATGTCGGACTTGCACACGAAGGGTTCCATACACCGAACAATATATAATAATCCGAAAAGTAATAACATGAGTGCACTGATAGCTACAGACAATTTTTATTACTTATTTTATTACAGTGAATCTTTGGCTTTTAGTATCGATTGTGAAGAAAATAAGCTCTGCAAAGGAATGCAAATAACACGATATCTGTCATGTTCTATGGAATTTTTACAAAATTTTCACTTATAAAAGTACATTTTATAAGTTACTCTATTACTCGTTAAACAATACAGTCTAGTTAGCTGTGCTAGTTTTCCTCATAACTACGTTATATATACTCCTGTCATAAATATTTTCCACATATCCAAAAACAACGGTTTAGTTGGTAAAAAAAAACTAAGATTTAGAGTTAACTTAAATAAAAAAAGTTTGAAACCTTGATATCATTTTTTAAGACTTATTGTTTGGTACCTCTCGCGTTAATATACAACGAATTTTTTTCGTACTTCAGTTACATCTATGGCGACATATCCCAAAAAAAAATCTTAATTTTACTACATCGTTGTGTGGCGGTTCATAGATTACATCTACCTTCCAAATTTCATCTATGTATTCCAAATAGTTTCCGAGAAAAACCACACACAGACTGACAGACAGACAGACGGACGGACGGACATGGCGAAACTATAATGGTTTCTTTTTTGCCATTTGGTTACGGAACCCTAAAAAGGCAAACGATACGCGCCGCCCCTGTGGCGCCCTGAACGGTCGCCCCACCGCGCCCTACCCTGGCGTCGCTACTATGTATACTTAAAATAGACACAAAAACAAACTAGAATTATGAACGTATTTATTAAAACATAAAAAAATACAAAGGCAGTTAATGTTTATTATTTTATTAGTGCTTTTTTGTAATTTTTGTTATTTTGTTATTTTATTTTGTTATTAGTGTTTTGTTATTTTTCTTTCACTGTTATATAACGTTGTCCAAACTTAGAGCGTGCAGTAACTTTTTTTAAATTTTTATTTACTACGGTAAGCTCAGCTACGGACTACGTTCAGCCGAACACCTTATTTATAGGGACGTTTCATGTCCATACACGACTACAGCTGCAGCAAACAAGTACATAAAAAGCGTTTCAGTTACCTGATCTCATGTTACGTATCGTTTCGATGGCTTGTTCAGGTAGGAATTTGTGGAAATGCACCATGTAGCAGGCTAACAAAACACCACTGCGAGCGCGCCCTTGGCGGCAATGTACACCAATTACCTAAAAACGAAATTGATAATAACTTTTTTTAATTAAAATAGTCCATGTATATTTATATATTACTTTCCAATATGTTTCAGTTTTTACACTTAATTATGTTGTATCGTAATTAATATGGTATCAACAGCAAAAAAGCAAATATCTATGTTGAGTAGTGTTTCGTTGACTCATAGGAGAAAAAGCAAATGGCCTAAAATACTCCCTTGAGGAACTCCGGTATTTTCCTCTAACTACTCTCAAAACTAACACATTGAACTTGGTAAGGAGTGGCGTTTTGCGGAGCGTACGGAAGCGGCGTGCACGCCTGTCCATTTCCATCGCCTTACCACCGGTTTACTAAGGACGCAAAAAATTACGTCGTTTCGTTGCTCCGTTACGACATAAGGACGCTGTAGAGTGAAGACCTCGTATGTCCAAAGTGTCCAAACAACAGAACTCCATCACATAAACGAGATTATCTCACAAACTACACAAGGTTCATTTATATACGTGGTTTTCATGAACACGCTGGATCGCCTAATTAAAAAAATTGAAAAACGGATTCGTTACAATGCTTTACGAGTTATTCTTTGTAGAAAAGCAAAGAAAAATTAAAATTCAAAAAATGACATACGAGGTCTTCATTCTACAACGTCGATAAAGAAAGGACAAACAAACACACATTCGCATTTATTATAAACTTTCCGCTCGCGACTTTGCCCGTGTGGAGTATTACATTTATTTTATAGAGTCTGGCCAATGAATCGTGACCCTAATTAACTGTCTTTTGTCCCTTTATGTTCTAGTAGTACTATTACATAAAAAGAGACAAAACACATTTAGAATCCTGATTCATTGGCCAAACTCTACTAAAATCACGATAAGTTTACCGTCTTCACTTCACTGGACCGAGTTCCGCCGCACACGGCTGGCACCTCGGATGCCACATTACAATGCCAGCCACGATGCACTAAGATCTAAGATAGTTATCGCTCGGCAAATGTATACTAAAACCTGACCAGATGACGTATTTCCATACTAAAAAGAACCGTGCAAATCGGACCAGTGCGGTTCTCGAGATATAAACGCACAAACGGACAGCGGTGTTTCCTAACCTACTAGCTTTCCGCTCGCGGCTTCGTCCGTGTAGACTACACAATTCTATCGGGAGAGCTAAAGGAACGCGATGCTCTAGGACACTGTAAGAGTTTCTAGAACATTTTGAAACGTAACTAATAGTTCCAATCAAACTTTATGGCGGATCGGAATACAACGCTCTATGAGTGCTTGCGCAGTTACAGTCATATACCCCTCGCTCCAATGCGTCCCGCTACACCTAAAACTGGTTACTGCGACGCGACTTGTGCCTATGTTCACATCCGCCATAAAGTTTGATTGGAACCGTACCTAAATAATCTCTTTATATTACTTACTATACCTATGAATAATATAATAATAATATATGGGACTTCCCACACAGCGTCATCTAGTCCCAAAGTAAGCAAGTATTATGCTTGTGTTATGGGTCACTAGATAACTGATATACATACTTAAATATTCTTTATAATATATACATATATAAATATTTTTGCGATAAAATTTCATCAAAATCCTTTAGCCATTTGGGATGGCTATGGGATGGGATTGAACTATGTATTTTTCAGAGATTTTGTGTATTCTATGTATTTTGTGTATCTATGTATTTTTCAGAGAGGGTTGTATTAAACAGGTATTAAACATGTATTAAACAGGTATTAATATGTCGGTATTTCCGACTGATTTTGTACCTCCGACTCTAACGTCGGCTCCTATAATTTTGAAACGGAGTTATAACGAAAATATAAGTGTAGCGGTGTACAAGATTTGAAGTCTCTCGCGCGCGAGGCGGGGAGCACCACACTTGTGTTGTGTTCAGTTTTGTCATTGGAAACGACTTTCATTTCGTTGGAGTATAGGGGGTCATTTGGGAGTTTTGTGAGACAAGCAGATTGCACGAAGAGTTTTCGAGATATCGAGATGAACGTGGTGGCAAAAGACGCAGCTAGGCGAGCTCTACAAGATGGCAAAAGACAATTTGGAAAAAGTTAAAAAACAAAAAAAATATCGGCAAAAAACGAATAAAATCGCAATTTTTTTCCCACTTTTCATTTTAGGAGCCCGATATCTCGAGAACTAGGTCCGAATAAGAAAAAAATAAGAAAACGGCTCGGGGTAATTAGACAGGGGATCAATCGAGCCTAAAATTGTTAAAATTGGACAAACGGAAGTAGTGGTTAAGGGTGGGCACCCTTAACCACTACTTCCGTTTGTTGGAAGTCGGATATGCGTCGGTGTTACATTTCGTACTAATTCGGTTCGTTCGATCAAAATGTCGTATAGAATGTTATATTTCGAAGTTTTAAGCTTATTGAAATACAGTTGTGTTATTTTTTTTGCGAAAAAAATTAAATTTTATTCCGTTAGGTTCATTTCCAATGTCGTAAGAAGTTCGTACGAAAGCAGGAGATCCGTTGATTTTTTTTTCATTTATATATTAGTAATAATTCTCTGGTATTACTCTACACGTATCGCGCATCAAGCTTTTAACGAATTTAAATTATAACTCGATGTGAACTCATAAAGTATTATATACGTAATATTTTTTTATAGATTGTATATTGAAGTCAAAAATGAGTACTAGAGTATATCTAATATGTTATTGTGACTGGCAAAATTATTGCGTAATTACAAAACAAATGTAAGCAACACTAAAGTAGTGAAAAATGAATAGAAAAACAAAATAAAAAGTGTTACCTACATTTACGGTTACATTACATATCACGCCAACTACCTACTTAAGTCATTCAGTGTTGCTTGTATTTATATTTTAAATACGCAATAATTTTCCCACATATTAGACAGAATATATATGGAGCTACTGCAATGAATCAATTTATTTTGACTTTCAATAAGTGTGTGTAAACATCTTATATTGAATAAAAACTTTTTGAATGTTGAAGTTTATGTCAAGACAGGAAAGTATAAAATTTGCGAGAAAACCATGAGAAAATTTATTCAATAAAAATAAATGCAACTATGTATTTTGTTCAAAGTTCAAATTAAGTTTGAAACTGTAACCCTCGATTTCAATCCCAATTTTTGAGGCTTGTTCCTATTATATTTCTATTATTTTATTAGGCTTACCCTTAACAGATAAGTAACACATCTCTCATCCGCTTCCGATTCCGGCTCTGACTTCAACTCCGATAAATCAAATTTAAAAACTTCGGTTCCAATAAGCTCACCTACAACGACAGTACGTCACGGGAAGGGAAAATAGAGCCTCAGAGTAAAGGACATCGTTTTCGAAATTATTTAGTGTTCAGTACCTAAAGAGTACCAATGGAAACCTTATTATTAAAGCTCCACTCTCCGTTCGTCCGTCACAGGGTTGTATTGACGGAACCGTACCATAATAAGTAGAAACTTGAAATGCCCACAGAATGTGTATTATATGGCTGCTATAGCAACAAATAATGAAAATAAAAGTGGTACGGAACCATTCGTTTACGAGTCCAACTCACACTTGGCCTGTTTTTTTTTATCATGGGTAATAAGATAGATTTTAGCATAAATTACTGATTGCATTGCATCCAATCTGAGATGTTTTGTGTTTGTGGCCTACTCTTACATGATTTTATGGCACGTTTCACCATTTTACCATTGAATTTACTCTTGACATTTTGATATTAGATATCTTTATGGTGTAATAACTCACCTCGCCCCTTATTTTAGCTCTCTCGCATATTTCGATGAACTTTAATATTTGTTTCAGGTTAGGAGCTTTAAATTCTTTCAGTCTTATTTCGGTCCATTTCAAAGGTTTTTCACAATCTAAAATTGGCGGCATTTTCTCTGGCGACAACGTTATCAAATGATTTATCCCTTGATCTACTAAAAAATTCAAATTACCTACAGTCTGCGGCCAACCCATTGCGGCAATCCTTTTTTCTATGAACCATGAAAAATTATATGGCGGATACGAATCTTCTGGCACAGCTTCTGGTTCCTGTTTATTCTCTTGTTTTATTGTAACATTTTCAGTTTTCGATGCCTCATTATGTTTTAACATATCATCTTGATATTTAAATAATAACCTTTGAAGTTTTGCACTTTTATTCATTTTAGTTGATTTATTTTTAAATAGGTATGTATCTACTTAATTAATAATTTTGCCACGTGGTCAATGACTCGAGTTTTTCAAGTCATAAAAAATATCGTTATCAAATTCAATATAAAACCTCATTATTATTTTTCTACTTGTAACTATTATTCAATGATTTTTTTAAAAATAAAAATTAATTAACAAACTATACCCACGTAATTACAAATCGGTACTAGTGCTTAGATTTTATATTTAGAATGTTTTGGCAACGAATTTATTTGGATTCTAGCCAGAATAGAGATTGCCAGATATCCATTGGCAACTGGTTAATGTTAGTGGACTCGGTACTTAAAATAGTACCTATAGTTTTAGTACAAAAGTATCTTGAAGTATTTACTAAAGTGGAATGAAATCTAAAGTAACGAAAATGCTTTGTTTTCCTCTGCCGTAAGTAAGCCTTTGTAGTAATAAAGGTTTTAATCACTAAATGCTAAAAGTTTTGAATTGTATAAGGCAGGGAAGGAAGTTATAAAGACAAGGAGGAGGAGATAGGGAATATAGCCTGTATTGTGGGTACTAAACAACTGATACACTTAAATATGTGTATAATGCATCTTTAAATAGATATTTTTTACACCTAGACACATGTTTCCCTAGACAGACACATAAATAGACTTGTTCATGCACACAAATATTTGTCCCGGGCGGGAATCGAACCCGCGATCATGTGGGCGAAGATATATTTATTTTTTACGTTCAGTAAATAATACAAGATAGAGAGGATATTTGTCGTATAATAAATCAAACTATTTTGTATTTAATTCTATATTTGTAGCAGGTACAGTTAACAGTCAAAAAAATTAATAAGAGCAAAAGTTCTTAAATGTAAGTGTTTACCAATTAGTACGTTAAAGCCAAAACTTTGAAAATCAAATATTAAAAAACAAAATTTATACTTACTCATAGAGTAGATTATCTAGTGAAGTATCAATTTTTAGTTTCGCTCAAGTGTTCGCATAACTAAATACATTGTATTTTTTTAGAAAAACAATAGTTTTTATTTCTGGTACATTATAATATATTTTCATGACACATACAGATCACCGCAAAAATTATGTATTTATTTTTTCCGAATACAACGCGGTTTGCGGGAGGAAATCACCGCCCCCTCGCTCCACAATATCCCGGTGACACCTAGAACTAGTCATTGCGACGCTACTTCTGCTTTCAGATCCGCCATAAAGTTTGAGGCGATCTGTATGTACCTACTTTTATTTTTTAAACTCGTATCTACTATATACGGTAGGTCAAATAGTAGCCATTGGCTTATAGGTACTGTTCTCACAAATGAACTAAAGGTAGACGGTTAACCTTTCATGTAGTAAGTTGAATGTTCCCCACGTAAATCCAATGCTAAACGGCTTAACTTTTACGGTATTACGAATAGAATGTTTAACCTGACCACGAAAAAACCCTACCACAAAACATCGAAATCTAAAAAAATATCTCAAAAGTCTATAAGTACATAGTATGTACAGATATGTCGCTCTATGGACGCACCGTTTGAATGCATGCGTGTATAAGGATAGTGTAAACAGCGCTTGCGACTATAGGCATAAGCATGGAACATTTTCATGAATAGCATGTGAAAAATCACGGCGAAAAGAATTAGTAATTTCATCAAATGAAAATAAATTAAAAGTAGCAATCATTTGACATTTGACTTCATTCAACCGCTACTTCCAGATAGGAAATTAATTTAACAGCAGCGTCTAGTTTTAATAGAGTTATAAATGTCAGTTCACAGTATCGAAGTGACATTTCACATTTTCGGGGGGTTGAAACCGGTGTGCGGGGATTTCTCGGGAATGAAAAGCGCCGCGCGGCGACCAGGAACACTGAAACTCGAACTAAAACTTCGATAAAACCCCATCGTACACCGGCTAGCTATAGTATGAATGGTTAGACAGTAAACGTAGAAGAGGGCTTCTAGTCAATTCGTAATTTTATGGCTGCCCCTATCAAACAGCGCATTATATTATGTTAGATATTGCCGAATTGCTGAATATGTCAATAAATTTTGAACAATTGTTCATTTTAAAATCAAACAGTTTATTTCATACGCGTATTCTATGTAGATGTATGTAGGCGTATTTTTGATTTGGTGTTTGTTATCATTTATAGAAATCTTTATCACAGTTTATAAGTTTGCTTAATTATTAATATTAATCCAAATTTTTGTTGCAAGTTCTAGCAGCTTCAACGATGTCATCTATAGATTCGGGTTTGGCGCCAAATTTCGAGGAATTGTTCTTGCTAATATGTTCATAGTATTCTTGAACAGCTGCTTCGTGTTCAGGGCTGTTGCAGGATCCTGTGAAAATATAAAGTTGTAAAGTTATACTTGGGACATACGCATACCACACAACGCCATCTATTCCCAAAGTAACCAAGTATTATGCTTGTGTATTGGGTTATTAGACAACTGATATACATACTCCAATATTCTTTATGATATATCCATATATAGATACTTTTACACCAAAACAAGGAACAAATAAACATGTTCATGCACACGAATATTTTTCTCGGGCGGGATTCAAACCAAGACCCTGGCTTGATATTCGACCAATCAATCACCGTAAGTGAAGAAACATTGTAATTGTAATATACTATTACGTGCACATCGTCGACCTTCTCCATCACTGATTTGTTCCAGGAAGTTCGGACAAAAACAGACGACTACCAATTTAGTTTGCTGGAAGTTTTTTGCAAAGCGTGAAAACGTTCGCACCCTAAATAAATAGAGTTACTGTAACTCGGAACTATTCTATTCTCGTTAGGATGTTGTAACCAATTTTATTATGAATTCGTTCGACTTTGAATCGTTTTTTGAACATACCGATATGCTAATCCAAAAATTAATTTGAACAACGTTTGTGATAAAACTGTTTTATTAAGTTTATTAAGTGGTGAGATCACTGAAACAATGTAATAACGTGAAACCAAAGCGACTTTCCAGTATACAATGTACTTGTGATCTTTGCTACTTATTCTTAGTAATGAAAAAAGGTGTCTAAAAATAGTGGCAAATTATCGTGAGTGACGTCTACCACGAGTGACAATCTAATAACGTCTTAAATATGACGATAAAAAATTATTACTAATTGTATAGAAAATTCGCCTTCGCATACTCATACTAAGACGATGACTTTGTGGTGACACATCTCAATATTTTTATTTATTCAGGAAACAGACATTCATTTACAAGTATTGTAATAATAATTATAATAACACATACAATCACAACAACATCTAGGTCCCAAACTAAGCATTAGCTTGTATTTTGGGTACACCACATACGTGTAACAACCAAAACCCGGTGCCAGTATTAATATTCATCATATAAATACTGACCCGACCTGGGATTCGAACCCGGGACCTCCAGCTTCGTAGGCAGGGTCGCTGCCCACTAAGCCAAGCAGAAAAAGAATATAATCAATATATATATAGACATATATATATATATTGATTATATTCTTATTTTATATAATATCCGTTATAATAAGTTAAATATTTTATTGAATGATACTACTATTTTATTATTTCTTTTATTAATTGCACCAAATGTATTATTTGGTTGGTGGTTGGAAAGTTAAATGCGAAATTGTATTGTTCTTTGATGAGATGTAACACTACAAAGAAAGCGTTATTTCATGCATGGAGACCATATAAGTAGGAATGGAGACAGTAGAAAGGATGAAAACTGGCATAATATGCGAGCCGATTGTCCTGGTCGAAGAGATGTTTTATGGGATACAAACTAATCAAAATGTGAAATAAACAAGGCTTCGGGTTGTGAAATATACGGAATGTTCGCATAAACGTTTCAAAAACAAGATAATTGACGAAAAAAATTAAACTTTAAACATGTCTTTCTCGGTAACCATTAGTCGCGCCATATCCTCACTTTTTGCTTAGTTCGTTAAGCTCTACATGCTCTATGAATTTGGAATACCTACCTTCAGCCGAACAGCCGGTAGGTAAACGGGATGCTTAAAACCAATATCTGTGTATGACCCAGCGCTATATGCGTCGATTCGCAATATTTTGCGTCCCCGTTATTAAGGATGTTATGAATTTTGGACAATGCTGTTACGAATTAAGTCAAGGTTACTCATGACATAAATAGAGTAGCTACGGTTAAATCTCCAGCGCATGTATACTTGCATTTCCCTTCTGATATATACCGGTTTTAGCACTACCAGCGCCGAAATTTCTACGGCGCCCCCTAACTGGTATTCAAACCTCTACGAATAAAACCGGCCAAATGCATGTCGGACTTGCACACGAAGGGTTCCATACACCGAACAATATATAATAATCCGAAAAGTAATAACATGAGTGCACTGATAGCTACAGACAATTTTTATTACTTATTTTATTACAGTGAATCTTTGGCTTTTAGTATCGATTGTGAAGAAAATAAGCTCTGCAAAGGAATGCAAATAACACGATATCTGTCATGTTCTATGGAATTTTTACAAAATTTTCACTTATAAAAGTACATTTTATAAGTTACTCTATTACTCGTTAAACAATACAGTCTAGTTAGCTGTGCTAGTTTTCCTCATAACTACGTTATATATACTCCTGTCATAAATATTTTCCACATATCCAAAAACAACGGTTTAGTTGGTAAAAAAAAACTAAGATTTAGAGTTAACTTAAATAAAAAAAGTTTGAAACCTTGATATCATTTTTTAAGACTTATTGTTTGGTACCTCTCGCGTTAATATACAACGAATTTTTTTCGTACTTCAGTTACATCTATGGCGACATATCCCAAAAAAAAATCTTAATTTTACTACATCGTTGTGTGGCGGTTCATAGATTACATCTACCTTCCAAATTTCATCTATGTATTCCAAATAGTTTCCGAGAAAAACCACACACAGACTGACAGACAGACAGACGGACGGACGGACATGGCGAAACTATAATGGTTTCTTTTTTGCCATTTGGTTACGGAACCCTAAAAAGGCAAACGATACGCGCCGCCCCTGTGGCGCCCTGAACGGTCGCCCCACCGCGCCCTACCCTGGCGTCGCTACTATGTATACTTAAAATAGACACAAAAACAAACTAGAATTATGAACGTATTTATTAAAACATAAAAAAATACAAAGGCAGTTAATGTTTATTATTTTATTAGTGCTTTTTTGTAATTTTTGTTATTTTGTTATTTTATTTTGTTATTAGTGTTTTGTTATTTTTCTTTCACTGTTATATAACGTTGTCCAAACTTAGAGCGTGCAGTAACTTTTTTTAAATTTTTATTTACTACGGTAAGCTCAGCTACGGACTACGTTCAGCCGAACACCTTATTTATAGGGACGTTTCATGTCCATACACGACTACAGCTGCAGCAAACAAGTACATAAAAAGCGTTTCAGTTACCTGATCTCATGTTACGTATCGTTTCGATGGCTTGTTCAGGTAGGAATTTGTGGAAATGCACCATGTAGCAGGCTAA
Organism: Luffia ferchaultella; assembly: GCA_949709985.1. Taxonomy (NCBI): domain Eukaryota; kingdom Metazoa; phylum Arthropoda; class Insecta; order Lepidoptera; family Psychidae; genus Luffia; species Luffia ferchaultella. The sequence continues at coordinate 13,217,523 of OX453261.1, read as the reverse complement.
CAAAACACCACTGCGAGCGCGCCCTTGGCGGCAATGTACACCAATTACCTAAAAACGAAATTGATAATAACTTTTTTTAATTAAAATAGTCCATGTATATTTATATATTACTTTCCAATATGTTTCAGTTTTTACACTTAATTATGTTGTATCGTAATTAATATGGTATCAACAGCAAAAAAGCAAATATCTATGTTGAGTAGTGTTTCGTTGACTCATAGGAGAAAAAGCAAATGGCCTAAAATACTCCCTTGAGGAACTCCGGTATTTTCCTCTAACTACTCTCAAAACTAACACATTGAACTTGGTAAGGAGTGGCGTTTTGCGGAGCGTACGGAAGCGGCGTGCACGCCTGTCCATTTCCATCGCCTTACCACCGGTTTACTAAGGACGCAAAAAATTACGTCGTTTCGTTGCTCCGTTACGACATAAGGACGCTGTAGAGTGAAGACCTCGTATGTCCAAAGTGTCCAAACAACAGAACTCCATCACATAAACGAGATTATCTCACAAACTACACAAGGTTCATTTATATACGTGGTTTTCATGAACACGCTGGATCGCCTAATTAAAAAAATTGAAAAACGGATTCGTTACAATGCTTTACGAGTTATTCTTTGTAGAAAAGCAAAGAAAAATTAAAATTCAAAAAATGACATACGAGGTCTTCATTCTACAACGTCGATAAAGAAAGGACAAACAAACACACATTCGCATTTATTATAAACTTTCCGCTCGCGACTTTGCCCGTGTGGAGTATTACATTTATTTTATAGAGTCTGGCCAATGAATCGTGACCCTAATTAACTGTCTTTTGTCCCTTTATGTTCTAGTAGTACTATTACATAAAAAGAGACAAAACACATTTAGAATCCTGATTCATTGGCCAAACTCTACTAAAATCACGATAAGTTTACCGTCTTCACTTCACTGGACCGAGTTCCGCCGCACACGGCTGGCACCTCGGATGCCACATTACAATGCCAGCCACGATGCACTAAGATCTAAGATAGTTATCGCTCGGCAAATGTATACTAAAACCTGACCAGATGACGTATTTCCATACTAAAAAGAACCGTGCAAATCGGACCAGTGCGGTTCTCGAGATATAAACGCACAAACGGACAGCGGTGTTTCCTAACCTACTAGCTTTCCGCTCGCGGCTTCGTCCGTGTAGACTACACAATTCTATCGGGAGAGCTAAAGGAACGCGATGCTCTAGGACACTGTAAGAGTTTCTAGAACATTTTGAAACGTAACTAATAGTTCCAATCAAACTTTATGGCGGATCGGAATACAACGCTCTATGAGTGCTTGCGCAGTTACAGTCATATACCCCTCGCTCCAATGCGTCCCGCTACACCTAAAACTGGTTACTGCGACGCGACTTGTGCCTATGTTCACATCCGCCATAAAGTTTGATTGGAACCGTACCTAAATAATCTCTTTATATTACTTACTATACCTATGAATAATATAATAATAATATATGGGACTTCCCACACAGCGTCATCTAGTCCCAAAGTAAGCAAGTATTATGCTTGTGTTATGGGTCACTAGATAACTGATATACATACTTAAATATTCTTTATAATATATACATATATAAATATTTTTGCGATAAAATTTCATCAAAATCCTTTAGCCATTTGGGATGGCTATGGGATGGGATTGAACTATGTATTTTTCAGAGATTTTGTGTATTCTATGTATTTTGTGTATCTATGTATTTTTCAGAGAGGGTTGTATTAAACAGGTATTAAACATGTATTAAACAGGTATTAATATGTCGGTATTTCCGACTGATTTTGTACCTCCGACTCTAACGTCGGCTCCTATAATTTTGAAACGGAGTTATAACGAAAATATAAGTGTAGCGGTGTACAAGATTTGAAGTCTCTCGCGCGCGAGGCGGGGAGCACCACACTTGTGTTGTGTTCAGTTTTGTCATTGGAAACGACTTTCATTTCGTTGGAGTATAGGGGGTCATTTGGGAGTTTTGTGAGACAAGCAGATTGCACGAAGAGTTTTCGAGATATCGGGATGAACGTGGTGGCAAAAGACGCAGCTAGGCGAGCTCTACAAGATGGCAAAAGACAATTTGGAAAAAGTTAAAAAACAAAAAAAATATCGGCAAAAAAACGAATAAAATCGCAATTTTTTTCCCACTTTTCATTTTAGGAGCCCGATATCTCGAGAACTAGGTCCGAATAAGAAAAAAATAAGAAAACGGCTCGGGGTAATTAGACAGGGGATCAATCGAGCCTAAAATTGTTAAAATTGGACAAACGGAAGTAGTGGTTAAGGGTGGGCACCCTTAACCACTACTTCCGTTTGTTGGAAGTCGGATATGCGTCGGTGTTACATTTCGTACTAATTCGGTTCGTTCGATCAAAATGTCGTATAGAATGTTATATTTCGAAGTTTTAAGCTTATTGAAATACAGTTGTGTTATTTTTTTTGCGAAAAAAATTAAATTTTATTCCGTTAGGTTCATTTCCAATGTCGTAAGAAGTTCGTACGAAAGCAGGAGATCCGTTGATTTTTTTTTCATTTATATATTAGTAATAATTCTCTGGTATTACTCTACACGTATCGCGCATCAAGCTTTTAACGAATTTAAATTATAACTCGATGTGAACTCATAAAGTATTATATACGTAATATTTTTTTATAGATTGTATATTGAAGTCAAAAATGAGTACTAGAGTATATCTAATATGTTATTGTGACTGGCAAAATTATTGCGTAATTACAAAACAAATGTAAGCAACACTAAAGTAGTGAAAAATGAATAGAAAAACAAAATAAAAAGTGTTACCTACATTTACGGTTACATTACATATCACGCCAACTACCTACTTAAGTCATTCAGTGTTGCTTGTATTTATATTTTAAATACGCAATAATTTTCCCACATATTAGACAGAATATATATGGAGCTACTGCAATGAATCAATTTATTTTGACTTTCAATAAGTGTGTGTAAACATCTTATATTGAATAAAAACTTTTTGAATGTTGAAGTTTATGTCAAGACAGGAAAGTATAAAATTTGCGAGAAAACCATGAGAAAATTTATTCAATAAAAATAAATGCAACTATGTATTTTGTTCAAAGTTCAAATTAAGTTTGAAACTGTAACCCTCGATTTCAATCCCAATTTTTGAGGCTTGTTCCTATTATATTTCTATTATTTTATTAGGCTTACCCTTAACAGTTAAGTAACACATCTCTCATCCGCTTCCGATTCCGGCTCTGACTTCAACTCCGATAAATCAAATTTAAAAACTTCGGTTCCAATAAGCTCACCTACAACGACAGTACGTCACGGGAAGGGAAAATAGAGCCTCAGAGTAAAGGACATCGTTTTCGAAATTATTTAGTGTTCAGTACCTAAAGAGTACCAATGGAAACCTTATTATTAAAGCTCCACTCTCCGTTCGTCCGTCACAGGGTTGTATTGACGGAACCGTACCATAATAAGTAGAAACTTGAAATGCCCACAGAATGTGTATTATATGGCTGCTATAGCAACAAATAATGAAAATAAAAGTGGTACGGAACCATTCGTTTACGAGTCCAACTCACACTTGGCCTGTTTTTTTTTATCATGGGTAATAAGATAGATTTTAGCATAAATTACTGATTGCATTGCATCCAATCTGAGATGTTTTGTGTTTGTGGCCTACTCTTACATGATTTTATGGCACGTTTCACCATTTTACCATTGAATTTACTCTTGACATTTTGATATTAGATATCTTTATGGTGTAATAACTCACCTCGCCCCTTATTTTAGCTCTCTCGCATATTTCGATGAACTTTAATATTTGTTTCAGGTTAGGAGCTTTAAATTCTTTCAGTCTTATTTCGGTCCATTTCAAAGGTTTTTCACAATCTAAAATTGGCGGCATTTTCTCTGGCGACAACGTTATCAAATGATTTATCCCTTGATCTACTAAAAAATTCAAATTACCTACAGTCTGCGGCCAACCCATTGCGGCAATCCTTTTTTCTATGAACCATGAAAAATTATATGGCGGATACGAATCTTCTGGCACAGCTTCTGGTTCCTGTTTATTCTCTTGTTTTATTGTAACATTTTCAGTTTTCGATGCCTCATTATGTTTTAACATATCATCTTGATATTTAAATAATAACCTTTGAAGTTTTGCACTTTTATTCATTTTAGTTGATTTATTTTTAAATAGGTATGTATCTACTTAATTAATAATTTTGCCACGTGGTCAATGACTCGAGTTTTTCAAGTCATAAAAAATATCGTTATCAAATTCAATATAAAACCTCATTATTATTTTTCTACTTGTAACTATTATTCAATGATTTTTTTAAAAATAAAAATTAATTAACAAACTATACCCACGTAATTACAAATCGGTACTAGTGCTTAGATTTTATATTTAGAATGTTTTGGCAACGAATTTATTTGGATTCTAGCCAGAATAGAGATTGCCAGATATCCATTGGCAACTGGTTAATGTTAGTGGACTCGGTACTTAAAATAGTACCTATAGTTTTAGTACAAAAGTATCTTGAAGTATTTACTAAAGTGGAATGAAATCTAAAGTAACGAAAATGCTTTGTTTTCCTCTGCCGTAAGTAAGCCTTTGTAGTAATAAAGGTTTTAATCACTAAATGCTAAAAGTTTTGAATTGTATAAGGCAGGGAAGGAAGTTATAAAGACAAGGAGGAGGAGATAGGGAATATAGCCTGTATTGTGGGTACTAAACAACTGATACACTTAAATATGTGTATAATGCATCTTTAAATAGATATTTTTTACACCTAGACACATGTTTCCCTAGACAGACACATAAATAGACTTGTTCATGCACACAAATATTTGTCCCGGGCGGGAATCGAACCCGCGATCATGTGGGCGAAGATATATTTATTTTTTACGTTCAGTAAATAATACAAGATAGAGAGGATATTTGTCGTATAATAAATCAAACTATTTTGTATTTAATTCTATATTTGTAGCAGGTACAGTTAACAGTCAAAAAAATTAATAAGAGCAAAAGTTCTTAAATGTAAGTGTTTACCAATTAGTACGTTAAAGCCAAAACTTTGAAAATCAAATATTAAAAAACAAAATTTATACTTACTCATAGAGTAGATTATCTAGTGAAGTATCAATTTTTAGTTTCGCTCAAGTGTTCGCATAACTAAATACATTGTATTTTTTTAGAAAAACAATAGTTTTTATTTCTGGTACATTATAATATATTTTCATGACACATACAGATCACCGCAAAAATTATGTATTTATTTTTTCCGAATACAACGCGGTTTGCGGGAGGAAATCACCGCCCCCTCGCTCCACAATATCCCGGTGACACCTAGAACTAGTCATTGCGACGCTACTTCTGCTTTCAGATCCGCCATAAAGTTTGAGGCGATCTGTATGTACCTACTTTTATTTTTTAAACTCGTATCTACTATATACGGTAGGTCAAATAGTAGCCATTGGCTTATAGGTACTGTTCTCACAAATGAACTAAAGGTAGACGGTTAACCTTTCATGTAGTAAGTTGAATGTTCCCCACGTAAATCCAATGCTAAACGGCTTAACTTTTACGGTATTACGAATAGAATGTTTAACCTGACCACGAAAAAACCCTACCACAAAACATCGAAATCTAAAAAAATATCTCAAAAGTCTATAAGTACATAGTATGTACAGATATGTCGCTCTATGGACGCACCGTTTGAATGCATGCGTGTATAAGGATAGTGTAAACAGCGCTTGCGACTATAGGCATAAGCATGGAACATTTTCATGAATAGCATGTGAAAAATCACGGCGAAAAGAATTAGTAATTTCATCAAATGAAAATAAATTAAAAGTAGCAATCATTTGACATTTGACTTCATTCAACCGCTACTTCCAGATAGGAAATTAATTTAACAGCAGCGTCTAGTTTTAATAGAGTTATAAATGTCAGTTCACAGTATCGAAGTGACATTTCACATTTTCGGGGGGTTGAAACCGGTGTGCGGGGATTTCTCGGGAATGAAAAGCGCCGCGCGGCGACCAGGAACACTGAAACTCGAACTAAAACTTCGATAAAACCCCATCGTACACCGGCTAGCTATAGTATGAGTGGTTAGACAGTAAACGTAGAAGAGGGCTTCTAGTCAATTCGTAATTTTATGGCTGCCCCTATCAAACAGCGCATTATATTATGTTAGATATTGCCGAATTGCTGAATATGTCAATAAATTTTGAACAATTGTTCATTTTAAAATCAAACAGTTTATTTCATACGCGTATTCTATGTAGATGTATGTAGGCGTATTTTTGATTTGGTGTTTGTTATCATTTATAGAAATCTTTATCACAGTTTATAAGTTTGCTTAATTATTAATATTAATCCAAATTTTTGTTGCAAGTTCTAGCAGCTTCAACGATGTCATCTATAGATTCGGGTTTGGCGCCAAATTTCGAGGAATTGTTCTTGCTAATATGTTCATAGTATTCTTGAACAGCTGCTTCGTGTTCAGGGCTGTTGCAGGATCCTGTGAAAATATAAAGTTGTAAAGTTATACTTGGGACATACGCATACCACACAACGCCATCTATTCCCAAAGTAACCAAGTATTATGCTTGTGTATTGGGTTATTAGACAACTGATATACATACTCCAATATTCTTTATGATATATCCATATATAGATACTTTTACACCAAAACAAGGAACAAATAAACATGTTCATGCACACGAATATTTTTCTCGGGCGGGATTCAAACCAAGACCCTGGCTTGATATTCGACCAATCAATCACCGTAAGTGAAGAAACATTGTAATTGTAATATACTATTACGTGCACATCGTCGACCTTCTCCATCACTGATTTGTTCCAGGAAGTTCGGACAAAAACAGACGACTACCAATTTAGTTTGCTGGAAGTTTTTTGCAAAGCGTGAAAACGTTCGCACCCTAAATAAATAGAGTTACTGTAACTCGGAACTATTCTATTCTCGTTAGGATGTTGTAACCAATTTTATTATGAATTCGTTCGACTTTGAATCGTTTTTTGAACATACCGATATGCTAATCCAAAAATTAATTTGAACAACGTTTGTGATAAAACTGTTTTATTAAGTTTATTAAGTGGTGAGATCACTGAAACAATGTAATAACGTGAAACCAAAGCGACTTTCCAGTATACAATGTACTTGTGATCTTTGCTACTTATTCTTAGTAATGAAAAAAGGTGTCTAAAAATAGTGGCAAATTATCGTGAGTGACGTCTACCACGAGTGACAATCTAATAACGTCTTAAATATGACGATAAAAAATTATTACTAATTGTATAGAAAATTCGCCTTCGCATACTCATACTAAGACGATGACTTTGTGGTGACACATCTCAATATTTTTATTTATTCAGGAAACAGACATTCATTTACAAGTATTGTAATAATAATTATAATAACACATACAATCACAACAACATCTAGGTCCCAAACTAAGCATTAGCTTGTATTTTGGGTACACCACATACGTGTAACAACCAAAACCCGGTGCCAGTATTAATATTCATCATATAAATACTGACCCGACCTGGGATTCGAACCCGGGACCTCCAGCTTCGTAGGCAGGGTCGCTGCCCACTAAGCCAAGCAGAAAAAGAATATAATCAATATATATATAGACATATATATATATATTGATTATATTCTTATTTTATATAATATCCGTTATAATAAGTTAAATATTTTATTGAATGATACTACTATTTTATTATTTCTTTTATTAATTGCACCAAATGTATTATTTGGTTGGTGGTTGGAAAGTTAAATGCGAAATTGTATTGTTCTTTGATGAGATGTAACACTACAAAGAAAGCGTTATTTCATGCATGGAGACCATATAAGTAGGAATGGAGACAGTAGAAAGGATGAAAACTGGCATAATATGCGAGCCGATTGTCCTGGTCGAAGAGATGTTTTATGGGATACAAACTAATCAAAATGTGAAATAAACAAGGCTTCGGGTTGTGAAATATACGGAATGTTCGCATAAACGTTTCAAAAACAAGATAATTGACGAAAAAAATTAAACTTTAAACATGTCTTTCTCGGTAACCATTAGTCGCGCCATATCCTCACTTTTTGCTTAGTTCGTTAAGCTCTACATGCTCTATGAATTTGGAATACCTACCTTCAGCCGAACAGCCGGTAGGTAAACGGGATGCTTAAAACCAATATCTGTGTATGACCCAGCGCTATATGCGTCGATTCGCAATATTTTGCGTCCCCGTTATTAAGGATGTTATGAATTTTGGACAATGCTGTTACGAATTAAGTCAAGGTTACTCATGACATAAATAGAGTAGCTACGGTTAAATCTCCAGCGCATGTATACTTGCATTTCCCTTCTGATATATACCGGTTTTAGCACTACCAGCGCCGAAATTTCTACGGCGCCCCCTAACTGGTATTCAAACCTCTACGAATAAAACCGGCCAAATGCATGTCGGACTTGCACACGAAGGGTTCCATACACCGAACAATATATAATAATCCGAAAAGTAATAACATGAGTGCACTGATAGCTACAGACAATTTTTATTACTTATTTTATTACAGTGAATCTTTGGCTTTTAGTATCGATTGTGAAGAAAATAAGCTCTGCAAAGGAATGCAAATAACACGATATCTGTCATGTTCTATGGAATTTTTACAAAATTTTCACTTATAAAAGTACATTTTATAAGTTACTCTATTACTCGTTAAACAATACAGTCTAGTTAGCTGTGCTAGTTTTCCTCATAACTACGTTATATATACTCCTGTCATAAATATTTTCCACATATCCAAAAACAACGGTTTAGTTGGTAAAAAAAAACTAAGATTTAGAGTTAACTTAAATAAAAAAAGTTTGAAACCTTGATATCATTTTTTAAGACTTATTGTTTGGTACCTCTCGCGTTAATATACAACGAATTTTTTTCGTACTTCAGTTACATCTATGGCGACATATCCCAAAAAAAAATCTTAATTTTACTACATCGTTGTGTGGCGGTTCATAGATTACATCTACCTTCCAAATTTCATCTATGTATTCCAAATAGTTTCCGAGAAAAACCACACACAGACTGACAGACAGACAGACGGACGGACGGACATGGCGAAACTATAATGGTTTCTTTTTTGCCATTTGGTTACGGAACCCTAAAAAGGCAAACGATACGCGCCGCCCCTGTGGCGCCCTGAACGGTCGCCCCACCGCGCCCTACCCTGGCGTCGCTACTATGTATACTTAAAATAGACACAAAAACAAACTAGAATTATGAACGTATTTATTAAAACATAAAAAAATACAAAGGCAGTTAATGTTTATTATTTTATTAGTGCTTTTTTGTAATTTTTGTTATTTTGTTATTTTATTTTGTTATTAGTGTTTTGTTATTTTTCTTTCACTGTTATATAACGTTGTCCAAACTTAGAGCGTGCAGTAACTTTTTTTAAATTTTTATTTACTACGGTAAGCTCAGCTACGGACTACGTTCAGCCGAACACCTTATTTATAGGGACGTTTCATGTCCATACACGACTACAGCTGCAGCAAACAAGTACATAAAAAGCGTTTCAGTTACCTGATCTCATGTTACGTATCGTTTCGATGGCTTGTTCAGGTAGGAATTTGTGGAAATGCACCATGTAGCAGGCTAACAAAACACCACTGCGAGCGCGCCCTTGGCGGCAATGTACACCAATTACCTAAAAACGAAATTGATAATAACTTTTTTTAATTAAAATAGTCCATGTATATTTATATATTACTTTCCAATATGTTTCAGTTTTTACACTTAATTATGTTGTATCGTAATTAATATGGTATCAACAGCAAAAAAGCAAATATCTATGTTGAGTAGTGTTTCGTTGACTCATAGGAGAAAAAGCAAATGGCCTAAAATACTCCCTTGAGGAACTCCGGTATTTTCCTCTAACTACTCTCAAAACTAACACATTGAACTTGGTAAGGAGTGGCGTTTTGCGGAGCGTACGGAAGCGGCGTGCACGCCTGTCCATTTCCATCGCCTTACCACCGGTTTACTAAGGACGCAAAAAATTACGTCGTTTCGTTGCTCCGTTACGACATAAGGACGCTGTAGAGTGAAGACCTCGTATGTCCAAAGTGTCCAAACAACAGAACTCCATCACATAAACGAGATTATCTCACAAACTACACAAGGTTCATTTATATACGTGGTTTTCATGAACACGCTGGATCGCCTAATTAAAAAAATTGAAAAACGGATTCGTTACAATGCTTTACGAGTTATTCTTTGTAGAAAAGCAAAGAAAAATTAAAATTCAAAAAATGACATACGAGGTCTTCATTCTACAACGTCGATAAAGAAAGGACAAACAAACACACATTCGCATTTATTATAAACTTTCCGCTCGCGACTTTGCCCGTGTGGAGTATTACATTTATTTTATAGAGTCTGGCCAATGAATCGTGACCCTAATTAACTGTCTTTTGTCCCTTTATGTTCTAGTAGTACTATTACATAAAAAGAGACAAAACACATTTAGAATCCTGATTCATTGGCCAAACTCTACTAAAATCACGATAAGTTTACCGTCTTCACTTCACTGGACCGAGTTCCGCCGCACACGGCTGGCACCTCGGATGCCACATTACAATGCCAGCCACGATGCACTAAGATCTAAGATAGTTATCGCTCGGCAAATGTATACTAAAACCTGACCAGATGACGTATTTCCATACTAAAAAGAACCGTGCAAATCGGACCAGTGCGGTTCTCGAGATATAAACGCACAAACGGACAGCGGTGTTTCCTAACCTACTAGCTTTCCGCTCGCGGCTTCGTCCGTGTAGACTACACAATTCTATCGGGAGAGCTAAAGGAACGCGATGCTCTAGGACACTGTAAGAGTTTCTAGAACATTTTGAAACGTAACTAATAGTTCCAATCAAACTTTATGGCGGATCGGAATACAACGCTCTATGAGTGCTTGCGCAGTTACAGTCATATACCCCTCGCTCCAATGCGTCCCGCTACACCTAAAACTGGTTACTGCGACGCGACTTGTGCCTATGTTCACATCCGCCATAAAGTTTGATTGGAACCGTACCTAAATAATCTCTTTATATTACTTACTATACCTATGAATAATATAATAATAATATATGGGACTTCCCACACAGCGTCATCTAGTCCCAAAGTAAGCAAGTATTATGCTTGTGTTATGGGTCACTAGATAACTGATATACATACTTAAATATTCTTTATAATATATACATATATAAATATTTTTGCGATAAAATTTCATCAAAATCCTTTAGCCATTTGGGATGGCTATGGGATGGGATTGAACTATGTATTTTTCAGAGATTTTGTGTATTCTATGTATTTTGTGTATCTATGTATTTTTCAGAGAGGGTTGTATTAAACAGGTATTAAACATGTATTAAACAGGTATTAATATGTCGGTATTTCCGACTGATTTTGTACCTCCGACTCTAACGTCGGCTCCTATAATTTTGAAACGGAGTTATAACGAAAATATAAGTGTAGCGGTGTACAAGATTTGAAGTCTCTCGCGCGCGAGGCGGGGAGCACCACACTTGTGTTGTGTTCAGTTTTGTCATTGGAAACGACTTTCATTTCGTTGGAGTATAGGGGGTCATTTGGGAGTTTTGTGAGACAAGCAGATTGCACGAAGAGTTTTCGAGATATCGGGATGAACGTGGTGGCAAAAGACGCAGCTAGGCGAGCTCTACAAGATGGCAAAAGACAATTTGGAAAAAGTTAAAAAACAAAAAAAATATCGGCAAAAAAACGAATAAAATCGCAATTTTTTTCCCACTTTTCATTTTAGGAGCCCGATATCTCGAGAACTAGGTCCGAATAAGAAAAAAATAAGAAAACGGCTCGGGGTAATTAGACAGGGGATCAATCGAGCCTAAAATTGTTAAAATTGGACAAACGGAAGTAGTGGTTAAGGGTGGGCACCCTTAACCACTACTTCCGTTTGTTGGAAGTCGGATATGCGTCGGTGTTACATTTCGTACTAATTCGGTTCGTTCGATCAAAATGTCGTATAGAATGTTATATTTCGAAGTTTTAAGCTTATTGAAATACAGTTGTGTTATTTTTTTTGCGAAAAAAATTAAATTTTATTCCGTTAGGTTCATTTCCAATGTCGTAAGAAGTTCGTACGAAAGCAGGAGATCCGTTGATTTTTTTTTCATTTATATATTAGTAATAATTCTCTGGTATTACTCTACACGTATCGCGCATCAAGCTTTTAACGAATTTAAATTATAACTCGATGTGAACTCATAAAGTATTATATACGTAATATTTTTTTATAGATTGTATATTGAAGTCAAAAATGAGTACTAGAGTATATCTAATATGTTATTGTGACTGGCAAAATTATTGCGTAATTACAAAACAAATGTAAGCAACACTAAAGTAGTGAAAAATGAATAGAAAAACAAAATAAAAAGTGTTACCTACATTTACGGTTACATTACATATCACGCCAACTACCTACTTAAGTCATTCAGTGTTGCTTGTATTTATATTTTAAATACGCAATAATTTTCCCACATATTAGACAGAATATATATGGAGCTACTGCAATGAATCAATTTATTTTGACTTTCAATAAGTGTGTGTAAACATCTTATATTGAATAAAAACTTTTTGAATGTTGAAGTTTATGTCAAGACAGGAAAGTATAAAATTTGCGAGAAAACCATGAGAAAATTTATTCAATAAAAATAAATGCAACTATGTATTTTGTTCAAAGTTCAAATTAAGTTTGAAACTGTAACCCTCGATTTCAATCCCAATTTTTGAGGCTTGTTCCTATTATATTTCTATTATTTTATTAGGCTTACCCTTAACAGTTAAGTAACACATCTCTCATCCGCTTCCGATTCCGGCTCTGACTTCAACTCCGATAAATCAAATTTAAAAACTTCGGTTCCAATAAGCTCACCTACAACGACAGTACGTCACGGGAAGGGAAAATAGAGCCTCAGAGTAAAGGACATCGTTTTCGAAATTATTTAGTGTTCAGTACCTAAAGAGTACCAATGGAAACCTTATTATTAAAGCTCCACTCTCCGTTCGTCCGTCACAGGGTTGTATTGACGGAACCGTACCATAATAAGTAGAAACTTGAAATGCCCACAGAATGTGTATTATATGGCTGCTATAGCAACAAATAATGAAAATAAAAGTGGTACGGAACCATTCGTTTACGAGTCCAACTCACACTTGGCCTGTTTTTTTTTATCATGGGTAATAAGATAGATTTTAGCATAAATTACTGATTGCATTGCATCCAATCTGAGATGTTTTGTGTTTGTGGCCTACTCTTACATGATTTTATGGCACGTTTCACCATTTTACCATTGAATTTACTCTTGACATTTTGATATTAGATATCTTTATGGTGTAATAACTCACCTCGCCCCTTATTTTAGCTCTCTCGCATATTTCGATGAACTTTAATATTTGTTTCAGGTTAGGAGCTTTAAATTCTTTCAGTCTTATTTCGGTCCATTTCAAAGGTTTTTCACAATCTAAAATTGGCGGCATTTTCTCTGGCGACAACGTTATCAAATGATTTATCCCTTGATCTACTAAAAAATTCAAATTACCTACAGTCTGCGGCCAACCCATTGCGGAAATCCTTTTTTCTATGAACCATGAAAAATTATATGGCGGATACGAATCTTCTGGCACAGCTTCTGGTTCCTGTTTATTCTCTTGTTTTATTGTAACATTTTCAGTTTTCGATGCCTCATTATGTTTTAACATATCATCTTGATATTTAAATAATAACCTTTGAAGTTTTGCACTTTTATTCATTTTAGTTGATTTATTTTTAAATAGGTATGTATCTACTTAATTAATAATTTTGCCACGTGGTCAATGACTCGAGTTTTTCAAGTCATAAAAAATATCGTTATCAAATTCAATATAAAACCTCATTATTATTTTTCTACTTGTAACTATTATTCAATGATTTTTTTAAAAATAAAAATTAATTAACAAACTATACCCACGTAATTACAAATCGGTACTAGTGCTTAGATTTTATATTTAGAATGTTTTGGCAACGAATTTATTTGGATTCTAGCCAGAATAGAGATTGCCAGATATCCATTGGCAACTGGTTAATGTTAGTGGACTCGGTACTTAAAATAGTACCTATAGTTTTAGTACAAAAGTATCTTGAAGTATTTACTAAAGTGGAATGAAATCTAAAGTAACGAAAATGCTTTGTTTTCCTCTGCCGTAAGTAAGCCTTTGTAGTAATAAAGGTTTTAATCACTAAATGCTAAAAGTTTTGAATTGTATAAGGCAGGGAAGGAAGTTATAAAGACAAGGAGGAGGAGATAGGGAATATAGCCTGTATTGTGGGTACTAAACAACTGATACACTTAAATATGTGTATAATGCATCTTTAAATAGATATTTTTTACACCTAGACACATGTTTCCCTAGACAGACACATAAATAGACTTGTTCATGCACACAAATATTTGTCCCGGGCGGGAATCGAACCCGCGATCATGTGGGCGAAGATATATTTATTTTTTACGTTCAGTAAATAATACAAGATAGAGAGGATATTTGTCGTATAATAAATCAAACTATTTTGTATTTAATTCTATATTTGTAGCAGGTACAGTTAACAGTCAAAAAAATTAATAAGAGCAAAAGTTCTTAAATGTAAGTGTTTACCAATTAGTACGTTAAAGCCAAAACTTTGAAAATCAAATATTAAAAAACAAAATTTATACTTACTCATAGAGTAGATTATCTAGTGAAGTATCAATTTTTAGTTTCGCTCAAGTGTTCGCATAACTAAATACATTGTATTTTTTTAGAAAAACAATAGTTTTTATTTCTGGTACATTATAATATATTTTCATGACACATACAGATCACCGCAAAAATTATGTATTTATTTTTTCCGAATACAACGCGGTTTGCGGGAGGAAATCACCGCCCCCTCGCTCCACAATATCCCGGTGACACCTAGAACTAGTCATTGCGACGCTACTTCTGCTTTCAGATCCGCCATAAAGTTTGAGGCGATCTGTATGTACCTACTTTTATTTTTTAAACTCGTATCTACTATATACGGTAGGTCAAATAGTAGCCATTGGCTTATAGGTACTGTTCTCACAAATGAACTAAAGGTAGACGGTTAACCTTTCATGTAGTAAGTTGAATGTTCCCCACGTAAATCCAATGCTAAACGGCTTAACTTTTACGGTATTACGAATAGAATGTTTAACCTGACCACGAAAAAACCCTACCACAAAACATCGAAATCTAAAAAAATATCTCAAAAGTCTATAAGTACATAGTATGTACAGATATGTCGCTCTATGGACGCACCGTTTGAATGCATGCGTGTATAAGGATAGTGTAAACAGCGCTTGCGACTATAGGCATAAGCATGGAACATTTTCATGAATAGCATGTGAAAAATCACGGCGAAAAGAATTAGTAATTTCATCAAATGAAAATAAATTAAAAGTAGCAATCATTTGACATTTGACTTCATTCAACCGCTACTTCCAGATAGGAAATTAATTTAACAGCAGCGTCTAGTTTTAATAGAGTTATAAATGTCAGTTCACAGTATCGAAGTGACATTTCACATTTTCGGGGGGTTGAAACCGGTGTGCGGGGATTTCTCGGGAATGAAAAGCGCCGCGCGGCGACCAGGAACACTGAAACTCGAACTAAAACTTCGATAAAACCCCATCGTACACCGGCTAGCTATAGTATGAGTGGTTAGACAGTAAACGTAGAAGAGGGCTTCTAGTCAATTCGTAATTTTATGGCTGCCCCTATCAAACAGCGCATTATATTATGTTAGATATTGCCGAATTGCTGAATATGTCAATAAATTTTGAACAATTGTTCATTTTAAAATCAAACAGTTTATTTCATACGCGTATTCTATGTAGATGTATGTAGGCGTATTTTTGATTTGGTGTTTGTTATCATTTATAGAAATCTTTATCACAGTTTATAAGTTTGCTTAATTATTAATATTAATCCAAATTTTTGTTGCAAGTTCTAGCAGCTTCAACGATGTCATCTATAGATTCGGGTTTGGCGCCAAATTTCGAGGAATTGTTCTTGCTAATATGTTCATAGTATTCTTGAACAGCTGCTTCGTGTTCAGGGCTGTTGCAGGATCCTGTGAAAATATAAAGTTGTAAAGTTATACTTGGGACATACGCATACCACACAACGCCATCTATTCCCAAAGTAACCAAGTATTATGCTTGTGTATTGGGTTATTAGACAACTGATATACATACTCCAATATTCTTTATGATATATCCATATATAGATACTTTTACACCAAAACAAGGAACAAATAAACATGTTCATGCACACGAATATTTTTCTCGGGCGGGATTCAAACCAAGACCCTGGCTTGATATTCGACCAATCAATCACCGTAAGTGAAGAAACATTGTAATTGTAATATACTATTACGTGCACATCGTCGACCTTCTCCATCACTGATTTGTTCCAGGAAGTTCGGACAAAAACAGACGACTACCAATTTAGTTTGCTGGAAGTTTTTTGCAAAGCGTGAAAACGTTCGCACCCTAAATAAATAGAGTTACTGTAACTCGGAACTATTCTATTCTCGTTAGGATGTTGTAACCAATTTTATTATGAATTCGTTCGACTTTGAATCGTTTTTTGAACATACCGATATGCTAATCCAAAAATTAATTTGAACAACGTTTGTGATAAAACTGTTTTATTAAGTTTATTAAGTGGTGAGATCACTGAAACAATGTAATAACGTGAAACCAAAGCGACTTTCCAGTATACAATGTACTTGTGATCTTTGCTACTTATTCTTAGTAATGAAAAAAGGTGTCTAAAAATAGTGGCAAATTATCGTGAGTGACGTCTACCACGAGTGACAATCTAATAACGTCTTAAATATGACGATAAAAAATTATTACTAATTGTATAGAAAATTCGCCTTCGCATACTCATACTAAGACGATGACTTTGTGGTGACACATCTCAATATTTTTATTTATTCAGGAAACAGACATTCATTTACAAGTATTGTAATAATAATTATAATAACACATACAATCACAACAACATCTAGGTCCCAAACTAAGCATTAGCTTGTATTTTGGGTACACCACATACGTGTAACAACCAAAACCCGGTGCCAGTATTAATATTCATCATATAAATACTGACCCGACCTGGGATTCGAACCCGGGACCTCCAGCTTCGTAGGCAGGGTCGCTGCCCACTAAGCCAAGCAGAAAAAGAATATAATCAATATATATATAGACATATATATATATATTGATTATATTCTTATTTTATATAATATCCGTTATAATAAGTTAAATATTTTATTGAATGATACTACTATTTTATTATTTCTTTTATTAATTGCACCAAATGTATTATTTGGTTGGTGGTTGGAAAGTTAAATGCGAAATTGTATTGTTCTTTGATGAGATGTAACACTACAAAGAAAGCGTTATTTCATGCATGGAGACCATATAAGTAGGAATGGAGACAGTAGAAAGGATGAAAACTGGCATAATATGCGAGCCGATTGTCCTGGTCGAAGAGATGTTTTATGGGATACAAACTAATCAAAATGTGAAATAAACAAGGCTTCGGGTTGTGAAATATACGGAATGTTCGCATAAACGTTTCAAAAACAAGATAATTGACGAAAAAAATTAAACTTTAAACATGTCTTTCTCGGTAACCATTAGTCGCGCCATATCCTCACTTTTTGCTTAGTTCGTTAAGCTCTACATGCTCTATGAATTTGGAATACCTACCTTCAGCCGAACAGCCGGTAGGTAAACGGGATGCTTAAAACCAATATCTGTGTATGACCCAGCGCTATATGCGTCGATTCGCAATATTTTGCGTCCCCGTTATTAAGGATGTTATGAATTTTGGACAATGCTGTTACGAATTAAGTCAAGGTTACTCATGACATAAATAGAGTAGCTACGGTTAAATCTCCAGCGCATGTATACTTGCATTTCCCTTCTGATATATACCGGTTTTAGCACTACCAGCGCCGAAATTTCTACGGCGCCCCCTAACTGGTATTCAAACCTCTACGAATAAAACCGGCCAAATGCATGTCGGACTTGCACACGAAGGGTTCCATACACCGAACAATATATAATAATCCGAAAAGTAATAACATGAGTGCACTGATAGCTACAGACAATTTTTATTACTTATTTTATTACAGTGAATCTTTGGCTTTTAGTATCGATTGTGAAGAAAATAAGCTCTGCAAAGGAATGCAAATAACACGATATCTGTCATGTTCTATGGAATTTTTACAAAATTTTCACTTATAAAAGTACATTTTATAAGTTACTCTATTACTCGTTAAACAATACAGTCTAGTTAGCTGTGCTAGTTTTCCTCATAACTACGTTATATATACTCCTGTCATAAATATTTTCCACATATCCAAAAACAACGGTTTAGTTGGTAAAAAAAAACTAAGATTTAGAGTTAACTTAAATAAAAAAAGTTTGAAACCTTGATATCATTTTTTAAGACTTATTGTTTGGTACCTCTCGCGTTAATATACAACGAATTTTTTTCGTACTTCAGTTACATCTATGGCGACATATCCCAAAAAAAAATCTTAATTTTACTACATCGTTGTGTGGCGGTTCATAGATTACATCTACCTTCCAAATTTCATCTATGTATTCCAAATAGTTTCCGAGAAAAACCACACACAGACTGACAGACAGACAGACGGACGGACGGACATGGCGAAACTATAATGGTTTCTTTTTTGCCATTTGGTTACGGAACCCTAAAAAGGCAAACGATACGCGCCGCCCCTGTGGCGCCCTGAACGGTCGCCCCACCGCGCCCTACCCTGGCGTCGCTACTATGTATACTTAAAATAGACACAAAAACAAACTAGAATTATGAACGTATTTATTAAAACATAAAAAAATACAAAGGCAGTTAATGTTTATTATTTTATTAGTGCTTTTTTGTAATTTTTGTTATTTTGTTATTTTATTTTGTTATTAGTGTTTTGTTATTTTTCTTTCACTGTTATATAACGTTGTCCAAACTTAGAGCGTGCAGTAACTTTTTTTAAATTTTTATTTACTACGGTAAGCTCAGCTACGGACTACGTTCAGCCGAACACCTTATTTATAGGGACGTTTCATGTCCATACACGACTACAGCTGCAGCAAACAAGTACATAAAAAGCGTTTCAGTTACCTGATCTCATGTTACGTATCGTTTCGATGGCTTGTTCAGGTAGGAATTTGTGGAAATGCACCATGTAGCAGGCTAACAAAACACCACTGCGAGCGCGCCCTTGGCGGCAATGTACACCAATTACCTAAAAACGAAATTGATAATAACTTTTTTTAATTAAAATAGTCCATGTATATTTATATATTACTTTCCAATATGTTTCAGTTTTTACACTTAATTATGTTGTATCGTAATTAATATGGTATCAACAGCAAAAAAGCAAATATCTATGTTGAGTAGTGTTTCGTTGACTCATAGGAGAAAAAGCAAATGGCCTAAAATACTCCCTTGAGGAACTCCGGTATTTTCCTCTAACTACTCTCAAAACTAACACATTGAACTTGGTAAGGAGTGGCGTTTTGCGGAGCGTACGGAAGCGGCGTGCACGCCTGTCCATTTCCATCGCCTTACCACCGGTTTACTAAGGACGCAAAAAATTACGTCGTTTCGTTGCTCCGTTACGACATAAGGACGCTGTAGAGTGAAGACCTCGTATGTCCAAAGTGTCCAAACAACAGAACTCCATCACATAAACGAGATTATCTCACAAACTACACAAGGTTCATTTATATACGTGGTTTTCATGAACACGCTGGATCGCCTAATTAAAAAAATTGAAAAACGGATTCGTTACAATGCTTTACGAGTTATTCTTTGTAGAAAAGCAAAGAAAAATTAAAATTCAAAAAATGACATACGAGGTCTTCATTCTACAACGTCGATAAAGAAAGGACAAACAAACACACATTCGCATTTATTATAAACTTTCCGCTCGCGACTTTGCCCGTGTGGAGTATTACATTTATTTTATAGAGTCTGGCCAATGAATCGTGACCCTAATTAACTGTCTTTTGTCCCTTTATGTTCTAGTAGTACTATTACATAAAAAGAGACAAAACACATTTAGAATCCTGATTCATTGGCCAAACTCTACTAAAATCACGATAAGTTTACCGTCTTCACTTCACTGGACCGAGTTCCGCCGCACACGGCTGGCACCTCGGATGCCACATTACAATGCCAGCCACGATGCACTAAGATCTAAGATAGTTATCGCTCGGCAAATGTATACTAAAACCTGACCAGATGACGTATTTCCATACTAAAAAGAACCGTGCAAATCGGACCAGTGCGGTTCTCGAGATATAAACGCACAAACGGACAGCGGTGTTTCCTAACCTACTAGCTTTCCGCTCGCGGCTTCGTCCGTGTAGACTACACAATTCTATCGGGAGAGCTAAAGGAACGCGATGCTCTAGGACACTGTAAGAGTTTCTAGAACATTTTGAAACGTAACTAATAGTTCCAATCAAACTTTATGGCGGATCGGAATACAACGCTCTATGAGTGCTTGCGCAGTTACAGTCATATACCCCTCGCTCCAATGCGTCCCGCTACACCTAAAACTGGTTACTGCGACGCGACTTGTGCCTATGTTCACATCCGCCATAAAGTTTGATTGGAACCGTACCTAAATAATCTCTTTATATTACTTACTATACCTATGAATAATATAATAATAATATATGGGACTTCCCACACAGCGTCATCTAGTCCCAAAGTAAGCAAGTATTATGCTTGTGTTATGGGTCACTAGATAACTGATATACATACTTAAATATTCTTTATAATATATACATATATAAATATTTTTGCGATAAAATTTCATCAAAATCCTTTAGCCATTTGGGATGGCTATGGGATGGGATTGAACTATGTATTTTTCAGAGATAAATTAACCCTGTCCAATATTCCACGCCTTAAACACTTTAGTACTACGTCTAGTGTGAAGAATAATTATCCCACAGGAACCGTACCTTTTTGCTTATGAAATGTAGCCTTTGTCACTCTCCAGCAGGCAAATACAAAAAAATAGTACGTCACTATTAACAACTCCTTTTTTTATCTGCAAAGTTTCATCAAAATCGGTTCAGCGGTTTGGCGTGAAAGCGTAACAGACAGACAGAGTTACCTTCGCATTTATAATATTAGTAGGGATATGTATAATTTGTTATTTAGAATATAATGCTTAATTAACACTTACATCTCCAGTCTTCTCAGCGGTTTTGCATATGTTGATGAATTTCGTGATCTGCTCCAAATCGGGAACTTCAAATTCTTCGATAGGTAAATGTCAATTGTGGGAAATCATCTACCGGCGGTTTTTTCCCGGCGGTTAGTGTTACCAGGTGCGTTATGCCTTGGTTTACCAGAAATTTTATATTTTCCTTGTTTCTTGGAAACGCCATAGCAGCCAAAGTTTTAGGTATGATCCAAGAAAATTTCAACGGTGGATAAGCGTCTACTTCTATTTCTGGAAATGGATTCTCTGGTATTATAACCGTCAAGTCGTTTCTTATTTCCTTCTGCGCTCCCGCCAAATGTTTGTCATCTTGTTCTGTTATTAGTTCCAATCTTGAATAAACTGTCGTTTCCGCCATATTGGAAGTAGGTTTTACTGTCAAAATAACAGAGATTTTATATATTTCAGTCTTTTTGAGGTGTAGATACGCACCTGCAGTACCTACGTTTATGATCTAAAATCTCAGCTATCGCTTTTAGGGTCTTCATGGGAATTCGAGTATCACCTTTATCGTTATAACAACTAATATTTTGAAAAGGAACAATTTAATTTTTTGGTTGTTACGGATAAACTTCGGAAGATATTTGAGAATGGACTAGACTCTGAAGCAAATTAGTTTTTAAAATTATTTATATTTTTTGATTGTTTTATTTTGTTTGTAATTTTATTTGCTTTTGTATTTTTTTCTGTAGGTATTTCGTATACTTCATTTGTTTTATTACCGTTTTTTTTAAGTTTTCATTTGCTCTTAATCTATTAACTATCAGTGAAAATTGATGTGGGATCATTGTGGGATGCATATAATAGACTTATTTGTTTAGTTCTTTTGTGTTAGTTATATTGTAATTTATATGTGCATATGTACGTGTTAAACTTTTTTAATAATTAAAATAAAATAGAAAGAACTCAAAAACTGCTTAACTAATTTTAAAAATTCTTTCACCTATTTTATTTACATACCAACTTTCCGCCTGTGGCTCCACTCGCGTGGACTACACAGTTGTACCGTACCGGGGACGCTATAATTTTGTGATAGATATACTTTATAAGCTGAAGAGGTTTATAGGCTACTTTTTATCCCGGAAAAAGGGGTCCCGGTACAAATTGTGTAGTTCACAAGAGCTTAGCAGCGGGCGAAAAGCTAGTTTAATTTAAACGCAATGAAAAAATTAGACTGTTTTGAAAACCCGAGTAAAATGACAGAATGAACACACCACATACATATAACAACCAAGACCCGGTACCAGTTTCAATATTCATTATATAAACACTGACCCGACCTGGGATTCGAGTCCGGTACCCATCTACCCACTAAGCTAAGCGGTTGTCAGTTATTATTCTTTGTTGTAAATTTGAAAATGTAATTTCAGAATCTTCATTTCAAATACGAATTTTATATGTACATCGCACTGAATTCTTGTTCACAGTGAATATATGAAACATTAAGTGACGTGATTTTAGTATGGCGTCATAGACATTATGGCGTATATTTTTTGTTCACGTTTTTATGGTCACGACAGGGTAGATTTTTGTCACTAGATGCATGAGAAAAGTTAGTTCAATGGCATTCCCTTTGCTCAAAATACTAAAATTTACCGGAAATTTTCGTGGCGCAAATGTGTACAAATATTTTTCGAATATGAACCCTTTGCTCAAAATACTAAAATTTACCGGAAATTTTCGTGGCGCAAATGTGTACAAATATTTTTCGAATATGAACCCTTTGCTCAAAATACTAAAATTTACCGGAAATTTTCAAGTACAAATATTTTTCGAATATGAATTCCCATTTATTATAAAACCTACCTTTTAGACTCGAAACAGAAGTTAATGGAGACGGGGAGATGTTTAAATTGTGTTAAGTTTTTTGACAGTTTATCTCTACAGGAATGTATAATTGCATCCGTACGAGATTATTCCTTTAACGATGAAATAATACAAACATTTACACTTTTCACACGCGCAAAATTTCCGTTGTACCGTCACTTGGCTCCCAAAACTCATACTGATGGAGAAATATTGGCAAAGAAACAATTTGCTGGAAGGAAAATAATTTATTTCTGGACTCGTAAGTATTATTAGAACTACGTTGGTGGTGTGCTGTTAACGTACACTCCTAAAAGTGTAAAAATGTATTGTCAGAAAACTGGTTAAGTGCGAGTCGGACTCGCACAGGAAGGGTTCCGTACCGTCGTACAATAAAAAAAAAGTTTCTTGTATGAGAACCCCTTTTAATTTTTAACTTTATTTTATTATTATCATTTGTTGTTTTAGCGGGCATGGAAGTACATACTTTAAGTACATAGTTTCACCCCTTATATAAAAACAACATTAAATAGTCATAAAAAAGATTTTTTAAATATTTTTTGTTTTTATTTGTTAGCCGATATTCTATCACCTCTTTTAATATGGGTCCATCATTAAAAGTACAACATACATAAAGGGTTAAGAATCGAAACAAAATTATACCTAGGTACACGTCCAAAAGTGTCGTTTCGAAATTATAATAAATCTTTTATGTCAAGGCGGTGGGTTGACTTAACCTTGTTGACGCGATACGTTTTACGAACGCAATATTTAAGTCATGTCTTAATTTAAATTTGTTATTATACGCCATATTGTTTTCGTTATAAATCACATGTAGTTTTAGACAAATTGTAATTTAAAAATACGTTTCGGTACATGATTGGGTAAAACTCAGGTAAACGGGCCCGTGGTCCACCGATTTGACCTATTGGTAGGATCGCGGTATACCACTATGTACCCGTGGTTCTACTGTACTAGGGGTCGATTAATAGTATCGATATTTTTCTGTAATTTTATTAAATAAAAATTAGGGTGTTCGAAGATGTAATGTATGATGTAATTAAATAAATCGTTATTCTAAACTTATTAACACCAGCAGGTTCTTTATACTATAGGACTGCTTTCGGTGAAAAATAATTCTTTTAAATACAGCGGTGTTCGAGATTTTCTAAATTAAAATCTAATTTAAAAAAAAAAAAAAAACTAAAAATACCTATAAATTAAAAATACTATCTAAATAATGATAAATGACGTCGATAAGTGACAACATTTTAAAGAGACGATAGGTTCAGGGTGCCAAGGATACTTGCCGCGTTGCCACGCTGTATTGCGACACTGATCCTCTAAACAAGGTATTCCTTGCTCAAAGGATCACCTGTCAGCAGCCGTAAAGCGACACCCAAATCGTCAGCAAATAATTTAGCATCCTTGGACCAGGGACCCATCGTCTCGAAAGCGAAAGGTATGAATTGGTAACGATTTAAAAGTTCTACGTGCTTGGCTATTAATTAGTAAATAATTAAAATTAACACTTTTTATTCATTTAACATTAAATTCACTTTGAAGCCGAACACGTTCGAAATAATTTTATGATAAGGTTTACGTCCAGTAGGACCACGGGTACATAATGGTACACCGTGATCCTACCAATAGGCCAAATCGGTGGACCACGGGCCCTTCATTTGTTTGAATGTCGTGATTTTGTTGGAAAAAACAGTCAAACTCTTATTAAAATGATATCGTATTGTGAGTAGGTACGTAACTTGCATGACCTTTTTGGAATGGTTTGGATTCAAATATAATTGGTTCCAGAATAAATATAGCACTTGATCTGTAAAAACTAATCATCTCGTGTTTGTTTAAAAATATAATTTTACTGATTAAATTAAACAACTGACGGAATATCGGTTTATCTCTCTTGATATTTGGATATTAAACCTCTATGAATTAAAAATGTAATTGTAAGTCTTACCTCTACGTTAAATATTTATGATATAATATTTTTTTACACTCTGAGAACTTTTAGCTATTTTTTAAATAAATTTATTTATTTTCCTTGTCGGTGCAACGAAATCAAAAGTATTACTGAACGAATAAATGCCGACGGTATGGCCTGGTATGTCCGTCTGTCTGTCGATTCGACATTGACCTGCACGAATGAATTCCCTATGGACATGTATAAATTTAGGACTATTTAAGAGGGCGTTAATTTTTAGATATAAACTTTTATTAAGTTATAAATTAGTTAATACAATATTTATCCTTACTACCATTATAAACGCGAAAGTTTCTATGTATGGATATTTGTTCCTCTTTCACGCAAAAACTATTAAATTGATTTTAATGAAACTTTACAATAATATCGCTTTTACATCAGAATAACACATAGGCTATAATTTACAAAGATACTAGCTTTCTGCCCACGACTCCGCTCGCGTGGACTACACAGTTGTACATTGATTTTAAAAATTCTTTCACCTCAAGAAAGTTACATTATCAGCGAGTAACATAAGTTATATTTTATTTTCAAACTAGCTTTCCGTCTGTGACTCTGCTCGCGTGAACTACACAGTTGTACCAGGACCGCCATGATTTTTGTATAAATATAGCTTATAAGCTGAAAAGTGACTAGGCTACTTTGTCCCAGAAAAAGGGGTCCCGGTTCAACTATGTAGTCCACGCGAGCGGAGCCGAGGGCGGAAAGCTAGTAGATATTGTTACGAACGGACAGAGTAATGACCGCCATCTAGCGTCAACCAGTAAAACCACTTTGTAGAAGGGTTTTACAACAAGGACAACACGAAACCCCTACTCAATACTAGATGGCGTTAGAAAAAAGAATGCTCTAGGATTATCCAAATTGATCCATTACGTTCGTGCGAGTGGAGTGATTTCTCGAATGTTCTCGAGTTCCTTACGACTCATATAAATAGCCGCAGGAGCGTGAGCGATCTCCGTTCTGTTTTGGAATACAATTAAGCGACTTCGAAGTGGAAACTAGTGATACAAGTGAAACCTACGACTTGGCTACGACCTAATACATCGTGAGTGCTTAGTGTTTGGACCTAGTGTTTAGTGTTTGGACTTAGTGCTTTGTGTTGGACCTAGTGTTAGTGAATAAAGTCTTCAAAAGAGTCAGCAGGTCTTTCTCTCCGAATACTCGAACCTTAACACGTAACAACTGGTGTCGGAAGTGAAATTTGGAGATGCCATTGACTCCGAGAGAGGACTTCCAGGAGGGCGTCAGGACAAGGGCACAACGAGCTGCGGAGGCCACACCCACTGAGGACCAAGCTCCGCCCACTGTGGGCGGAGCCACACCCACTGGCCTCGCCTACCAGGCCCCGCCCACTGACCACACCCCTCAGGCCCCACCCACTTTGGCGGAAGCTCCGCCCACTTTGACTCACGCCACACCCACTGGCTACGCCCACCGGGACACGCCCACTCAGGCCACGCCCACTTGCCCCGCCCACTAGGCCACGCCCAACGGACAAGCCACGCCCACCGGCGACACCGTGCTTTCTACAGCCCCTCAAGTGGCTCTTCAATTAGGAAGCTTAATTGAACTGATGCAGGCAATGAAGGCTTCACAAGAATCACAAGAACGCAAGCTCGGCGCTTTACAAGAATCACAAGAACGCAAGCTCGGCGCTTTACAAGCATCACAGGAATCACAAGAACGCAAGCTCGGCGCGGTACAAGAATCACAAGAGCAACAAAAAGACCTCCAAGAAAAAGCGCTTCGGGCTATAAACGATGTAAGTGACACGGTGATTAAGCTCCGAAAAGATGTGGACGTTGTGGAAGAACAAGTGACCGGGTTAGGATTGGATGTTGAAAATGTGAAAGCCGGCCTCGCTGAACTACAGAAGAAAGTAGTGCGCCTTGAAACCACGGGAGTAGTGATGTCTAGTGGAACTACCGGAGTGGCGCAAGGACCAAGAGTGAAAGTACCACCATACGATGGCACTACTTCTTGGAACGCTTATCGTCAGCAATTCCAAACTGTTGCTACTGCCAACGGATGGACGGATGAACAATGCATGACCGCTCTCACTGTTGCGCTCAGAGGGCAAGCTTTGTCGGTCCTGAAAGCACTGCCACATACAGGAAATGGGTTCCAAGACCTGATGGAAGCACTTGAATCCAGATATGGGGAGCGACACATGGAACACGTGTTCCGTGCCCAACTGCGTGACCGAGTCCAACGCTCAGGAAAAGGACTACAACAATGGGCGTTGTAAATTGAAAAACTCGTCAGGAAGGCACATCCAGGAGCCGACACCAAGATGGCGGACACGAATGTTGTTCAAGCATTTGTAGACGGAATCAAAGACCTGGAGGTCAGAGCTGCTGTGAGGCTTCGTCACCATACCTCGTTAAAGGAAGCGTTAGCGCATGCTTTGCAGGTCGAAGCTGTTCGCCATGACATACGGCAGACTCATAAGATCCGCGAGGTCTCTGAAGAAGTCAAGGAGGTTAAGGCTGGCTCCTACGAAGAGAAGTTCTGGAGCCACGTGCTACAAGTGCGGGGAGAGGGGCCATCTCCAACTCAACTGCCTGCAGAAGCAGACCCAGATGGCAAGAATGAAAAGGATCGAAGAACAAATAGAGGAGCTGAAGAAGCAAGGAGCTTCGTTCCTTGGCCGGGATCAGGGAAACGAATAAAAGCCAGGACTGAGGGGCGAGTACTGGCTGACGCGGAGGAAGCCCCGATAACTGTTATCTCCCAGGCATGCATCGGGAATAGTCTTGCGATTCAGGGGACTATTAACGGCACGGATTGCAAAATGACTCTAGACACAGGAGCCTCTAGAACAACAGTGAACCCAAATCTGGTAAAAGCCTCAAGGAGACACAAGAGAGAAATTAACTGTCGGCTTCTTACTGCCTCCGGTCAGCCAATACCCGTCCTGGGAGAAATGTCAGTTACTATGTACGTAGGGGGGTCCTCATACTCTCATAACGTTATCGTGGCTGAGATTATGGATGATTGCATCTTGGGTGTGGATTTCATGAAGAAACATAACTGCAGAATTAATGTCGCTGACGGAGTTTTCAAGTGTGGTGAAGAAGAAATCTTCATTCTTGGAGGCGCCTGCGGGAAAGTCGCATGTGTAAAGAAAGTCATTATACCTGGACGAGCGGAAGCTCTAGTGCAGGTGAAACTGCCGCCAGCTGCAAAGAAAAAGTCAAACAGATGCGTGTTGATCGAAGACACACCCACCAAAACATCGGCGCGAAAACTAATGACGGCGAGAACCCTTGTTAGTGGAAGCAGTAACGCTGTGGTCAAGGTTTTGAATCTCGGTGATCACCAAACAGCAACAACTACGGATTAGTGACTGAGCTACTCGATGACTGCAAGAGTAATCTGACTTATTCGCAGGGCATGAAAGCTAAGAGGTTTTTACAGCGCTACGCGAATGTCTTCTCCCGTCAAGAAGGGGACCTTGGAAGAACGTCGATGGTTCAGCACAGGATAGATACCGGAAACGAGAGACCAATTCGTCAACGAGCAAGACGGATACCAATTGCAAAGGAAAAAGAGGTTGAAGGTATTTTGGAGGACATGAGAAAGAATAAGATTATTGAACCGTCTGCAAGTCTGTGGTGCTCACCTGTGGTATTAGTAAAGAAGAAAGATGGTAGCACGAGATTTTGTGTGGACTATAGGCGTCTCAATGATGTCACTAAGAAGGACAGTTACCCGTTACCACGAATCGACGACACCTTGGATACCTTGAGTGGCATGAAATGGTTCTCGACCCTAGACCTAAAATCTGGATACTGGCAGGTGGAAATTCATCCAAAAGACAAGGAGAAGACAGCTTTCTCGACCGGTAAAGGTTTATGGCAATTTAACGTCATGCCCTTCGGATTGTGCAACGCACCTGCCACATTTCAGCGACTCATGGAGTGTGTACTGGCAGGCTTAGTTGGAGAGGCTTGCTTAGTCTATTTGGATGACGTCATCATTGTCGGCCGTGACTTCGAGGACCATTTGCGAAACTTGGAGCGAGTTTTCGCCAAAATAGAGGGAGCCAAATTAAAGTTAAACCCGAAAAAGTGTCGTTTATTCAGGAGTGAGGTCAATTATCTCGGCCATGTTATCTCCAGTGATGGAATTCAGACAGACCCGGAGAAACTGGAAGCAGTTCAAAAATGGCCTACCCCTAAGGACAAAACGTAAGTGCGGGCATTCCTCGGCCTATGCTCATACTACAGGCGTTTTGTTAAGAGATTCTCAGAGATAGCCAAGCCATTACATCGACTGACAGAAGATAAACGACAATTTAGTTAGGATGAGACTTGTGAAGATTCTTTTCAGAAACTGAAGAAACATCTGTATGAAACACCAATCCTGGGGTATCCACAAACTGAAGGTCTGTTTATAGTTGACACGGACGCAAGCAA
Source organism: Luffia ferchaultella (assembly GCA_949709985.1). Taxonomy (NCBI): domain Eukaryota; kingdom Metazoa; phylum Arthropoda; class Insecta; order Lepidoptera; family Psychidae; genus Luffia; species Luffia ferchaultella. The sequence goes on along the minus strand of OX453261.1, from coordinate 13,187,835 downwards.
CACAGCCATTGGAGGGATGTTATCTCAAAAACAGGGCGAGAGAGAAGTTGTTATCGCATATTTCAGCAAATCTTTATCTAGGCCAGAGAGAAACTACTGTGTGACAAGAAGAGAACTCTTGGCTGTTGTAAAGACGCTACAACATTTCAACAAATACCTCATCGGGAGACAGTTTTTACTGCGAACTGATCACGCAGCCTTGAAGTGGCTACTGCAATTCAAGAACCCGGAAGGTCAAGTAGCTCGATGGATTGAACAGCTCCAAGAGTATGACTTCAAGACGGAACATCGCAGCGGAAAGACGCATGGGAATGCCGACGCACTCTCACGAAGGCCGTGTTCGGAAGACTGCAAACATTGTGTTAAGCAGGAATCTAAGGAAGTAACATTAAAGCTAACGAGAACAAGTCCTTTGGGTCTCTGGGAGAATGATGCTATGAGGGAGGCTCAAGAAAGAGATGACGATCTTCGGCACATCATCACATGGAAGAAACGGGGTGACGTAAAACCGACCTGGAGTGAGGTTGCACCCACTGGCGCTGTCACTAAAGCGTACTGGGCGCAATGGGACAGTCTGATACTCCAAAACGGAATACTCTACCGGAAATGGGAGAAGACCAACGGCAGAGAGTTCCATCTTCAGATAATTGTCCCAAGAACGAGAGTACCACATGTTCTCCGTGAAATACATGATGGCATATCAGGAGGTCATCTAGGTGTCAAGAGGACGTTAACAAAAGTACGAGAACGATTCTACTGGTTGCATTGTCGAGATGATGTACAGGATTGGTGCCGCAAATGTACTACGTGCGCTGCTGTAAAAGGACCACACACCAGGAGCCGTGGGAACCTGCGGTTGTATAACGTCGGTGCACCGTGGGAACGAATTGCAGTTGACGTAGCTGGGCCATTTCCTGTAACGGAATCGGGAAACAAGTATTTTATGGTCGTCATTGACTACTTCACCAAATGGCCCGAAGTGTTCGCCATACCGAACCAAGAAGCTACAACAGTCGCTTCTAAGTTAGTCGAAGAAGTGATATGTCGCTTTGGTGTGCCTCTAGAAATCCATTCTGATCAGGGCAGGAACTTCGAATCGCAAGTATTCCAGGAAGTGTGCAGAATTTTGGGCATGCACAAGACGAGGACTACCGCGTACCATCCACAGTCTGATGGAATGGTTGAGAGGTTTAACCAGACCCTTGAGAGGCATTTGGTGAAATTGGTAGACGACAAACAAAAGGATTGGGACAAGTATATACCACTCTTCCTTCTGTCGTACCGAACCGCCGACCATGAGAGCATAAAAGCTACCCCGGCGTATGTCAATTACGGTAGAGAACTACGAATACCAGTAGACCTATTGACAGGAGGGTCACCGGAGGAACCAAAGACCGTACAAGACTATGTCTGCTATTTAAGGGAAAAAATGCGCTATATACACGCTTTGGTTCGGGAAAATGGGTAACAGTCAAGTGAAAACATGAAAACCAGATACGACCGGAAATCGAACACGAGCGGCTTCGAGGAAGGGTCACTGGTGTGGCTGCATAACCCAACTCGCCGGAAAGGAAAATCTCCAAAGTTGCAGACCAAGTGGGACGGTCCATACAAAGTGGTTACCCGACTGAATGATGTGACTTATAGGATTCAAAAGCAACCTAGAGGGACATTCAAAGTGGTACACATAGACCGTCTGGCGCGCTACCATGGCAGTAACAACGATGCTCGGGACGAGCATCTCTAAGAGGGGAGTAGTGTTACGAACGGACAGAGTAATGACCGCCATCTAGCGTCAACCAGTAAAACCACTTTGTAGAAGGGTTTTACAACAAGGACAACACGAAACCCCTACTCAATACTAGATGGCGTTAGAAAAAAGAATGTTCTAGGATTATCCAAATTGATCCATTACGTTCGTGCGAGTGGAGTGATTTCTCGAATGTTCTCGAGTTCCTTACGACTCATATAAATAGCCGCAGGAGCGTGAGCGATCTCCGTTCTGTTTTGGAATACAATTAAGCGACTTCGAAGTGGAAACTAGTGATACAAGTGAAACCTACGACATGGCTACGACCTAATACATCGTGAGTGCTTAGTGTTTGGACCTAGTGTTTAGTGTTTGGACTTAGTGCTTTGTGTTGGACCTAGTGTTAGTGAATAAAGTCTTCAAAAGAGTCAACAGGTCTTTCTCTCCGAATACTCGAACTTTAACACGTAACAATATATTATAAATTTAATATTATTATTTAATATTATAAGTTCAGCCCTACTTATCAACATCATTTATTGTTCTTTGTAGAAACGTGCGCGTTCAAGTTCTAACATCGTACCTCGAATTTCTACACTGTATGGTTTTCAAGATATTATAAGAATATCATAAAATGTAATTTACATATCTATGTAAATATACCTAAACATCCTCATAATTTTAAATAATTTGATAGCAAGTAAATTGGTGGATTGATCTAAGTAAAACCATAGCAAAATACTGTTAGGTACACCGACAAACACATAAGTCGGTGGTTAGGTACGAGTATATGTACTAGTACATCAGCGATTCATATCGATTATTTATAGACATTTCCCCAAGTCTGTACAGGAACTTATGCCTTAATAGCCGTGTGGTGGAAAGCCCACTTGTTTAGAAGGTCGTCGTTCGAATCCCAGGGCCTGTACCAATGAGTTTTTTTTTTTAATTCAAGTATATACATAATTATCACCGACCTCCGTGCCTCGGAGAGCACATTAAACCGTCGGTCCCGGTTACCAGTCATTAAAATCCACCAACTCGAACTAGAGCAGCGTGGTGGATTAAACTCCAAGCTCCCTCATCCCGAGAAAATGGCTCTGCATTGGGGCATAATGGGCTGATATGGTACAGGAATTTAAATATAGAATAAATTATTCTTCCACGTACAACCACGTCCATGATGTCGAATCGAAGCCAGTAATTACATTTACTAGTACTGGCACTGGAGCTAGATTAGCAAGTGGTCAGTACATCATCATCAGCCCATTTTTACCCCACTGCAGGGGCTTAGGCCTCCCCCAGGGTGAGGGGGGCTTGGAGCTTAAGTCCACCACGCTGCTCCACTGCGGGTTGGGAACTGTAACGACCACCATCTATTGACAGCGTCCGGGACCGACTGCTTAACGTGCCCTCCGAAGCACGGTGTCAGTGATATTGTGTACTTAAGTCAGAAAAACTCATTGGTACACGCCCGGATTCGAACCATGGCCTTATAAATTTGAGACAGGTTCGTTGCGCTCTAGGCTATCACGACACTGAGTGGTCAGTACATAGTCGAGTAAAACAAAGGAGTGTCACTTTAAGAATGTCATGTCAATCAATGTCACTAACGACGGTTAAATATTGGTAGGTACAGTAGATACATACTTTAAAAAATTAATGTAATACTAACCACCGTAATAATTGATACAAACCAACCCGCAGCCATTCCATCCAGAAATGTACACCGAAATACCGCGACGTCGCGTCACCACGAACATTGACCACGAAAATGTGAGCAAAAAAAGTACACCACAGACTAAAAGTACGCTACTCGACGTAATATTTATAATAAACTAGCGACCGCCCGCAGCTTCGCTTGCGTAGACAATACATTCCTGTTTTAAGTAGTATTAACATTCGAAATGGTTTATGCGTAGGTACTTTTTGCTGAAACTAATATTGGGTACATCTATTCAAACTTTCAATCTTCATTTTCCTCACTCCTTCAAGAAAACCGATACTCCCATACTTTTCACTTCCCGTTTCCCACCCTTAATACGTGGAAATCCAAAAATCCTGAACCACGTCATTATTTATTTATGTTAAAATTTTTATGTTTCTAACTTTAAAGAACAAAGACTCTCATACAAAGCCCTTCCACTCCTCCCATCTTAAATTTGAAATTTCCAAATATTCCTTTCTTAAAAAATTAATATTCACGTTATAAAATAAACTACTGTTCCAAATTTCGGCTTCCTAGACTTAGTAGTTTCGGCTTTATCTACGCTGATAGATCAGTGAGGACAAACGACAGACAGCTACAAAAAGTAACTGATGTCACTCTTGACAACCTTTTATCACGTCTGCACGTTTCATTAAAATATGTTCAGCTGTTTTGTAGATTAGCTCGAATAGACAAATAAACGTACAGACAGACAGACGGACAAAAAGTAGCGTATGTCACTTTTGACCACCTCCTTTTCATACCCGTGAAATGTCATTAAAATCGGTTTAGTCGTTTTAGAGATTAGCTCGAATAGACAGATGGACGTTCATACAGACATACAAAAAGTAGTGTATATCACTTTTGACCACTTCCTTTCCACATCTGTGAAGTTTCATCAATATCAGTTTAGCCGTTTTGGAGATTTGTTCGAATAGACTGACAGACAGATAGTATTATTTTATACATATAGCCTATAGCCTTTCTCAATAAATAGACTATCGAACACAAAAAGAATTTTTCAATTCGAACCAGTAGTTCCTGAGATTTACGCGTTCAAACAAACAAACAAACAAACAAACAAACAAACAAACAAACAAACAAACAAACAAACAAACAAACAAACAAACAAACAAACAAACAAACAAACAAACAAACAAACAAACAAACAAACAAACAAACAAACAAACAAACAAACAAACAAACAAACAAACAAACAAACAAACAAACAAACAAACAAACAAACAAACAAACAAACAAACAAACAAACAAACAAACAAACAAACAAACAAACAAACAAACAAATAAACAAACTCTTCAGCTTTATAATATTAGTATAGATTTATTTAAAACGTTGTGGCTTCGAATTGGCATCGCTATCTCGTTTTCAATCCCTTTTCCCCGAATTAACCTATTCTAGAGTGATAGAAATGACAAGAACAAATTCCCAAAAACACCCACAAAATACCTGTCGAAACAGTTTGCGAGCCGTGACTGTTTCCACGGGTTTGATTCGAAATCCCGAATGTAATGAAATCCCTTATGTTCATAATCCCGAAACTCTAAAAATTACCAATAAAACGAGCATTATTTTATTGAAATTGAAATATTTTTGAACACCCTTTTTAATAAAAGGATGGTAAAAAGCTAATGCTTCACCGTGGCTTCACATGTAGGTATGTATGTCGTACGTATATGTATGATTATAATGGAATCTAAGGAATTTAATTTCACCCATTTCTAATTGTTCCTAACCACCATATTACACTAAAATTTATGGGATTTTGAATTTGTGAATATTCGGGATTATGAATTCAACATTTTGAACTTTCATGATTTCGTATCAAACCCGTTTCCACCCCTGAAATGTGTATGAATTGGAACCAAAATTTGTAGGGTCATAAAGAAAGGATGTCCTTAGGACGGTACTTTTTGTTTTTTCTTTTTTTGTTTAATTATTTGACATATGTTAGTCTTACAAGAGTAGATCGAAAAGGTCTCTACACACCGATACTTTCCGATCCGAATCATTTTCATCTCTACTCTAGCTTTATTAAAGTTGCAACGATATATCGATAATATCAATATTATACGCGTAAAAATATCGATATTTTAACGTTTGATATATCGAACATCGCTATACATATATGTATATCGCTAATAAATACGTCTTGCATTTGTAAATGGGATCTAATGTCGAGAAACCATTGAAGAAGGAAGAAGGTCTATTTCTTTACAAATTTTATTATTGAACGAGACTTTAACGTTTAAGATAGAAGACATACTAGAATTATTTTTAAATGACTTCAAAAAAGGAGGTTTCTCAATTCGACCGTATATATGTTTTTATTTTTTTTTTAATGTGTGTTCAGGGATAACTTCGTAGTTTATGAACCGAATCGGATATTTTTTTTTGTTGGAAACATAGACATATCTATGGTTGGAAAGGAGGTATCCCCAGAGTGGTACCATGATAAGGAAACCAGGATCTGATGATGGCATCTCAGAGAAATCGTGGGGAACCTTCGAAAATGGTACTTTAAAATATCGTATTTTAAGTATTTTTATGGAGTACTACCACTAGTACTATTTAATGAAGGTCGGGCATCGATCTGATGATGGAGCCGAAAGACAATCGAGGGAACTCCTCAACGATTTACAGTAATTACCCGGTGTTTGAACTTAATTCATTTCTATCGATGAGAACTTTGCACCCATATGGGTTATAAGTGCCATTTCAGGTTTGATGATGTTGACCCTACACAGTCGAGGGAACTCCTCAACGATTTACAGCAATTACCTGGTGTTTGGACTTAATTCATTTCTATTGATGAGAACTTTGCACTTATTCGAGTTGTAAGTGCCATTACAGGTCTGATGATGGAGACCATAGACATTCGAAGGAATTTCTCGACGATTTACAGCAGTTACCTTTTGTTGGGTTTACTTCATGCGGTTCAATATGCCAAAATGTTCAGTTCGCACAAAAATAATAATTAAGATTGAAGTTTTACATAGGAATACCACTACCTACTAGGCATGCTGATGCGTCAATTTGACATTGAATTGAAGTTGCGTAATCGCGGCACTGTCTCATTTGAGTAGCGCGTTTAGAAGCCCCATTTATACTAAATACAAAGAAGTTACAGATGCGTACAACTAAAAATTGAAAAATAAAATAAACTTTACAAAGTAAAAACCGACTTCAAAAACATAAACTAAAAATTTAAAAATAAAATTTTCACTTTAATCAAAGGAGCATTAATAGGCGGCATATAGCTAATGAAGTCGATGCCAACTCAGACACTTTAAATTGTGCTCTATATTCGTTATAGTTATAAATATATCATTGTTGTTGTAATAGTTATTACCTGGTAAGTGCCCATTCAAAGTGTCTAAGTTAGCACCGACTTCATTAACTATATGCCGCCTATTAATGCTCCTTTCTTTAAAGTGAAAATTTTATTTTTAACTTTTTAGTTTATGTTTTTGAAGTTGGTTTTTACTTTTCCTTTTTTGTAAAGTTTTTTTATATCGAATAATATCGGTTTAGAACGGTCGATTATGTCGATATATCGCAACAAATATTGATCGATACTTACTTAGTTTACTTACCTGTTACCTGGATTCGATTACTTTCGATATAATACATTAAGCTTTATCATCATATTATCAGACAAAGCCTCAAAAAATTGTGTTTAATATAGGTTAACATATTACAAATACATAAACGTTAGTATTTACTATTGCAATTGCTATAAATGTAACGGTGTAATAAACTATACGTGTTGCAATCCTAACGCAACGACATCTAGTGGAATAGAAAACACAAGTTAATACGATTTTTTATTTTATACATGAAAACTTAAACGACAAATCAATAAGCCGATGAGCTTGGACCATTACATAACATATAATTTTTACATAAAAATCCACAGATCTTGCAGTCCCCGCAACCATCGGTTTCATTGAAAATGAACCTATTCAAATCCGATTTTCACAGATTATTTTATTTCATTGCCACGAAATCGTGGCATTGCCACGTTAATGGCCAAGATACGATTTTTTTTTATTTTCGATATCGGTCCCCGTTCTCGAAATATTCTGGATTTAGTAAAAAAAAAAATCCGAAAAAATCCCCATTTTTTTACAATTTCCAATTTTTTTCGAAATCTACCAAACAAATTTTGGTGTCATACGATGCGAAACTAAATTATTGATCTTTTAAGATCTAAAAATCTTAGCTAGACCCCATACCCTTGGAGTTATGGCTAAAAATGCGTCTCCCGTGAAATGGATTTGATAGTCATTTTCAATGACAAAAAAATTTAGTCTACAATGCGTCAGTGATAACTAGCAACATCATTTGGTACTTTTTGATTTTAAGGAATATTTGGGATTATTTTCCAGTGCACATTTTTAGTAAGTCCTTTTTCTTTACTTTCGTGATAGGAAGCTTTTTGTTACAGACTTCTTTTTAGAATATAAGTGTTATAGTCAAATTGTACTTCAGTTTTTTCGTCAGATTTCGCTTTCACAGTTGATTATTATCGGTAGTTTCTTTCGTTGGGGTTGTTTCTTTTTTCTACACATTGAGCATGGCTTGGCCGAAGGAGATAGTTAATTGATAAGTGGTTATTAAATTGAAAAAAAACTACTCAAGATCTAAGCGTGAAACTGATTACAGTCTTTTAACATTTATGTCTATGGTCTTTTATTTGAAAGGACTAGATGGGTTATCTGTAATTAGGTACAAAAAAAATCCGCTACTATAAAATCATAATTATTCAAACACTACTTATAAAAACATTTAGCGATATCTGTTCAATCTGTGTGAAAACTCTCAATAGGTATCTATTAAGTATAAACTCCACTAATCGATTACTTATTCAAGAAACTATTTTCGATTTTGACTTTGGCTGACTGTTTCGTATATTAATAAACACGCTACTTCTTATTGAAAGCTTGTATTAATTGTTTACATGGGTATTTTTAAAGGAATTCTGCTACGCTCCAATCGGTTTATTATGAAAATTTTCTCAAGGGATAGGTTAAAAAATGTTTTCTACTTAGCAACAGATGGCGCTTTATAATGTAAAAATGTGTAAAAATATTAGTTACGCGGAGATTTGTACCTACTCGCGCTTATGAAATTCGTGAATAAGATGTTAACAAATTAGCTAGTGAATCATATGATCATTTTTGCGAAATAATGTATCAATTCTTGAATTGTTGATTGTAATAAAAATGTTCTTTATTTTTGTAAATTTAAAAATTATTCACTTTTCTACACGAATAATGAATTTCGTGTATTCCACAAAATATTATCACCACATGTTTATCATTTATTAATCAATTTTATAATTATACTTGCAATATTAATGAATTTGTGAATATAAATTTATTCGCTAGATGACGCTTATATCAAACTTATACTATACTATACCGCAAATTTAGTGTACTGTAGAAATGTAGATATATTTAAAAACACATGTTCACTTCATTCTTTCTATTAGTGACAGTTCTAATTTTGTGGTCTTTACCATAGTAAACTTTTACAACGTTGACTAATGGCCATTCTGAAGGCCTACAATTTTCTGTTACCAATACTATATTGCCTACTTTTAAATTAACATCGGTTTTATACCAATTGTAACTATCTTAATTGTAAAGTATTAAATTTTTCGGGTAAAATAAGTAAATTTACTTCATAACGTCCACTTTTATTTCTGGAAACAGTTTCCAAATACAACTTTTTGTATAACTTTTCATGTTAGGCTAAGAAAATAAGCAAAATCTGGACAAAAACCGATAACTGTAATTTTCTTTTTCGGTGACATAAATTATTGTTAGTAATACTTAAAATAAAAAGAATTAAACACTTTAAAGCTCCGCATCAATGTAAAAAAGAAATAAACAATTTTTTAACTTTATTTGATTTAATAAATATAGCATAACTTTGTGAAAGTACCTCTGTTAGAATATAACGCTTGCATTCAAGTAAAAAAAATCAAAATTAAACTAATAAATTAATCGGGACTATCATTAATAAAGAAGGTTCCGTAAGCTACAATTTTTTTGGCTTATCTTACCAGAAATTATACGTAACTGTAATTCAACAATTTATTCTGAATAGAATAATATGTGCATCAACAAATCATTAAAAATTAAACAAATTCACTTTGCAGCATTCTAAATACACTAATTTTGTAATTTTTTGGAAAAGCAAAATACGCAACTACTTCAAAGGTGTTTAATTTATGCCTTTGAATTATGATTGGTACTTGGAGTAAAAAATTAAACAATAAATCTACATGATTAAGTACTTAATGTAAAAATTAATAATGAATACAAACGGAATTTTTTGCAGAAGAAGGTCGCAATTTCTTTGTGTACTAATTCCCGACCCTGCTGTCGCAAGTCGCAAGCGATGCAATGTATGCCTAACTAAATTGTTTAGGAAGATGAGGTATATGATTTTTGTGGAATCACGTTTATATTAAGGTTGCAAGTTGTTTTTGACAGGCATAAAAATAGTAAAGGAAACGTGTATTCATATGAAAAACATATAATTGTACTGGTACATGACTCGAGTTCCCACGCCGCTTTTTCGGTTGTTTAGAAATCACGCGTTCAATAACAAAACTACACGTGATATGTCACTACATCCCCTCCTGTGATATTTCGTGATTTTTGTCGAACCTTTCGAGCCTCACGTGATTGATGGACAACCCCCAACCAATCTTGGGCGCCTCTAGAGGGCACGACACTTGAAATTATGCAAGACTATGTCTATCTAGGACAGACTGTGCAGTTAGGCAAATACAACTTAAACAAAGAGGCCGATCGAAGAATTTAGCTGGGCTGGGCTGCTTTAGGGAAGCTCCGTCATCTGTTGTTGTCGTCACTACCACAATGTCTTTAACCAATGCGTTATACCTACAATGACGTACGGTGCCGAAACTAGAACTCTCACGGTAGAACTGGTCCACAAAACAGTTGCTCAACGTGCTTTGGAGCGGGCTATGCTCGGTATTTCTTTGATGGATAAAATCAGAAACATTGCAATCCGTCGAACAATCAAAGTTGTCGACATGCCGACAGCCGAAGCGATCAGCAAGTTGAAGTGGCAATGGGCCAGTCACATTTGCCGTAGAACTGATAACCGATGGGGTAGACGAGTTCTCGAGTGGAGGCCACGTACCGGGAAGCGAAGTGTTGGACGCCCCCCGGCCAGGTGGACAGATGACCTGAAGCACCATACCGGGGGTAGTTGGATGCGAAAGGCGGAGAACCGTGTGCGGTGACGAGCCTTGAAAGAGGCCTATATTTTGCAGTAGAGAGACACGGGCTGATAATGATTTTAGTATAATGTATATTTTGAAAAAAAAAACGCATTAATACATACATATCTGTTACCCAGGATTTGAACCTACCACCTCTCGCGTTCGAAACGGAGCTGTTACGTACCACTAGATTACCACTACTTAGGTTTTAAAGAATATTCATCCCAAATTTCAGGAAAGTTGGACAACTCTGTTGGCCGTAGCTTTGTTACAAATAAATTTACAGGCGCATAGACAGTCGTAAGCTTTTTGGTCTTTATTTTACAATTTTGAACTTTTGTATTGCCGTTTTTGAGAGTTTATCCATGTTTATAGGTCGTAGTGTGAGTAGTCGCTTACGCTAGTAAGCGTCTGAACGCAATTTGTTTTCTGATTTGAAAAAAAGTACCACCCATTTTCGTCTCGCCACGTCTGAAATAGTTTTTATTTTTGAGTCACTCTTGTTCATAGCTGTAAAAAGTCATGCATTTGATTCGATGTTATCCAGAATTATATTTTATATGACACCCCGAAGAAGTAAAACAAATTATTGAATGTAAACAGGTTTATTTTTCATTTTCATAAAAAATTTGGTACTATTTTTTAGTTTCTATTACATTTTGTAATGTACAGTTAATATTTACTTGATTTGTGTATCTGTGCCAAGTGTGATGATGTCTATATACGTCCGTACGAAGTTCCCTAAATTTACAATTCGTTTGTCCTCGAGTTGCTTGATATAATCTTCAAACCATATTTTTTTGTGAGCCTTTAACATAGATACATGTAGCTTCTTTTATTAGGCTACTTATTATTGTTTTGAGTTGTGTGTAATCTAATTCTCCAGAGTTAGCCATGAATTCGTGGATCGACATTTTGCTGACAAATGATACCAAGGTTATGGTGGCTTAAATAGTATACTATATTCTTTGTCTTCAACAGATGCAACAGCTAGTTTACTGACTACTTTATAAAACTTTAACTACAGAAAAAAAAACACAAAATTTATCACACAAAAAATTAAAACTGAAATAAAATTAAAAAGTAAATACATAGTTATGACAATAATTATTACTGACCTCCATGTTTTCTTAAAAAACTGAAGATATCTTCTAACAGTTGAATAATATTTGATTACTACTTTTCGTTTCGGCTGCTGCTAATGACATGAATGAAAATTTCAAAAGGCGACCGGCTTTAAATATCCATCTTCAACAATAGACACAAAAAATTCTTGAGACACACACCTGTGGCTTCTGCGACGGCGACTCCGCGATAAGTTAGAACCTGTGAAATGTATTGTTTTATGATTAAGTTCACACAATAACATGAAAAGGTTGACTGCATATTGACTGACTGACAGGATCTGTCACTTAAATAACTTAAACGAATGAGGCTTTTTTTCTTATCTTATGGAAGCCTTGATAATAAATTATTGTCTGCCGCCCCCGCATAAAATCGACAAGTGGACAAGTTAGAACGTGTACCTATGATGTTTTTTTAAAGAAATATGTGTGTCCGTTCAATAATATAACAAAAATCTTATAACAATGGCATGGGAATCCAAATCAAATCACCTGTGAGGAATTTGCAACTATTTTTCGAGCGTGAGATTTTTTGATAATAAATTTATCGATGACTAATGATATGGAGTACGTTTTAAGTCATAACTGATACCATTTAGTTAATTGGAACAAAACTTATCATCTAAAATTTAATTGTTTTCAGTAGACGTTAGAATTTTATCGAAAAAAGTTTTTAATTTCTTTAAGTAGATGTTAGAAAGACATTTTAAGCAAAGTATCTTATCTACTTACGCCTTGGAAAAAGTGGTCTAGAAGCAGCGTATCCTATCTACTTTCGCCCCGGAGAAAGTGGTCTAGAAGCAGCGTATCCTATCTACTTTCGCCCTGGAGAAAGTGGTTTAGAAGCAGCGTATCCTATCTTCGCCCTGGAGAAAGTGGTCTAGAAGCAGCGTATCGTATCTACTTTCGCCCCGGAGAAAGTGGTCTAGAAGCAGCGTATCCTATCTACTTTCGTCCTGGAGAAAGTGGTCTAGAAGCAGCGCATCCTATCTACTTTCGCCCTTGAGAAAGTGGTTTAGAAGCAGCATATCCTATCTTCGTCCTGGAGAAAGTGGTCTAGAAGCAGCGCATCATATCAACTTTCGCCCCGGAGAAAGTGGTCTAGAAGCAGCGTATCCTATCTACTTTCGTCCTGGAGAAAGTGATCTAGAAGCAGCGTATCCTATCTGCTTTCGCCCTTGAGAAAGTGGTCTAGAAGCAAAGTATCCTATCTATACTCACTCTTCAAAAACAATCACAACTGGCGAGGGCTGAACGAGCAAATCGTAGTGGAAAACTTACTCGTTGGTGGAAAAATCGTCACATTAGATGTCTCTTCTATATAATGTCCGAAGAATAATCAACTGTCAACAGGCTGACAGCTCGTACGACCAATAAGTTATTAGCATTATTCGCTTGTTATCAAAAAGTTGCAAGAGTGTGGGACATATACAAAGTAACCAATAAATCTTCAAATAAAAGTACATATAATAACTTTTATATTCACTAAGATACATAAACTTGTTATCCTTCCAGTGCAGCACATAAACTATATCACTATGTTGTTAACACAAAAAATTGTACATCATTGATTGAAAGGAATCATGCATGGGTCACCCCTCATACTAGTAGGTATTGAGCTAAGATTTCCTAACTTTAAAGCCGATTTTTAATTTCTGACTGTACTCTAGATGTATTGTAATGCAGTTAGTGTAGTTGATTGTATTTTTGCATATAAGTAGTTCCCCACGGCGAGAGGAACGAGGGTTAAAGTTTGCACGAGAGTATCGGTTTCTTTAAGGTAGGAACTTGAAAATTAGAATTGTTCTATATTTCAAGGGTGGGAAACGGGGGGTGAAAATTTGTATAAATAATAATAATAATAATAATAAATAAATCGTTTATTTTACCTCAAAATTTACAATTTTTAGTTTTTACATTCTGCCTTCCACACTAGGCTTTATGCCTGTGTCGTGGAGGCCGAACCAGTTAACATTGTGAAATTTTACATGATCTGTACACAACTAAACAATCACGAAACTCTTACACAAACACGTCAATACTAGCGCTATCCACAACATATTTATTTACATTTTACCAAAATAATTTACCAAACGAACAAAAGTAGGCACCAAAACATTCGCACAATCAGAAATCAAGTATCCGCTTAACGATATACTGGTTGGCAGGATTCAATGAGCCACTTACCGACAAAAAACAGTATCACGTCACTCAAGAGGAACAGATAATTATTTAATTACTTGCAATATTCTTTCAGTCTCACTATAAGACAGGGTTAGTAGCCAATTAGTTATCAATCGTTTTGCGCTATATATTGTTAATCCACTTATAGTGCAGGCCTTGATAACATTATTGTATACATAAGGGTGTAAAAAGGGACCGAATCTTTGAGCAAATACCGAGTGAGTAACAGAAACTGGAGCCCTGCGAACTCGCTTCTGCATGCAGGTACTACTATGAGGACTCCCCGACATATATTTGTGCACATGGTATGGGAATATCAGTTTCCTTAAAGGTAGGAACTTGAAAATTGAAATTATAGCTACTCATCATAAATCTCGTAAATACTGACGAGTTTCAGGGTGTTTGAATTTTGGTACAAATTATCTAACAGAAGTGTTAGAAAGGGTCAAAGGGACTCTCCGGTAGCAATCTCCTACAAACTCATTTTGCCTCCTTGCGGCTACAGTTTAAAGTAAATCTTATGCGTAATGCAAAGGTTTCATTTTTGTATTATAAACTTTCGGGAGTGCACAGTCCTGAACAGTAATACTCAACGAAATCGCCGACCATGCGCATTTCATCGTTTTGGGTGAAATTTCACTTTTTCAGTTTCATTGTGATTTCACTCTTCCACAGTTTCAATAGTTTCAATGTAATTTTACTTGCAGCTCTGAAGTTGTGAAGGGCGATTGTGTCGCAATTATGTAATTTACGTATTGTATGTGTGCTACAATTTATGTAAAATTATCGTTGGATGTTTAGTTATTCTTAGTGTAAATAAACAAATATAGATTAGTTAAGTGCTTGTTAGTGTATTTGAATATAGGTTTCCTATTTTTTTTTTAAATGTCCGCTATTTTGAACTTTTTAGTAACTGAACCGATTGCTTTCAAAATCGATATCTATGGGTGTGCATGGACTCCTATTACGAATCTGTTGCGAATTTACATATCAACATTAACTCATATTTCAAATTAAATTTTTCGTAGCAAATGGTAGAGTCTTGTTAAAGAGTCTTGTGTAGTGCATGTACGAAGTACTATTAACTCTACTGTGAACTAACAGAAACGTTTCCGTACTACTCCGAACGTTATTCGGACATTCGGTCTATTAGTACATTGCTCTCTGATTTGAATGGAAACGCGAGTGAGTACAAACAACCGTTTATTAACGCATATTAACGTTTGTTTCATATTGTGAAAGAGCAAGATTTACACACTTTTGAAAGAAAATTGGAATAACTCAGAAGATATAACTGTTGAATTGATAATTTTTCAATTAAATTCTTTAGAGCATAAAGAGATAAGAATCTTAGTTGACTTTTTTAGTAAATTAATTGATCAACTCACAGTGTTATACGCAATATAGGTACGGTTACAGCGATATTCTATAATAATATGTCAACAAATTCATCCATATGAAATTATTTTATTTAAAAATATTTTCGTTTGAAAATACATAAGTACTTAGATTGGCCCAAGCTATTTTGATTTTTAAAGGAAATAAAAATATTATTGGCCACACCTAATTTATAAAATAATTCTATGTACGCCATACGTTACAGGCATCATGGAACTGGATCGATTGATAAAATTACTGTAATGTTAACCCATAGCGTTAACCTAACATAACAAATATGGACGTCAGAAATCACGGTCCCAATCGTCCGAATAGTACTATTAAGAGTGTGCTAGTCTAGTAGGTAGTAGATACGCAAACTAATTTGTAGTTTTGTACTATTCGTCTAGTACGGAGCGCTCTCTTTACTGTCCGAGCCGAGCAGGCATGAGGCACAGTGACTACTGTGACTAGACTAGTTTCGATTAGTACTTTATCTTTATTTTCTAATCAGATAAAGCCTCTAAAAATTATAGGAAGTATAGAATAATATAATCCATAAACCATCAGTAATAAACCAGTAATATTTAATGTATTTGTAACAGTGTTAGATAACGGTGTAATAAACTATACGTGTTGCAATCCTAACGCAACGACATCTGGTGGCATAGAAAACACAAGTAGACACATTTCATACGAACCATGAAAACTTAAACGATAAATTAATAAGCCAATGAGCTTGGACCATTAATTATATGACATATAATTTTTACATTAAAAAAAAAATTTAGTCTGCAATACGTCAGTGCTATCTAGCAACATCATTTGGTACTTTGATACAGCCGTAAGCAATTTTTTTTTTTCTCTCGCGTTTGTAAGTAAACCGGTAGTTTATTTTCTTAATAATATTGATATTATTATTAATTTTACTTCAGTTTGGAGTTATCAAAATTGAGTATACGTAATTCGTAGATTCTAAATGAAAATAAAAATTTTACTTGGAGACTGTATGACATATTTTGTTAAATTTTTTTTTTCATATATATTGCTCATAATTATAAATTTAATCAAACAAAATTAAATCTTGATATTCCATGTGAACTTTATTTTGGTGGGTATTTTGAAATAAATGAAACGTTCTTACTGGTAATTATGATAAATCTTAGGTAACATTAAAATATTCACTTTAACATATCTTTTCGTATTTCAGGTTCTTGTTCAGAATTCTTGTATTTTCGTTTTTATTTGTGATAAACTAGGAACCACCATAATATACTCTTGAGCAGCTTTAATACGTTTTTGTTTACGGTTAGATTTATACGTTAATTTACGCATTCGTTCAATAAGTGCAGTTGACTCAGCTGGTAAAATTTCGCGCTTCAGTGGCGAACTCGTGGGTTCGAATCCTTTCTAACACATTTTTACATTTTTGAATTTTTTTTAATTGAAATCATTTGTTGTGCTCAGCTGAGTCATTGTTACTTACTATATTTAATTTAACACAAAGTTACTGTTATTGAAAACTAATAGATTTATTTAATAATGTTATTATTGTAATTTTTTTTTGTATTGAAATTCTTTATTTGTTGTTCTGAATCATTGATATTTTTAATAGAACGCAGTAGTTATTGAAGACATTGATTTATTTGTTTCTTTGTATTTGACATTTAATTCTTATATTTGGTTATAATATCTACCGCCTAATCATAATGAGTCGTAGACCTTCTATTCGTGATATGGAGTAAAAGTTGAAAGCTGCGCTCTTGGAACTGAAGGCGTCCAAGGAGTTATGCAATAGACTTGTGGCTGAACGCGACGATCACGAAACGGAAATTGAGTCGGTCATATTTATGAACACTAAATTAAAAGGCGAATTAGCAGAATTGGATATTAAATATAACGATGTGACTGATCGGCGCAATCAGTTACAGGTTCATGTGAATGAAATGGATAACTGTCGAGCACAAGTCGTCGTGTCGAGCACTGATGCAAGTGCAGACCCTTCAGGATGAGTTACACATCAGTAAAATAAAAATACTAAAACTTGAACATAAAATTGATTTATTTAAAGTAAATGAAACTGTTCAGTTGTGCGACACTTTATTATAGACAGTACGGCACGTCTTGACACACGGAAACCACACAATTTGTTTGATTAATTGTAAAAAAATAAATAAAACTTTTTAAAATTAAAAAAATTATTAGACGTTCAAAGAAAATGATAAAACAATTAAATTGTATGTTGTATGGGCCTCCCAGGACCTCCTTTTCATTTTTGACTATATTTTATTTTATTATTTGTCAAGGCGGTCATAGTAGTACACACTCCATGAACAAGTTTATGCAATTACCAATCACCAAAAAACGTTAAAAACATGTTTTTTGTATGTGGATCTCATTTCAATTTTACTTTTATTATTTGTTGTAGCATAGTTCATGATTTCAACTTTAAGCAATGATCTCATAACCACCAATCACCAAAAACGTCGAAAAAAACCATGTTTCTTGTATGGGGATTCCCTTTAATTTTTTAATTTATTTTATTATTTGATATAGCGGCACAGTACAGCGGCCATTAGTAATACACACTTTGTGAATGTTTCAAGTGTCGTCCTATTACGGTTCAGTCGTTACACCCTGTGACAGACGGAGGGAGGGATGGACAGCGGAGTCTTAGTAATAGGCTTCCCGTTGCTACCCTTTTGGTATAAAACCTTGAAAAGGACATCTAAATAATAATATCAATGTAAATAAGAATATATTTTATTAGATCAACGCATTGTAAACTAACTTATTGTGTAAATAGAATGTTATATTCTAAACTCATTTTGCTACATAATTGGACCGTGATTTTTGAGCCGATTACAAAAAAGTAAATACATTTTGGAATATAACATAAGGAAAACCCCACACTCAATCTTTACGACTTTTTGCATCGTTATTGATGGAACGCTCGCCATATTGGACTATCTAAAGTTGTAAAAATTGGGTTAAGGCACAGGCGGCCTAACAATTAAAATAATATATTCATAATATAAGATTTGATTAAGATGTACATGTGTATAACTATGCATATAATATATATCAATATTAAAAAATCGAAAAATTAAGTACAAAGAATTAAGTAACAATATAAATCCAATGATAGATTATAAAATTAATATGAAATGGATTAATTATGAAATATTGTAATATATATTGAAATAAGCAAAAAGCTAACTCGCGATTCCACTATACGACTTTTTGTTAACTCAACCAGTCGGTGAGCATAGAATAGCATAGGTGCACATTTAGTAATCGGCATCGATACGCGCTGCTACCGTAACTGTTGTATTCTGTGGCGTATTGAAACAGTTAAAAGTCGCCGGGAATGCGCGACTAGTCAAAATCAATATCACACGACACATAAATATTATATTATTAAAATAAGCTTATACACTTTGATCTACTATTAACTTCCTGTAACTCATCTAAGGCATTCAACTGCTTAGTTTTTATAATAACTTAACAATACAATATGTGTTTACAGTAAAACACTTAATAAACTATCAGAAAATCATACCCGACATGATTAAACATGAAACTTAGTATACAAATTGACAATTACACAATTTAATGCAAAGTGCACTCCAAGGCACGTTGCTAGGCCCTACGTTTTTTTCTAAAATATATATATTTATATTATAATAAATTACTATTAAAATAGAATAAAAAATTGTTATAACTAACGGAAAATTCTTATTGATCACTGTACTGCCGAGATTCAAGGCACAGCTGAATAAGGCTGTTCAAATATCTCCTTCGAAACAAAATGTGTAACGATTTCTTGGATATTGATTAAAATATAGCGAAAATGAAATTAAATCTCTTAGATAGACCATATAAGTGGGTAACTACGGCGAAGCGACATTTACCTTACAAAACCGAATTTCCAACTGATACTTGGATACTGATTTTGTTTTCGATCAATAAACAACGCTTTCTTAGTTTAAACAAAAAACTAAATACGTCCATGAGTTCGGCTTTTGGACGTAAGTGTCGCCTTTCTGTGGTTATCGTCGACTCTTACGATCGAACACTAGAGAAATGGCTAGAAACATGTATGTACCAAAGTACCACAATAATTAAACAAACGTGTAAAAATCTAAACTGTTTCTCACATCTTCAGTGAGAACTCAGGTAAGGGTTGAAAATTCAAACAGTTTCCTATACAAATAACTTTTCCTACTCGGTTCGACTCCACGGTAGTGGTTATTTGACCGTTCAGCGCTATACCGTTAGTTTCAAGTGGTTCAAAGTGTTCAAACAGTTGACGTTCGCTAGCGACAGCGTAAAATATTCATATGTAAATTGTCTGAACAAAGTAGTTGTGGCCATTCTCATCCATTTTCTTTTCGATGTATACCATGGATTTTTTAAATATTTAGCACCTTCCGTAGGAAGTGGACAGCTACTGTTCACAAACTCCACAAGTTTTAGATCTATCTTTTCGTTTAGATCTAGAAATGAATTGGATGGAATTTGACACTTATAGAATATTTACAACTAAGTTAATTTTTTTATTGTCCGCAATATAAAAAATCAATGCACAATACGGTTATGAGCTGCGATGATTATTTTCATTCAATACATTGTAGCCATTTTTTTAAAATACAGAATAACAAAAAAAAATCACATTATTAAGTAGAAGTCTTATGTAATATCTTTTTGAGTAAAAATAAAATATGAAGCATGTTACAGAATTAACCAGAAAGCTCACATGTAATACTTAATGTTTTCTATGAGGATTAAAATTATTAAAATATAACTATTTCTAAACTCGGTTTTATTATTTCGTGAATTATAAAATTGTGAACAATATGTACTTTATCATGTACACAGTAAAAAAGATTTCATCGAACAAGTAAATATTATTTCATATGTACTGAAGAATATATTATCTCAAAATTAGTAAATATGTTCTAGAACCTACAAAAATGTCTCACAACAAGAATTTACAGATCTTGATAGATATTTATGTGAAAATATTTACTTATTTTAAGAGAATATCTTCGGCGGTATATCTGGTGTTCGGCTGAACATAGTTCAAACTTATAGAGCGTGTAGAGCTTACCGAACTAAACGTTAAACGTTAGTTTGCGCCATCTGCTCACTTGAAACTTTTTGTTAGTTCGGTAAGCTCTACATGCTTTATAAAATTGGACTTCGTTCAGCTGAACACCAAATATACCAAATAATATTTTCTCATTTTGAGAAATTTTCTTACTGTGTAAGGTTCATTTTTTTTTTGTTCAAATCCAGTCCAACTTGTGTGTCAAATCTCTAATTATAATTTAATGGAAAATATGACATTAAAAATAGTTCTCAAACGGATACAGATAATGATTCTGAAGATATTTGTTTCCGCTTTCTGATTAATTCTATTGCAGGTTGTAAAATGTGTTCACTCTGTAAAAATTTTAATGTATATAAGACATAAATATTAGACGTAAAACAAAAATTTGTATGTACAGTAGACTCTCACTAGCACTTTGATAGTTCGGCCAGTCCAATAATCCGGCACTTTCCGCCCACGCCTCCCTCACTCCTTCCTGCTTCGCGCTTACGCCCTGACTGGTCTCCGCTGAGTGTAACCTCAAAATTTATCACAATAGCACGTACATATTATTGTTGTTATTATATTTACCGCTCTGGGCATATTCCAGTTTATCTTCCGCTACTGATATCAAGGGAAAATAATGTATCTAAAAATTTCAAATAAATGGCTTTTATACAATTCAGTAATCCGAACATTCCAACAATCCGGCAACCCCTAGTTTTTAATAGTGCTGGTTTAGTGAGTCTGTATTTAAATAATTTTAATGAAGAATATTATTGGAATAAATGTACATTTTAAAGAATCTACAAGATTACAGTACTTGTCATATATATGTGCGCCCCTGAAGTTAGTCACAAAAATGTCGCAGTAACATAAATTCATAGAGGCGTTGCGGCGGGAACTATGACAGATCTGCGCAATAGATCATGCGCATCGCACTTTAGAGCCGCAAATATATGTAGCAGGCAGCAACTTTTCATTGAAGCGTCTTTCTTAGCTTTGAGGTATACGAAAAATAACGTCTTACATTAACCTTTTAATCATCAATCGTTATCAATCAATTGTCTGTTAATTAAATGGGTCGTGTGACCTTCAATCTGACCAAATACGGTTAATGAGTAGCGAATACGTTAATTCAAACGTAATTTTAGACAGAAAAAGAAAACAATACATAATCTAAGAGCCTCATAGAAAAAATATGTTGAGAAATAGCAATTCATCAATCTCGAAATGCACGAAAATCTTATATACATGGAATGGTCATATCTATTTCTGAAAAACATACAATCACAATGCACCAAAAATTTTGCTCTAGCTATTTTAATTATTATACACAGTTCAAAACAGCAGTGAAATCATAGGAAAATTAATATTCAAATCAATATTAAAAATTAATTAATATGAACAATAGCAAAAGGAATATCTTACGTCTTTGCATTGTAATTATATTTTTATTTTTATTACTATAAAAAAATTGTATCAATTTAACTCGCACTTTGTTATCCCAATTTTAATTTTTCATAAACAAATTGACAACTTTTTGTTACACCCACTCAACCCCCTTTTTGTAAACAAGGCTGTTCATTTTTTTTAATACTACCCATTTTTATCCAAAAACTCATATTATTTATTATAAAGGCCACTTAACATTTGACTATAATATAAAATGATTCAATTTAACAAGGAATGTAGTTAATTCTTAGTTTGGATATGTAAACATTGTCTTATTACTTATAGTATTCGTAAAAGGCACAAACTTTAACTATATTTTATTGTTTCCTTGATTTTTTAGGGTTCCCGTACCACAAAAGGAATAAAAAACGGAACCCTTATAGGATCACTCTGTCGTCCATCTCGCTGTCTGTCAAGACCCTTTTTCTCAGGAACGCGTGGAGGTATCAAGCTGTATTTCATATTAAACACTCAAGTCTACTGTCCTTTGGAGCTGTGAAAAAAATCAAACTTCTAAGCGAACGCAATCAAAGGATACAGCCGTTTGTGCTGCAAATTTTCTATACTCGCAAAAGAATCAAAACCTACAGGGTACTTCCCGTAAACTCAGAACCTTGAAATTTTGTACGAAGCAACGTCTTATAGCACAGACAAAGGAAAAATTGCGAAAAGCATAAATTTTTAGTTACATCATATAATAAAAATATTTTTAAAAATTTTAAACTTACTACCTCTTTCCTTATGAATGCATAGAGATATTAAATTGAAATTCATATCAAATACTTCGCGCGCGAGTCCAACTCGCACGGTTTTTTTAAGGTCACGTACCTGATTCTTCAATCCCGTAAGAATAAAATTATTTGGAAATAAATTTATCAGTGTTTTTATCATATTTCACAAAACAGGAAAAAATAAAGATTATAAATTCATAAGTTCAAATGTTGTAGATTTTCCAGTTGAAAAACACATTGCGTTATTATTATGATATTCTCACGTGAATATTTTAAAAACAAGAAAAATAATAGGGTATGTATGTGAGTTATATTGAATATATTATATTAATCAAAAAAATATAAAAATAGACTCTATACAAATAGACATAAAAAATATGATTATGTAAACAAAATTATATTCGGTTGAAGAATATGGAAATTACATTTTAAATGGCCTGACGTCACAGCTAAGGACACTTTGCGGTATTTGCCCTATCTGTCTAATGAGAATTTTAAACTTTGATAACTTTATTAGTGATTTTTTAATGATTATTTCACTGTAATATATTTAAAAACTGGTCATATATAATAATAATAATAATAAAAATACCCTATTACCCACCCTATTGTAATTTCAAAACTTGGTAGGTATGCATTCTTCAGTTTTATATATATTTACAAAATTGCATATTGATCCATATTTAAAAAAAAAAACCTACAGTTAAGTTTGTGCCCACAATACTTCTCCATTCCAAACTTATTTCATTCTACCTCTCCGATATCTTTCTATTATATACTAGAGGTGCAAAATTTGCCCATCGTCTTTGCTTGGGATGCTGTGCGGGAAACCACTGCTAGATGACTCAGGACGACTATCCTCGAGAGATACAGCCGTCAAATCCACTATCTCGTCTTGGTCGAATCTGGAAATAATTATTGAGTATTTATTAAAATGTGCACATTGAAGGTAGGTAAAGGGAATCATATGACAAAATAAGCAATTAAAAAACTGGCAACATCTAGAATCTGGACATTATAGGCCAGCCAGTGTAAGCCCAACCCCCTATTTCTACCATAGGGCGCAGAGAGGATATCGGTCGACAATTATACTGTTCTAGGTAAACATTATGGCGGATCGGAATACAACGTTATAGGCGTGCTTGCGCAGGTACAGTCACATACTCCTCGCTCCACTGCGTCCCGCTCACAGACCAGTCAACCTTATAGACAACGCTTTAACAGGGAGTAGCATTCGCCAAGGCTATGGTAGTGACACTACCATAACTACATAACTACGTCTCTTGTGAGCGGTCAGTTGGAAGCATGTCGGAAGCCTATTTGTCAGCGATATTGTCAATTTTGAACGAGCCAATGAAAACTAGCCGACCTCTCCCCGCACCCCGCCACTTTTTGGCGATTTCGTTTTCGTATTAAAGTTTATTAAAGCGTAGTCTATAGGTTGACTGGTCTGTGGTCCCGCTACACCTAAAACTGGTTACTGCGACGCGATTTGTGTCTATGTTTGGATTGGCCATAAAGTTTGAATGGAGCTGTTATAAACAAAACATAGAATTATATAATATTGTTATGTGATTAATTTTGGGACTGGCTGGCCCTGTAGTCACCAAGGCCAAAGAATTTATGCAGAAGGTATGTGTAGAGAAATTAAGTTGGGACACCCCCTTACCTAATGAACTGTTATTATTATGGAACACATTCCATTGTGATTTAATGAAGATGGAGCCTATAACTGTATCCCATAACTTAAAAATATGCAATGCCACCTGTGTGGACTTAATTGGCTATTGTGATGCATCGAGTATTGCTTTTGGTTGTTGTATATACGTACGAGCCATTCATGACGGCAAAGTTTATGTGTTACTACTATGTAGCAAGTCCAGAATTGCTCCAATCAATAATAGGCTAACAATACCTAAATTGGAGCTTAATGGTGTGGTTTTTTTATCAAAGCTGTTTGAAAAAATATTGATCTATTTACCATAATGTCAAATTTAGGCATAAGTATCTGTTCACCGACTCTCAGATTGTACTCTACTGGCTCAAGGCTATAAAAACACCACCATATATTCAACATAGAGTCAACAAAATTAATTAATTAACTAGTAAATGTCATTGGTTTCACATAAGTGGAAAAAGCAATCCTGCTGATTGTTTGTCAAGGGCCTTAAAGCCCACGCAACTATCTTTATGCCCTCTTTGGTGGCAAGGACCACAAGAATTGTGTGATTTAAATTATGTGCCTGAAGTCCAACTCCTCGGTAATATAGAAAAAGTAGAGTCAGAATGTGGAGATTATGTAGAGTCAGAATCTGAAGATTATGTCGAAAATATTATTTGCATTGTTAGTGACAAGTTACTTCCTTTTTCAAAGTTTTCATCTCTTCCCAAATTGCAGCGAGTTTTTGGATATGTATTGAGATTTACAAAAAAATTGTAGAGTTCATAAAAATGAGCGTAATTTAGGTCAGTTATCTGTATATGAAGTGAAAAACTCTGTCACGAATAATCAATGCACAAAATGGACATTTGTTAAGATAATTAAAATGTTCTAGATAAGCTAGGAATTTTGCGGGTGGGTGGAAGACTTGAATATGCGAAGATAACTTATAGTCAGAAATATCCAGTAATTCTGCCAAAAAAGTGTCATTTAACTAGTGTTATTATTTGTCATAAGCACATTTCATTAATGCATTCTGGATTGAAGTTAACTATGTCTACTCTTATGCAAAAGTACCATATTGTTACTATGATTAAAGAACTAAAAAAGGTTTTACACCGATGCGTGAATTGTCATAAATTTAGAGCTGAAAGGGCTATTCAATTAATGGGAGCACTACCTCCATCCCGAATAGTACAAGACAAAATATTTAATAAAGTCGGGATCGATTTTTGTGGCCCTTTTCAAGTTAAACAATCAACTCTAAGGAGAACTGTTGTGAGTAAAGGATATGAGCGGTGTATGTTTGTTTTGTCACAAAATGTATACATTTAGAATTGGTCTCTGACCTGACAACAGACTGCTTTTTAGCGGTATTTAAATGATTTTGCTCTAGGCGTGGAATGCCAGCCTTGGTTTTTGTGATAAACATCAACATTTAAGGGTGCATTATTAAGCTCATCATCATCAGCCCATTTTACACCACTGCAGGGGCTTAGGCCTCCCCCAGGGTGAGGAGAGGGGGTTTGGAGCTTAAATCCACCACGCTGCTCCACTGCGGGTTGGGGACTGTAACGTCCGCCATGTATTGACAGCGTCCGGGACCGACTGCTTAACGTGCCCTCCGAAGCACGGAGTCAGTGATAGTTATGTACTTAAGTCAGAAAAACTTATTGGTACATGCCCGAATTCTAACCATGGCCCTATGGCCGTATAAATTTGAGACAGGTTAGTTGCGCTCTGGGCTATCCCGACACGCGATACGACACGATTCAGCTCATCGCAGCAGCATTCTCAGCACTTTCACTTATGAACAACTTACGAATTTTGAACTCAAGAGCAATCACACAACTGTCGCAAGACAAACGATTTTTTATTTTTGACTCCAGCACACTTTCTGTGTGAAGCCCCTTTAAACGCCATTCCTGAGCCAGATAAATCCTTAAAGAATATTAATACATTGAAATTTTGGAAGAAACGTTGTACAAAAATGCAGCAGGATTTCTGGTAGGTATGGCACAAAGATTATTTATCACAATTAATAGGACGCCCCAAATAGAATAACACCACTCCAAATTTTGAAGTAGAGAACTTTGCGTTGTTAATAGACTAAAAATTGCCACCTTTACGATGGTCTTTGGCCAGAGTGGAGAAACTGTTTCTGGACAAAGATGATTGAGTTACAGTGGTTGAGGTCAAAACAGGAACTGGTAGACATAAAGGGGCTATAAATAAAATTGCAATATTGCCCATATATGAAAAGTGACCTTAAGTTTTCAAATTATTTTAGTTATTTATCACTGAAATTATTTGTAATGTAAATTATTAATTTATTACTCAATTAGCTAATTCTATCATTTTATATCTATATATATATCTATATTTAACATATTGTCAGTCAGTATACTTACTAAAACAATGTACAGCAGTATAATTATAATTTTACTTTTTTATTATTGTAACAATGGCGCCCCGAATTTATGTTATAAACAAAACATCGAATTATATAATTATGTCAAATGACTAATATAATAACGGAACAAATATAATGACCACCAAAAAATACTTTAATACCCTAAACTCTTTTACCAAAAAAATATAATAAACATCAAAAAATTAAGTCTAAAATTGCAATAGTTTTAGCTATTTTAGTCACGACTGCACTTCAAATTGTATTCAAAGACCAAATGTAGTAAATGACCACCAAACCTTAGCGAGCAAATTAATGCGCTATTTCTAATAAGATAAACCACTATGATTGCCATAAGATGTTGGCACATTGCCAAATAAGATATAATGATTCCAAATTAAGTTATGTCTTTAAAAGCCCCTCCCGCGACACCGCACCGCACGCGCCGCAGCATATATGGAAACCCTTCCAGTATTCAGAACCCCAGGAATTCTAAGTTGCGGCAGGGTTTACGAACATTCATTCACAGAAAGTTACCTAAAACCATTCCGCTACTCAGCGTTGCAAACGATCTGCATTCGGGTATGGTTTCCGGTGTAGTATTTCTTTCTTTTAAAGACTTTCTTACTTTTTGTAATTTTTCACTCTTTATTGTGTTACACATGTAATTTATCAAAGGAGTCTGTTAATCAATCTCCAATTAGGTTACTTTAGGTTCATTCATTCATAAAAAAATAGACCATTGTCTATTTTTTTAAATCATTAGGTTAGGTTAGGTTGGTTTATGTCGATGTGAGGAGCGAAGCGGAGCGGAGCGACGAGCCATTCGGAAGCCTATTCATCAATTTCGGATTAGTTTTGTTTAGGTTAATGGTCTATAAATTTATAAGTCTGTTGATCAATTTCGAAAACAAAACTAATTCGAAATTGATGAATTAGCTTCTGAATGACATGAAAATATTTGCATGTCATTTTAAATTAAAATGTGGTTAATATTATGGTGGTCATAAACAATTTTTGGGTTAACAATGATTTGCTTGGAGTCATTTGCTTTAATAGGATAGCAAGATGTAAAAACTTTGGTTATAATTTCATATTAAAATGCGGTTATAATTTTGGTGATCATTTACTATTTTTGGGGTAACAATGATTTGTTTGGAGTCATTTGCTTTAATAGGATAGCAAGAGGTAAAAACTTTGGTTATAATTTCACATTTAAATGCGATTTTAATTTTGGTGGTCATTTACTATTTTTGACGTAATATTTTACTACATCTGATGATAAGTTAAACATAAGCCATATAATAAATGTTGCTCGCAACACTATTCTGGGCTATTAAGAGATTTATATGCTGGCAATACTCTCTTCTAAAATCACTAGCACAAAATGGTGCACGCGTAAAACTGTGCAATAAACAAAATCATTTATAATAGTTTTTATGTTTCATTGCGAACAGGAACTGTACATAACTATCATCGACTCTGTGCCTCGGAGAGCACATCAAGCCATCGGTCCCGATTGCTATCAATGGATGGCAGTTATTAAAATCCACCAACCCGCATTGGAGCAGCGTTGTGGAATAAGCTCTAAGCCTAAGCCCTCGCAGTGCAGCATTAATGGGCTGATGGTAGGGATAAACAATTGTAGTGTGTTCAACATTCACATGGAAACTAAGATTCTTCTTGGATCATTCGTTTTGTGCCACGATGCTTGTTATTTTTCAGTACAGTAGTACTTGACTTATTATCTACTGCCGATATTTGTGCTGAAGTTTTATACCTGTCTTCATCGGGCTCGCCGCTGGACGGCTGCGAATGATGAGAAACGATCTCTGGTGGCGGCGGTGGCGTTGCCCCGAGCACCGATCGTTGGTTCGCTGGGCGCACGGTGATTATCAGGTTCGAAGAGTTCGCCACCATCATGTCTGTCACCTGTTGAAAAGGAGCAAGTATTCATAATGGGTCAATTGCGAGTCGTAAGCGTGAGATATTTTCCCTGAGGATTACCATCTTAAAGGCGTCAGATGTATCCCATAAAGCCACCATGCACGGTATAATTTATAACCATGCAGCTTTATCATTTGACTGACTGATTGGCCGAGTGGCTCGAGATCTTAACTGCGGAGCCAAAGGTCGCGGGTTCGATTCCTATTATACATATATAGACACTTTTACATCTAGACACGAAACAAAATAGACATGTTCATGCACACAAATATTTCTCCCGGTGGGAATCGAACCTGCGACCCTTGGCTCCACAGTTAAAGTCTCTAACCACTCGGCCAATCTGTCAGTCAAGAAGTCCAGTTTTACGCACAGATTTTTGCCGCTGTGAAGTTATTTACAGAAGCCTCAGTAGCATAAAATAGAAACGTAGAAAAGATGGAGGTCGGATAGCTCGCGCTACTCGTTCGCGCGCGCGGCGTCCGCCTACCACTACTACCCCTCGCTGCCCGCGCCGCTGTACCTGCGCAATACGCCATTCGCAGGCAACTCAGAATGGCATAGATCCGTGCGTAGTAGTAAAAAAAATTCCGCCAGCAACAAAAAAGTAAAACCTTACAAACCAAATATTATTCCTTTTTTATTTTATTTCACATGATATTTTAAAATATTATGCCCATTTCAAAAATGCCATGCAAACAAGAGTAATAAATTTTTTTTTAGTCTTATATATTCCTAAACGGGCAGAAAGATGGGAACATTCAATGACTGGAAAACTTTTCAAATCTGTGGTATTATGGCATTAGGCGTGATATGATACATAAATTAAAAGCCTCGGCTGATAGACTAGTAAATAAATGTTATTATATTCAGTCAAATATATCAATCGCGGAGTCGTTCACTCACTGACCTGATCCAGTGTCTTGTTGCTGACGTCAATCCCGTTCACTTCGAGGACCTCGTCGTTGACTCCAAGTAGACCGGTAGACTCAGCCAAACCACCGGGTACGAGCCGCGATATGAAGATGCCCGGCGTTCTTTCTACCCCGTTAGGTGTCACGCGAACTGATGTGCCGTCTCTGATGACAATATTTGATTAAGTTTAATAAACCAAACAACAGTTATTAGTATTTAATACTGACCAAATATTTTATGTGATAGTACGAATAATAAATTGTGATTTTTCTCATATTTCTTGTGAAAAGAGCTTAAACTTTTTTTAGTCATGGTGATCCAGAGTTTACCCGGTTATGAACAGATATAATAAAAACTCTAGACACTCTATCACTGCTATAACGGCCACGTAAGTATGTGTGGGTGGAACTTCCCAGTGTACTGTCGGTCGGTAGACTTACTGATATGTACAGAGCTAGCGCAATAGTGGAAACGTGCCGGAAAGAGGGGGTGATACAATATATAATGCTGTCGAATTACATGAGCATCTGTCCGAGACTTACCTCATGTCATTCATCTGGCATGTAGACTTCTCGCGTCCACGCAGGCCAGTTCAAGGCTAAACCAAATCCTGGATATGCCGCGGCTGTCCGTTCTACCAGCGTCGCCAGAATGGTACGCGAGATATGTCTTTGTTTACACCAAATACACAAACATTCACACGTTGGCGTAGTCGTTTTAAAGCACCGTAGCAATGAAATAAGGCACCGAATCAAATCAATAATGTAGATCGAAGCAAAAAGGAGATCTTTTTACCAAAATTCGTTAGCGTGAGTCGCCGGTCACTCAATTCAACGAGTAGGTCGCGAAGTGTCAAAAATATCGGGCAGTGTTCCCATAGACGAACGCGCCATATCAACCACATGCATTTTTATATCCAACAATTACTATGGTATGAGTGTTTTCGAGTAGATGCGTGCTTACAAAGCCAACTGATTCACTAGGGATGCATCGGTAGTTAGCTGGCGATGCTACATACGGGTATTCCTACGTTCATGGTTATGAAATTTGAAAGAAGTCGGAAAAACGTTAACATAACGTTATGGAAATTAACAAGTCACTTGTCTTTAACTAGATTTTCAGGACTGATAATGTCATATGATTGGTTTCTGGGTTCCTGAAATATGCGATACCAAGGTAGGAAAAGGAAAAGAAATAAATTTCAGTAAATGCAATACTTTTAGTGAAAAAAGTGTTAAGAATCCAGGTATTTTATTGAGCATATCATGCAGTATTCGGGATTGTAACAAAATAATAATAATATGATAATACATGGGGCATCCCACACAGCGCCATCTATAGTCCCAAAACAAACAAGTATTATGCTTGTGTATAAATACGTAAACATTCTTTTTTTAATATGATAATACATATATAAATATTTTACAACCAGACTCAGAACGAAATAAACATGTTCATGCACACAAATATTTGTCCCGGGTGGGAATCGAACCCACGACCCTTGACTCCGCAGTCAGGGTCTCTAACCACTCGGCCAATGGGTCGTCAAATATAAGGCTTACCAAAATAGCATGGTTTCCTTCCTATACTATATCCCAATTACACAACAAAACTGTACCAAAAATTATCAACATCTTTTAACAAATAGTGTTCCGAAATTCTACTTTGACGAAGCTTCTATTTATTTACAAAATGACTACTACAATATACTCATCGAAATGATATTGGCTTGGATCAAAATTTTAAAGTTCCATTGACGGAAATTTAAATTACAAGGGATAAGGTTCAAGAATAATCTCTCAAAAAAAATTTTTTTTTCTAGTTACCTACTAATTTGTCAGATAATTATGAAAATGCATCTGACGTTGAAATTGTCTCTGTGACTTTATCTTAGCTGTTGAGCTAACTGCGCTGTATTCCACAATTAAAAAAACAAAGCTAAGTAAATAAAAAATATTGAGGTAAGGTCACTAAGTCAAATGAAATTGTAATTTTCATGAATCAATAAAAATATTATGACTTTATTTAGTCGAAGAAAATGCAAATAACATCTGTCCAGATGACGTCACAGGGATATTTTATCAATAGATTTTTGGAAACATCACTAAGAAGATTACAGATTTATTTATATTTCAAGAAGAAAGCATAGATTGGTCTATATTTTCAGGAAAAAAAAATACAAAAACTATGTGTTAAAAATTTTAGTCCAAGCCCATTCACTATAGGAAATAAAGTGCTTGAATCCAATTAATTTCAATTTTGCAAGTGGAAAAGTGCACTAGTAAGAAAGGATATTGTTTATTTGCCTTGCAAGTTATGTTTTAGATAGTTCTTTTTAGTTCAAGGCAATGCCATGGCTAATTATTACAATTAGAGCTTATTTCATCATTCATTAATGGAGTGCCAAATAAGGTATTACGAATTTTACTAGTAGTTACAAATACACCCTAAACTATGATAATAATATAATAACATATACAACACAACAACGTCTAGGCCCCAAACTAAGCATTAGCTTGTGTTTTGGGTACCAAGCGAAGACACCACATATAACAACCAAGACCCATGTAAAGAGTGCCTTACACATCTTCCGATGATCTATGCATTACAATAATTCGTACCTAATGAAAAATCCTAAAGGTCGGTCGGAGCCGTGTTTCAACAGTTTCACTCTCCTGCAAGTCTCGGGCACTATGTCCACATCAATGATTGCTGATACCTGGAAAACATAAACAGATTGTAGTAGAATGATTATAATAATAATAATAATAATAATAATAATAATAATAATAATAATAATAATAATAATAATAATAATAATAATAATAATAATAATAATAAACTTAGGACATTCCACACAACGCCATCTAGTCCCACAGTACACAAGTATTATGCTTGTATTATAGGTTACTAGATAACTGATATAAATAATTCTTTTTTTTTATAATACACACATATAAATTATGTTTTGAAACTATGAAGTTTGAAATTTAGTTTGTGAGCTGTTGCACAATAAACATATGCAAAATTAATAAAACAGAAAATAATAATAAAGATTAATATAAAATAAATAAATCTGAAAAATATGCCATCTGTATAAATATTTAAAAGAAAATTCTAAATACACATTTTTAAAATAAGTAAATAGGTTAATTAAATGTAAACCCACCATTCTAAAATCATGTGGATTGGATATCGCTAGGCCTTTATTTTTAGCTGGTGTGCCGCTGAGGAATGACGAGATGATATTTTTCGGTCGCATTGTTCCATATCCATTTAGTTCTTCTAAACTGTCACCTGTCAAAAAGAGTGAATGATCAGGTTAACTTCATTCATAGTCGACAGATTTCATTAATCTGCTATGGTCATATTCAATGATTTTAAATTTTTCAAATTAAGGGCAATTTAATTTATAGGCCAGTAAATAAAATACGTATTTATTCTAAGAAAATTATAGTGAAAAATATCAGACTTCTAACAAATCTCTATAAATAACATAACATATGTATACATCAAAACAACGTCTAGGCCCCAAACTAAGCATTAGCTTGTGTTTTGGGTACCAAGCGAAGACACCACATACATATAACAACCAAAACCCGGTACCAGTATTAATATTCATCATATAAATACTGACCCCACCTGGGATTCGAACCCGGACCTCCAGCTTCGTAGGCAGGGTCGCTACCCACTAGGCTAAGCGGTCGTCGCTAAATAACTACATTTCTCCAATCCCGGGACCAAATTTTTCTATTTATTTCGATATCGATTTGGATATCGAAGAGTTTTCGGTTGCCGCTACAGTTAAGGGTACGGTTGATGTAACCGAAAGAAAAGAAAAAAATATCGATGTTTTTCGGTTGTCGTTTCAGAACCAAAATTTTGCGCTGCAAACAAATATCGCGCTTTTTGACTTGTGCCGACGACACAAAGATAAAAGTTATTTTTATTTGGCTTCCGGTATTTATACGGAGGTAGGCATAGAGCATTAACGTAGGGTAGAGTTGGCATGTAGATGCAAGTATGCAGCATAACGCGTATCATACCATACCAGCCCATTATACCCTACTGCAGGGTCTTAGGCCTCTCCTCTGGATGAGGGTGATTTAAGCTTAATCCACCACGCTTGCTCCAGTGCGGGTCGGTGAATTCGTTAAATGTAACTGAACCTTGTTACAAATTAACAGTGGTCGATTAAGCGAGCTACTAATCAATTGCTTAAGGTCTTTCGGTATTGTTAACGTCTTCACATATTCTTTGCAAGTGCAAACTATTGCCATTTACCGCTAAGGAGACATGAATAGTGCACTACACAGTCTAGTTTATCAACCTGCAACATCTCTTCACCCCACACGGGGACAGTGGGGTCGAGCTATAGAGTGGCCGGCCTATAGTACCTACCATACCATCAGCCCATTCATACACCACTGCAGGGGTTTAGGCCTCCCCTCGGGATGAGGGGGCTATAGTACAAATCGCCTCAAACTTTATGACGGATCCGAAAGTAGGCACAAGTCGCGTCGCAGTGACCAGTTAAAGGTGTCGGCGGGACGCAGTGAACCGATAGGGCAGTGCATTATTCCCGCAAACTCCGCGGCGCTCAAGTTGTCAAGCATTCCTCATAAGGGATCACGAAAAACGTTTTCACCCAAATAATTACGGTAGTGTAGCGAGACTATTCACACCGATTTTATTGTAGGTACATTCGATGTGCATCTACTAGATACTTTGTCTAAGCACTGTGTGAATATTAAAACAATTCCTTCCTTTGGAACGTGGAAATAAAATCAGGTCAGTAGTGAAATCTAAATAGTGACCATAACGGGCGCTTGTCAATAGACATACAGGAAACGCGGGATACTGTATTTGGAAACGTGTCCATGACTGGGTGCCTAACAAAGAATTTAATGGATACTACTTGTGTGACAAACGGTACAGTTCTACGCAACTTAGAACGCCATCGGCCATTTACGTAAAAGTTAAAAAACGACAAACTAGATATGAAACGGTAATAATAATACTTGTGGACATACCACACAGCGCCTTCTAGTCCCAAAGTAAGCAAATACGTAGGCCATACTGAAACTTTCTGGATTCCTAGAAATAAGACCTGACATTTTACTTATGATTCATTTATTGTTTTTCAACGTAGATGCCGTCGTAATCGACACATTTTTGCATTCGGTAGAACCATTGTAAAAAGCAGTTAGACCAATCTTCTTTAGGGACCTCTTCAATAGCTTCATGGAATGCCCTCGCCGCCGATTCAAGGCTCGAAAAACGTATGCCTCTAAGTTTATCTTTAATTTTCGGAAACAAAAAGAAGTCGGTGCGAGGTCTGGACTGTATGGCGGATGCGTCATCAGTTTTACATTTGAACCCTTCAAATACGCTTCTTTTACCTTAGCGGTATGTGAGGACGCATTATCGTGGTAAGGACGACTTTGCTTCGAGGACGTTTTTCCCGAACTTTTACTAAAACTCTGGGTAAGCAAGTGTTGACATACCAATCTGCAGTTACTGTTCTTTGGTTTTCAAGTAACACTGTTGTGTAATGTCCTGATTTGCTGAAAATAGAAGCAACCATTTTTTTTTTCTTAACTCTCGTTGGCAAATCTTCAAAAAGAAAGACCCGCTCTGCCGATTGACTCTTTGTTTCCGGTTCAAAGCAGTACACCCAGGTTTCGTCACCTGTCATATTATAGAGAGTCAATGATTGCCCTCCATTAAACTTTGCTATCATTTTGCGACACCACTCTACAGGCAGTTGTTTCTGGTCTTCCGTCAAATGCGGTATCCATCGAGTGTAAAGCTTCCCTACCTTCGGATGCACATATAAAATCTTTTGCACTTGACTCATTCCAATATCTAATACAGTACAAATTTGTTGACATGTAATTTATTTATTAGTCTCAATTAATTGACGTATGGTATCAATATTAAATTGGGTAACAGCAGACGCTGTTCGACCTTCACGTGCATCGTCATGGAGATAATTACGTCCACGTCTAAAATCACTGAACCACGCATACGCAGAGCTACGAGATGGAGCTTTATTACCAAATTCCAATTGAAGTTTCTGGCAACTCTCTGACTTAAGCCGCAGCGAAAATCATAAAAAATCATAGCGCGAAAATTTTCTCTAGTCATGTTCATTGTAATTTCGACATAAAATTTTCAAACCGACGCCACAATCAAGAAACAAATTACTATCTCGTAATTTAAAAAGTAACGCGTTCTCAGACAGTTTCATTTTCAAATTTCATAAATGGCTTTCTATTTTTTTTTTAATTATAAGTGGCCAGTTCCAGAAACTTTCAGTATGTCCCACGTATTATGTTTGTATTATGGTTACTAGACAACTGATATGTATACTTAAATATTTTTTTATTATATATACATATAAAGATATAAATACAAATAAATGCACACAAATATTTGTGCTGAGCGAGAATCAAACCCGTGACTTTCGGTTCTGCAGTTAGTCTCTAACCACTCGGCCTATGTCAATCGTTGTTAATGCACTGCATAATCGACACAGTCGAATATCAGCCTAATATATCTGAGACATAAACATCAAAACTGTTTATCGTTCGGCGTTGCTCGACTTTTTTCTTGCGATTGCGAAATTTGCGAAGATGCCCGATTGCGTACTAGGTTGCGTCGAACTGCATTGCTATTATTTTTACTATTTTAGTTTGTTTTTTGATTGACCAACTTATGTTTTGGTCGAGGGTCCTATCCTGAATTCTAGGGCCCGATAGTGTAATCTTCCATACAATCGAAATTTTAGATATAAAAACGTATTTTTGGTCAAATTGTTTCAAGTGCAAAACGTTTAGAAAATTTTCAAATGGTACAAACTTCGATAATAACGTGTAGTTTGAGAATACACAAATAACATTGGTCATAGGTATTTTGTTATTAAAATAAAAATGACACTATAAATTGTTCGGCGAAATGTGATGAAAAATAGGTCAAGTGTGAGACGACGCGCATCGAGGGTTCCGTACCACCACTTACACAAAATGATAGCCATCATTTTTTGTAACTACAGTAGAACCTCGTCAGTCCTGACCCCCGCTTATTCGGTGATCCGCGGGCGTTTTCACTACTTTATAAACTTCTGTTTTTTTAACCTCACGTCGAAGGCTTAGACTTCTTACCTGTTAGTTTTTCACTAGTGTATCTTGTCTGTCTCACATGTATCTTTCAATATTCAAAGTATGTAACTAACTACATATACATTTATCTTTCATCGCCAAGAAGGGTCTGTTTTTTGTCTTTCCGGATTAGCGAGGCCCTATTTTCTGACAATATTAAGCAATTTTGAACTCTAATACTATAATATTGAAATTAATTTTGAATTAAATTACTATCATCGCATATATGTCATTTCGTTATCTTACACCTGACAAAAAAAAAGAATGCTGTCTGCTTTAGAAACTTTGATTACTAGAAATATAATTTTTTTATGGGCTATTTATCAGTATATTAATATAATGAATATATTCAGTTTGCAGTAGGCTGAATATTTTAATCATATTACATTGCATTAGTGATTTAAAATATTTATATAATCTGATTATTTATCAAACTGCTATTTAAATTTATGTAGATCGGTTAGAAAGGCTAGATAGTGCATAAAAATAAATTAATAAATAACTTATACGGGTAGAGGCATCGAGTTAAAAGTAATAATAAATATTAAGGTCTGCGGTCGCATAGTTCTGTAAATCATCCTGTACATCAAGTTTCTAATTCAATGTTATAAAAATATCTTTCAAGCATGTGTTTTCATATTAAACGGTGGGTGATCAAAACTAGAGTATAGATAGACAGTTTCATTTTCTAATTTCATAAATGGCTTTCTATTTTTTTTTTATTGTAAGTGGCCAGTTCCAGAAACTTTCAGTATGCCCCACGTATTATGTTTGTATTATGGTTACTAGACAACTGATATGTAGACTTAAATATTTTTTTACTATATATACATATAAAGATATAAATACAAATAAATGCACACAAATATTTGTGCTGAGCGAGAATCAAACCCGTGACTTTCGATATTTCGATTTCGACTTCGTGATATTGTTCCCTCTGGAGATGACGCGGACGCGGTTTTACGCAGACGCGGCGTCCGTTTTCTCCCAGATAACACCCATTTTTCCCACCGCGATACTAACTAAACTCGCTTCCACTTCAGAGCCAACAAGAAGTTTGGCGCGAGCTATAATCGTCGTTTATTTAGAATCTTAAAAATTTGTATTAACCAAGCCTTCTAGTATAGTAAGTAAAGGGAAAAATATTTAAACTATTTTTTTTTATTTTATTTGGATTTTAGGTTTCATACCTCAAAAGGTATAAACTAAGATAATATAAAATACCTATTAGTTACCAAATTTTAATATAACAGTACAAAACCCTCATTAGCACAATTTCAACTCGCACTTGGCCAGTTTTTTTTACACATGAATAAAATTGTAGGTCGGGCCTTATCACACCCATGCCACACAATAGACGCGCTTCACTGCCTTTGCTGTATTCACTGACAAAGAGCATTTGTTCGTTGACAGAATGGACACTTAAACTATTCTGGTACCATGGGAATGTTTGTGGATCATGAATAAAGATTAAATATCATAGCCTACAAATAACAGCCGGATCACTACAAACAAAATGAAGTCAATTGCACAGTTTTCAAATTGTTAGACTAAAAACCATAAACTGTACATTGGTTGTCTATGACTACTAACACAAAACGAGTATAAATACATGTAGCCGTGCACACAGCCTATATATATATGTATATATCTATATTATAATAACTTTTTTTGCTTTAGAAAGAAGGTGTTTCATATTTGCCAAATTATAAAATTTTTACCTTTTTACACTAAGGTAAAAAATAATTGAGCATAATATGGTTGAAAATAAATTCTTATGTAAAGTAATGCAATCATGAACATTTCTACAGAATATGATATAATTTAAAGTCCATCATCAAAGTAATGAAAAATTAATTCAAAAGTTTTAATACATAGTGTAAGCGAATTATGACAATATTCAGCATAATTTATTTTTTACAGGCATCAAATTAAAAAAAAAATATTACAATGTAATCAAGAAATAAAGAGATAATGTATACTTATAATAAAGAAGAGAATTTTAATTTATGTAAAACACCTAATACCATAATGTTCTCTCTGTCCAATACTCTATGGCACCACTTGTTATGACAATAATGAGTGAGCACACATTCTATGTTAATCACTTCCTGCACAAACGCTAATTTGATTTGCTAGAAAGGCCACCTGGAGTCGCATAATATAAAATCATTATTACTTTTAAAAAAAAACTATTTTAAAATATATATATTTCAAAACATATTGTATATTTAATAAATGT
This sequence comes from Luffia ferchaultella, assembly GCA_949709985.1. Classification (NCBI taxonomy): domain Eukaryota; kingdom Metazoa; phylum Arthropoda; class Insecta; order Lepidoptera; family Psychidae; genus Luffia; species Luffia ferchaultella. The sequence continues at coordinate 13,148,791 of OX453261.1, read as the reverse complement.
ATATTTAATACTAATTAATATATTAATATAATAACTACATTTTGATCCATAAGAGTACTATCCGTCCATCCATAGCCGTAATATTATCACATAACATAAATAAGCTACTGCTTATTCTGATCAAAGGTTTTATGGGATACAAGTTTAACTTTGTCGTAACGAAGCAACGAAACCATGTGATTTTTCGCGTGGGCATAGTTGAAAGGACACAGAGTAACATAGGTCACTTTTTATCCTGATAAAATATTTCATGGGATACAAGATTAACTTTTTCGTAACGAAGCAACGAAACCATGTGATTTTACGTAAGGACATAGTTGAAGGGACAGAGAGTAATATAGGTTACTTTTTATCCTGATCAAAGGTTTCCACGGGATACAAAATTACCTTTTCTTTGCGGCGTAAAAAAGCAACGAAACTTAGTGACAATTTGTATGGAGATAGTAGAAGGGACAGAGAGTAACAAATGCAACTTTTTATCATAATTGAAATTTCCATGTGTTACAAAAGTAATGAAGATTAAAAATGGATAATCAAATTCACAACTCGAAGTTTTGGTCATCACCAAAGCATAAACTTGCAAGTAGAGTCAACTCAAAGTAGAAAGTTGATACTGCTAAGGAAATAGGAAGAGAGAACATAATTATAGAGACGTTATGCATGTCCGAGCGGAGCCGCGGACAAAAGCTATATTTACATAAAACTAGTGGGAAACTAGCGATAAAGCACTGGGTATTTCTCTAAATTAATACTTAGCAATTTCGTAAAAACTTTCAGATAAGAGGCTATTTGTATAAAAGATGTATTTTGCAAAACTATTAAGCCATGGTGCACTCATTATGTTCATGTATTCGTGAAAAATGTAGCAACAGTTAACTGGTAAAGACACGTCAGAAACGGCTAAAGACACGAATATACCTAGAGAACATTCTTAAGTAAAATATTAGGTAGTAGAAAAACCCCAAGGCTATCAATGAAATTTTATTTTATGTGAACCTAAGGATTTGAAATAAATATAGAAGGTGAATAGTATAAATGGTAAAGACACATTAAAACTGGTAAGGAGAAGAAAAAGACAAAAAGGACAGCACTTTTTAACTAAGGTTGTATAACACTTGCTGCGTCGATAAAACAACACACCTCCATTGACGGGCATTACTCCGAGCACAATGGAAGACTTGCGCGTCTTTCGCGGGCGGGTGGACTAGTTAGATTGAATGAGATATCTATACATAGACTATTTTTTTTTTTCAAAAGACGTTAAAGACAAGTTTCTGTCGTCAAACATGTACCTCCCCATATAAAGTGCGCTTATTTAAAATTTGATGGTTGATCTTACTTAATTATTAGTACAGAGTATCAGGCATGAGGAAATGTTCATTTGACTTTGAAATAAAATAACGTGGTCGCACCCACCGGATACCATGAAAACGTATGATTTAATGGTATATATAATTTATAAATTACGTATTTTAAAACAATTATCATAGAATTATTTAAAAAACAGTTATATACACATCTTGTAATAAAGAAAAAAAAATTCTGGCGCATATTTTTCAAATAAGATCAGTGTAACCCTGTTTTGTGTAGGTCGTAGTAATACCCTACTACAAGTTTATTAGATATTTAACACTATTTAAACATTCTAGCTGCAATGACGTTTTAGTAAAAAAGAGCCATCTTTATACTATACGGCGATCAAAAATAGATCTGCAATGACATACTTGCGTCGTAAGCGCATGCGTTTCTATCATAATTAGTATAAAACAATGTCGAGATCTCTCTGTTAGTGCCTAGTTTTTCTAAACCATGCAACTAATTTGAATACGGTTTTCACTATCGTTTAGAGATTTTTTCCGAAAGGTTTATATGTTTAATACATTTATAGAAAGTAGAGAAAAGTTGATGTTTTGTAATCAAGCCGTAACAAAAGTACTTTCTGGCGCTAACGTTACTAATGCTGGCTGAAGTTTATGTGATACATAAAAATAATGTATACGGAATTGTATACTTTAAAAAGGTTTACAGATAAGTCCGCGATAGTATACTAGGTGTTAAGTGTGAACATAGCCAAAACTTATAGTGCGTGCAGAGGTTACCGAACTAAACAAAAAGTTAAAAAAAAACGATAAAAAAAATTTAACATGTTTTTTTCGGTAACCGTTAGTTTGCGCCATCTTCCCACTTGATACTGTAATTTGTTTAGTTGCGTAAGCTCTACATGTTCTATATCTTTGGACTATATTCAGTCGAACACTCGGTATATGTCTATTTGTTAACCTAAGGCACCTAAAGAGAACCCACAGAAATAATTTTTATTATTTACATAAGCGTAGAGAAGAAAGTGATAAAATAAGAGAAAAGGAGAGAAAAATAATATCTGCCTTTCCCTAGTATAATACGCTGTATTATACATGTCTCATACTTCAAAAGTGATTAAGTTTAATTATGATAGAAAAAACTAGCTTTATATGAACAAGTACCGATATGTTAATAGCATTTGTAAGCCGAAATAATATAAACAGGTATAAACAGATCCACGCGGGCAAAGCCGCGGGCGGTTGCTAGTATATCATAAAACTGAGTGTCAAATATAAAACGTAACATATAGCACAGAAAGAGATAGCCCCCAAGAATGCAGAGGACCCCCTTTAGAAGCTTGTATAAAAAAAACCATACCTTTTCTCTGTATGATAACCCTTAAAAGGGGCTTTGCAGTAAGCAATGCTCTTGCCAAGTTATCATCATTGTTAATCGGTAACAGGTCTCCATCTCGAGGGTCCGTATAAGACACCAAAAAAGCCACATCGTGCAACCGATGTAACTTTTCGATTAGCGCTTTGAACTCATCATATTTCAGCTTTTCAGAGCGATTGAGTGAGAAACGTCGGAACTCCGCATCAAACTGTTCACAAAAAAAAAACAGGGAATAACTATGTTGATATCATTGATATTTTGTAAATAGATGGTACATATTAAATGTACATTGATGAAACCTTCATTCATGTCTTTTTTGGATTAAACTAACACTTTTATTAATAAAGCAGAAATAGACATTACATTAACAATAAAATAAAAATGTTCTAAAGTGGTTCTAAAATACAGTGTAAAATCTTAGATACCAGAATTTGCAAAATGCCATATCTCATACTTCAAAACGATCAAAAACCCAAGTGTAATGACAGACCATTTTTTCCATTCCATCAGCCCACTATGCCCATTATGCCCACATTTGTCGTGATAGCCCGAGCGCAGTGAACCTGTTTCAAATCTATAAGGCTATGTGTTGTGGTTCGAATCCGGGCGTGTACCACTGAGTTTTTTCTAAGTACATTAACTATCACTTACTCCGTGCCTCAGAGAGCATGTAAAGCAGTTGGTCCCGGTTGTTGTCAATAGATGGCGGTCGTTACAATCCGCCAACAAGCATTGGAACAGCGTGGTGGATTTAAGTTCTAAGGCTTAGGCCTCCCCTCATCTTGAGAGAAGGCCTAAGCCCCTGCAGTGGGGTATAAAAAGGGCTTGATGGAATGGGATTATGCCCCACTACAGGGGCTTAGGCCTCCCCTAAGGGTGACGGGGCTTGGAATTTAATACACCATGCTGGGTTGGTGGATTTTAACGACTGTCATTTGTTGATTACACCAGTGACAGACCATACATCTATATTATTGTTTAATTTTTTAAAATGCTATAATATTTTTGTTTTCAAAGAATGGTTTTAATCATAACTTGCCTGTGGTGCTGTCAGGGTTGTACTACCTATTGTCCCACAGGGGATTTTTTTGCAAGTGGACCTATGGACTATGTACAACTGGTTGTATAACGGGAGATTACTTGCCCTTGGTACTACCAAGTCTTGCGTTAGATGAAAATTGTAACATAAAAGTGATCCTATGGCCGCGGAACATATTGCACATGTAATTTTATATTATGACAATAATCCTAACCTAATCTAGATAATAGATGATGATGCATTATTTAACTTAACCTATGATGATAATGGTTACAATTTTCAACTAGCTCAAGACTTATTGGTTGGTAGTATGACGTTGGGCAAATAAATCTCTCCTGTTGTACATAGTAGGTTGACAGGCAAAAAAAAACCCTCTCAGATCAAATGGTAGTACAACCCTGGTAGTACCACATACAAGGCATGATTTTTTACATGTGCATCACTCTACGTTCCATATCATAGTGCTATGTCAAAACAGGTGAAGTAATTTTGGTCGATGGTGTCATTTTTGTTCATGTTTGTGGTCACTTCACGAAATGTACATGTTGGGAATATAACTGGCTCTATCTATCAAATAATAACAACCACTTGGGTATGGTTATTTTTAGATTTTAACAATGAGCTTATCAGGTGTTCTACTTGACTATTGTAGACCAATGCACACATTACATTATCTTATCTTCGTTGAATGTGTGCAGTTGGCGTAAATTACCAAGTTTATGGATACATAACCATTTTTACTTACTTTAATGATTAAACTGTAATTACATTACTCCTAGGCTAGCATCGTTTTTCACACGAGATATATTTCTTTTCAATGTACACTATCACACAATAAACAGAATGGTCAAGTACTATATCAACATTTGTAACTGATATATTTTTATCTTTATAGGTAAGTATTAAATGCTCTGATTTACATTGGTACCTACCAGTCATTGAGAACTTTGACTGACCGATTGGCCGGAACCAAGGGTCATGGGTTCGATTCCCGCCTGGGACAAATATTTGTGTGCATGAACATGTCTATTTGTTCCATACCTGGGTGTAAAAGTATGTATGTGTGTATTATGACGACCGCTTAGCCTAGTGGGTAGCGACTCTGCCTATAAAGCTGGAGGTCCCGGGTTTGATTCCCAGGTCATTTATATGATGGTTCATTTATAGGTCATTATATTTTCTTGTATTAGGTCATTTATAGTTTGGGACTGAGACGTTGTTGTGATGTATATGTTATTATTTATTTATTTATTATAAAAAGATATATTTAGGTATATCAGTTGTTTAGTATCCCATAATACAAGCATAATATTTGCTTACTATGGGACTAGATAGTACTGTGTGGGATGTCCCAGGTATTATTATTATTAGAACGAATCTTAATTGTACATACAGCTGATCATTTAGAAGTTAAAGAATGCTCTTGCATTAAAATGGAAGTTTACTGAAAGGTTGCTTTTTGTTAATCTTGTAGTATTTGACGTTCAAAGATAGCTAACTACAAAGACACCATACCAATTAAAATCTGACATTATTCACGCACATGTCAAAATATATTTTGTCGTCAAAATTAAAACTGAATCTACATTTTTATACATGAACACTGGTAGGCCTAAAACAGGTTATCAATTTTATGTAACTATTGTATTTGAGGAGGCAGTGGGTCGGTTTTTCAATGCTTCCTATTCGAAACCATGCTCATAACAATGATCAATTTGAAATTCGACTAAAATGGGTCATCCTATTTTCAAATGTATATTCTATGTTACAAAATGTCCTCTTACTTTAGAATTATTTTTGATGACAATTTCTTATAAATCTTCTGGATTTTACATGATTAATTGGATTCATTATTGCCTATTTTATGATTGAAATCCGAATCTTAAGTGTTTTTTAGATTATTCAAGGTTAAAGAATAAAAAAAGTTTCGAGTACATTTTTATTTCAAACAAAATTATAATGTCTCACTATGGCTTTGACATCTTTGAAAATTTGTAATAAATGTATTTAACGCCTTTCAATTTTTCTAATTATTGACTTATGTAAACAATTAGCTTTAAATTTATAATTCTAAATCGGATTTGATGTTTAGCTTCTTATTCAATTTTTTTACAAAATTAAAAGTTGTGTCCCGTATTTTTCTTCTCGTTCGTTACATTTGCGTTCGTTACGTTGATAAAGAGATAAAAACTATGAATAAATAGAACGCGCTTTTAATTTTTTGTGTAGGCAATACTGTGCTGTCAAATACAATTGACAGCGACGAACTGTCATTTCCCGTTCGTTAAAAAATAGAGGTATAAGTGGGTGTATGTGAGAGCAAATCGTTATTTACGTATTATTATTTTCTCATTAGTTACATACCATAAATATATCGGTAAGTTATTACATCTATTTATTAATGTTCTTCATTTGAATTTATATATATTTTCATAAAAATTCAACAAAGTACAAGTAAACATAACCGTTTTTTTTTAAGATTATTTTTTTCGAAAGTTCGCGATCCCGTTCGTTATATGTTCGTTATGTAACGAACGGGAACGCGACTAAATCTGTGTTCACACCAAATGATATAATGGATATATTTTAATTAAAGCTAGAAAAAATTAAATTAAAATCTGTGTCGAAAAAGATTACCTTTTAAATATGTACTCTTTGAATGCTATTTCTAAACAGAAGAAAATGTCAGGATTTATTATGGTTTCGTAGCCAAATGGCAAAAACTGAACCCTTATAAAATATTTCTGTCTGCCCGTTGGTCAGTCTGTCTGTTTATTAATTCGAATATTGGAGGGTGTCATTTTAAAGGTATTTGAACTTTTTTAAATTATTTGAACTATATCCCATTTCCAAACCACACTATCTAAACATCTGAAAAGATATCTAGATATTAGCATTTAATAAAAACTCTCCACAGAAATTGTTTTGAGTAACTTGCATTAGCAACTTCAGGAGATACGGGTAACTAAGTTTTCGTCAAATTGATTTCACAGAAGTCCCGTACAAGTTAATACATAGTATAAATCTAATATATAAAATTCTCGTGTCACGGTGTATGTAATTGAACTACTCCGAAACGGCTGGACCAATTATGATGAAATTGTGTGTGCTTATCGAGTAGGTCTGTGAATCGGCTAACATCTATTTTTCATACCCCTAAGTGGTAAGGAGGGCCCACCCCAAAATTTTATTTTTTTATTTTTTGGACATTTTATTTTTTTATTTTTTTTATAATATGGCTTTAAACAATACATACAACCTTAAATTTTCACCCTTCTACCAGCAACCCCCTTTTTTAATAGCGATATTTATATTTTTACTTTCATTCACATTGTTATAATTCGCCAGGACAGCTAGTAAAATATATAAAATTATTACTAATTGATTGTTACCTAATCATATTGAATAGTATGGTCCTTTAAATGGCACCTGATTTTTAATGTTGTAGATACCGCTTACAAATGCTGAGCGCCAAAGGCGCTATCGGAAACGACTAAACAAACTCAACCAGAAAAATATGAGGAACTGAGAAAAAAGCATGTGGAAAGAATAAGAAGGAACAGGAAAAAGATATGTGATCTTACAGAAGACGAACAGAGAGAACAAAGACGGGTAAATTTATTTTAGCAGCTTTCAAAGGAGGAAAAAGAAAAATTATTACCTTTAAATATGTCTGTGTGGTTGATGAAATCGATGGTGATGACATTAAGGTCATTGCGTTGAAAAATGTGGACTCCACATGTACTTTGTTCTCTCTTCAAGCAACTGATATAAGCTACATTTCAAGAGATCAAATACTGAACGTGCTCAATGAGCCGACACTGACTATGAAAGGACAGCGGATGTATTATAAATTCGATAATATAATAGACTTAAGCGAGAGTTTTTGATTTTCTAATAACTTTGATGTCATTGATTATTACTGATTGTGTGTTATTTTGTCGTTTTAATAGCTTATTAAATAAATAAAACCTTTTTTTAATGTAATTCTCTTTTATTAATTATACCTTACAATTAGTTTAGATGATTAGGTATATTATTCTCTTTACACTTGCAACATCTAGAAATTTATGATTTTTAATAAGCTTATAGTCTCGCACATAGCTTAATTTTTATTTATTTAATTAGGTTAGAGCATAAGTTACAAAACTATTTGGCCAAAAATTGCTTCCTATTACTCGCTATTCCTAAACGTATCAATGTAGCAGTAATTTGAAAAATATATATTGACACATTGTTTCAAACGGGTCGCAGTTTTTTCTTAATGTGACAAATTTTTCTCGTACGTGTATTTTGTGACTAAATACGCTATTTCCAACAAATCAAATATTTTTAAAGATATAGGTATAAAAATATGATTTTTTAATTTTGACCAAATAATATATGGAACTCGTGCGCTAAAATATGCTACACTATAATCAATAATGTATTATTATTTATGAGTAAAAGCTATGTAAACTTAAACACATCTTCCTTTGTAAAAACAGTCATTTGAAAAAGTCGTTGTTTTAGAACTAATATGAACGAAGCCTTATATTTCCCGTTCGTAACGTGTTCGTTACATTCCCGATCGTTTCTCGTTCGATACTTTATACAATTGAAACTAGGATGACCCAAATATGTTGATGGTTCATCATTTCAATAAAATAGGTTAGGCTAGATTTTGCTCATGAAAATGTGGAGCAAACATGAGGAGCGAACCGAAGCAGAACGACGAGGCCTCAAGAAGCCCTATATTTTAATTTGCATTTCTGTTCAAAATATTTGATGTGAGGTCCCCCACCCTTCCTCTATAAGCCCAATTAAATATTTTATTTTACTTTTCGGTAGGCAACTTGGTAAAGCGCTACCAATGCAGTAAACTGTACTATATTAAAAGCAATTCTGTGATATCCATAATGAATATGATCGAGCCCTTTTCAATGTATATAGGTTATAAGTCATACTAATATGTTTATGAAACATTTATTATTTTCTCATTTAAAAATTAAATAGGTACTTATATTAAAATCATAGATATACATCACAACATATCAATTTATTGTCATCATAGCTAAGTATGGGCCCATGCTTGGCTTGAGTTTGACACAAGCAAACCAAAGAAAAGCTATGAAAAAAACGTCAAAGCACCTATTTTACGTACTGGAGTTATTTGATGATTTGTCACAAATATTAGTGGACCGTGTGCAACTATAGTGATGCCACATCCATGTAATAAATCAATGTTTAATATACCTATAAACTATATAAAACTATTCAGTGTTGTAAGGCTAATATGTACCTTATTAATTGATAGAAATTGGTCAATATCATATACATCATTACATATAGACTGATTGTCAAGATAACTAGGTAGATATGAGCCAGACGTTACATAAATAAAAACAAAGACTATGAAAGAGACTAGTAGAACTATGACGTTGGGATAATTTGTCACAAACATTAGCAAACTATGACCAGCTATGGTGATGCTGCACGTTTAAAATATTAATGGTAGGTATGTGTAATAATGGGTTATGTGTTGGAAATTTAAACTTGGCAACGGAGCGGCAATGGAACAAAAGCAGGTGTGAAACGCGAACCCATTCGAAGCAGTCGTAAAATGATGACCAAAACTAACCCAGTCTTTTAGTCAAAGCTAGGTGTCTGTGCCAATGAAAACATATTTTCACGTAAATACGTTCAAAGAATTTACGTTAAATCTTTTGCCTATTCCATATAACATTATTCATGCAGGTACTGCCTGTGGGAAACAATACAGCGTAAACGCCCGTGACTCATATAGCTAAAAAGATACTGCACTTTGCATACCTTAGTTTTAACTTGCACATTTTGGTGATTTTGACTGTCAATTCTGACCGCAATTTTATTCTTCGACATATCGAAAGCATTTATTTGTTATGCAAAATTAAACAGCCAGTATCCAGTATCCTTTCAAGCACTTTTACACTTTAATCGCATAGTCTTAATTAAATTTAAATTACATATAGTTCAGTAAATATAAAATAATTCTTTCCAATATTCCTAAAGAGGGCACTTGCACTTAAATTTATTTAATTAAAATCACATAAAATGAAAAATCTTGAATGAAATTGATTGAATGAAACGAAACTTAAACTAATTGAAAAGAGGAGAAACGAGGCGAGGGTCAGTGTGACCGTTTTTTAATGAAGACATATGCTAAAACTAAAGATTGCCTGAGCTAAAACTTTTAGATATTAATGCCAAAAATATACTATGAAATAAAACAATATATTTATTTGAATTAAGTATATGGTTTATTTCGAATCCTCATCCACTTCACACTCATTATTGGAAATATTTTTGCTTAGCATATTAAAATAGTACCAAATAGCTCGATAGATGGCGATTATTGAACAGGCTATTAGGTTATGAGCACAGGAGTTCACACATGAATTTAATTTCATTTGTGTGAAAAAGATAGACAACCAACATATGCAGTGCTATCTCAGCAAAAAAAAATATTTGGAGAGGGTCTTCTGTTTACCTGAATAATGTTCTATAGTAGCGTTTCTCGTCAGTGCCATCTAGCGAGTTAGGTTTTTTTTAGTTAGGATTCGCACAAATATATTTAATAACTAGCTTTCCGCCCGCGGGCTTCGCTCGCGTTGACCGCACTGTTGTACTGGGACAGTTAAAGGAACGCGACGCTTCAGAACATTGTAACACTTTCTAGAACATTCTGAAACTTAACTACCTAAGAAATCTCCATACCTAATTTTTTTTAAATACATTTAGCTATTTTAGCATGAAGAATAGCTATCCCACAAGTCGGCCCCAAAATCAGCCAGCCGTTTTGGAGATTAACCGGAACAGACAGACAGACTAACAGACACTACGATTTTTTACATATATATATAAATGTTTTTCACTCCTGACAACGCCCTTTTTATATTTGCAGAATTTCAGTAAAAACAAACAGACAAACAAACACACAGACTAAAACCAACTTATGTCACTCCTGATAACCTCCTTTTTATGTCTACGAAGATTCATAGAAATGGTTTAGTTGTTTTAGAGATAAGCCGGAACAAAAAGACAGACAGACAACCACACGGACAAAAAGTTACCTATATCATTCTTGGCAACCTATTTTTAATGTCTGCATAGTTTCATTAAAATCTTCAAAAGTTTAGCTTGAACTATATAGACAGACAGACAGACAGACATACAGACAGACAGACAGACGGACGGACGTACGGACACACAAACAAACAAACAAACAAACAAAATATACAAACAAAAAGTAGCGTATGTCACTCCTCACACCTGTCTTTTCATGTCTGCGAAGTTTCATTAAAATTGGTTTCAATGGTTTAGAGTTTAGCTCAAACAGACAGAGAGATGGCCAGACAGACAAACAAAAAGTATTGTATGTAACTCCTGACAATCTTTTAATCACATCTAAAAGATTCATTGAAATAAGTTGAGCCCTTTCGGCGATCAGTTCGAACAAACAGATGGAGAGACAGTCAGACAGACAGATAAAAAAAAGAATTGTTCCTGATAATCTTTTTATCATAACTGTAAAGTTTCATTGAAATCGGTTCAACGATCGGCGATCAACGATAGTTTCGGAGATTAGCTCGAATAGACGGACAGACAGACAAATAAAAAAATTTGATCAAGTGGTCACATAGATCTCGCCATAACATCAAGTTTGAGTACCAACACGATAGGTCTGCGATTGATGGTTTCGAAAATATAAGCATTTAAAAATGTGGTCACGTGGTCACATAGATCTGGTCAAAACATCAAGTTTGAGTACCAACACGATCGATCGGCGATTGATGGTTTTGAAAATATAAGCTTTTAAAAATGTGGTCACGTGGTCACATAGATCTCGTCAAAACATCAAGTTTGAGTACCAACACGATAGGTCTACCATTGATGGTTTCGAAAATATATGCATTTAAAAATTTGGTCACGTGGTCACATATATACGTCTGCAAAGTTTCATTGAATTCGGTTTAGTCGTTTCGAAGATTAGCCGGAACAGACAGACAGACAGATCGACAAACAGACAGACAAAAAACAGCTTATGCCACCCCCGATAAAGCCCTCTGCACGTCTGCCAAGTTTCATTGAAATCGGTTCAGCTTTTTCGCAGATTAGCCGGAACATATAGACAGACATATCGACAGACAGACAGACGAAAAACAGCTTATGTCACCCCTGATAATACCCTCTGCACGTCTGCCAAGTTTCATTGAAATCGGTTAAGCCGTTTCTGAGATCAGCTCAAACAGACAGACAGATGGACAGACAGACAGGCAAAAAGCAACCTATGTCACTCCCAACAACACCCTCTGCACGTCTGCCAAGTTTTATTGAAATCGGTTTAGCCGTTTCTGAGATCAGCTCAAACAGACAGACAGATGGACAGACAGACAGATAAAAAGTACCCTATATTACCCGCGGTAATGCCCTCTGCATGTCTGCAAAGTTTCATTGAATTCGGTTCAGCCGTTTCGGAGATTAGCCGGAACAGACAGACAGACAGACAGACAGACAGACAGACAGACAGACAGACAGACACTCCAATTTTATTAATATAGATTTACTCCTATATTATCAAAATCTTTAATAATTTGAAACCTCAGTCTAACGTCCATCTGACTAGTCAGACTAATGTCACTGAGAACAGGGTACAAGCAGGTTGAAGCAAACTGTATGTATATACCATAATATATACTTATACCTTTTCCACTCACACTGAAATTCACCATGTGAAAAACATGTGAAAAATGATATAAATATTTGTAAATACAAGAATGCCTTAATAATGCAATAATAATAAGCAAAATATTGACTACGACAGTTTGTCAATTTGTCACATACTGTCAATTTAATTTGACGTCAATCCCAGTCAATTCTCAGATGGATTCCCTCAGATTTCAATACAACATTGATTCATAGATTGATAGCCTCTATTTTGACGCAAGAAAATGAAAATGTAATAAAAAATCAACAAAATTAAATTATATAAAAATAAATAAATTAATCAAACTAAACCTAACATTTTTGGCAGTAAAAAAATATGAATTTTGTTCAATAGAAAACGGAACCAACATGCCTAGGAACCTAAATGCAGAGAGAGACAACCCTTGTTTGAGAGTTTGTATTTTTATTATTGTAAATTGTGTAATATTTTGTTTCATGTATAATTTTTGTACTTATTTCAGGAACAGGAAATGTCCTACAGATGTCTCGATAACAATGGATATGACCAAGATAAATGTTCTTTATACTTCGACAATTATAATAACTGCAAAAAGTTTTGGGTTTGTGTTATGATTTCAAAATGCTTCTAGTTGTTAAAAATATTTCCAAAAGGGAACAGAGATACTACTTACTAATACCCAACCAATGCCTTGTATTACTATTCTAGTATCGGAAATGCCCTAACATTATTATATAAAAAAAAAAAAATTATAGGAAGTAAAAGAAGAAATAAATAAATTATAAGTACTTAATACGGGGTATATAAAAAGAAATTTAATATAATCCAATAGGTTAAATAAAACACCAAGCTTTCTTTTTCTCAAAATCTATTATATGTAGGTATTATGACTAAAAAATACATTACCTACTGTATATTCAATTTACATTTTTTAAATATTTCACTTACAAAACCTATTTCTTAGGCCTCGGTAAGAGTAGCGATGACAAACGGCATCTAGTGCAGTGCCACAGTTTTGTCACTCGTTATTTCTTCTCTGTAGAAATATGAAATGGGTTACTCTGCAGATGTATTATATCTGTAAAGCTGACTTTTATCTGAGCCTAATAGTTATTTAAATTACTATAGTTTACTGTGAGACAGGCTTACCTATTAAAGCAACCAGTGAATATATTCATAATGAGTATTCTCAATTGTACTGAAACTAATGTGTTTGTACCTAGTAATAGATTTTTTTTAACTGTAAATACATTTAAACAATAAGGTTGTTTTTAGAGATGATACGGATATCCGGTGACTATCTGGTATCCGGCCCAAATTTACCGTGTGCCGGATAGTAACTCAATATCCGGCTGATACTGGATATACATAAATATTTTAAAAAAAATCCTTTAAAACGTACATAAAATAACAGCTCGCAATTATGATTACTTTTATTAAAAGCGGTAATAAAGAAAAAAACACAAGTTACAATACAACTTTTTCAAAAAATTTAATTAACTTAAAATTTGGGGTTCAACTAAACTAAAACTTAAAATAAAAATCTGAACACAAAGCACTCTAATCTACCGCAGAAAAACATGTTTTTATTATTATCAATTTAAAAATTAATATTCATAATTAACAAGTGGTAAATTATGGTGGATAAATAAAATTTTCGGCGTTCATAGGCGACAGGCGATTTCGTTTGTTTTCGTAAACCAGACCTGCCTCAGAAAACAGCTTTTCCCTATAAAAGGGTCACGGGTGCGATCAATCCTGTCTTCAAATAGTAGTTGATGCCGTTTGCTAATGCGTTTTTTTCAGGATAAAGACACTGGCTATTGTTTACACAGTAACTTATTATTTTCACGGTTAATGTCAAAATATTGCCAAATAGGCGATCTCATCTTTACTGATAACATGTTTCTGTCCTTTAATTGTTCTATTATGTACCTATTTTTACAATAATATCAAATAACGCACGGCCAGCATCATTTAGTCACGCACAATCACTCCTGATTAGTCCCGATGACATGACACCGCTCTAAATGATGCGATCCCGTTGCCCGCAGTTATACGACGTTAAACATGTCACAACTTGAAAAAGCAAGTTAGAGACATTAAAACCTTTGTATGGTCGGATAACCGGCCGCCGGATATCCGGCCATCCGGTCTCACAGCTCGCCGAATATCCATTATCCGGCCAAACAACTATCCATTTCATCTCTACTTGTTTTCATTATGAACAATTAATCAGAATATTTGCCAGTCATATACCTATTACTATTTTCGTTTTTATATACTTACCTATACTAGGTACATCAGAATACTATTTTACAAAGCATAATAATATTTTAAACTAGATAGGCATATTCTACTATCTATGTAGATTAAGTGTTCATCTATCCTGTTTACAAAATTGAACTGTTTTAAGTGTTTAGGTAAGTACGTGAATATTGAAACCGGACTGTAGGATGGCATGACAAGAAATAGCCACAACTACTTGGCCGTCAAAAATATGTTGGTTTGTAATGGTTTCTGGGTGTAAAAAATATCTATATATTAGGAAAACAGGTATTTAAGCATGTATGTCAGTTGTCTGGTAGGTACCCCTAATACAAGCTTTGTTTAGTTTGGGACTAGATGGCGCTGTTTGGGATGTCCCGTGTATTATATATCACTATATTATTAATTACTTTCATGCTGATAGTCTTTCATTTAAAAATAATGTAATCAATATTATTAAAATATATAACATAAAGAATGGTTTCGCGGCGACCCGTAACGTGCATACGTGCATTTTGGGCGGCGCTCTGCAGGACAGCAACTCACTGCCTATGGCCTAGTCTGTGTGGAGTGCTTTAGGCCTGGTATCATCATTATCAGCCTGTGTCTCTCCACTGCAGAATATAGGCCTCTTTAAATGGTCGCCACTACACACGGTCCTCCGTCTTTCGCACCCAACTACCCCTGGTATGGTGCTTCAGGTTATCTGTCCACCTGGCTTGAGGTGTCCAACACTTTGCTTCCTGGTATGTGTCTTCCATTTGTGAACTTGTCTACCTCATCCATTGTCATTACTATGGTAAATGTGACCGGCCCAGTGCCACTTCAGCTTGCTAACCGCTTCGGCTATGTCAATAACTTCAGTTCTTGCATGGACTTCAGTGTTTTTGATTTTATTCATCAAAACAATATCAAATATAAAGTAACTCCATAGTGGACTGAATGATAGAAACAGATGACACCAAAGCCAGTACTAAATGATTGTCATTTAAAATTGGGCTGAAATTCCTCCATTCTAGGGAATGAAAACTAGTCACTATAATAAATGCAGATTTTTTTTCTATTTTACTTTGTATTTAGGTATTTTTTTTTTTCGTTTTTTAGCCAAGTGTTTTCAGTGTAATTTAGCGACCCGATACTTACGAGGAAAAATCTTGGTTTTGGCTGAATATACTAACGGGCCCCCAACTTAATATGTTCTTTGGTCCCCTTGCAAAGAAAATAAAGTTAATATGTCTTGTGTTTAGCATAATTCGAATAAATTGAATTCAATTCTCCTTATTTGAGTTGTCTTGTCTCTAAGATATACATTTTCTTTTATTCCAGGGTCATATTTACAGAGATCGACGGATTAAAGGTATAAAACCTTACCTCCCCATAATTGAGGAACGAGCCGAAATAAAAGCCCAATACTTGAATAAAAAATAATAATTCTGTATGTATAATGTATTTAGTGTCATTATTTTATGTAGGTAAAATATATATATTTTATAAATGGAAAGCGTAAAAATGTTAATTGCAAATGGTACCAATAAAACTTAAATTTTCACTTTCATTTATTGTTTGAACTACTTACCTGAGATTTATCACATTAAAAACGGTATATAACTTGTGCTTAGATACCATAATATGAAGATTCCCATATCAGCTTTTATGCCCCACTGCAGGGGTTTAGGCCTCCCCTCGGGATGTATATGGCGATTGGAGCATCTCATACTTCAAAATGATCAAAAGCCCAAAAAAATGACAGATTTAGAGATTCAACCGACCTTATCATTATCGGGTTTTATAAACAAACATTTTGTTAGATAAAAACAGTACTACATATTATAAAATGAAGTCCCTCGCCGTGTCTGTCTATCGGAACGCGATATACTCAAAAACTATTGAACGGATTTTCATGTGGCACCAACAGACGGAGTGATTCCAGTTTTGTGTAAATTGGTTGAAATATGACAATGATTGTTGAAGATGTCGGAAAAATTCAAGCCGACAGGGAGCTTTCATCAAAAATGCTGTCTGATTCCTTTGAGATATAAGAAAACAACGTACAGAAGAATATTATTCCTCTTTCATAGGACTAAAAAAAGTCCGCGATGGCATAATATCTATCTTTTATTTTTATTTTGTATGTACCTTTAAAAACAAACTTAAGGGGCTCTTATTCAAATCCCAGCTCTCGTTGCCGTGATACGGGGTTGCTAATAGTGGTGCAGTCTCCATTTGCGGAGACATGAATGTCAGGGTGTGCGTGGCGTGGGTTGCGACATTGCTGTCTGGGTGGTGGGAGTGTTCAAATCAAATAAAAATATCTTTATTTCGTAGTTATGTAACATAATCTTGAAATACGTCACAAGAATTAATTTTATTAATTTGTGGAAGAACGTCACCAGAAGTTCCTCTCAGAAGAATTCGCAGGAAACTGAGGGACGCTCTCAACAACATAATAAAAAAAATAAAAAAATTTAACAAGTGCTTAAAGAATAATATTATTGAAACAAACTGATAGGCGAACGGCTTACACCCATGGATTTTTATCATCTAAGTAGTCTGATACTTTATAATAAGCTTTTCAAGGGCGGATTCAGCTTTTAAGCCAGGGGGGGTCACATAGTTGAGGTCTAGCCAAAACAGACTCCAATTCGACTACAATAATATATCTAAATAAAAAGATGTAACACATATTTTATTGTTATTCGTCAAAATACTTTATCAAATGACAAAATCAGTTTTTTTTTTTGATGAAAGACTACGAGAGGAATGAACCACAGGAATGATCGGTCGGCAGCTGAATTTGTCAATCGTCCGTTAAACAATACCAATGACTACTGACAGCGCGGACCACTGACTCTCTTATGTTATAAAATAATCTTATCAATAAATGTATGTAAAAAAGCTTATAAGTATAATATAAATAGGTAAGAATCCCGATTTCTACTTTCATTACTTTTTTTAATTGCACAAACTTTTTTAAATTTTTGACCTAGTATTGCTTTATTATTCGCTACAATTAACTCACTTAAATCGAGTGTCATAGACATTCAAATACTTTTCCCAAATGTGTCGCTTTTTGGCTACTAATTACTTTGCAAGAATAAAAACAAGCTTAAAAATCAACAGATTTCGCGCTTTTTCAATTGTTCGGAAATTCAAATCAAATCAATTTTTCGGAAAAAGTAATGAAACAATTTTCAAAAATTCGGTACCATACAATGCCCCGTAAGCTCCTGCATCTTTTGACACTACTGCCTTTCGTCTACCTTTATAACTTTCTAAAATATAGCCACATCTCTGCAGGGTAACTGATCTGATAATCTTTTAATGAAAAGGGCACCTGCCCAGCCCATAGATTTCGACCGATTCCAAAATTTCTTTTTTCTAACGGTACACAAATTATCTGCCTCAGAAACTTTTTTTCATTTTTTCGATATTGGCTTTCATTTTCAAAATTCAAAAATCAGGAAATTTCGTCTTTTTTTCACCATTTTCGATCTTTCGAAAAAAGTTATAGATCGATTTTAGAAAATTTGGAATCGTACGATGTCCCACAAGCCCTTGCATTTTTTAACGTCACTGTCTTTCGTTTCTCATCATAAATTTCGGGAATATACCCGAATTACACTCCCCACGAAAACGATGTGATGAACATTTTCAATGTGAAAATAGTATCCAAGATTATTGAAAACATAACCGGCATCTCAGGATCTTTGTGGTGAAAATTTGAATGTAATGAACATTAAAAATCATATATCTCAATCATCGCTCGATTGCGCGTTATTTCCTTTTAGGATTATTAGATTTTTCGACATACTTTACGAGACGGACACATCCGCGATTTATTTGTAAATCAAATATTACTGTTTTAACACAATTATTGTTCTACTGATAGATTTTTGCTAGAATGACCAATTACGTACCTATTTAAAATGTATGCAGTAACACTGACAAGAACTAAAACACCTAGCATACCTATGCATTTCAGTTAAGGAAATCAGTAGATATTTATGTTTGAAATAGACTTACTTAAACAAAAATTATTTGAAAATGAAATTAAACTAAGTAAAGAAAAGGCACAAAATTTTTCCTGAAACCTTGAAGGTACTTAACTTTCAGAAACCGAAATCAGTGCGTTTGGTTCTTGTCAGTCTTAATATTTTAAGTACTTACGTTATTTGATATTCTAGTCAGAAACCGTGCCGATTTTTTTTTCGGGTGATTTAAAAAAAATGCGTCTGATTCAGTTTCATCTGTAGTGTGTTGAAAAATCCAAAATAATTCATAGAATCATCGCTTAAAAGGAAATAACGCGCAACTGTGTGACGATGGAAATATCGTCTTTTTTAAGTCCATTTAAATTTTTAGCAAAAAAAAATCTGGGACACCAGTTATGCCTTCGATAATTTTGGATGCTATTATTAGGCGTGCATTAAATCTTTAAAAAAAATTGCTACCCAAAAAGCGACACATTTGCAAAAAGTATACTCGATTTTCAGTGCGCGGAACACAGGACCGCGCCGCGAGGCAAAATTAAGTGTCGAGTGTCGTTCGCGTATGTGTTTGACATCACGACATCATACAAAATATATATGCCATTAGACTGAATGAGATTAGAAAAAAGCCAGCCCAGGGGGGGGTCATGACCCCCATGACCCCCCCCTTGTATCCGCCCTTGAAGCTTTTGCATAAAGCTATCGTTTTATTGTAGTTTTAAACTTGTTAAGGGGTAGATCTTGAATGTTAGCTGGGATTTTATTGTAAAAGCGTATACATTGCCCTTTAAAAGATTTTGTGATTTTATTGAGGCGGCTGACATGATTAGCAAGTTTATCTTTGTCATTACCTATATTAATTAATTTCGGTGTATTGAGCGCGGATCAAAGGCGCGGATGGACGTACGTGCGCTGCGGGGCGGGGTTCTGGGGCACAACGGCACAACAGTAACTGAAAATCAGCGCTGCGATGTGAGTCGCAGTATTAGGCTGAGTTGTGGTCCCATTCGTGGATGCGGCACAGACCTATACAAAGTATATGTATATGTGTGTGTTTTAGTTGTTAAGTTTTTTTTGTTCTGTTGGGTCTGCTGGTGTTTCCCATGAATAAATATATTTTCTTTCTTTCTTCTTTTAAGGATAGCTTACTATACGACGACCGCTTAGCCTAGTGGGCAGCAACCCTGCCTGCGAAGCTGGAGGTCCCGGGTTTGAATCCCAGATCGGGTCAGTATTTATATGATGAATATTAATACTGGCACCGGGTCTTGGTTGTTATATGTATGTATTGTCTTCGCTTGGTACCCAAAATACAAGCTAATGCTTAGTTTGGGACCTAGGCGTTGTTGTGATTGTGTGTGTTGTTATTATTATTATCATTATACCCATTTTAATGTTTAAAAAATGTTCACGTATAATGTAATTGGAAAGTTATTTAAATGGATACGATATTAATCCTTATCAAATTAAATACGTTAGTTAGGTACCATAAGCATTTCATGCACATTATAATTGCCCCTTAACAACACAATGTAAATTAATCTCTTAGGAGTTATCGCAAAATTAAGGCTATCGCCGACAAAATAAATTCAAGCATGATGTAGGTACCTATACTTTGGCATAAGTTATCACGGTTGCATACAAAGAAATCTTTTATTTTAATATAGTTATAGGCATAGACATTTTTTGCTTTCTCAAATATTTGCAGAATTGGAAATAAACTAGGTACATTAAAAATACTCCAAGTAGGGTGATTGGATTGATATTACCTATCTACTTGTCACATTTATATCTAATTAAATATAATGCACACGCTCGACGCAACAAACTAATACATACGACACCTACGTACGATAAGCTTTGATACCCGTGCGAAGCCGGGGCGGGTCGTTAGTGTAATATAGTTTCAGAATACCTACTTATTTTCTTAAATAATACATGTGTCACAAAAATTCTAATTCACAGCGAATATATTAAAATATCAAATGGTGTAGGTATATTTGGTTTACGGCGTATATTTTTTTGCTCATCTGCGATACCTTTATGAACTTTTGAACATCCATGACCTTGTGTAAATAAATACAAAAACATTTATATTCTTCGCTCACTATCATAATTATTTAATCTTAATGTCATAATTTTCATTAGAAATAAAAATAGTCCAATAGTTACAAAAATCTTTATTATGATCGAAGCTCAAATTATATTAGCCAATATAAAACCTCAACTGAGTAGGTACAGTATACGCAGGGATCTTTGCCGCTGGGAAGTTATTTACAAAAAGCGTCGCAGTAGCTTAAAATAGACATGAAGGAGAGGTCCGATAGTTTGCGCTACTCGCTCGCGCACCCAACGTTCGCCTCCCACTACTAGAGCCCTAGCTGCCCGCGCAGCTGTACCTGCGCATTGAGTCATTCGGAGCCAACTCGGAACGGTAAAGATCCGTGCGCATTACGGGAAGGGAGAATCATAGTGATGAAAGTGACAATCACAATTGAATTATGACTTGGAACAATACAACAATAGGGGATTCCCGCAAATAGCAAAAATATCACTAAAGCAGTAGGTACATTGAAATCTCAGATAAATGATTGGTTGTATTTTTACGCTTGGATCAGTGTAGCTTGAGGGTTTTTATTTTCTTATGTATTCATGTCTAAAGGCACAGCTAAAGGTCAATTTCGGCAAAAATTGCACTTGAACACTATGTCTCATTTTTACACGACTGGGTAATATTGGATAAAAATAAAAGTCTCTTTTCTTGGTATAACATATTTTATTTGTGGTTACAAATACAAGTGTTCTCTAGTTAAGGAAAGCTTCGAGTGTGAAGAGTTATTGAAGTGTTATTAAACCTATTTATTACAACGAAGGCATTTTGGGAAGAACTTGTTTTATTCTATTAAATACCTCATATTTAGTGTATACGGAAATTGGTAGTGTAAAAACACAGCAAAAAAGCTAATTTTATATTTTTATTTGTATAGTTACATATCGACATAAGTGTGATCGTAACAAAAATACAGGTCAATTTCCGCATTAATTAACTTTTAGCCTACTTGTGGTCCACCATCGTCAGCAAGTAAATAACTTCTACCAAATCCTGTTCAACGATTTCTATCCACCCCATACCAATATTCTAGCGTTCACACATTGTCAGTTTATTCAACTTACAATGGCAGCTAAGTTAACATACCTACCTAAAGTCACACATTCTTCAATGAAAAATAGATGCAATTGACTATAAATAATTAATATAACTATATTTAGTTAACTAAGAAACAGCCTAAGTGATGACAATTTAAACCGCGAATGCGCAAACGACAAGTCTCCGCTCGCGCAAGATACGTTTATCAGTCCACTTCCACGTAGACTAATCGTAATCTGTAATGCGATTGGCTAATGCTATTTCGTTTGTCACATGCAAAAGTAAACAAAATATAGTTATTACTATTTTTATTTTCATTGTTTTTTTAATTTTTAAATACTTTTCTGATAAAATATGTATTTAGGTACTATGAATACTATACATAATGCAATGAAAATATTGTTTGGCTTGTCTTTGTAAGATAAATAAAATGGCAGCCGATACACACTATCACGCACGGATGTTTGCCGCTCTGAGTTGCCTGCGAATGCTTAATGCGCAGGCAGGTACCACCGCGAGGGCATCGAGGGGTAGTAGTAGCCGCCGCGCGCACGAGCGAGTAGCGGCGAGCTATCCGACCTCCTTTTCCACTTTATCCTACTGCGACGCTTTCTGTAAATAACTTCACAGCGGCAAAGATCCGTACGCATTACTGTAGTTAAAATTACTACTAGTGATGTTTTACTTGTAAGCCCCTCTGACTATGCTTAGAACTTTGGGCTTGGTTCAAAATTATAAAGTTACGCTGATGGTCATTAAAATTAAAAGGAATAAGATTCTAAAATAACCTCTTATATTTTTTTTTTTCTAATTACGAATTTGTAAATTAAATAAATTGTTCAAATTGTAAAAATAAAAAGTATGTATTAAAAACTTTGATTCAAGCCCATTCAGGAGTTCAGTTCTCTATTTTTAGTCCATTCATCACTTTTCATAGTCATTGGCTCCCTTTTCATTTTTCTACTTTTCACAATTAGGACCTTGCTGTACTTATTCATAAATACACATAAAAAAAAATTTATCAAGACATTTTATGCTTTTATAGAGCCTTTATATAGCTTTAAAAACAAAGTTTGTGACATCGCATACATGGTCATCTAGTCTCAAACCAGGCAAAGGCATTGCTGTGGAGGCAACTGATATACATACTTAAATATTTTTATAACATACACATAAATATTTTATATCGCGATGTGAAATAAGCCGATATGATCAATTAAATGTTCGTCCAGGTGGGGATCGAACCAGCGACCTTTGGTCTTACATTTAGGGTCTCCGACCAAATAACCAATCCAGCATATTTTATGGATTAAAACACTACAATATTAGCGTCTGGTGGAAGTTTTTTGTTGAAATAAAATGCTTGATAGACAACTTAGCGTGTCTCATAGTTATTGACAAAGTTTTTATTTGTCATATCTCCAGTAATACGTCGAAATTTTGCTAAAATTCTAAAAGTGTCGTAATAAGTTTGAACATGCGATATATAACTTAGTATGTATACAAATTTTTTATATGTTTACATTATTTTCGTAATCCAATAATTTCACATTAAAAAGCACAAGGATACTGGCTTAAACATTTTATGATTAAAAAAATAGCATTTGTTAGTGATACAGAGGCACTTGAATGAATCGTAAAGGCTTGATAGATCAATCACTACTTAGCTAACTTTTCATTACTGTACTTTCTTTAGGGCAGGGCCACACTAACTTGTTTTGTAAATAGAATAGGATTTGCCTGTGATATGAACACATGGTTATTTATGTATTAGCTCCTAAATTAAAGAAACAAATAGAGGAACTTTTTGTTACAGCTCGCGCCAAACTTTATGTTCGCTCTGAAGTTGACTTAGATGCATTTTGCACAGATCCAGGGTTTGCTCTCGACCCTGGATATCCATTACTTGTTTTAGCTTCGGAACGAACAAAAAATTTGACAGAAGCTGTATTATTCAAATATTGCAACACACAGCATCGGCGCCCATTATTGCTTATTTATTGACCGAGAATTAGACTCCAGCATGGGGAAATAATTTCTATGAACTTTCCAGCATAATACGTAAAATCGGGCGGTTTTTTGTAAATTCGTTTCCTTTTGGCAAACATATTTAGATACGAATCACATAACTGGTTATTAAATTAAAAAATCATGATACGTTTTGAAGAACCATTTCTATTGCAACGCCCCCTGGTGGCCCGTAACTGCACAATATATTTCATTATCTGTTTCTAGATGATACCTATGTAATGCAAAAACCGCATTAAAATCAGTCCAGTCGTTTAGAAGATACACATTTACTGCAGCGTTCCCTGGTGGTTAATAACTGTAAAACTTATTTAGCAACTTGTTTTAGGATAGTAGGTATAATGCAAGGATCTTAAGCCTAATCCTTTATTTGCTGCAGAACAACATTTTAAATGTTAGTTTATGTAAGAAAGGCTTCCCACTAAGCAGTGACTGTTGTACAGGCCCAAAATGTATATTTATTTAAAAACTACTAATGATAACACTAGCTTCAAATTCTGGTATTTCGCAACTATTTAGTGAAAAATTCTACTGAAAAAATATTTATTAGCTTATTTCTAATTTATTGTTAAGTGTCAATGAATTGTTTTTTGGTATGGCTTCAACTCTTAGACCAATTTATACAAAACAGTAAAAAATTCTCACAATTTAATTAAAAATTAAAGATTTGCATATATAACTACAATGCAGAAATATGTAAACATAATTAGCATATTGGCAAGACTTTGCGAAACAAAAAAAAAATCTAATTTTAATGTAGGATTTTAAAATTTTCGACTTCATTTAACACGACATTCAAGTTTCGAGAACTGAAGACACAACTAGACCCTTAATTAGTAAAATAATATATTACCCGGTTATGTTGCTATTAAGATTAGATGTTTGGTAGTTGAGCTGCATCGTGCATCACAGTGTGACCATTTAAAGTAGATTTTTGCTATTTAGTAGTTTTAAGACTTCAAATAAAAATTATAGCTAGCATAAAAGTTTTCAAAAATTAAATAGTAATTTCGTATTTTAATTGATATAATTTTTTAAAATGTATCCCAACATTATTTATAATACAATTTATCTAAATTATTTCTATATTTGTCTTTTTTGATTTCTAACAATAATGTGTATTCGTATTTTTTGCTATGGCAACTCAATATTCACTCTACCGTCGTCATAACTTCGAGTGGTTATCATCCCCAAAATAATAAAAAAATTATTTAATTCATTTAAGTTTTTTTTTCATGTATAAAATGTTATAATTATTTCTATAATCCTACACTGGCAACACCGCAAGCTCTGTCATTAGTGCTCAGATGCAAAACGTCCAATCTTAATAGCAACGTAACCCGGTAGTATCAATAATCATTAAATTAATACATACAAATAATACATAATTTGGATAATAAAAAGAAAATACAACAACTTAAATACGGTGGTTACTTTATATACAAAAAAAAATACTTTATGAAAAATGATTTTTTTGTTAATCCCAAAAGTTGAAATAAATAATTGTAAAAATATATTTATAAGATAACATTTAATACATAGTTTAATCTACTTAAAACAAATGCAATAAAAATTAAATCCAAAATTACATTAGTAAAAAACAAACTATTATAATTCAAGTTCAAGGCTTGATTTGTGTAAAAATAAAAATAATTTTAAACTTTTGTTGAAAAAAATGACAACACGTGCTACGTTGGCTTAGATTAATATATGCATATAATGTATAATTTATATAATTTCCCAACTATCAGCCTTTTAGACTTTTCCCAAATTCTTTTATGAAAACTGCTTCACAATAATCCATTAATTCATTTTGACATATCGACAAAATATAATTTTTTTTATCTTTCCCTATTTATCATTACCTTTTAACTAGTCATCAATCATTATCAATCAATTGTCTCTGTTAATTAAATGGGTGGTGACCTTCAATCTGACCAAATACAGTTAATGAGTAGCGAATAGGTCAATGGGTTTATTTGAATAGGTAAAGAGGCAGTAGCTTTATGATTCCAATTAAGCATCACTGAAAAATGATCTACATTTAAAAATAAGTGATATATCTATTTTAGTAAGATTATACTTTTATAGCAAGCAGTATGGTATTGTCATCCATATTTTATAAATTATTAATCTAATACAGCATCGGAATACTTATAGTTCGAGACATGAGTCTTGGGCGACTGTGGTGGAAATAAGCGTATGTACACTGTTCGATCGATAACACGAGCGAATCTGATTTCCGTTCGGGATACGCGAGCGTTTGTCGTGCCGTCCCGCTCCGCTTCGTGTTGCCAAACAGATCCAAACTGAGCCGATGACCCAACATCCGTGTCTCGAACTGTATTGATTACTAAGCAAGGCTTGACATATAAAAATTTTAATCTACTCTCGTTTTAAAATTACGCAGCATGTAACGGACGAAAGCCATACACTTATTACAGGATAATGATTTTGAAATTTTAACCCTTCAGAAGTACAAATGCCGATTGTATCTGAAGCGGCAAGCCTAAGCGTTATTTCTCGGTGGACTAAGCTTGAAAAATGTAATTTTCTAAAAATGGGTACCCAGCGATATAACATTTTAATTCAAAAAATAAATATCTGTATCTCAGAGATATATAATATGAATTAACAAAAAAAAAAAATTACCAACATTCATTGCTGTTATTTTCCAATTTTGAATATAATTTTAATTTCCTCTTTAATTAACAATTCAGAAAGAAATTTTGCTGTTTTCCTCTCCTTTTACAATAATTATAAAAAACACTTATTGTCCTATGTCTCTGAGATACAAAAATATAGTTAGGAGCCTAAAGTTAATTGAACATATAAAAAACAACTACATTATTTGTAACTAGCGAGTCAAACCTACGATTGTCAATGTTTAAAATAGATATGTTTTGAATGCATAAAATATATATTCAGCACGTATTGTCATCTAGAAGTCAATCAGTCCTCTTCTTGATGTGGAAACAGTTTATTCGGAAGTGTTCGCACATTTGTTGGACCTGTTCGAAACACAAATAGATTTTAATCACCATCAATAATGGTCTTTTGAGCAGGATAGAACTAAAATTGAAGTTAGTGATAAGCAGAGATTACAGATTTTCATTACTATAATTACATATTTCTTTCCCTTCATCGATATTCATCAATAATTAAATACAAGATCGTGGTTTCAGATATTAAAAAACTGGCTCGTATTTAAGATATGGCAAATATGATCAACATATGTTTGCTGGGGTGTACCTTACCCACCTTTCCAGTAAACATCGGCTTTATATGCGACGTTATTTTTGATTCTCATATTTTTATGCAATACACAACCAAGTATTAATATTGTGACGTCTATCTATACTAGCACCTCGACATGTCATCGAACTTACTAGAAAAGTTCCCACGGCCATTCAATAAAGCAGAAAAATCCACATAGAGAAATAAATTCCACGAATTGAAAAAAATAAAATGCAAGACGGCCTTACAAAGCGAACGCCTCGATATTTCGAAAAAACATTTTCGAGACGGAAGGAGTGGCCAGACAAAGCAGGCGAACGACCACCCACAGCGACAGACGCACGTGCGAGTAAGTTTCCACGATAAAATGGAAGTGTAATTATTAAATTAAATGTTCGAGAATTAGAATATTCGCGACGTCTGACTCGTGGAGGGGAAAAGGGTATGAATGCGATGGTCAGTCGTCGAACGAGACAGTTTTTGAGAATAAGTCAAGTGCGATTAACTGCGAAGTGTGGAGTGAAATAACGGTACAATTTGTGTTCGATATTATTTGTTCTTAAGTTGGTTTGTGATTTCGTCTTATAATAAAATTAAGTTAAATAAAATTAATGTTTTAGTGCATCCCCGATATCCGGACGACTAGCCCGTAACAATATAAAAATATGAATATTTTTTCTAAATATTACTCACTAAAATAATAACAATTTATCCCCCGTATAAGGTTGAAATAATGTTTATTTTGAACCATATTTTCGATAGAAAACATAAAACCAGTATGTTAAAAAAAGTGTTTCTAGCCAATGCTCACTGACAACTTGTTCAGTCGATTATCAATATTTAAATATTATCTAAAGCGAAACAGAAAATTGATCATACGTGGTTTGCAATACGCTTAGAACAATTACTAAAGTTATAGAAGACATTCTTGTATTTACATATATTTGTTTCATTTTCCACATGTTTTCCACATGGTAAATTTCAGTGTGAGTGAAAAAGATGTAAGTGTATGTGACAGTTTGCTCCAACCTGCTTGTACCCCCTTCTCAGTGACATTAGTCTGACTGGTCAGACGGACGTTTGCATCAAATTATTTAAATTTTTGATAATATAGGAGTAAATTATCAAATAAATTTGTGCGAATTAAATTCGCCACAAAAATGGCTTGTGTTGCAATAAATGCTCACAGTCACAGTTCCTCAAAATCAACAACAACAATCAACATAAAATGAAATATTTTCATTCTCCATCGGTAAGCACCAAATGCCTATATTTTGCTTTTAACCACTAAGAAATGAACAATTTTATTATCAAGTATTTTTAAACAATAACCTACATTACACTGACAATATTAAAATTACTTAACTGTGACAAAACAGCTTAAAAGAAGTAAAAAATAATTAAATTTCATATTTACGTTTGTTTTAGAGACAACAAATTTTTGTTTTTATTGATATTTTATATCGACATCTTATTAATGTACCAATTCGGCCTAATAATCTTCACATAATATAAAAACCGGCCGAGTGCGAATCGGACTCGCACACAAAGGGTTTCGTATCACCATACAATATAAAAAACGAGCGCGACGTTAATCAAACTTAACCATTAATCGTTATTATTTTGTAATTTAAGAATTATTGTTTAAATATATTTCATTTTTATTTCGTTAGTTATTTAGACGGCGCTCGACCCTATCCGGCTAATCCGAAAAGTAATAACACGAGTGCACTAATAGCTAGAGACAATTTTTATTACTTATTTTATTACAGAGAACCTTTGACTTTTAGTATCGATTTTGAAGAGAATAAGCTCTGCAAAAGAAAGCGTAAATTTATAGTACCTGTAATACAATAATGACGTAATGTAACACAATGTAGTTTTCATTATAAAATGTTTTTTTTTAATTATCTTTTACAATAACATCACACAGATAAAATGAATCTAGTTTTCGCATATTGGCTAAACGCTATCTGTCATTTTCTATGGAATTTTGTTTTATAAAAGTACATTTTATAAGTTAATCTATTACTCATTAATTGATACAGTCTAGTTAGCTGTGATAGTTTTCCTTTTAACTATGTTATATATACTCCTGTCATTTTTTCCACATATCCAAAAACAACGGTTTAGCTGGTAGAGGGGGGGGGGGGGGGGGGGGAGGAAGGATGGAAGCAACACATGACTCTAACAAAAATTAGGACTTTAGGAGTGCATATCTCAACAACTGTTGACTTATTTAAGACCTATCGTTTGGTACCTCTCGCGTTAATATACGATGAATTATTTTTTTTCCTACTTCAGTTACATGTATGGTGACATATCCCAAAAAAAATTTTTCTTCATTTCGCTACGTCGTTGTGTAGCGGTTCATAGATTACACCTGCCTTCCGAATTTCATCTATATTGCCGATAGTTTCTGAGAAAAAACCAAAGAGAAACAGACAGACGGACGGACGGACATGGCGAAACTATAAGGGTTCCTTTTTTGCCATTTTACCACGGAACCCTAAAAAATGCAAGTCCGACTCGTATAAACACGGTTACGCATCCTAAATATGCTAATAAATATGCATCCTATGAAAAATTATGTATAGAATTTTTTTCCAAATATACGGCTTCATTTATCTGTAATATGCCCACAATTTCTAACATTTACCTGCCGGATTACCTTAGTTTATGTTCTTGCATGCTTGAAAAATAGAGTGGGTATTTCTCACTTTATATTAAATGCAATTTACTTCAATGACTTCAGTTTCCGACAACGACGGTGAAAAGTTTGTGCTAAAGTTGTATCTTTTAAGCTACTCCAGGTACCACAATTAATTATTATTATTATTACTAATGCTTAGCAAATTATTATTGTTGTAGTTTTTCTTTGGATCCAGAGATACGAAGTGAATGGATAAAAGTCGTTAAAACAGTAAACTAGACACCAAGTAAACGGTCGTTTGATTTAAATGGACATAAGGGATGAATTAGGTTTTGCTAGTGCCAATGCGAGGGGTGAAGTAGACCGAAGAAGTGAGCCACCCAGAAGGCTCAAGAAATTGTGATTTACCTATAACACATGATTTATAAAGTAATTTGTTGTAAACAGCCATATGCTGAACCTTTCAATTATGTATTAGTTTAAAGGTTTAGCATATGGCTGTTACGAAACTAGTAAAATTTTAAACTAACTTTGGTAATTTTTTTTGACACATTACATTGTATGGTTTAAAAAGTAGTAAATATTCATATTTTTCATTACATATCCTTTCATTTGATGTATCACATAATGAATTTGATTTTTTTCTAATTTGCGTTCCAAAATGAGAATTGATTTATCGTTTAGATTTTCCTGTTATCATTAAAACTATGCATTTTTAATAACAAGTTTTTTTCATTTATTATGTCACATGATGAATGCACTTACATACGTTTTTTAAATTTTTTTAATTTGCAATCTAAAATTGATACCCAATATCATTTCCTTTCTAAAGCGTTAGAAAGGACATGATATTGGGGATCAATTTTAGATGGCAAATTAATGAAATTAATAAAAATTAATTAATTAATAATTCTACATGTTAGAACAAGTTAAACATATGTAAAATTTACATTCCTTCTATGACTTTAGTAATTGTTCTGAGGCAATATGTAAGCAAGTCATTCAATAATGAATTGAGCAAAACTGTCATTAGTACTGGAAAAGTTTAACAGCGAGTTGCACCAAAAGAGATTAGATAACCACGATGACCTCAATGTCTGCGCTTTTGTCATTGAAAATGACTATCAAATCCATTTCACGGGAGACGCATTTTCGGCCATAACTCCGAGGGTATGAAGTCTAGCCAAGATTTTAAGATTTTAAAAGATTAAGAATTTAGTTGTGCATTGTATGACATCAAAATTTTGGAAATCGGTTAAATAGTTTTTGAAAAAAATTGGAAAATGTAAAAAAATCGGGATTTTTTCGGAATTTTTTTTTACTAAATCCAAAATATTTCAAGAACGGGGACCGATATCGAAAATAAAAAAAAAATTGTATCTCGGCCATGAACGTAGCTACGATTTGAGACCAAGTTTTTGGAAATCGGTTGGTAATTGTAAGAGAAATTATTTTCGAAAGATGAGATTTTTTGGTCGATCGCTTGTGTTTGTGGATATAAGTTACTATATTTCAGAGAGTATTCGTCGGATCGCTTCAAATTGTTATACCAAAGGTTAAAAGGCGTCGGTAGCTACAGTTTGAGACCAAAATTTTGGAAATCGGTTAAAAATCGAACAAGAAATTTGACATCACATGTTAGATTTTATGGACTTCGGGAACTTGTTAACATTACGGTCATCGCCTTTCGGCCTGTATTCGTTCGAATGCTTAATTATCGAGTTCAGAACGTTTAAGGATATCAGAGGCTGCAGTTTAAAACCTAAATGTTTCAAATATGTTGAACTAGCGACCCGCCCCGGCTTCGCACGGGTAGCAGAGAATTTTTTCGTTGATTTATTTCTGAGTTTAAAGAGTTGAAAAGAATAGTGCCACGTTTTCGTGGCAATAAAATAAAATAATCTGTGAAAATCGGGTTTGGGTAGGTTCATTTTCAATGAAACCGATGGTTGCGGGGACTGCAAGATCTGTGGATTTTTTGTACAAGACATGGAAGTCATCATAGTTCCAATTAAAGTATAGCCGTCAGTTTTTACTTTATACAATATACGTTTACGTAATCTCTTTTGGTGCAACTCGCTGTAAGCGTGTTCGCCAGCAACAAAAACGACAACATTGTGTCATGTACAATGGCACAGAAACGTCATCGAAATACGTGAAGTACGAAACATCAATGAGAATTTTGACAGAGCATAGTTCCAAAGTATTCGAGTATGCGTAGAATGTGTATAGCATGTAAACGATTAAAATTGAAAAAAACTCACCACACAAGTTCCATAATGTATATGAGCTAATATGACCAATGCTAAAAGGGTATATAGAGCCGTTATTTCGTACTGAGGCCAGAAAATAGATAATCCGGTGGCAAAAGTCAATGGCCACAGTATCCATGATAAACTCTCACAACGCTGCCCGCTCATCTGGCTTACTATCAGACGGCACTAAAAAATAAAACAATAAGATAATAAATGCAGTTTCTTAGTCACGGGGCCAATATTCAAGGTCACTGGGAGAATTCGATAATGTTTAGCGCGACTAATGACAGATTTATTAATTTATACGCTTTGAAAATAAGAGTGAGACCGTTTATTTCTGTTTACACAAAAACATTATAGTGCATAGAGATTTTATTAAAAATATGCAGTATAATGTTGACCCTGCGGTGGTTGCGCGGTGCGGGAGGGGTGATTTCGCGCTGTCTATTGGTCCACTACAAATAGCGCGGATGCACTCCTCCCGCACTGATCCGTCAATCCACGGCATCACGATAATTTGTCAATCACAATCTTCATTAAAATTATATCTTTTTCTGAGTAGTAAGTGTTATCTAAACAATTCGTTTTTGAAAAAAAATATATTGTTATTTAATTATTGAAATTGAAGTATTTTTCCAGAAAAAAAATTATCGATACAGCATGGTTATTAAGTCAAACATAAATATACAAAGCATAAGAAAACGGCGACAACAGGTGTAGCGGGGAGGGGTATCCCACCGGCGGCCACCGCAACTGTCAGCCGCCTGCGCATCGTCGCGATACAATAAATTTGCGGCGCTGTATCTTAATACTGAATAGATACTAAACGATATAACACGTATTTTATTATAATATAGAAATTTGGAAGATGACGAAAAAAATCATGCGGTATAAAAGAAATTCTTTATCTATAAACTAAGACCACACCACATAGACAGTTGTCGGTTAATCGCAAGGCACCGGCGGACGATGCCCGCCATCAGCTACCTACTGTGAGATTCTACAAAACGTACAAAAATTGTAGTCATGTTGATGGATACTTGTTGCTGTGGCGAGTAGTCCGTTTGCTGAAAGCCTAAGTTTAATTGCAGATATTATCTTTTCCCCGCACACCTCAAGTCCGCCCCTAAATGACAGAAAGTTACATGGGCGAAATCATTAGCTTGTTACAATACTTACAGCAACATTACTAAACAGTGTTCCTATCAACAAAAACACCATCCTCGGATCATATTCTATTATATTATTTGGTGATTTCACAACCCATAGTGTAGACATTCCAAAGATGGCGAACAGCGACCAAAGAGGTCGTATCATTTCAGTGAACGATCTCATTTTGCCTGTACGCTGTTTGTAAGACCTGTGAACAATAAAAATGAATTTATACTTCACTTTTTTTAAAGGACAATGTCCATTGCGCTCACTTTTTCTAATATACCGTCTTTATGTTTCTTATCAAAAATTAAAAATAAAAAACCAAATTTTTCTCATTTAATTTAAAAAAAAATGTAAGTAATAAAATCTTTTTGAAAATAAGTTTTTATTTTCAAATCTGGACTTAAAAGGAAACTGTAACATTGAGTAAAAATACAGGAGAACCCCATTTTAGTTACTGATTAAATTCGCAGGTGTAATGCATATATAACAAAACTTACAGTATAAAGAATTTTTAAATATTGGGCTACTACTTTTCCTACTGCTACTACGGAAGGTGGAGAACCGTGTGCGGTGGCGAGCCTTGGGGGAGGCCTATATCCTGCAGTGGAGAGACACGGGCTAATGATGATGATGAGCTACTATTCTTTAGCTCAATATGGTTAAAGCCATATTAGGTCAGTTCAGCCCATAGAATAAAAAATATTATAATAGTTTTTTGGAAGATATGGTTACTTCATTTAAATTAAAGAATTTCCCTCTCCTTATTATTGTCTAGCTAGGCATATTTTTCAATTGGTTATGACCACTTTTTCTAACATACCATTTTTATGTTTTCTACATTACACATACAGAACATGTTTCCAAATAAAAAACTGATTTCATTGTATCAATAATGATTTAACTCGTAGTTTCTTAGTTATTAATTTTTCTATATGGTGATTGATTAGACCGGGTATGACGACATACATACTCTCCCGTACGAGTATAGAGTTGAAAGGGATTCTATGTCTCTGATTGACAATTGCTTCGTTAGGAATATTCAAAATGGCGCATGTATAGTGACATACTTTTGGTGATGTTAGGTTTATTTTACTGATTTTGATTATGTCATTACTTGTTTAATTTCTTTCTAATATAGCGACAACACTAGCGTGTTTCCTGGATATGCGCTACATAAGTGCATAGCACATACATGCTACAACCTAGTGTCACTTCTGTTCATAACGTACTTGGCGTGTAGAGCACCGACATATATATACCTAGGTACATTTAAATCGGTGGTGAACTTACCGAACTAAACAAATTAAAAAAAAAATCAATAAAAATGACAGTTTAAACATATTTTTCTTGGTAACCGTTAGTTTGCGCCATATAATAACTAATAACCGTTAGTTCTACGTGCTCTATAAGCTTGCAGTACGTTCAGCCGAACACCCGGTATTTTGTAGTAACCGGAGATAGCACTGCTAGCATAAATCGTCCGGGTGCGACGAAACAAGTCAGCTGATGAAAGTCTAAGATTTCTTTGATTGGCCCAGATACTGTAATGCTACTTTCATAAGGCTTCAATGGCGCGGCACGACAATATTTTTATCTACGTGAAATAACGACTTACTTGTGTATATTGTACAATGACACGGGCACATTTGCGATCAACCCAGTGCCATATATGGTCCATTCGAATAAATTCGCCAAAGTTTGTTCGGCGAACAAATATTTCTTGTAAAAACTTGTACCCTTTATACCCGTAAAGATAAACATCAAGGTCGCCGACTGGAATAACAAAAAAAAAAAACTAGTCATAACAGGTAAAATAATAACACAACATGACAATGCACAAAAAAATGACCTTTAGCAAATACATATTCAATAAACGTTGGAGCGTACGCGGTAGTGAGCAATTTACTATTATTCGTGTTATTTGATCGCTCCTATAAATTGTGCCAAACATCTAGTTCTCTTTGAAGACGAGATATGTTCGGCTTTGCACAAATGTGGGGTTCGCTCTCGCCCCGCGAATATCTAATTTTTTTTCTATGACACTACTTTTCTTCCACTTTAAAACGGACATAAATTTTGGCTCAAGCTGTACCTCTCGTGACTATCTTTCAGTATTATTTTTATATTTATACCTGGTGTCCGGTTGAACGTAGTCCAAATTTATAGGGCGCGTAGAGCTTACCGAACTAAACAAATACTTTTTTTAAAATGATAAAAATAAATTTTAAACATGTTTTCTTGGTAACCGTTAGTTTGCGCAACTTTTTGTTTAGTTTGATAGGCTCCACATGCTCTATAAGTTTGGACTATGTTCAACCCAACACCACCTATAATAGCTGAATCTCTTTGTTCGGCTATCAAATAGCATATTTTTATTTATCTGCGTAAAATGAATCGTTTCGGACGGCTTAGCTCATAGCATTGACAAAAAAACCTAACCCTGGAAAGGGCCTTTGCGAAACCAAGGTGACACGCCATAGGATATATGTGTCAAATGGTAATGCGAGGGGGGGAAGGCGAAGGGGAGGAATGGGGGGGGGAATCATACATATTATAACAGGTAGACGGAAGCAGGATTTAGATGAGAGTAAAAGTGTGAAAGGAAATGAGAACAGTGGTGAGATCGGAAAACGACTACAAAGGCGTAACATCTGTCCGCACGGGCGAAGCCACGGGCGGAAGCTAGTTAAGTATATGACAGATATGTATCGGTATACAGATATGTAGCAACGCAACTATTTAATAATATAAAAAAACACAATAAAGTGGCACTCACCCACATACTGACATCATAACCCCAGGGCAAAAACAATATTCCAGTGTTGTACTTTTCCCAATGACTTAGATAAAAGTTGAATAAGATGCTCCACAGTATAAAGTACACTCTGTAAAAAAATATATAACACATATTCTTTATAGGTATTACGAAAAACTGTGCGGCTCTGAAATGTGATGCGTATGCTTTACTGCGCAGGTCTGCCATACTTTCTCGGCGCAACGCTATTATGAATTTATGTTACTGTGACGTTTTTGTAATTAACTCCAGAGCTGCACATAGGCAAGTATTATACATGGAAGATATAGTCGAATTTAGTGCTCTCACCAGCTCTCACCTTGTCCCTGAACCCGAAATACATATTTCCATAATTTCATCCAATTGTTTGTTTGAACGCTTTTAATCCAAGAACCATTAAGCCAATTTTGCAGACACTTTCACATTTACTTTACTTTTGACTGACCGAGTCGTTAGAGACTCTACCCGCAGAACCAAAAGTCGCGGGTTCGAGTCCCGCCCGGGACAAATACTTGTGTGCATGACAATGTATATTTATTGTGTTTAGGTGTGAAATATATATATATATATACATATCAGTTGTCTAGCACCAATAATACAAGCTTTGCTTTGTTTGGGACTAGATGGCGCCATATAGTATGTCCCCGGTATTTTTATAATTTAAATAGATGATGTTATTAGTTTTAAGAGCAGAACGGTAAAAAAAGGAAAAAAATAATATAACATGGGGATTTTCAAAATAGATACTACATGAATGTTTGTTTGTTCCTTTGTAAAGCTGTAGAGACAAAACGTGTGGGCAGATTTTGATGATTCTTACTACAAACAGTTTGTATTAATTTGTGTCACATATAAGAAAACCCACTTTTTTGTATGGGGACCCCTTTTAATTTTTACCTTAATTTTGTTATTTGTTGTTATATAAATCAATGTTATAGCAGCAATAGTAGTATACACTTCATGTAAATTTCAAGTGTAAGCAATGTTCTCACAACTATCAAACACCAAAAATGGAAAAAGACAAGTTTAATTTTAGGAGGGAGGACCCCCTTTAATTTTTATTGTTTGATGTTATAGTAACCATAGTAATGCAAACGCAGTGAAAATTTCAACCGTCTACCTATTACAGTTCAAACTACACAGCCCTGTGACAGACGGACGGATGGACGGACAGCGGAGGCTTAAGAATAGGGTTCCTGTTGGTACCTTTTGAGTACCAGATCTTGAAAAATGAATGTCAATAAATTATGACAAGTGGGGTATCATTGAAAAAGTCTTCAAAAAGAGATCTTTAAAGTACAAGAAATGTTTAGGTTTCTCAAATTATTTTTCTTTTTGAATGACCTTTAACAATTTAAAGTTGGCTGGTAACCGTTCTCACAAAAAAATTTTGGCTAAAAAGGGTTAAATTATGACAGTTTATTTACCTTATAGGCGCCAACGAGAAATCTGCTCTTCCAAAAATGGAATATAAACAGGCCGGTATGAAAAACACTGAATAAGAGTCTAAGCCGTGATCAAATAGTTCACCTAAAGGTCCCGATGTTTGTGTACGACGAGCTTGTTTACCATCTATACCATCTGGAACAATAATATCATTTAGTGAGGAATCCCAAACAAACAAGAAACAGTTGGCGATGTAATCATATGCCTATACGTATACTACGTAGACATAGTAGGTATTACACAATTACATCCAGATACAGAATAAATAGACATATACTGTTCATGCACATAAATATTTGTCCTGTGCGGGAATCGAATCCGCTACCCTTGGCTCCGTTTGTAAAATCTCTAACCACTCAGCTAAACAGTCAGTCATGGCATATCAGATGGAATAGTACATGCAAAATATCTATGCGACTCTGAAGCGTGATGCGCCTGCCTACTTGCGCAGGTTCGCCATGTTTCCGGACGCAATGCTTCTATGAAAATAAGTTGCGACGTTATTGTGACTACTTCAGAGCCCCACAGATCACTTTCACATAATGTACTGATGGGAATAATTGGACTTTTTCCCCAATGTCCCTGATTGTGTGCGAGTTTGAATTTCCAACGGCCCCTTTAACGGCTAAGTCCACGGTGATCTAGACGTTGGAAATGATTGAGAAATGTTATAATTTATTATTTTAATTCTAATTATTAAACAAACAAACATTTAATTGGAATATATGGGCTTTCTGATTATTTCTGTTATGAATATTAATACATAAATAAAAACTCACCTAAAGTGTAAGCAGCAAATAGAAATACAGCCAATAATATCCATATAAAATGCGGTATCACTTCAGTTTGACCGTTGCTCAAAATCGCCTTATCTGTTGCATTGAAGTTTGTGACTGGTGTAGAGGCAGCAAAAAAATCATAGTCATAAATGCTCAGCAATACAAAATCGAGTACCGTAAGCAGAAATCCAATGAATGTAAGAAGATTAGGTGCAACCCATAGTGGTACATACTGGAAAAAAAGAATTTTATACGAACAATACGAGATTTTATATGAGCAAAATTTATGAAAAACCATTACTCCCACCAACAGCGGGAGGAATGTTATATGAAAATCTATAATTCCTGCTGTCTTTTCTAATATTAAAACACAAACTGCGTTAATCTATATAAAAAAAGCGAGCGGATTTCTTTTAGTGATATATAAATTGCTTAATTTACATAAATATTTTATTAAAAAATATCCTCTAGAAGCGATAGTGACAATTTGTTGACTCCAATAGAATTAAATGAAGCTGCTCAAGCAGTTGACTTGTTGGAACCGGGGAAAAGCAGCTTTAAGTTTTAATAATTCTAGTAATTTTAATATTAATTTTACTAGTATTAATTCATAAACATTTTATTTGTTTCATTTTCCTCGTAGGTGCAGTATAAAGTAGAATCACCCTCCGCCTACGATGTCGGGCACGGGATAATAGTTTCGCACTATACCTATTACTGGTATCATATCTACCTGTTTAGGTCCATTGATTTTGTGTCAAATACTTACATTAACTATTTTATTCCAAAATGGATGCATAACATACACACTTAAAGGGCTTGTGTCAATTGCCATATACTGAAAAAAAAAAGAACTTAATTAAGGGTACTTAGTATGTAATTTTGACATCCGACTATATTAATATGTATATTTGCTTCGAAAATATATCTCTAGGAAATTTATAGTTATCAACTAATTAGTGGTCCCTGAGCCCAAAAACAATTGTTTTGTTTTTTCGAACTTATACCTAACCCAAGAACCATGTTATGCAATTTTGACAAAATTTTCACATTTAATAATAATAACAGCTGGGACATCCCACACAGTGCCATCTAGTCCCAAAATAAGCAAGCGTTATGCTTGTGTTATGGGTTACTAGGCAACTGTTATACATACTTAAATATTGTTTTTTTTTTTTTTACTATATTATGTTAATATGTACCTACATATATAAATATTTTACACCCAGACCGGGAACGAAATAAACATGTTTGAATGAACGAAATTAACATTTAAGTAACTGTACCTAGTATTATAGTTCAATACTTAGGCTGATATTCTGTTTTTAGGAATAAAGCAGTAAGAAGAAAAATTATGTAGGTACCTTATTAAAATAAATTATGTAAATATAATGATACGGGGACATTTCACACTCTGCCATCTAGTCCTAAACTAGGCAGAGCCTGTATTATGGATATTAGACAATTGATAGAATTTTTTAAATATAATATATACCTACATATATAGATATTTTACACATGGAACAAATAAACATGTTCATGCACACTAATGTTAGTCACAGGCGAGAATCAAACCCACAAGCTTTGGTTCTGCAGTTAACAACTTGACCATTCGTTTAGTCAAAAGGTACATATTACGACTGACAAAATGTCTGCATAGTTGTTGTGAAAGGGATTATAATACTTGTAGATAAGAGAAAAATAACATGGCCTCATGGCCTTTTGGAACATTAATAAAATGTGAGTTAAGCATGTATACTTGAATGTTTATACCTAATATGCCTATAGATGCATTTAGACTTTCAAAATGTGTATCACTTTGTTGACAATGTACCTACAATTACTGAGATCTATAGGTGCTGTGTAGAACTCGTGTTTTTCCATTTTGAGTGAAGTCATTAAAATTAATGAACTTCATACATTATCTACATAACTTTATTAAGTTCTGATTATGGATGAATATTGAATATATGACGAAGGTTTTGGTACGGCTTTCCAAAACTACCACCCTAGAAGTATTAATAATAATTTGGGGGATGGTGGAACGAGGACACGAAACGAAAAGAACATACTCATTACCACAAACATGAATTCGCTCCTTTCATTGACCTATTCAAAGGGTCGACTATTGAAAGAGGGAATAGGCTTCAATATTAAAATAAATTGAAAACACCAAATACGTTAAGAATTTTCTAACCAAATTTTAATAACAAGTGAAAATTCGATTTGCGTGGCGCTCGGCGGGCGCTGCCGCGACACGCTCACCTTCCGCGTTTTTTATGTTCCTAGTGTTGGAACCATCGATTGTTGGAACAGTAGTCGGAGTGCCCATATATTCGGTTTTTATTGTATTTTTATTTAAACTAATCTAACCTACCTATTGATTGAAAAATGGTGAAAAAGCAACCTAAATTGACCGAATTTCTTGTAAACATTCTTGCATGTACCAAACCTAAACAGTTGAAACTTATTAGAAGAACAGCTGGTCATTTAGTGTTAGTTTCAAGTGCTTTGAGTTTGAAGGCTATCAAAAATGTCTTAGGAGCAGGTATATATTACTCATTTTTAATTTCCTTTTTTTGTATTGCCGTATAAATTTCTAAAAATTCTAAAATTTGGTTTAATCTGTTCACCTTGCCCCCCTCTTTCTTATTATTAACACCCCTATGGTGATACATGAATAAGTACATGAATAAAATAAACTAAAATAATTGTTTAAGTTAAAAAACATTTGTAATTAAACATTTCATCAAGCAGAATATAAAATTTTAGTTTACAAGAATTGGGTGAAGATATAGGATAGGTTAATTATAAATTTAATAAATAAAAACATGATAAAAACATCGTCAAAATACCTGTTTGTGTAAAATTTGAATTCCGAATAGGATTTTTTTTTCATCCGTACGGTTATATAACCTACACGGTGGTATTTACCTTGTAATTATCGAAGCCCTCCAGGTGTTCCCTGGATAGATATTTGTAGTGTAACATGTTTGCAGCGTAATTACAGATTAATTAGGTAAATGCTAAATCATGATTAAAGAACTACCTATAACAAATAAATTTTTATTTACATATTTAATTTGTTACACCTTATCACGAATGCCATGACTGATTCCAATTACGCATACAATTATAATCCAAATATTAAAAAATAGTTATGTACATGAAAATTACTAATAAAGATTGAGATTACGAGTTACGAATAATCGTGGTTACAAATTATGAACTAAAAGTAAATTATTCCACATGATTCCATAGAAAATATAGATTGATATAGATATAGATAAACATGAAAATACAAATCTCATTTAGAGCAATTTTAAGAGTGAAATGAGTGAATGAATTGAATTGGAAATTAGAAAGAATCGAGGAATGAATACTGTCGAATTAATAGGTTGTCAACTCGTCATATCCGATCTTGTCAATCATTGTGTTACTAAAAATAGTTAAAAATCAAAGAACTAAAATATTTTTTTTTCAATAAAGCAAAGAATAAAACAGCTTTTATCTTATTTTGAACCAAATTTTCGTTAGAAAACATAATAACTATACGATAGAAAAAAGGGTCTACTGAATGGTATTTGTCCGTGGGTATTTGTGGGAATGAGACAGAATTCCTTTACCTCTGTTATGTTAATATATTACACTTTTCACGTAGGTTTTGATTTTCATCATATTGAGAAAAAGATCACTATAAATGTGTTTGCATGTGTGCTAATGTGTGTTAGAGACTGAAATTTCTCATCGATTTCCAAATATTGTCATACATGTCAATGTATTTACTACAACTTAAACCCTTGGAGTCCTCCGTGGTGAAACAGATGAAACTCGTGAAACTAGTTCCATACTTCCATCTCAAAGCCATGGCCCTTAGCTCTTGCTCTTTAGAAAAATAATATCAATCATAAATAAATCAATCTGTTTCAATCTGTTCACCATTTGTCGACTCAATTACTCTATCCACAAACAAGGTTTGTGCCGCGCCGCTTCTTTCTCGACCACGCTGGACGACGCCATTACGTACGTACATCACAGACATGGTCGAGTTCAATTTCAACCAGTCCCACAGACCAGTTCGTTGAAGTCTATCTGCTAAAATCCGCTTCTATTTTTGTTTGAACTGTGTGATTTATATTTCAAATTGTTTCAAATCAAAATATGATAACTTTTATCATAAACCTTCTCTCGTGTGACGTAAGTAAAAATGAAATGATGCTCTAGCACATACGAACCTCAAGCTTGCCTTAAGCGCGCAACGCAGTGTCTTGAACATTTAAATACTAATTTACTATCTATCTTAAACATAAGATAATGTTTTCTAAACCGTTTCATATGAATTGGGATGTTATATATATTTGTGGAACTAGTACCTACTGCAAGTGCCTACACATGGCCTACACGTTTCAGATAATTACATAGCTTTCCAATGCAATACTTAAAGATTTTATATTAGATATAAATAAAAACTGATGTATGTTTACGCTTACCAGATCTGATCATTTACAAATATCAAAAGGGGTAATGTAGCACAGTATTGCCCTAGTAATTCATTGCCCAAAAGGTTAAATATGATGGCAAACGACCCATCAATATCTAATTTAAAAAGTTAAATGTTACATTGAGTTGTAAAATTCAAAAGCAAAACACAATGAGAACATCTCACTAGCTTTGCCTAGTCAATTCTTGTATGTATATAGGGTGAGGTTTTAATGACCAGCCCAATTTTAATATAATATCTTTGGTAGAAAACCGATAGCCGTCTTGTTTCCTTTTAGTATCATTCTATAGAAAAATATTGAGATATGACTACACAAACCTTTCCCGAAAAACCAATCACTCTAGTCACCATTCATACCCGTC
The DNA here is from genome assembly GCA_949709985.1 of Luffia ferchaultella. Taxonomy (NCBI): domain Eukaryota; kingdom Metazoa; phylum Arthropoda; class Insecta; order Lepidoptera; family Psychidae; genus Luffia; species Luffia ferchaultella. The sequence continues at coordinate 13,105,733 of OX453261.1, read as the reverse complement.
GCCCCATTCTGTTTCAAGGACTCGGGCGCGTACGTTTACTATAGCGTTAAGAAGGCAACCAAACATCATTAAATAACACTAGATAAAATAATTTATTATGAAAACGTAACCAATATTATTTATTTATGCAATGAGGTCTATTAGTGGTTACTAACCATCAGGGGGCGCTGCAGTAGATGTGTATCTTCAATACGACAGGATTGATTTTGATACGGTTTTTTGCATTACATTGGTATCGTATCATCTATGAGTAAATAATTAAATAAGTTCTGCAGTTATGGGTCACCAGGGGGCGCTGCAATAGATATGTATCCCTAAAATGGCTAGGAGGATCTTGACGCGTTTTTTCGCGTTACACGGATATGTAAGAGGCGGTTCTTATATATGGTTTGCAGTTCATGGCCATATGTTAATGGGAAAAGAAAAGTGGAACAAAATTATAACATTACTAGCGACCCGCCTCGGCTTCACACGGCCGCCCGGCTGGTGGCGCGATATTTATATTTCGCGATAGCTCCTAAGATATTAATTTAAATTGTATAGTGTAAAGGGCATTCATAATGTGCATAAAATGCTGAAGGTAAATAACGTATTTAATTTGATAAGGATTATTTATTATTTTAATACTGTGTTATGATTAATACTGTATCCATATAAATTGCTTTCCAATTACCTCATCATATGACATCATTTTTTAAACATAAAAGTAGGTATAGAAAACTATCCACAAAATATAGACATATGCCATAGCAGACTTTTTTTTAGTCCTATATAAGATACACAATTCCTCCATACATTATTTTGTTACATCTCAAAAGGATTAGGCAGCGTTTTCGATGAAAGATCCAAGCTGGCTTAATTTTTTTCCGACTTCAACAATAATTGTCATATTTCAACAAATTAGCAAGAAACATTAATAAATTATACACGTAAACCTTCCTCTTGAATCACTCTGTCCATTGGTGTCAACAATATGCCAATCCGTTCGGTAGTTTTTGAGTTTATCGCATTCAGACAGACAGAGGCGGCGAGGTACTTTATTTTATAATAGTAGTGATGGTTCCCAAGAAACAGCAAGCGCAAACATAGTTGGCCTCATAAAAAATGGGAAGATGTCTTTGTGAAACTGAGTTGGAAAACATGGACCAGAATAGCATGTAACAGGCAAGAGTGGAAAATGATGGAAAAGTCTTTGTCGAAGGACAATCAGATCCTAAAATATAGATTAATAGTATATTTTTAGAAATTGAATATGTCACAATATCTGAAATAATTAATATTATGCAGTTATTGGCCACCAGGGGGCGCTGCAATAGATGTTTCTCTAAAACGGCTGGGAGGATTTTGACATGGTTTTTTGTGTTACATATAAGTATCACCTAAGAGAACATTCTTAGATAAGGTTTGTGGTTATGGGCCACCAGGAGGCGGTACAATAGATATATTTCTCTAAAACTGCTGAGAGGATCTTGACGCGGTTTTTTGCGTTGTATAGTTATCACTTAAGAGCGAGGTCTTAGATAAGGTTTGTGGTCATGGGCCACCAGGGGGCGTTGCAATAGATGTTCCTCTAAAACGGCTGGGACGATCTTGACGTGGCTTTTTGCGTTACAGTAGTATCACTTAAAATTAAGAGTAATTTTAACTGCATACACGATTACACAAAAAAAAATCTGAGCGAAACTTGGTCGCCCAATTTTTGTTATATTTCTGCTTAATTCAATATTCTTCTTGTTTAAAGACGGTTTGTTTGCGCTTTGACAAGCTTTATTCGTTAATATAACTTTCCAACCATTTACAATCGGATACCTCATTATGAGTCCCTAACAATATTTATATATTTTTATAATTTACGCAAACTTAAAAAAAATTAACTTATCTGTAAGACTTTAATGCTTAGTATAATATGCTGTGAGATTCTGTTAAAATAATGTGTTTTTTATTTTTATTTTTTTTTTCAGCAAAAATGTGAAGCCATAATAAAATATTGAATTAAATAGTTAATTGAGTTTGAAACTTCATAAATATTTTGTAACTATGCAGCACATTAAAATCGTGAAACCCATGTCGCCATTAATAATAGTTTGCAGAGCGTGTTTGGCTACAGAAGGGAAATTTTATAGATATTATGAATTTCAACTTCAATCATATTATGAAGAAATGATGGGCTTGACAGTAAGTTTGCCTTCATTCATATAGGTGGTACTTCAAATAGAATTTATATAGCTAACGGAAAGAAATATTTAACGACAGACAGATTTCAACTCCATAAACAGCCATGCTGTGTATCTACATGCCTACCACCTGTTCTTTTTTGGATATTGGTTGTGCCTACGTGTATTATAATGTATATATCTTTTTATTTCCTTAATATTCTCCACATCTCGCACTAGTATACAGCAATATTGGATATCACTAATCACATTATTTACTTAACAGATATCACTAATTTACTTTTACATATTTTCTTTTTAAACAGCCGATTGAATGCTATACAGAGCTATGCATATAATTCATAAAATATGAGCCATTTGCCACTCTCTAGTTCCACATAAAACCAGCATCTCGGCATCCTAATGCACAGTGTACGGAAATGCCTTGGGATCGGACATTTTGCGTTCTACCCACCTATCGATAGGCTTTGATATTATTAATTCAGGAGTAGAACTGCCGCGTGTCAATTCGCTCTAGTTTAGGAGAAAAAAATTATCAAACTATGCAATTTTTTTGCGGTTGTTTTTAATAAAAAATTATTATGTCTCGTACCATTCACTAAATCAATATTTTAGGTATTGAGTCTATTAAATGTTTAAATAAAGCATTTATGTTCTTTTTTGCGAACCCAACAGGTCAATATTCTATGACAAAATGGTTTTTTCTGTTTCTAATTTTCTTCTAAAAATAAACATTTACATGAGTACCATGCTCACAAAAAAAATCAGACGCTAATTCCACGCAACTTCAGAAATAATTAAAAAATACGCTTTTACAGTTTTATAGTGACATAGGTTTGTCATATTATAAAGTTTATTCAATCAAAACTTATACTTTGGGTACTAAAAAACGGATAAACATACTTATATAGATTTTAAATACATACAAATTACACGTAATAATATGACATATCCTGACTGAAGAAAAATGAACATTTCCTTTTCATAGTATACTTATTGTATGAACAACAACCAAGACCCGGTACAAAAGACAAATGAATTCTTTAGCGAATGAATGGTGTCATTTTCCAAAGTGTAGGTAGATTTTTTTTTTTATGAAAAAATGGAAAACTTTTCAGGATGAGGTGGTATCTTTTTAGGGCTTATGTGTTTTTACCTGGCTGCGGACAGTAACGTTTTTTGACTGTGTGTGTCTTTTTCTTTGGCAAGTTTTGTAGCGTTAACAACTTGATGGATTTTAACATAAGAGGTGTCGTTAGATTAATCTTAATTGTGGTTTTGCCATAGAGTATATGATATTTAAATATGGCATTAGCGAATTAAAAAAGAGGAGAAATAAAAAAAAAATCGATATTCAAACAATATTTTTTTTTTGCATTCCATCAGCCTATTTGTACCCCACTGCAAGGGCTTAGGCCTCCCACCAGGGTGAAGGGCTTGGAGCTTAAATCCACCACGCAACTCCAATGTGGGTTGGCGGATTGTAACGACCGCCATCTATTGACAGCACCGGGAGCGACTGCTTAACGTGCTCTCCGAGGCACGCAGTCAGTGATAGTTATGTATTTAAGCCTGAAAAACTCATTGGTGCACGCCCGGATTCGAACCACGGCCGTACCGCCTTATGAATTTGTCATGACACCCCGAGCGCTGTGAACCTGATTCAAATTTACAAAGTTGAGTGGCTGTGGTTCAAATTTGGTCATATACCAATAAGTTTTTCAAACAATTTGGATTCTATGTATTACAATATGTTTGTTATCATTTTGACAAAACTACAAAACGAAGCGCCATACTGGATTCATTCTGTTTTATATTATATGGTGATACAGAGCCCTTCGTATGCGAGTCAAATCGCACTTGGTCAGTTTTTCTTAGTTGACTGGTTTACATGTAAATTATGAAGTACCTACCTACTTTTATTTAAAAATGTTTATGTATTAATTTGTTTTATATTCTTCTATTACATTTTTAGTCGCCGGACAATGAGAAACTACCGCAATTTTTTTGTATGGAATGCGCGGCATTGTTACAAAAATTTCACAACTTTAAAGAGAAATGCTGTACAGCAAGGGACATTCTTCTGAATATGTTGCGTAAAGGAGGTGTAAGTGCTTATTTACTGTATGATTTTCTAAATAATAATAATAATAATAATAATAATAACACAATCACAACAACGTCTTGGCCTCAAATTAAGCATTAGCTTGTATTTTGGGTACCAAGCGAAGACACCACATACATATAACAACCAAGACCCGGTGCCAGTATTAATATTCATCATATAAATACTGACCCGACCTGGGATTCGAACCCGGGACCTCCAGCTTCGCAGGCAGGGTCGCTGCCTACTAGGCTAAGCGGTCGTCTTATATAAATTATCAAATAAATGATTTATTTTTAATTACATCTGAATTGCCATCTAATTAGCTTTTTAAGATAGTATATTCAAGAACTAACTTGGCAAAGAAATGGTTTTTATTTACTTTTTTTGATTTTGATTTTAAATCCTTTTTAAAATATTTTTAACTGACATCAGTGCTTGCTTCAACAGTTTTGAGACATGTTTACAAAAACCTAAAATTTAAAAAAAAAAACTAGTTTTTTCATGTAACTGATAATGCTGATCATTTCAATAATGTCAAAACATTTGTCCAAAGATGTTATTTTTTACAAATTTTAGGTTTTAGTACAAATGTCTCGAAACGGTTGAAACTATCAATAATGTCACTTGAAAATATTTTAAAAAGGGTTATTTAGCTTGAATAGTGTTGTGTGTTATGTTTTATTCTCAGAAACGTAGAAATGTGATCGTAAAAATACATAAATAATTTGTTAGCTCTATCTATTATAAAATAGCCTTACTAGACAGGCCCTTGAATTTTGTAATTAAGGAACCAGTTTAGCAATTTTCTGCTATATTATTTATCTTATGACAATTACTAAATTGTATATTCAATGTATTCACACGGAAGGTAAAAGTAATGCCTGTAGATATTAAAACATTACACAATTTCAATATGATTTGCTAAGAACTAACCTGTGTTGACAATTTAAGCAGAACAGTACCAAACTATAAGTCATTCTTAGACATACTATGTCCGCTCGCGCAAGATTGGTCATGACTCCACGTGGAGCATTTGTGATCTGTGCTGCGATTGGCTAATGTTTCTTTTGTGATGTGCCAAAGTAAACATAACAGAGGTTTATTTTTTTTCTTTCGTACATGTGTATTTTTAAATTTTGAAATGCTTTCATAATACACACAATTTTAATGTTATGTATGGGTAATATGTAGATTGGTTATATTAACTCGCATTTATAAATTGATTAAAATTACAACCAATATCATATACTTATATATACTCATTAAATACTGAAATAAAACCATATATAATATTATAAGTTATATTGTGATTTACTTTTCATTGCATTACAATATCTGGTTTATTCACTAAAATCTGTTTTCAACTAAGCAGAATGTTCCTTGAGGGCATAAAAGTACTGCACCTTAATAAATATACCTCTATTAAGTATTTTCAAGCAAATCCGCGAGATTTATCGATCTATTTTTCCCTCCTTTTCCCAGATTACATCTGAAGCAGTCTCAAGTGTCAATAGGAAAGAAGCGAAATTGGTCTCACCTCTAGATGTTATGAAGCTCTCTGATAGAGCAGGAGTGTTTTATAGCGGAGAAGTGAATATTAAGAATATAGAAAAAGTGGAATACACATCTTTAGATCAAGCGGTGATCAAATCGGAAATTCCTAACTTAGATATTGAAAAAGAAGAAGACATGTTTTGTTTCGACGATATCGACGAACACGCCGAGGTAGAAGTCGATATGGTGGAAGACGAAAAGGTGTCAATCCATAATGAATCTGAAGGTAGTGTGAAAAACGAGATCGAGAACGAGGATGAAAAACCGAATGTCAAAGTCTCAAACCGTCGAATAAGATTGTTAGATGCCGATAGCTGGGTAAAAGTTAGTTTGTCCGAAGAAGATGCAGTGAATGAATTCAAGATGAAGTGTCTAGATCCGACATATATGAAATCGCCTTATAAATGCGAAGATTGTTTTAGAGGGTTTTCTAAGGAAGAAATGTACAACAGGCATCTGTTATTACGACACAATGAGGTGAGATTATTATCACTAACCAATTGCTCGAGTGGTTAGAAACCCTAACTGCAGAACCAAAGGTCGTGTGTTCGATTTCCGTCCTGGACAAATATTTGTGTGCCTGTATTTGATGTGTTTGAGTGTAAAATATCTACATATATGTATATATTTATGTATGTATATCAGTTGTCTAGCACCAATATTACAAGCTTTTTTGTTTGGGACTAGATGGCGCTGTGTAGGATGTCCTAGGTAATATTTATGGAATGAAAGGTAGCCTATAATATTCTCTAAAATAGGACAATAAGACTAGGACGATAGGACTAGAAGTCCTATCAAGAATGGGTCGGCCGTTTCAGATTTGTATAGATTACATTATTGTACATGACGATTACTGTTACAGCATGAACCAAAAAAAATTATAACTAGCTGGCAAGGTACTCTATTGAGGTATGTATACCTCATAACGTTGACCCTCCATGCGGTAGCCGCGCGCTGAGGGAGGGGTCATTCTGTACTTATTGTCTATACGGCTAATGAATTGCACGGAATTACCCCGCCCGCAGCGCTCAGCCGCAACAGAACGTTCAACATTATGCGGTGTACCTTTAGCTCTTGGAAAAAATGAAACGGTTTCCCTCAATTCTTTTAATATGAATTAATATTTCATATGGTCTTAAGCACACACTTATCGTCAAACATTTTTTTTCCAGTCTCTGGGAAATTTCATATGTGCATTGTGCAAAATGCGTTTCAAATGGGGGAGCCACCTACGCATTCACACAAGAAAACATTTCACCAAATATCAATGCCAGAGGTGTCACTTTGTGTGCAGCTTGGAGTGAGTTGTTTTAATTTTTTAGCTATCTTGTGATAAGGCTTGTCTAATTGGAATGGTAACATTATCAACACAAAACCACATACTCAGTTCTCGAATGCCTGAATTTTTATGTAAGTTTTATTCAAATTGGCTGAACCGATTGAAATGGAATCTTTTGTGTAGGATCGGATACGATATATGCGTTGGTGTTAATTTTTCTGGCAATCGGAACTAAAATAAAAGGAGACATAGAAACCTTTCTTTTTTTAACGATTAAAACGCGGCATTTTTGGTCGCACTGTTCCATGTGAAAAACTCATGAATAAAATATTAAAACAATGCGAGAATAATAATTAACATTGGATATTTTCGCGACACTTAGATTTTTAGGCGAATACTCTACATGGTGCTATGTGTTGTGGATCTCATTTGTTCATTTTTCGAAAGGGAATTTGTCAACCTAGGCAGGTATCCATAGTGCGTGAAGTTCTTCTCTTAGAATCGATTAGAAAATATTAAAATAAAAATTATTTCGATTGAAGAAAATTGTCATTTTATGGTTACTATTGTCGCTGCACGGCGAGTGGACACCGACGTGGCGGTAACTAGCACAATAAAATAGGTGATTGCTGTCATTTACATAATTTGACCTAGATCATTGTGCTAACGATTGCTGCGCCAGCGTCCACGCAAAACGTTTATTATACAAAAGCTATGTCCTTATATAAATGTTACCCAATGAACTATTTAGATTGCCATAGGTATATGTGTGGACCATAAAAGTAGCAACGTCGTTTTCACGCGCAGTCCGCTATGAAGTAAGCATGAAATAATTTTAACTCTAAGGCTAAGTCGTACACAGACCACTTGAAGCGGTTCGCTCAAACTGCTCGCCGCTTCCTTTCTCCGCGCCCCGCTTACCGCTTCCTCTCTCCGCGCCCCGCTCACCGCTTCCTCTCTCCGCGCCCCGATCACCGCTTCCTCTCTCCGCGCCCCGTTCACTGCGGTTATTTCGTCTCATACGTGATCATTCCTTCCAACCAATTCATCAAACGATGTCACTGACATCTAAAGTAGTTAAAAAACTTTTTTCATCTCCTCTGAGCTGGGGATACACAGTATGAAATATTCCATTCTGCTCTCTAGATTGTAATATGGTATGCACCCACGTTCTACGACGTTCCCTACGCCTTCGCTTGCGCAATAATAGTACAAGAAGCAGTGTTTCTTCGTCGGAACCGATGTTGCAGCTGACTGAATAGGAGTAGTTGTGTTTGAAGTCGACGCCGACTGCAACACGTCTGCTCTCGAGCAGTCATCCACAACTGCTGCAAGCTGACCGTCTATGGCGGCCTTAAGGCTGTTTATGAGAGCTTTCTCGTTTTGTCACGTCCAAATGCATATTTCACCCATGTGGTGATTGGCAATCATGTTTTCATGCTGCCTTCAGAGGAACTCTCATAGTTCCATGATAGGTATGGACGGACGAATAAACTATAATTTCATAATATATATAATTTGTATTATTTTCAGGAGCTCAGCACTGTTACACGAAGAATATCATAGTGGTGTTCCCAAGAAATGCATACATTGTTCTGAGGAGTTTCGGTTAGTTATGTAAATCTTGTTAAGATTATTTTGAACTTAAAAGTGTTCATAATATATAAATTTCCACTAACCTAATCAACCTTACTGAGTGTACACGCAATGCCACGAATAGAGACAGATGGCGAAGTCTCGCAAAGGTCGCAATCAATCTATCAGACAATCCATGACCAAGAAGAACCTATTCAACATGCAAAAAAGGGGTCAAAGTCTTATTTTATCACAGCGCAACTATCATGTTCTCAAGGACTCGTTTATTAACTTCGATATCTATATTACTAACACACAAAATTTTTTTTTAAGACGATATTGATAAAGATGAATACAATTTAAAAAAAAAAATTAAAAATAAACATGATCCCAACGAAATATCACATATAAAGGTTATTTAGTCTACACAGGTGCACGCTGCATATGATTCGTGATGTACGCGCGAGGACAGACGCAGAGGGGCGGCGTCGCGCTACACTAGTTTCTTATATAACATGACACACTGATTGTTAACAATTGTACAAGACGCGTATTGTGTTTCCCGCATATAAAGGATCTATCGTTCTATACCAGATTCTTTTTATTTTACGTCACTGTATCACTATCTGGAATAAATGCCGGATCTCAAATTACACCTTTTATATCAATACAATACAAATTTATTTATTTCAATTTCTATGTTACTTAAAGGAAATAATGAAAAAAAAACAATATAAGTCGAAATATCAAGACATAATCGCATCGTAAATTATTAATACTATTAGCTTCATGATAGAACAGATGGGCAAAGAACTCCAAGTTGTGGTTATAACGCTTAAAACAATTTTTATTTGATATGATAAAAATATAATATTATACGGTTATTTGTGAAGTTTTATAAAAATGTCGTCAGAAACTACGACCCTTCACGTACACCATTAAAAAAAAAACTATTGTCAAAAGTCCTCTTCATTTAATTACAGCGTTTTCTGCATAAAGCAATTTCGTCAGTTAGGAATCATTAAAAAAGAACTCTCAGAAACGGACACAGAAAGCTCTGAATCAAGTGAAGAAAACGAATAATGAACAGGCAACTAATGCTCCCCCCACTGACATATATCAACACCATTGATTTAACAATTTAATAATAAGGATTTGTAGTAAAGCAAAGTAAACCGCAACGAGCGTGGGCTGATATGGCCGCGGCCCGCCTCTGTTGTGCGCGTCAGTGCATGCAAATACTTATTACGGTTCGGACGTGTCGCACTGTTTACGAGAATGTGACGAGAATTAAATCGTGATAATGTTCAAATTAAATTAAAAATAATCGAATAGCCGTCTATAGGCATAAACTAATGTTAAATTATAACGTTTACTTACCGCAAATACGATATTCAGCTCTTTTTTGCGTCTTTGACGAGTAGTTTCACAAATTTTTACGATACACGTCGGCATCGCGCACGTTTACTCGGCGCTAAGCCATTACACCGACTAAAAGCCGGTTGGAAGACTTATTGCGTTTTGGATGACTTCCTACGCGGACACTTTAGAACGCGGACAGCACATCCAGTTATATTATTGGTATATCAATGAACAATACACTATAATATCTATTACCTCTCTTGGCTCCCTTTTCTGGCTAAAGGTTGATTGAATACCGACTGTCTCGCACTCCCGTCATTCCTAATCCAAACTACAACCTACACTTCGTCCTATATCTATGTTCCTAATGGTGTATCGGGATTTGTCCCTTTCAGACATTTCGTCTGGCTGAAGGTCAAACGAATTGATTGAACGTATACGGTTATTATGGAGCTACACGTACGCCATTAAAAAGAAAAAAACTCGTCAAAAGACATTTTGATTAAAGATTTTTCAGTTCCGGATCATATTTCTTAAGAGCGTCCCTGGTCGTAAACTCAAGCGCGATAGTCACAATTCTGTGAATTGATATAACTTTAAGTTTTTACTTTCAGCCATGTATCGACGTACTACACTCATTTACGTAACGTGCATCGATCAGAATTCATTTGTACGTACTGTGGAGTATCGTTCGTCAGTGAAGCTGGCCTGAATCAACATAAGAAAGTCAAACATGTAATTGTGGATATGGTTAGTATTTTTTTGCGATTGGTAGCTTTCATTGAATGATTGACAGTGAATGTCCTTTCATAAATTATTAATAATTACAACAGTTAGGGCTTCTTCACTTGACCTCATCAGCAGGCGCGGGTCTTCCTTGAAAGCCAAAAAGCCATGCATGTCTAAAATTTTCCTACAATAATGATGAAAAACGCAAGAGTTTGTACTCTTTTGAGTGTTTGAATTTCCCGCGCGCGCATATAATACAATGGCGCGCTATTACTGACTGTTACTGACCTATCTTAATACCCTATCACCGGCCTCCCTCTCTTTCCCGATCACGACATACCGACGCCAACCGAACCGACACGTTGCGAACACGCCGTGAGGCAAGCCAAATCAGTTATGTCTTTTATGTCTGTCTTCTTCTTACATGTAGTGATGAATGGCATCTATCCCTCTTACGTTTCGAGGGCCATCGGTCGGTACCTACTGGATTTTATACTGGAAATTTAAGCCAGGCATAACGACATGAAATTCGTACGTAATTAGACTGCAGGCAGAACTTTGCGAATTCTGCGGCTAAACTAACTTCATTATTGTTTTCAATTATTGTCTGTGTTCATTGCATTGCATTCATTGCGATTTGTTGTGTCTTATGTTTTAAAGTTGTATTAAAGTAACGATGAATCAGGTGAAATTGAAGTGTCAAATAACGAAATGGAAATTTTGGAGGATTTCAATGGACTGAAAGAAATGTATTTCGCAGTCATTGCACAGTGACAAAGTAAATAGGTAATTAAAATCATACAGAACTTAGGTACCTATCTCTTGCTTTATAAACCAATTAGCTTTTATAAACAATGATTTTTACAAACGAATCCACACATATTTACGTAATATTTCAGGTCTGGGTCAGGTTCATTTTATAATGAAATCATTGACGAGTTTATTATATATAAATAAGTATTTATGATGTATTTAACTAAGGTGAAATTAGATAAAATAATAGATATTTTAATAATAGAGATTTTTCATTTGTCTAATAGGTTAGGTACCTATTTTATTTTATTTTTTGTTTAGATATTCTCACAATTACCTTGCTTTGCTTTTAAATAAAAAACTAGTTGTATTATCTTCACACAGCACACAACAAAAATACAAAATTATATAATCATGATTTGATTATATAATTTTGCCAAATAGCGCCATCTGCTACGTTATTACTAAACTAATAGGTTAGACTAGGTTAGTAAAATTCCAACAGATGGCGTAAAAACGCGCAATGAAAAACTTAACTTTCAACATATTAAGGTAAATATCTGAACTTTGAAGATTCCACCAAAATGATTTTAAACTTCACATGTCGTGTTGGCGTAGCCATGTTCCAAACCCACCACACGCCACTGCTCATCAGCCCATTTTTTTTACCCCACTACAGGGGCTTAGGCCTCCCCCAGGCTGGGGAGGGGGGTTTGGAGCTTAAATCCACCACGCTGCTCCACTGCGGGTTGGGGACTGTAACGTCCGCCATGTATTGACAGCGTCCGGGACCGACTGCTTAACGTGCCCTCCGAAGCACGGAGTCAGTGATAGTTATGTACTTAAGTCAGAAAAACCCATTGGTACACGCCCGGATTCGAACCATGGCCTTATGGGGCCTTATAAATTTGAGACAGGTTCATTGCGCTTTGGGCTATCACGACTGTTACGGCTTGGCATACATTAATATATAAATATTCCGCGACTCGTGGATCGCTTGAGTAATATTATATCGACGAAGGGCCAAAATGTATGCCCTTTATGACAATATAAACACCTGGGACATGCCACACAGCGCCATCTAGTCCTTAAGTAAGCAGAGCCTGTATTATGGGTACTGGACAACTGATATACATAAACAAATAAACATATTCATACACACAAATATTTGTCGTGGCAGGATTGAACCCACGACCTTTGGATCTGCAGTTAGGGTCTCTATCCACTCGGCCAATCAGCCAATCAATTGCCGATCCAGCTAATATATATCCGTTTTAAATTAAAAAAAGAAATAAAAGAAAGCACCATTGATATCGATGTACTCGTCCGTTCGGCGCGTACTCGCACGAGGACGTCTAAATCGACTCTCAGACTGACCTGTGAACTTGATGTATATGATTGATTGCAGTATCCTCAAGAGAGTCCGGACGATGATGAAGAGGTGAACACGTACTGTGATCGCTGCGACATCATGTTTCATACGCGGAAAGCTTATGATGAACACAAGTTCCATTCGGTGATGCACGCCGAAGGAGTCGAGTTAGTTTATATTTTAATTTTATATTAAACTAGTTTATGCCCGTGGTTCCGCTCGCTTGGGTATACGTAACGGCGCGTTCTGACGGCACTGCGGGGAGAGAACTATAAAAATCATAGTGGAGGGCGCGCTGTGACTTGTTTTTTTGTATTTTCTATATAAAGCTTTAGTAACCATTGTTTTTATATAAAACTTAAGTAACCATTGTATAGACTAGTATCCTTGCGGTTAATAAACTGTCATTTGTGTGTATTCAAATTAATTGATGTTAAATAGATTTGATATTGAGAAATATATTGAAATCATTTATAGTAGACAGTGTTAAGTGATTTGTCCATAGAAAGTAGATTCTTTAGAATTCCGTTGTTTACTTTTACTGAATAAAAGTATGCTTGTTGTGGAGACCTAGTGGGAGGCCTTTGTCCAGTAGTGGACGGCCATTGGCTGAAATGCTGGTCAAGACATCATCGTCAGCCAGGTCAAGGCATGCAAGTCTCTATTCGTGTCATCTGGATCTTAATGCTATGATATATTCCGTTTCTTAGTTTTCGAATAATGCACCCAAAAACTACTTAAGCACTCAAAAACTACTTTACTGATTTTAAAATTTCTTCCACCTATAGAAAGTTACATTATCAGCAAGTAACATGGGCTATATTTTATTTTAAAACTAGCTTTCCGTCCGCGATTCCACTCGCGTAGACTACACAGTTGTAACGTAACCGCTATAATTTTTTGCATGGATTTAGTTTGTAAGCTGAAGAGTGACATAGGCTACTTTTTATCCTGAAAAAAGGGGTCCCGCACAACTGTGTAGTCCACGCGACCGGAAGAATATAATATATATATTTGGAACATCTCAGACAGTCATCTAATCCCAAACTAGGCAGAGGCCTGTACTATGGGTACTTACTAGACAACTGATATATATAGAATATTACAGGAAATTATGTAGTACAATAAAATGTATAATGATGAACTGTTTTAAATTTGTTTGCAGAGATGAAATGAACGATGACTTAACCGTACCACGAAAAGTTCTTGGGAAGAGACTCAAGGCCAAGGTTTGTATATTTTTATCACATTTTTTATTAAATCGCTTTCTTGTATGTCTGTTTGTTTTTCTGATTGTTATCAAAATTTGCAGTAGATTTTAAATTGGGTTCTCGACGAGCTAGAGACTTGAAACTTTAAACATGACTCAGTAACAACGAATTGGTGTAAAATTTCACACACACACACACACACACACAAACAAAGAAAAATTAATTGAATTCAAAAGAAAACAAATAGTTAATTACCACATTTTTAAAATGGACTAAAATCTATAAAATATTTTTTCTTGTGTCAATAAATCGACCAAGTCAAACTCAATAGATTATTGATGGATGAATACTTCACGTAACTACTGCATGCGCTCCAAGTTTTTCATGTTAAATCTTAGAACTTATTTTATACTTTTTAGTTTGTTTTAAATTTTAGTTACTTTGCCTAAAATCATAGATGCTACGGTGGAGATAAACAGTTGCCAATCAGCACCAGACTAGCTTAGTGAGCATACCTCAATGTTAAGAAGGGTTGTACTCCAGTAGTGGACACTTGAAAGCCAGATGTTAGATAACGCATCATAACTACGAGTTCAAAAATGTTTTTTTTAAAATGTTTTTCTTTAACCATTACATCATTACCTTTCTCTTTCTCTCTTTTTGATTGAAAGAGAAAGATTATGCTGGTGTATGATCTGTTGTGCTTAGTTTTCTGTTGTATGGAAGTACGAAAACGCATCTTGACAATTCTGTTATTTTTTACTTTTGAATTTGTTACTGTATGAATGGTTTTTTTTTTTCAGATTAATAAAGGAATAGTGCGACAGTAAGTGATTTTTTTTAAATGTAATCTTCTTTAAGAAATCATATTTTTTAAGCTTTAGAGTATTACATAAAAAGCCTACCTTACACACGTAACACTAGGAGTGACTAATAAAGATCGCAATATTTAATTTGTTCGCGATTCCACACGTCACCGGACACCCGCACACATTGTGTAAACCAAGAAACTTTTTAAAGTGGTAAACGGAAAATGGCTGTATCCAAAAATACTATAAAAATTGGGACTCACCATTCTAAACAAACGTCAGGACATGACTAGCCTGACCTAATATAGAACTATATCTTTATATAACTATAAAGATTTTCGTACGTTTTTGACTATTTCAAAGTGTGAAATGCTCAATCCTTATGATTATACTATCTAAGATTATAACATAGACCAGGGGTCGGCAATCTTTTGACATGGAGGAGCCAAGAGTTACAATTTACATAATTTCCAAGTTTTAAAGAGCCATTAAAGATTTTCATTTAAATAGCATTTGCTTGTAATATTATGTATTTGAATTTAGATTTAAAATAAACTACGTATATTAAATTGTGTTTATTCATACAAAAACATACAATCGTGTTTAGTTAAAAATATTTTAGCTAGAGGAATAAAATAATTAATGCAACAATATAAATACAGTTATTGAATAAGAGGTAGTCCCGTCAATGGGAACATTAGTTTTGCATACATTCTGAAAGTTTGGTTAAATCTAGCTCATAACATGTTTTAAATTTCAAGCACGATGCTTGAAATTTTCATTTGTTAGTTAGCTTTTTACTTTACTTCTTATTGCATTCATGGAAAAAACGCTTGAGCGGCCGGGAGATAGACATGGTATTTACTCATGGATCGATTGCACGATTTCTAATGATTTTGATAATAAAATAATTAATTTTGTGTATAGAACTGCAGAGCCGCATGCGGCTCGCGAGCTGCAGGTTGCCGACCCCTGACATAGACGAATCAAATTTTTTTTGCGACGTATCCGTCTTGTTTAGAGTTATAACATTCTATTTTTTTCTTTCCATTCAATAATTTTTATTGGATAAAAGATAATGAAATTCACTCAGTTTTGTGAGAAAAGGTATACCGCGTAACGTTGGACTTCTAAGCGGTAGCTGCGCGGTGCGGGAGAGGTTACTCCGGTCACTCGCGGTCGAACGCTCTAATAGGCACTGCGCATCTACCGCAAGGAAGCCGGCTATGCCGTACACCTCAACTACTGCTTTTTTTTTATTTTAGCATACAAGATGACACATATAAAAGTCCAGAAGCCAAACGGCGAAGGAGATTGAAGAGGAGAAGGCGTATACCGACAACATGCCACCAGGTTCGTCTTTCTAGTCTATATTAATAAATCTGTAACAGACTTTATCTATGCTACATTTTTTTTTAAATTATGTATAATCCCAACTATGGCTGTGTAACGTTGCCACCAAATTAAATATATTTAACAGCAGCCGATCATATTCGTATTTGTATAATTGGCATAATAATATAATAATAAACAAGGCCTAGAACATAACCGTGTATAATCGAATGCTCCTGGCGTATATTCTCGCGGTTAAGTCGAAATAAAACGCAGGTGCGTGCGCGTGCGTTCTCATTATGTACATAGGTTACATGTTTGGCGTTTTTTTTTTCTTTGTTTAAAAAAACCTAGTGTGTTCTAGGTCTAATAAATAAATGTAAAAAAATACATATATAAATTTTTCCGGCTGAAATGTAATCCCAAAATAACTTGCCATGGCTATCTTTTTGATTAGTTGACAACTAGAGATGGAGAAATACTTAAAATATATTTCAGTTGATTTCCGTAACAAACAAGAAAATTTTAATATTCTCGGGTGCGAATAGTTATTCATTAAATACCCCACTGCAGGGGCTTAGGCGTCCCCTCGGAATGAGGGGGCTTGGAGCTCAACCCACTAGGCTGCCATATATTGACGGCATAATGCGAGTAGTTACGTCAAAGATATTAGAATAATTTAGATCGCGAGCCGCGACGTAACTCGGGTACTTTTTTGCGTCATATCGCTGTGTGTTAGCTCACACAACTGACAGATGTGACATCCTGGCGTGGTATCGCGTCTTCACACTAGTATATACCTAATACCTACTGTGACCTGTGACACGCACTTTTCATAGAGAACGTCAAAAAATAAAGAATGTCCTAATAATACACTCATTGGTTAGTTTAGAGACGGAAATTAGTTATATGAACAGCTTTTACTCCAAAAAGATGAAAACGTCAGTATAAAAAATGTACGTTGAAGATAAGAACTTGTTCTCTATGACGGTTGTATTTGAAATATGATTTACATAATTTAAAAAAAAATAAAATTAAAAGGATCACACTAAAAAAATCACATTACTTTTGAAATTAGATGATACTTAATTGGAAATAGAAAAAGTATTTACTAAAAAAGTTATTTCATAAGTATCGAAACAATTTTTATTTTATTATTAATATTTTACTGATAATATTTTAATAATATTAAAACAACTGAGATAACGCTGCCTTTTTATTCTGAGTAAATGAATACAGCAATGTCGCCAATCCGCAGTCACGCTATGTAACTGACAGATGAGTCAAGTGGTTAGAGACCGTAACTGCAGACCCGAAGGTTTCGGGTTGGATTCCCGTCTGGGACAAATATTTGTGTGCATGAACGGTTTATACGTTCCCTGTCTGGGTGTAAAAGTATCTAAATATGTATATATTACAAAAAATATTTCAGTATGTACAACAGTTGTCTAGTACCCCATAATACAAACATAATACTTGACTACTTTGCGACTAGATGACGCTGTGTGCGATGTCCCAGGTATTACTATCATAATGATTGCAATTCTCACTGAGAGTATTCGAACATTTAAGTAAGAGAACCTGATTCTTTATCGGCACTGTGCAGTGGGGTTCGCTCATGGTCGAGCTATACAGTCATATTTACGTTTTTAAGGAGTTTACCTTGCTTATACCATATTTTTTTAATTTTCAGTGCGGGCAACACTTCGATACGCAGACGGCGTGCATGCGCCACCACCTAGAGGCGCATCCGGGCACGTCGTTCTATCCGCCGCAAGCCAGGCATATATGCGAACTGTGTGGAGTTTCTTTGGCGGTAATTATGTTATTTAGATCACAACCACGGATGTTCATACAGATACCGCGTTGTGAATATGTGACGTCATTTTTATATGTTACACGGTTGCGTTCGAATATTTTTATTTCAAGCAATACGTATTATTCCGAAATAATTACATGTTTAAAAACTTATAATTTTTATTAAAAATTTAATAAGGTTTATTCAAGAAAGCTTTAGTGACAACGTTATCCGTTGTAATGGATAATAAGTAGTTAAATAGCGCGGGAAAAGTTGGATGGTTCGGTGGGGGAGGGGAGGGAAGTGACCCGTGCGAAACCGAGGCGGTACGTTGTAAGATATATGTGTGAAATGGTAATGCGAGTGGGAATGAAAGCGAAAAGAATTTTACATATTATAACAGAGAGATGGAAGCAGGAGTTAGATGAGAGTAAAAATGGAATGAGAACACTGGTGAGAGTGGAACGTCAGTCTGCGCGGGCGGAAGCTAGTATGTTATAGGGTCCTGTAAACTATTTGCCATCTAATGCTATAATGACAAGAGTTCGCGATTGATTATGTAATAAAAATAAAATGTTTGAATTTTCCTATGATCGATGTTTCAGCCTGGCAGTGTAGCAGCACATCACAATTTGCACACGCGAGAGAAAGTTTACCCTTGCGACAGTTGCGGCAGGCAGTTTCATTCGACTGTTGGCTTGAAGCGGCATCTTGTGGTGAGTTTTCAACTCCTATTAACCTTATGTCGAATTCTGGCTTTCCATTTTCTGTTCTGTTGCTGTCCTATGAATTCTTGCTCTCTGCACTCTACGAACATATCAACTCCTACCATAAAAATAAGAAACCATACCGATGCTGGCGTGGTATAGAATGGAACTGCTTTTTAATTCTGCCTCAGTGCGGAAAATCATGTGTAAGATTGCAATTTGTGAGAACATCCCTAAGCCAAGAATTAGAGTGTTTCCACTTAAATTCTCAATGGGAGCAACAAATACTTTAGCATCTGCTCTCCACAGTAGGAAGCATAATAGGCGAGTGGTTTCACTTGAACCCCCCGTACTGATCTCCAAAGGGAGAAATAATCGTTACCTCGAAATAATCCAAAATGTAGATTTATATCTATTTATTTATTATCTATAGAATTAAATAAAAGTATGTTCAACATGACACTTACTGTGCTTATCTGATAGGCTAAGAATATTTGTGCTTATATTTTAGGTTTATGCATTATTAATTACAGTGCTGTTGGTAATAATTTAAAAAAAATTCAGACTCACACAGGCGAGAAGCGTTACGGTTGCAGTCTGTGCGAAAAGAGGTTTACCCAAAGCAACAGTATGAAGCTGCATTATAGGACTTTCCATTTAAGACAGCCGTATCCGAAAAGGAATCGCAAAAAGAAGCCTGACCCAGCCCAAATGGTCGAAGTAGAGGAATCGGAGAGAGAATGCTCCGAAGACGAATTACAAGAAGTAGTTATGATGCCAGCACAACCCATCGACGTACAATATTTAACTTTGGAATAGTTCGCATGGAGTTTATGATAATGTAAAGGAATAGAGACCGCATGGAACAATAAACTGTAGTCATCACGTGTAGTGGAGTAAGGATCATACAAAGTTATTGATCCTTGGCAAACTTAAAAACAGCTCCCCGTGTAGTCGCCATGATAGTGTATTTCATAAAAAAGTTTTGATAATATTAACAGCTTTTGTTTTTGATGCTTGAATAAATAAAATGCATTGTGAGCTATTTTCGGAAAGTTAAAAGTATTATGGCTGGCATTGAAAAAGATATTCGACTTCATTTTACATAATAGATTTAATTAGCCACTGAAATTAAATATGTTAGAAATTATAAAGTTATGTTTATGATAATTTTTTTTTTTTTTTTGTAGTTCGGCGTAAGTTGTTTTTCTAAATATCTAACAATATCTTGTTACGATAGTTTTAATTGTGAAATAAATAACATTTCAAACATTAATTACTAGCTCGTCGCATGAATAGTGTTGTAATAGCCCGAGCGCAGCGAACTTGGACGAAGTTTAGAAGGCCGTGCGGCCGTGGTTCGAATCTGGGCGTGTACCAATGAGTTAAGCCCTTGCAGTGGAGCATAATGGGCTGATGGAATGCATAGCTTGAACTTCTTTCTGAAAATGCTCACAATGCGCTTTATCTATCCACTCAACAAAAACGAAAACTTTTTCCGCTTGAATTGTTTACGGTTTACAGGCAGGCGCGGTTACGAAATATTAAACCTATATTGCCTTATATCAGCGACGCAGTTCGCGGCCTCTACCATGTAAGATCAACTTAATAAACTGAACACGATGTGCAGAAAAGTTTTTCTATATGGAGGACTTTGTTACTGCTGTGCAGGCCAGAGCACTAATATGGTATTTGATTACCATTAAACATGTTATATTTTCTAGTTCGAGTTCGAATCCGGGCGTGTACCAATGATTTTTTCTGACTTAAGTACATTAACTATCACTGACTCCGTGCCTCGGAGAGCACGTTAAGCAGTCGGTCCCGGACGCTGTCAATAAATGGCGGTCGTTACAATCCCCAACCCGCAGTGGAGTAGCGTGGTGGATTTAAGCTCAAAACCCCTTCCTCACCCTGGGGGAGGCCTAAGCCCCTGCAGTGGGGTAAAATGGGCTGATGATGATGATGATGTTATATTTATCGAGAAAATATAAAAATAAATTTTATACGATAACAAAATTTTATTCGGTTGAAGAATATGGCAATTCAAAGTGAACATCCGAATCACGTTGTTTATTCATAGTGTGAATATTATTTCTTTTTGTGAACTTTCATTTTAAATAACCATTTCCCATATTTGATAAAGATTGCCCGAGTGATTAGAGACCTTAAATGCAAAACCAAAGGTGGTGGGGTTCGATTCCCGCCCGGGACAAATATGTTTGTGTGCATGAACATGTCTATTCGTGTCTGAGTGTAAAAATATATGTATATATCATAAATAATATTTATGTATGTATATCAGTTGTCTAGTACCCATAATACGAGCATACGATGGGACTAGATAATGCTGTATGGGATGTGCCAGAACTCACAGGTGTAAAACAAAATTCATCATCAATTGTTATTGAAATCTGTCTAGACGACTAACCTCCGACGTTTGCGTGCATACGACAACGGTCTATTATGAATACCGGCCAGCACTTACAGTTTTATTATCAAAACTTTTTTTTCCTGGATACATGACAGATGTTTGACAGGTATTTTGAAACATATAACGGCCTATTGACCGTAGCGACTGGAGCGGGAAATATAAAATTTTTCGTTTGAATCTCTTAGAAGTAGGAATATTATAATAGACTAGAACGAGCGCTATTCAACTGAACTATTAGAGCGTAGTAAGTCGCAAATGCGGGGTAAGGTATGCGGCGAAGTGTGGGAGGGGCAACATGTACAGCTACAGTACCTAAGTCACGGGAAAGGTATCAGAATTATCGACATCGATTTCGATCATTTTTTCATATTATAATTAATATTGTACCGGATCTCTAACAAGCGCTGTTGCCAAACGCCGCGTCAACAACTCTAAGTGCAGTTAAGGCAGCGTAAACGTAGTGCGAGTTCTAGTGTTTACATTATATTATTGCTACTTCTATGGATACAGTACCAAGTCCATGTGGTGTAATTAGTGGTAGTACAGGTTCGGTGACATCTCACAGTTAACGGCTTTTCAATCAGCGCGGCCAATCCTTAAGGCACGTCATGACAGACTGTCCGGTTCCAAAAAAGTCCAAATTATTGTGAAAACAGACGTAAGCTGCCTGATTAGCAGCTGCTGATTGTGAGTTGATGTGACCGGTGCATGTAAAGCTAGTTAGACCGCAGCCTGTGAATGTAAAGCTAGTTATGAGAGATTCAAATTAAGTTTTGTTTTTTAACAATGGTAGAAGAATTCATAACAGGAATTTTTAGAAGATATTCTAGAATTGGATGTTGATATCAATGGTATATAGATGCGTTGTTACTATAGCTGGAGATGGACCAAATTCTAAACCGGGGAAATTCGAAACAATAACACGGGAAAAGGTAGCACTAATGTATTGAATCTTGTGAAAGCGAGAGCGCTTTGTTTGGCTTCGGTCGCGCTCGGTTAGTCTTCGGGAATATTCGGAAAGTTTGGGAGCATCAACAAAAAAGGCCAGTGGTCGAATTTAGACCATACAAAATTTTTGAAACAAAAAATCGGTTGACAGGAGAAAAGGTACGAAACTGTTTTGTCTTTACTAAATAGTAAAAAAAACGTAGGAATTAGTATAAAAGTATGATGATAAAAACTTTTAAATAAAGGCTTTAAGACTATGTCGAAGGTTGGGAAAAATATTAATTTTTTTTTTTAAATTTATTACAAGCTCATCAATGGCTACAAACAGAGGAGAAAAAGGCACTGAACTGTTTTGTTTTTGCCTATTTGTATATAGTATTGATATGTTATAATTTTGATGTTATTAACAATATTAGATACAAATCCACATTACAAATGTGTTACAATAATGGACACTTGCAGTTTGAGCCATTCGACTCATCCTTGCTCAATCTTAGGGATGTGACGTCTTGGTAACGTTGTACCGCGTCACATCGAAACATCGCTAACAGTAGAGAGAAGATAAAGGTTTTAAAATACCTTAACCTTTTAACTATTTATCAATCATTATCAATCAATTGTCTCTGTTAATTAAATGGGTCGTAACCTTCAATCTGACCAAATATGGTTAATGAGTAGCTAATAGGTTAATATGAAATAAATGTATTAGTACTTACTATATTTTGTTATCGCCACAGAATGGATGGATACAAGATAACATTTTGAGACAGTAAAACCCAACATAGAACAATAAATTTCATATGATGATCCGGGTGTTTGATGAATTTGTGTCAGTTTGACACAATTGACAAGAATGGCGGACCGAATTCAAATATGGTGGCAACTCATCTATGTGCTCGTAATTATTAATCTAAGGGACCGGAATATTTGGTCAGAATTAATTTCAATTGATTGGAGATTTTGTAACATCATGAATGGTATCTAGGTTTGATGTTACATCCTCAAAAAAGGTGGATGTTTAATGAGTTAGTGTCACAAGTTCCCACTATCTGCAAGGCGCGTAATCTTCATAAAATAGGTGCAATCGTAGCTGTGCAAATTAACCGATAATATTCATTAACGAATAAAATCAAAACGAGTATCACAGAGTCCTTGTGCGATCGTGTCGGCTTTTGAAGCGAATTTTAATAAAGGCATCCTTCGGTTATGAGCCATTAAAGTATTATTCCATTGGCACATATTGACAACCAGAAATTTCAAGTTATATTATTTTATGGTGCCTATGTAAGGTTGAAGTGAAAATATTGAGAAATAGTTGCTCTCCACAAAGAAGTATTCTACCGACTAAAATAAAAAAAGTTTGCTTCTTTGTTATTTCGTAGTTTAATTACTTCAAACTTTCAATGCAACTTATATATTAAAATTTTTTTTAACATTATTAATAGTTAAATTTATTATTTATACTTAAATAAGCCTGTAAGTTTTTACAAACCAATCAAGAATTGCGTACCAATGAGTTTTTTCTAATTTAAGTACATTAACTATCACTGACCTCCATGCCTCGGAGAGCACGTTAAGTAGTCGGTCCCGGTTGTTGTCATTAGATGTCGTTACAATTTGCCAACCCGCATTGGAGCAGCGTGGTGGATTTAAACTCCAAGCCTCTCCTCACCTTGGGAGGAGGCCTAAGTCCCTGCAGTAGGGTATAAAAAAAGGGCAAATGGAATAAAAAAAAATCAAAAATTCAAGCTATATTAATTTGTCACAGCGTTAAGTATATAAGTCGCCTTAAATTGATGGACGGACGCCAATGGGAACCTGTGAACTACATACCTCTTAGAATAATTATTAATTAATTACAAGAAGCGAATAGTTGAGATGTCAGAAAAATGAAATGTGTGGTGTAAATAGGTTTTTAAGTTTAATATTAATTATTTTAAAATAGATAAAATTGCTATTATGTGACTATTACAGAATAGTTGAGACCAGTAATAGTTTAAGCAGATGGCGCTACAGTAGGTTTATCATTGTACCAATGATTTTGATGTATTTGCTTCGTGAATGTCCAATTTTTTTTTTTATTCGTAGGGTAAAATTATTGTATTATGCGTCTTATAAGAATGGGCTTGGACCAAAATTTTAAAGTTAAAAAGAATAAGGTTCTAGAATAACCTCTCAGAATACCAAATTTTCTATTTATGAATTTGCCAGATGTTTATGAAAATTCATCTGACATTGCATTGTCCCTGTGACGTCATCTGGACGGTTGAATTTATTGCGCTGCATTCTACATTAAAAAACCAAAGCTAAAACTAAATAAAAAATATTGAAGTAAGATCACTATGTTAGATGAAATTGTTATCATCATAAATAGTTAAAATGGTTACGACTGTGTTTAGTCTAAGATAATTTAAATAGTAAATATCTGTCCAGATGACGTCAAAAAGATATTTTATTATATAATTTTAGGAAAAAACTAACTAAGAAAATTACAGACTTAATTATTTTTATTTTAAGAGAAAAAATAAAAAGGTCGGTATTTTCAAAAAAAAAAAAAGTATAAAAAGTGTGTAAAATTTTTTGATCCAAGCTCATTGGCGAGTTTTTCGATCGAGCGACATTTTCGATTTAACGTTAAACTGTATTTTCTTTCTTAAATATCTGTGTCCACTCCAAGTTAATTATAAATAAGGTTTGATTAATAAAAGTTTTTTTCTTTTATTTTGCATTTTTTAATACGTCAAAATTCACCTAAAAACTTGTTAGCGATTACAAAAGCTTATACTTAAGTTCAACTGACCTTCGGGTATAGCAAAATACGTACAAAAATTTTTTCTAGCCAAATATTTTATCTCGTCAACCTATTAAATCACTAAATAAATTGTTTCCCGAAACAGTAAAATTACAAAATTTTATATAACATAGTAAAGTTCAAATTTTGTCCGTCCAGTCCACATGAATTTTTATAATATATAGGACATATTAAGTAAAACATATATATAATATATATATGTTTTACTTAATATGTCCTTTACTACCACACAAATATTAAATTATGTTTAAGAAATAGCTTAAAAAATCCCATTAGTCGTAATTCCCTATTTAAACTGGCTTTGATATACGGCGTGTTTGAAACAACGAGTCTAGGCCAATGGCGGCCTTAAGGGGTGACCAGCAGGGCACCCGCCCGAGGCCTCTCGCGCTATATATGTTTTATCGTGTATATGAAGGACACAATGACATTGTGTTGGTGCTAAAATATATAAAAGTGAAAAAAATTTACCGAATTTACCCCAGTATCGAAGTAGTCCTGATTATTATAGTCACGACACCTGTAACAGTTGCGTCTGAATAAAGAAGTTTTTCGAAGTTGAAAATTATTAAAACATACCTGAGGAGTTCTATGACACAAGATCGGCTTTCAGTTCTCGCTATTCTTCTGATTGAAAATGACGTAGCTCATTTGTTATAGTTCCAATCAAACTTTATGGCGGATCGGAATACAACGCTTTATGCATGCTTGCGCAGGTTCACTCGTATGCCCCTCGCTCCACTGCGTCCCGCTACACCTAAAACTGGTTACTGCGACGCGACTTGTGCCTATGTTCACATCCGCCGTAAAGGTTGATTGGAACTGTACATTATTGTAAATGAATTGATGATTTTAGTCATAGAACACGCCGCAATTTCTTAGTCATTAAATTAGGTATGTTTGCGGCTTTTTTCCATTTTTTTTTCCATATATGTTTTTAAGACGCTTATGTATTTATCTTGGTGTATTTAATTAATAATTTGTCGTCTTTGTGTTTGTTAACTTGTTTTGAATATTCAATTGTAAAACTCTAAATTTATTTATTTATAACTTTTGCATTTCACGTTCAGCATCATCATTAAAATGCTTTTAATTCATATAAATATGAAATCCATAAAAGATAAAGGCCTCGCAAAGATCTACCGTCCGGAGGAGTTAGGCCGTCGATGCCAACTTTCTACAGACTACAGCTTTTATTTGAATGCCCACTTTTGATTATTTCATACCTACTAAAATTCCTGCCATGCCAAATTATTTACATTTACTAGGATTTCGTTCCTTAATGTGCTCTTTCGTTTTAACTCTTATAAAAAGTAATACTATGCCAACTTTGAGAAAAGTAGATATAAGAAATCCTGTTTTGCTATCCGTGGTAGGTAAATACAAACTCAAAAATTCGTGGTCATAGTGTTTTTCCCATGGTTTTTCCAGATTAGTTGCGTTTTCCTCTGGCGTCCAGCTGCCTTGTCATTGTTTTGAGGGAAAGGAACCACAGAAACCGAAGAAAGTAATACAAAGAAAAGTTATTTCAATTATTCCGTTCATTTAAAAAAAAAAGTTAGGTATTAAAATGGATGGATGTAGGAATTTTTAGAGTAGCTTTTTAGATGTCCCGACTTTATAAATAGGTACGTCAAAATAGTGAAATACAAGAAATTCAATTTAATATTTATAATAAAAATACAATCATCTACACTACATTACAATACCTACACTTAGAGTATAGTAAAAAATAAAAAAAATCAGCTTTAAAGTTACGAAGTCATCGCTCAATATTACTGTGAGGGGTGTCACACACGATTCCTTTCATCAATGATACACAACTTTTGTGTTAATCGACAAACATTAATGGGTCGAATGCAATGCCTTTGGGTCATCCATTATTAGATAGCTGAATTTTATTGAACAGTGAAACAGAATCTTAATATTTGTGAGTAATTTCAGTTATTATTATGCTTTATTGCATCCCCATAAAAAGTGTTATATCTAGGTATATGGATACCTGCATTAACTTATTAAAAGGAGTACATTGGTAATTTTGGTGGCACAAAATTTTTTATGTGGTACCTTTTGCACGTCTCGACGCATATTGTCAATACCGACTTCGTTCAGGTATTCATTTACAATCCCTAGGATATGAGCCCTGGCGTCGTCCTGCATAAAATATGAAACTCATCGCCAATAAAATGTGCGTAAGGTAGAGGCTCCAGACACTCTTCAAAGTAACGTGACCTATTTAACGATGGTAAGCGAGGTCCAGATACAAAAGCAAGTTCGGTTTTTCCATCGGCGCTTATGCCTCGGCAAACTAATAGGTACTTGTGCCAAATCTCACACTTCTCCGTACTCGCGATATGCTTTAAAAGGTGTACAAAGTTTTTTCTTCACTTATTAATATATACATACATTATCAAATCAATTGGTTTGATACCTTGTTAAAGTAACAGATTTTTCAAAAATGTAAATATGCAGTTCTTGTTTTCTCAAAAATCGAGCTCATTACCCCTTTGAATTACTTTTTGCTATTTCTCATAGTTTAGGATTTGGCCATGCAGTCCCATCTTAATAACTCAACTACTTATATAGATTTAAGCTTTTTGCACTTCTACGCCACATGAAGTTTAACTATGCGAAATTTCACAATCCTCCGTAAGCGTAGTAGTACTTATCTACGCTTAAAAAGGGATTGAAAGCTTTTCCTTCACGTATTAATATATAGAAGATGACAAGAAATTATCTTCTACGGCTTTATAATAATAATAACGTATACATCACAACAACGTTTAGGCCCCAAAGTAAGCATTAGCTTGTGTTCTGGGTGTCAAGCGAAAACAACAACTAATAACCAAGACCCGGTACCAGTATCAATATTCATCATATAAATACTGACCCCCGACCTGGGATTCGGACCCGGGACCTCCAGCTTCGCAGGCAGGGTCGCTACCGACTAGGCTAAGCGGTCGTCAAATATATTATCAAATACGGTACTAATTGATTTGACTGTACAAATTGTAGGCATTATGAAACAGGCGAAAAACATTTTTATAACAGTTGGCGACACAAACTAAACAAATGTAATGTTGAAAAAGTATAGGTACATCGTAAGAGACTTATAGGAACGAAATCCTAGTAAATTTATATTAGTTGACATGGCAGGAATTTTAGGGGTGTCCCAGGTCCAATCTTATAGAGCATGTAAGAGTTTACCGAATAAGGTATTAAAAAAAAAATTAAACACTTTTCTCGATAACCGTAAGTTTGCGCCATCTGCTCACTTGAAACTTTATTTAGTTTGGTAAGCTCTACAAAGTTGGGATTACGTTCAGAACATTCTGTATAAATGCCCAAAATTGCATCCTTTATCGTCTTCCCAATTCACACGTCCAAATTAAAATTAAAGACATTACTTAGCGCTGATTCCATTCAAAATATCGTTACTTAATTTGGACGGGACAATGCGACTCCTTAGGCAGTCTATGTGCGGTGATTAACTGTGGATCATCTTCGTATATAAACAAGGAATTGAAGTTTCACCGATTTCCACGGTCAGAAGAACGGTAAGATGTTGTTAATATTTTTGTATTTTTAATGTTGTTCCTAATACGAATATTTTCGTGATGACGACGCAACAAAATGGCGGCCACGGCTTGTTTGTAATTCTTAGTTATTGGTGTCACGTCTGACGTTTTTAAGTGTTCTTAGTACTATTTTAATGTTATTTTTGGAATTCAAAATGGCGGCCGCGCTGTGTACCTATGTAATTTTTCGATATTGGTGTCAGGCAAGTAAATGAATGTAGCTCAGTAAATATTTTAAAACCGGCCAAGTGCAAGTCGGACTCAAATTGAAAAAGTGACCCCCATTTTGAACTTTTTATTTACAGAACCGATTGCTTTCAAAATCGATATTTAAAGGTCCGCGTGGACTCCAATGACGAATCTGTGGTCAAAATTGAAAAAGTGACCCCACATTTTGAAATCTTTTTTTTATTGCACCGATTGCTTTCAAAATCGATATCTAAGGGTCCGCGTTGTCTCCGGTCACGAATCTATGGTCAAAATTACATAAAAATGGCTGTTATTTTGAACTTTGGGTTCATTTGGAATATTGGGTTGTTTTATAAGTCCTTGCCACTTTTATTTTTTTTTCGAATTTTCTGATATTTGAACCGTTTGATATCGAATCTGTCCAGTAACTAAAAAGTTAAATTAAATCGATCGGTCTAGTAAACAAAAAAATCGAAATGGGGGTCACTTCTTTTCAATTTTGACCACAGATTCTTCACTGGAGTCCACACGGACCCTTAGATATCGATTTCGAAAGCAATCGGTCCAATAAATAAAAAGTACGAAATTGGGGTCACTTTTTCAATTTTGGCCACTGATTAGTGACCGGAGTCCACATCGAATCTTTAGATATCGATTTTTAAATCAATCGGTCCAGTAAATAGAAAGTTCGAAATGGGGGTCACTTTTTTAAATTTTGATCACATTTGAATTACTTAATTTTTATTTCGGTAGTGCGCAGAGCACGCGCGCGGAGATCAATGATCTAAGACAACAAAGTGTACTTTTTTACTTCTGATCAAATAATTTGCATCATTTCTGTCATGTTACAAAAAAATTAAATTCCTACCTTTAACGCGTGACAACCCTTACACAATCAAGATGACGGCGGCTTTTTCGCCAACATCAAAGGCGATGACTGACTGTATGGATTATTAGACTGTGCCTTAGGTATGCATGGACGTATGACTGAGTGATTTGAGACTCCATGTACACAATTAGAACCATTACAATTTTAGACTTTCATTGATGGATGACATAGCATCGGGAAGTAGGTACCTATACATCCCTAGTAAGTCAGGTTCCTACATATACGTCCACGGTATTCACAAAAGACATAAAGTAAATCAACTACTGACTGCCCGTAGGTACGCCACGAAATTCCACTCACCATACTTACGCGGCCGCCATTGCAGTGCTTCATTGGTTGTAGAGTTTTTATTACGTGTCTGTGGTGTTTTTTATTTTTTAATACGAGGGTAAGGTATCAAAGTTTATTTTGGTGGTCTTTATACATATCCACTTCCACCACCACCATGATGCCCCACTGCAGGGGCTTAGGGTGAGGGGTATTAGAGCTTAATCCACTATGCTACTCGAGTGCGGGTTGGTGGATTATACGTAGGTATAGTACGAGCGAAAAAAAACAACATTAAACCAATAACTCTATTTATACACGTATACAAACTAAAATAAACCTTGTTTAAATTATAATCACGTGACATAGATGTCTAGAATTTTTACATTTCCCACAAAATTAATTTTACGTCAGAGACTTTTTTTTCACAATTAATTGGGATAATTTGTATTTTCGATATTTCATCCACTAATTATTTAAAAAATTCGCCAAAGACTACTAAAATCAACTACATTTCATCTTATATTTAAAAAAAAATTGCAATTCAAATAAATATCTAATATTTTAGTGTTGTTAGCGCACACCTTATATCAAGATAAATTATAAATGTCATGTATGTACACATGCCTTCGAATGCGATCAGATGCGCCTATGCGAATCTGGACGCTTACAAACACAGTTCTACCGATTCAAACGCTTTACAAATACAAAAAGCAATATAAGTTGCAATTTTATATACTAACATATTTCATTGGATCATATTTAATCAACAAATACCTTGAAATATTAAATAACAAAATTATCGAAATAGAGTGTCTCATAATTTGAATCAATCGAAAACCAGAAATTAGATAGACCATGACAGTATCATTTCCTATTCCAGTATGGATTACGCGATCACTAAACTCTACCTCACAGTGAATCTGAATATGACAAAAATCCAATGGCGTATTGAAGAAAATAAAATGTATTATCTCGGCAATGAAAAAATCAAAGCTTCAAGCGTTTATTCGCAAACATCGTTTCACAGTAAAGCCACGAGACTGCGATATCGCTTAATGCATCAGAAATAACAATATTGGTCCAAACACTTGATACACGAAGTGCAGCACGACAGTTTCGGCCACGTTAAGAACTAAACGGTGCACTGGGCGGTCTTAAAAAATATCAAGAACGAGTCGGCACAACACAAAAAAAAAATGTAGGGTGGGGGCTGTGTCGGAACCACGGCCGCAAAATTTTAGAGATTCGCGAATTCGATGTCGCTGTTAAATGTCTGTAAAAACGAACTTACAGTCGTTAGACTTTTTAGAATTCAAAATCGAAGAAAAAAGATCAGTGGACATACAGCTGTCGGGGTGGAAAAATCAAAGGATCTCCTGCTTTCGCACGAACTTCTAACGACATTGAAAATGAACCTAACGGAATAAAGTAAACACACATATTTTGGATATTTTTCGAAATAAATATTTTTCGCAAAAAAAATAATAACACAACTGTGTCTGAATAAGCTTAAAACTTCGAAATATAACATTCTATACGACATTTCGATCGAACAAACCGAATTAGTACGAAATGTAACACCGACGCATATCCGACTTCCAACTAAGGGCACCCTTAACCACTACTTCCGGTTGTCCGATTCTAACAATTTTAGTCTCAATCGATCGCCCGTCTAATTACCCCGAGCAGTTTTTTATTTTTTTCTTATTCGGACCTAGTTCTCGAGATATCGGGCTCCCAAAATGAAAATCGAGGAAAGAATTGCGAATTCTTTCGTTTTTTGCCGATAATTTTTTTGTTCTTGAACTTTTCCAAATTGTCTTTTGCCATCTTGTAGAGCTCGCCGAGCTGCGTCTTTTGACATCAAGTGCATCCCGATATCTTGAAAACTCTTCGTGCATCTGCCTGTCTCACAAAACTCCCAAATGACCCCTATACTCCAACGAAATGAAAATCATTCAGAAATGACAAAAAAAGTGAAGTGATATCCAATGACATATTTCCGGAACTTTTTCTTTTCCTCGAAAAAGAAAGTAATCGTTCTGGGCATGTCGAATAGTTTCAAGTCTTCTTTGTATGTTTCTGTGAATTCTTAATGTGCAAACAATAACATGGTGATACTTCTTGAACAATCACAATCAGAATGTCGCGTGGAGGTCCTGGGGGGTGATTCTCGGACCACTTGACTTTATGCCTTATGAGACATTGTCGATGAAATTCAATATTTTTCTAGCGAAAACGTAATTCTGTATTCTCAAAAGCCATAAAAATATTACAATTTTCAAAAATCATATGCGACATACCATTTTGCCTGAAAAAAGAATGAGGGATCCACAAGATAGATCGACATCTTACACTAATATAGGTAACACTTCTATGTCAGCCAACAACTATATCATATCACTTTGTAGTGATATGTTAGCAGACATTAGAATTGGTTGAATTACATAACATTATACAATTCAAATGTGACATTGAAAAACACATACATTTCGTTTACAGCTTAAAATCCTGTGTACATCGAATACATCACTAATGCCTCTATATTTTCAAACCTTTATGGTATTGCTTATTTACGAGGTAGTTTCTTTTATCTCTAACTCTTGTTTCCCGCCTTTCTTTTTGACTCGTGATCGCATGACACATGATCGCATGACGCATTGTCATCAGGCCGTCGCCCAGTGAGGTCGCGGCGCAAGCTCAATTGGTCATCCTGTAATATAATAATAGTATAATATTTGGGACATCCAACACAGCGCCATCTAGTTCCAAAGTAAGCATGTATTATGGGGTCCTAGGCAACTGATATACATACTTAAATATTCTTTTTTTTATAATATACACATATATATAGATACTATTACATCCAGACACGAAACAAATAAACATGTTCATGCACACGAATATTTGTCACGGGCGGGAATCGAACCCGCGACCCTTGGCTATGCAGATTAGTTAGGGCCTCTAATCACTCAGCCAACTGGTCAGTGAAATGTAATAACAAGAGATAGTTTAATTTAATAATATCTATACTAATAACGAGGAAAGATTTTGCTACGGGATTAACTACAAAACAACTTTAGTGATTTGATAACAACGAACTGATAGGCGAGCGGTTTACATCCATGGATCTGTATCATCTAAGTAATCCGATACTTTATAGTATATATTTAAAACTACAATAAAGCTTTCGTTTTATTGTAGTTTTAAACTTGTTAAGGGGTAGATCTTGAATGTCAACTGGGGTTTTCCAGGCAAAGTATACATAGCCCTTTAAAAGATTTTATGATTTTATTGAGGCGGCTGACATGGTTAGCAAGTTTATCTTTGTTTCTTGTAGTAACTTTATGCCAATCACCTTTTTTTAAAATACAATATAATTTTTACGTACATTATGTTTTAAAATATATATTGAGACGGCAATGTCATTATATTAATTTCCTTAAATTAGTCTCTAAGTGATACTTTAGATCCAAGCTTATAAATTGCTCAAACAGCTCGCTTCTGCAACACGAAAATTTTGTTCACATTGGCAGCGTGTCCTCATAACAGAATGCATATATCATCAAACTATGGAACCCACTGAAATACACCAAACTCGTAGTTTCTATGTCCGAAAGGAAACGAATCCTTTTTACAGCGTAAGTTGCAGAACCGAGCCTTCTCGTCAAGTTAGTGATATGAAGATCCCATTGCAATTTCGCATCCAATCTGATTCCCAAGAATACAAAAGAATCCACAAGGTCCAATTTCTCGCTTTTAATGACAATATTGGTAGGTAACAGACTTTCGTTAGTGAGAATCTTATACATTTGGTTTCTTTTTCATTTAGTAATAAATTATTGGCTGTGAACCATTCGACTATTTTAGAGATAGCATTGTTTACATCATCGTATTATAATAAATATGGTGATATTTGTGATGACTAAAGCTTATTGAAGTCTACGGGTCACGCACGACGGTTGGTCAAAATATAAAATTTTATCGTTTAAGGCGTGGAGACCGTCTCTGATTATATTGACGATATAGTCGGGGAGCCGGTTGCTGATTTACGACAGAAGTACTGTCAACGTTCGAAATGGTATCCGCGTACTTTTTGCTGAAAGCAGTTTGTGTAGTTCTCTGTGGGAATGATTGACAATCGCTGGTGGCCATGACACCAGCAAGTGTGCATGGCACAGAGGATGTTCCTTTTTTCGGCATATTGATCAATAAAAGGTAAACGCAAAAGATTATGCAACCGCCCATCGTGCTCTTTGTTTAATATTACATGATTAATAAAAAAAAATACCAGGGACATCCCCTACAGTGCCATCTAGTCTCAAAGTAAGCAAGTATTATGTTTGTATTATGAGTACTAGATAAATGATATGAGAAAACTTGCGGGAAAAGTTAAGCTAGCGAGCGGGGCACGGTCAGAGAGAACTAGGAAGGATGCAGCTCGCGCATAGACAACTTATTCTATAATTCATGTACCTGGATTCTAGTTCTCACATGATATACATACTTAAATATTCTTTATAATATCCCAGGTATTATTATTAGTGATTTGGGCCACGCTTCCGCTGAGCGACTCAAACGGCACCGTGCATGTTCGGCAAATACACCATACCATTTACTCACATTATCGCTGTCACTCGAGGTGTCAGAGTCGCTGGTAGAATCTGTGTCGTAGTGGCCCAAACCGGGCAACACGCCTATGCAATGTAATGCACCGCTTTGGTTCTCAAATTTTTGTTCACTGAAATAACAAAACAAAAACACTGTTACGATCTTCAGGGTGTTCAATTATGTATGGAGGGTATGGTCGTTTTATCAATTTCTAGAAAAGTCCATTTAATTTAGTCTTTTGTTTTTTATGGAGTGTTTTGTCATAAAACTGATTTTAATATTCTACATATGTGAAGAGAAAACTTTGTACCCCTTTTAAGCATATTGCGCGCACGGAGGAGAGTGAGATTTGGCATGATTAAAGTCTACTGAGCCAAACACCTCGGCTCCAAGGCTCTAAGCAGCAATCGGCAACGTGAAGGGTGCGCTGGGCTTTCTGGTGGAGCTAGAGTGGCGGGAGTGACGCCGCGCCGGCCACGTACGCAAAACAAAATAGGCTCCTTGTCGTCGAGTTGCGGATTTTTTCATTTCTTTCATATTGTCGTTTGATGCAATTTGAATTGACGTATTTTCGCCTAATTGTGAGTGGTAGTTTCAAAAAAGGGAATATGGTCGAATTTTGACCACTGTCCACGATGCTCATAATTAAGTACCCCTCGTACTTTATAATTTTGGATGGTAGCTTGTTTGTCTCTCTGTTCATGCTCAGATGTCATTTTCCATGAATGCTTTTGAATCTTTGAATCCTTTGACCTCTAATTTTGCAATTTTGGAGCTGGTTGGGGGAATCTGAGGATTTTGGATCTGAAGGTCATATGATAATAAAATAAGCGGTACTTACCGAATCCTCACATTTGTCTTGTTTAATTTGTAATAGTGTAGATTTAATAAATCATTTTTAATGCAAAACCATAACCTATAACTTTCTTAAGATATAGGTTATTATTGCTTAAGGCCGAAGCCCCTGCAGTGGGGCATTAATGGGCTGATCGTATGGTATGGTATACCTCTGTGAAGAATTTACAACTCCATTGATTTTCTGAATAGTCGCTTCCTTTTCTGCTTCTTCCTTGTCTCCCTCCATTTCGCTGGCTTTACGTTTCCTCACGACGACCTATAAATAAAACATAAATTGGTTAATAACTATTACAAATAAATATAATTTAATGTTAAAAAAATTATTCAAAAAGTAATGAATGAATACTAGTCTTTTTTTATTTCTGTGCACACTTATCGAACATATATTACTGGCTGACCGATTGGCGGAGTGGTTGGAGACCCTAACTGCGGAGCCAAGGGTCGCGGATTCGATTCCCGCCCGGAACAAATATTTGCGTGCATAAACATGTTTATTTCGTTCTGGGCCTGGATGGAAAATATTTCTATATGTATTTAATATTTAAAAATAATAAATATTTAAGTGTATCAGTTGTCTAGTAATCCATAACACAAGCATAACACTTGCTTACTTTGGGACTAGATGGCGCTGTGTGGGATGTCCCATGTATTATTATATATATAGACACACACATGCATCTGTATTTACTGTAAAACAAAATTAAGTATGTCATTTGTCTAGTATCCATAGTAGAGGTTCTGCCTAATTTGGAACTAGATGGGCATGCATGAAATCTCCCAGGTATTATTATTCATTTCAGGAAAAATGATGTACAACAAATGACACAAATTATGAAACAAAGAGAAAAATTGTAATTAGAATTTTTAAGATTTAAAAAAACAGGTCGAATCATTTTTTTCGGAGGGTGACATTGTCCTGCTTCTGCCATTTTTATTTAAGTAGCTTCTCACTTTACATTATGTAAATAATTCAACAAAAATATTCAAGTCAAAATTTTGCTAAGTCTGAACACACTATCAGCGTAAAATTATTTTAAGATCCCATCAGGCAAGGACCTAGTTAGCTATTCTAATTACGTTTGACGATGAAGTTAGCAAATTACTCGATAAAATAAAAAATAAGACATGAATATAATTTTTTCAAAGATTAAATTAATTTGACAGCAGTGCGATACACAGTAGTACGATAGTAGTACCAGTAAAACCATAGACACAACAGAATAGACTAGGCAAGCCAGTCCGAAATGGAGGTCTCAACAGAAAGAGACAGAATACGAGTACCTTGTAGGAGTACCTTGATTTATACTATGGTACAATTATTTTCCATTCTTTTTCTCCCATGTCCAACCGCTGCCCAACCAGGGCTTTATGGAGCTTGTCTACTCTAGTTATATTACCTCTATGTTTAAAGCTCTATTAAAACAGTATTGAAATGATATTACGCAATTTTGCGGGGTGGAAGACCGACACGCAGGGATTTCTTGGGGGTGAACGCAGTGTAAACGCATAAGAGGGTTTCTAGTCAATTTGTACTTTTATGATTTTATAACTATTCTAAATTCAATTTAATTTATAAATTGCACTTTATTGACTTGCAATCATGAAGTATGAGGACTGTACTACATTAGACTGTACTGTGAGATTACTTGTTAGCCATGAAGCAGTTAGCCACGAAACAAAATTAATTAGTGATTCCTTGTGCCATATCCAAAAAAAAATACACTACAAAAAAAAAACATGTCATTCATGGTCATAAAATATTATTTTCAATACGTTTGCTTTTAATATGGTCTTTATGACATCGAAACTTGTACCGTAATGTTGTATTTTACAGTACTAGGCCTTTTTACTTTACACCAATCATGAACAAGCATTCTGTTTGTAACGCATGCGTAAACCGCGAAATGCACCCCGCTCGCGCCCTGTGTATTCATCGTTGTTCTACTGTTTGTTATACTAGTAGAACTGATGGGAAAAAACAATCACATCTGTTCTATTATGCGGTATGACAAGAAATTGACACCATTATATTTATGAAATATTAATTTATTCCTAATAGTTATACAGTATAACAACTAGGAATAATATAGACAGATATGAGCCTTACTTACCCTTACTGTATTTAAGTTCCCGTCAAAGCTGATATCCATATAGTGAATTAACCGACAACAATGGGAAAGCGGGATTCCATTAAAGATTTTTTTTTCGAGATATTCGATTAACATGACGGAACTCGCGCGTGGTGTACCGCGCACACTTTGCAGATTTTTTTTAGCTTAAACAAGTAGGCAAACAGAAACCATTTTATTAATATTATGAAATGACCTGTGCTACAATGTAAATTAAAAAATTAATTCTTAGCTATTTTCTTCTATTCAACAGAAATAGGTTCTTCTACCTAACAAAACAAAAACAACTTATTTCATTAGTTCCATAAATTGGTCTGTAGAGATTTGGCCATTCATTGATTCTACAATATTAAAACCCCTCTACTCTTTTTAATTAATTCGGGATGGTCAATTTTTAACACACAATAGGCGTAACGACAGTATCAAATAATTAAAGATTTAACGAAGTTAGGGGAAAATGCATACAAAAACGATAAAAAAAACTGTAATAGTCTTATTTGAAAATTGGAGACTAATAAGATTTTCAATAACATAAAACATTAAAATACTGCAATCGGCCATTTTGACTTAAACACCAATCACAGCGTATGACGTCACGCCTAGGTAAACTTCACTCTGTGTTCTGCGGTGTTTCAATTTGACTACTACTGATTACGCTTTTGTTTACCTAGGCGTGACGTTAGACCCGACGCCGTGACACTGCGAGCTGTTTTCGCGCGCCATTGCAAAAATATTAGAAAAATGGCTTGAAACTTCGTTAAACTTTCGTTTATTATCGAAATAAAGGTTTTTTCGTAAATAGTAAATGTGTACCCACATTAAGAAAGAGGATTTCAAAATCTTTCGTCATGCCTATTATAATTAAATTTTATTAATCATTATAATTGTACATGACATAATAAATTGAATAATCCACAAGTAGAACAAATAAGACAAGCTAACAATTTAAAAGGTATCCTGATTCTTCTACTAGTAGAATAGAAAGTAAATTTTTTTGTTATTTAAATGATTTCCATTTGTCATACCGCACAACTAATTGTGTGGTATGACAAATATGACTAACAGTAGTGATTGTTTTTTCCATCAGTTCTACTAGTATAACACACAGTAGAACAACGTTGAATACACCCTCGCGCCCTTAGTTCCCGCCATCACTACATTTAATGTATCTACCTAATTTTAATCACAAATGTATTGAAAAACATCGTATGATGGTCATACTCAGTAAGCTTGCTATTATAGTCATCAGTTTATTATAAGCAATCGGCTTCGCCTCATGCCTATAAACACCTTGGCTATAATACGCAGCTTACCGTACTTGCATCCTAATGTATTATTATAAGATACTCTTCATTTTACCTGTATAGTGTTCAGACAATTATCGAGTAATTTGTTAACTTCATAGTCAAAGAGTTATCACCGAATGGTTGACTTGGCTCTACTCGGGATCTTGAAACTTTTTATTGCGATAGTGATGCAATACTTAGCATAATCTACATTACATGGCGAGCCACGAACATATCATTATGTTACTTGGAATGATTTTGTTGGTACCTATCTTTTTTTACGGTTCCTTACCCAATGGGTATCAAAGGGAATCTTATTACTAAGGCTCCATTGTCCGCCCGTCCGTCCGTCAGTCATAGGGCTGTATCGTCTAAACCGTGATAGGTATATCTACATTTGAAATTTTCACAGAGTCTGTATTACTGTGGCGGCTATAATAGAAAATAATGTATTAAATTAAAAATTAAAAGTGGTAACCATACAAGAAACGTGTTTTTTTTTTCGACGTTTTTGGTGATTGGTAATTGTGAGATCATTGCTTACACTAGAATTTTTCAAGGAGTGCGTACAAAAATCTGTCAAGCAATCAAATATCTTTATTTCGTAGTTATGTAACATAATTTTGTCACCCCACTTTTCTT
This sequence comes from Luffia ferchaultella, assembly GCA_949709985.1. NCBI lineage: Eukaryota > Metazoa > Arthropoda > Insecta > Lepidoptera > Psychidae > Luffia > Luffia ferchaultella. Next base: position 13,066,325 of record OX453261.1, on the reverse strand, counting down.
TACTTCTGAGTATTGGCAGAAGTTTATTTGAAAATTAATGATTAATTTTTAAAGACGTCAGTAACACAGACACTAAACTGTATTTCGGATAAGTCTGCCAGAGGCACTGAAGATAAATTTTACTCACTCCTTGCAATTTGTTTTTCTGTTGTGGCGTCGCTTGCGCGGCCCTAGCGGGAGCGATCTGCGCGCGCAGTCGGATCATCTCTTCACTCTCTGCTAAGTTTGAGACACGTTCCCTTAAAAAAAATCACATCCTATTTTAGATTGGTGGTGAGATTTATTTTTAGATGCAAGCGCAAAATAAATTTTAACATTTTATAAACTTCCGTTTTACTAAGTAAAAATTTAATATTTTAAATATTCAAGTGTGGGCTGAACGTATAAGACAATAATCTACTTAAGTGATTCAAATTAACGGTATCACAAGATGGGCCAAGACAGCGATCATTGGTATATTCACGATAGATGCACGATCTACACATTTTCTGCAGTGACTGTCATTCGAAGGCGTCTACTTCTGTCATTATCTTCAAAGTTAGTCTTGCCCCTTATTTACCGAACGCCATACTGTGACGATGTAAGTCGTTCGGTACTATCTGATAGGGTTTACGCGTTCGGTCTATTATAAAATATTAAAAATGGTACGTACCACTTGTGCGGTGACTAACTGTGGATCATCTTCGTATATAAACAAGGAATTGAAGTTTCACCAATTTCCACGGTGGGAAGAATGGTAAGATGTTTAATATTTTTGTATTTTTAATGTTGTTCCTAATTCGAATATATTCGTGATGGGCGACGAAACAAAATAGTGGCCGCGCCGTGGTTGTAATTCTTAAGCCGCGTACGGACTATGCGTTCCAAGGAATGCGTATCCAAGCACGCGTACACACAGCTACGCGTACCCGCTATAAACCGACAACAAGTCAATACGCGTAATTAGTGCGAGCCGATGGGGCCGACATAAACCCATTGCACGCACGACTCTCGTGTTATGTTGACGAAGAGCTGTAACGAAGAGAAAGGCTACGGCGTTTGCCGCGTTTTTATATCTATTCTATAGTTTAAAAAAAAAAGAAGCCTCGATGGTGCATTAAAAAATATATCGCGATCGACAGCAACATGGAAACAGACTTATGTACGACTTAAGTTATGAAACTGAAAATTCAGTATTAAATTTGTATTTAAGATGTATTTCTATAATTCAGCTATTTTGAGTTCCATAATATTGATTTTGATTCATACAGCTTAAGCAGTTTTATGCATATTTCATTATCGAAACACGGGAACGCGTGGCTTGTCATTGTACCGTCCAAATCACGCGTGACACTATGACTCGCGATTAAACACCGGCTGCGAAAGGATCGCCGCGAGGCTTGCGGGGTATGCGTACAGCGACTGTATACGCGAAGCAATACGTACGGACTATGCGTTTAAGGTACGCGTAACCAAATCACGCGTACCCTGGAACGCTTAGTCCGTACGCGGCTTTAGATATTGGTGTTACGCCTGAGGTTTTTAAGTGTGCTTAGTACGATTTTGATGTCATTTTTGGAATTCAAAATTTTGGCCGCGTTCTGTTTGTAATTCTTCGATATTGGTGTTAGGTAAGTTAACGAATGTAGTTCAGAAAATATTTTAAAACCGCCCAAGTTAAAAGTGCAAGTCGGACTCGCGCATCCATTGCTTTCAAAATCGATATCTAAGGGTCCGTGTGGACTACAGTGAAGAATTTGTGTTTAAAATTAAAAAAGTGACCCCCATTTTACTAAGCTATGGCCAAAATAGAAAAAGTAACCCCCGTTTTTAAGTTTTAAAAATGGTTAAAAAAAAAAGTTAAAAATGGGGGTCACTTTTCTCAATTTTCACCAGATTCGTCATTGCAGACCACGCGGACCCTTAAATATCGATTTTGAAAACAGTGGGTCCAGTAAATTAAAAGTTCGAAATGGGAGTCACTTTTTTTTTAAATTTAGACCACAGATTCGTCATTGGAGTCCATGCGGACCCTTAGATATCGATTTTGAAAGCAATAGGTCCAGTAAATAAAAAGTTCGAAATGGGAGTCACTTTTTTTTTCAAATTTGACCACAGGTTCTTCACTGGAGTCTACACGGAACCGTAGATATCGATTTTGAAAGCAATCGGTCAAGTAAATAAAAAGTTCGAAATGGGGGTCACTTTTTTTCAATTTTGGCCACATATTAGTGACCGTTGTCTACGCGGATGCTTAGGTATCGATTTTGAAAGGAATCAGTCCAGTAAATAAAAAGTTCGAAATGGGGGTCACTTTTTTCAAATTTTGATCACATTTGAATTATTTTTTGTTATTTGGGTAGTGTGGAATCTAGTATGAGCGCGCGAGCGGAAATCAATCAATGATCTAAGACAACAAAGCATAGTTTTTTTACTTCTGGTCAAATAATTTGCATCATAATCATCAATACATACTACCTTCAATGTGTGACAACCCTTACACAATCAAGACGACGGCGGCTTTTTCACCAACATTAAAGGCGATGACTGACTGTATGGATTATTAGACTGTGGTATAGATTCTTAAAAATCAAATAATGAATCTACAAATGGACTTAGACTAGTATTAAAATAGATTTATAATAAACAATAGTATTATCTAAATAACCAGCTGACAAAGAAATTACATAACTAAAAATATTTGCAGCAATAAAGAGGTTTATTTATAAATTATATATATATAAAATAGCCACTACGGTTCATGAACAGTACTTGCTATGATTTACATTTAACTCACCTGAATTCATGCATCTCACGCTGTTCTTCTAGAGAAATCTGCTGTGCAGCCGTGGCTTTGCTCCGTTCCACTAGCTCCAAGAAACCAACTTCATCGTCGTCCAGACCACGAATCATGTTCTCTGTGAACCAATTATGGCATAATTATTTATAGAGATATCTTAGGTTTAACACAGATCAACAAGTACAACCTAGTTACTAGAAACCAATGAAGTCTTGGCATAACAATCGTTCATGGTGACAATTCATCCAATTTGTGATTGGTTTAGGGCTTGTGGGCGTGTCGTGGTGATATGAAAGTACTCACTAAGCCGATGGGTCTCCTCATATTCAGCTTCCCGTTTCATACGTTGTTCTTCTAAACGTTGGTACAGTGGCCTGTTATCATACGGCTCCTCTGGTGCTTCTGTAAGTTCATTGATATATTTATGAAGAAATGGCTTCCCAAAACTACCACCCTAGAAGTATTAGTAATAATTTAGGGGGGGACGGGAGGATACGAAACCAACTTTCGGAATTTTTAGAAACATGAAATAAAATACATACCTGTTACTTATAAAGACATTCACTCCTCACATTGATACACAGATCAGGATTGTCATAATTGAACCTATTAATTGAGAAATGGTGGACAATCAATATATCTTGATCAAATTTCTTTATAGAATAACATAAATATACACCTGATCTTAAATTTAAAATAAAATATTCTTTGAATTACCAAACCTAAATATTCAAGACTTAATAGAAGAGAGGTGTTTCAAGTGTTTTGAGCTTAATGGTTATCAGAAATGTCTTTGTAGCAGGTTATTTTCATTTTTCGTGTTTGATTCCTGCCTGGTATAGTTCACCTTAAACTTTATGGCGGATCGGAATACAACGCTATAAGCGTATTTATGCAGGTACAGTCATATACCCCTCGCTCCACTGGATCCCGCTACGCCTAAAACTGGTTACTGTGACGCGGCTTGTACCTATGTTCACATCCACCACAAAGTTTGATTGGAACTGTACAAATATTTGTGTGCATGAACATGCCTATTTGTTCCATGTCTGGGCATAAAATAGCAATATATGTAGGTATATATTATAAAGAATATTTAAGTATGTACATCAGTTGTCTGGCACCCATAATACAAGCTTTGCTAAGTTTGGGATTAGATGGCGCTGTGTGGGATGTCCCAGGTATTATTCCTAAAAATTCTAAAAGTTGGTTTAATTTCTTCACCTCGCTCCCCTTTCTCTTATTATTAATACTAGTAGAGCGGTAGTTTTCAAAAGCCAACTCTAAATAACTTGTAGAGCTATGTTAGTTTATGGATAAATTAATGATATTCTGGTGTTTCTGTATATTTATGGATAAGTGTGGATACATAATCTGATGCATCTAGTAATCCAAGAATCAATACTCTTTACTACCAGTGACTTGATTATTTTAATCAGTCGAAGTCAGTGATAACAAACCAGGTAGATTTTATATTAATTTAAAAAAAGATTGATATACTTTTCTTATTATGGTATATCATTCAATTTATTAGAGAGGTACATACTACTTTTGCCTGTAGTTAGGACAAATTATCCCTTTTAATTATGTTAGCTCCTACTTGTTGCCACAATCCTACTACTTCATGTGACATTTTATTATATTTTATCTGTTTTGATGAATGGATTTTCCTGAATCTCAGATAAATAATGACAATCATCCACACACCCCACAATAACATAACATTATTTATGTTCAATCAACGAAGGATAATTAATGCTGATATCATTTTTTACCTTTTGGTTGGTCTTCTGTTCTGACCTTTTCCCATTCTTCTTGTCGGCGGCGACGAGCTTCTAGCGCTTCGCTTTCTGATATAAATCCTGAACTCATTTTAGGTTTAGAAAATTATTTCTTCCTACACTGTAAAACATGTAATGTTAAATTAAAACAATTTATATTTTGTGCTTCGATTTCGATTCGTGATTCGTTCGTGGCAGTTCGTCAGTTCGTCGTCAAACCTATAAAATGTACTCTATGGTTCGTCGCACAGATTAGGTTCGTCGTCTACGTCGTGGTCGTGTACTTACTCTGCTCTGTGCAGTGCTCTGTGGTGCTCGCTCAGTGCAGTTCGTGTTCTGTGACGTAGTTCTGTGTTTGTTTGTAGTGTTGTTCGATACTTGCAAGTACGCGCTAGGTATCGATACTTTTTCATCCGATACTACTATTTTTGGCGTCGTATTATTTCATTCTATACTGAGTAATGTATCGAAAGAAAAAAATAGTATTGCATAAAGAGTACTCACAAGTGGTCGATGCCTAAAAATCGACGTGAATGGTTGTTTGGTGGCGCCATCTTCAACACAGCTCAATGTTGTCAGATGCAGTAGACTTTTATTTTTTGATCGATTTAAGCCATGGCTTTATTAGTAGGAAAAAATAATTTGACTTTTTGATAAAATTAGAGTATTTCAGTATTTTTAATCAAACCGTGCTGGCAACGGAAAAGTTAGGTTTTGAAAATTTTTGTGAAAGAATATAATTTGTGCTATTTATTAGGGCTGTGCGCTTTCCGATTACAATTCCATCTTTCAAAAAATCGATCTTTTTGTTTGATCTTCGATTTTTTACAATAATAAGTAAACTTAAACGGTAATGCATATTGAATACTGCGGTATATTAATTATTGTTGTTAATGAGCGAGTCTCGTAATTTTTGAATTTTACAGAAATGTTATTGTTCCGTCGTCAATGAACAAAGAAAATGTATCTTTAGATACATTTATTAACGTCGTGTCTTATGGAAAAAATCGTCTGTCTGATTATTGTCAAAGTTAAGTTCTTTTTTGTCATGTTTAAAAACAGCCAGTCAGTCTATGGTCAGTTGCCGTCGCCGCGACAGTTATATTTAATAAAAAAAAGTAATTGGTGAAAGAATTTTATTGATATCTACAAAAATGTTTAAGATACAAATTTTTAAAGTAAATCATGCGATGACTAACTTGGTTACATTAGGCCCAGTGGCCCCGAGTGACGTCACGAGCGCAATCGCGTATCTTACAAACACAAACTTTGCTTTGTTGTATCTCCGGTAAAAATCGGTATTTTCCCGAAATTGAAAAAGTATAGCCATCAGTTTGTTATATTTATGGGATAGGATAGGTATCTAATCATTTAAAGAGACGAACAGCGTAACCGGGTACTAGAGACAGCCCAATTTAAGTCCGTATATTATTATTGCGGTGATTTTCTTTCCGAAGCACCACTGCTGTGAACTATAAAAACAGCGAGAACTTGTTGCCCTAGCCGAGACAGCCTGAATGTTCCTTGTCACTCTTTTGTTTACTAGCGCAACATAAAATGGTTTAAAAATGGCCAGTGAAATAATTGTCCTTGTAGGGGTTGTACGTTTTTATTTAATGTTTTAAATATTTTTATAACACATGAAAAACTTTCATCGATATACCGTCGCAAACACGCATTCGTATCGTGTTTAGATCGGATATTCTGTTAAGGTCCGATTTGTACCGATTCATCTGTAATGCCCTTTTAAAGTAAATAAAATTAAAAAATTATGCCCAAGATTGACTACACATTGACACTAATAGTCAATTTTCTATCAGTCAATCTAGATTACGTTAAATTATATTCTTCGAGAAATAACATAATATTTATATGGACTCCATCTCAGGTGCTTTAGGCAATGAACACACCGACAAAGTTAACCAGAATCTTAACCAAAAATTAAGCTCCTATTCAAAATATTGCCGTACCCAAAATTAAACAACAAATTATTCAATATTGGAACGCGGATTGGTAGGAAACATTACAAACAAAAAAAACCTTGTGTGGTTTACAAAATCTACTCTAAAACACAGAAAAAATTCTACACTACTATCACACATTTGAGACTGGGACACTGCCAATTTAAATCCCATCTATTCAGAATGCGAATCATCGCTTGAGCGATATGCATATAATGCATTACTGGAGGCGACCAAACCCTAGATTACATAATTTTCGTTTGCCCTACCGTGCACCACTCAAGAACTACTCCAAAATCCTACCATTTACAAGCCTCTTTATGATTTCATAATCTCCACCGGACTTGAATTATAAGAACAAGAAAAAATTACCCCTAAGAATTGGCTGTGCTTTAATAAGCTTGACTTAATTCCACTAGACATAAAAATCTAACTACTGATAATGACTGACGCCTTTGCCTTACCCTTAACCGTGAAAAAGAAATATCAATCAATTTACAACCTGTCACTGTCTAAAAGCGGTAAATGCACAGATTTAGGTAAATGTTTTTAGCTGTTCTTGTTCTTATTTTTGATAGCTTATTGCAATATAATTATTGATATTAATTTTGTCGGTTGCGCTATCTCTCTCAACGCAAAAATATTTGAAAAGAAACTGTTGTTATGTCGGAAGCTAACAGTGATATCTTAGCAAATGAAGACCGCAAAGAATACGTAGAAGATGGAAAGAACAAACTAGTCGTTAGATGCAAGTTTTGTGGCTCCAAAATCTTGGAAAAAAAAGCAGCTAACTATGTTACCACAGAGGTAATAAAAGTTTATGTAGTGCTTTCCAAACCTACCGACGAATAGTGAAAAAAATATTCTGATTTCTGGTTGAAGAAGTGGGGAGAAAGAACTTTCTCGCAGTAAATTAATATGGGTCAACTTTCCAAGGCTGCCTGATTCATTTCATTTAACAATTTGAAGTTCGCCCAATATAGTTGGTCCATCATTTTAAAAATAAAATAGGTTAGATTAGGTTCTAACTGTATCAACGCTAGGAGCGAAACTTAGCGTAGCGACGAGCTACCAAGAAACCTATTTTGTTAGTAGCACTATGTCAGTTGAAAATTATTTCCTGCGTAAGATGCCCCCACCCCCACCCCTCCACCTTAAGCCTGAATAATTATAATTAAATTTTTTTGTCAGGTAAATATTTTTATTGGAAATCTAAAAAACTTGATAATAAATAACACAATTTTCGTCACATGTTTTTTGTTATATAATTAAGAAAATATCTTCCGTACTTCTAGTTCTTTACACATTTACACAAATTGAGAACAAAGTAAAAGTAAAAAAATCAGTTATTGAATTTTTTTTCTTCTTTTAACTATATTAAAACAGTCGAGCACAATAAGCAAAACCATGATCACAACTTCAGAATTACATTTCTCCCTGGCATATTGTTAAAATTTGAAGGGTATTTTTGTTCATGAATTGTCTCAGTGATGGCATGGGGGAAAAATAAGTTTAGGGTGACAACAGCAAAGGCTTAAGTCATAAATGTGCGTGAAATAGCTCAAAAACAAGTGACCTATTGAATGAAATTGTTCCAAATTTATAAATGACAATTGCCCTTAGACTTTGCTTGGGAACAAAATTATGCTTAAGATTTGCTTACAAAAGAGATATAGTAGTCTTACCTTTTTTATAGTTTTTTTTTTTGGAATTGAATCCCTTACAGAGTGCCTATTAAATGAAACAGTAGTGATTTGATTTCTGACTGGGTAGTATATCATTAACTATGTATTTCAGATGGATTTGCCTCTCATGAAACAAGATGACAACAATAAGGACGGTGAAGTCTCTAGCGAAATGGTTAATGAGTTCTGGCATGTCGAGAATATGTATACATTCGAGAATATAGGTTTCACTCATACAGTCAATAATTATAAATATTTGAGCTGTGCCGACTGTGATGCTGGCCCTGTGGGTTATCATGATTTAGTATCTAAACATAGTTATGTGGCAGTAACAAGGATTGTACAGTCATAGTTTTAAAATAAGCGAAAATGTACATTCTCCAAAAATTTTTATGTATCGCTTTATGCTTTTTACATTGTGATCAAAGATATATTGATAGCTTTTATGGTTAGAAGGACATTTCCTTAAAGTAATCTCTAAAATTTATACTTTTGCTCATTTTGGTGTCACATTCCAGTGTTATACCACTTCTGTTACAAATTAAAGAAATTTTCAAACAAGTACATAAATTATTTCAAGTATTGTAAAAATATTAATTTTCTTTTTTTGTATGAAAAAAAAATATCTAAGCAGTAATTTATAACTATGGCAACATCTGTTTATATGCTGAAATTCGTTTGCTGATTTCTTGTTCAATTTCTACATAAATCAACAATGCTAATGTGTCATAGTAAAGCCGTATTCAGTGCGAATTCAGTTTTTCATTCAGTCCGTGCGCGAATTAGTGCATGCGTCCGTCGCGGATGAATTCGTCGTTCAATTCCGAGCGAATAGTGAACAAGAGTGGTACAGTCAGTTTGCACATTTACAGCCGTAATGTCTACAGTACATCACATCCTTCCGCACGCCCGTCTCGTCTGGCCAGCACTGAACAACTACATTAGGACCAATAAGCAGACATCTGCGGCGCGTAGGAGTGGAGGGATTTTCATCCGCGCGCAAATAGCCCTCCGCGCCGCGTATACTCCGCGTCATATTGAACGCGTTGTATAGGCTTAATAGATTTTACCGTCTCTTGCGGACATCCGGGTAGGTCATCAGCCTCGGACTAAACACGGCCTTGTACTATAGGCCTTATACTGAGACTCCTGCCATAGTTAAAAATAAAAATTTCGTGCGCTTGTCCATCTAAGTCCGTGGCCGGACGACGATTAATTTTTGTGAACTCGCATATCTTCTATGATTTTTTGTTTTAAATTATTTTCTGAAATATACCAGATATTCTTCGAAATGCATATAATTTGAAAATTATAAAGTACCTTTTCATGAGAAATATGCAAAATTGTTTAAAAACTAGTGTTTATTTAGTTTGTTTTCATAGTTTTCTTTTTCTATATTTTAACTTACATTTTTTTCTTAACTGTGTACCTGAGATTTAAATAACCAAAATCGAAATAACGCAGGAGACCCAATTGAATGCTGAAAAACAGGTTTAGTCAGCTTTAACACTTCGTATTAACATTAATATAACTAAAAGTCAAACTATTGTGAAACAAAAACCAGAATGTCAAGCAGCAAAAAATGGATATTGAAATAATCTTACTTACTTGACTTAAGCATATTCACCACTCAGGTAGAGAAATCTTTTATAATAAAGGCCATAAATATAAAAAAAATATTTGATTTTAACAGGGAAACTTTCAGTGTCATACTTTACCAAAAACGCGGTGGCGCCTGGGGTAGACGCTTTAATGCAATTTTAGTGTAGGTTTCATTATAAAATGGCTATTTTTTCATTATTACCATTGTCATTAAAATGTGTTTTAGTTTACAGATATGTTTTCATAGCTGATTTCTGAAGGCAATTTATTAAAAACATCAATGTTAAATATCAAAAGTTGTATAAAAAATACTTTGGAAAAGTGGCAGTCACCCAGATTGTCTTTAATGCCTTTTGAATGTTGTCATAATTTTAATATTATAAAAGTGGATTGACAAAATGTGCTGAATTATTTATTCATAGAAACATTGTTGCCTCAATTTTGCTGATACTGGAGATGAGTATATATTTGTGAAATAAGTAATGTATAGGCAAGAAAATATTATTAAAATTTGTAATTGTTTATTTTTATCCCAAAAACAAAATAAAACAACTTTGGCTACACCAAAGCCCAATGATGTACTATTTATAGGCTAAAAATTGAAGTGCTGATTTTGTTTAAATATGCATTGTGATTCTAATATTATAATATATTTACTTTTCTGATAAAGTATTTTATTTATACAATAAAATTTTTCAGTATTCCCAGTTCTTGAATTTTTTTTTTTTCAATACTTTCGTTCTTGTATCTAAATTACCGAAAGTGGGAGAGTTATTTAAAAAAATATTACTTACATTTAAAATAGTTATTTTTGAAGCAAATTAGCCTGTTTTTTTTACCTATATATATATTGCCTATAGGTAAAAAAACAATAAAAAAATATTTTCTTTATTCTAAACTTTACGCTTTTTATCATTGAAAAGTATCACATACAATTTAGTTGTCGACACTAGCGACATCTAGTGTTCGTTTGACTAACGTTTTAGCGTGCTAATAGGGGAAAAAAATCTGTCATACATGGTGGATAGATAACCTGTATTGGTGCGTGCCTGGTTTGTAAAAAATATAATTGTAATAAATGGAATAGAAAAAGAGTACGTACTGCAATTTCAACATGCCTCATACCGTTTCCGTGGTGTAGCGGTTATCACATCTGCCTAACACGCAGAAGGTCCCCGGTTCGATCCCGGGCGGAAACATTTATTTTTGTTTAAATTCTTCCCAGATCAATACATAAAATACGTGAAGGAAAATCTTGAGACTCCTTTTAAAGCGTACTACGCGCATGGATGTGTGTTATTCGGCATAGTCAAAGTTTATGTGGAGTAGGAGTGCAGAAAGTTAAAATCTATATACAGATGAACTTTTGAGATGGGACTATATGACCAAATCCTAAACTATGAGAAATAGCGAAAAATTTTCAAAGGGGTCATGAGCTCAACTTTTGAGAAAACAAAACTGCATATATAAATTTTTGAAAAATATGTTACTTTCACAGGGCATCAAACCACTTTAATTGATAATCTATATACAAGGTGAGATTTTAGTAACCAGCCAAAATTTTTCTAGATGTTAGGCATCACAAATAGACCTCATTGCGTAAATAAAAAATATAGGTTACATTTTCATAATAAATTATTTTATCTACAGTGTTATTTTATAACGTTTGGTTACCTTCTTAATGCTATAGTAAACGTACGCGCACGAGGCGAGGCCTTGAAACGGAATGGGGCGGCGGGCATGAATGGTGACTAGAGTTATCGGTTTTTTCGGGAAAGGTTTGTGTAGTCATACCTAAATTTTTTCTATAGAACTATACTAAAAGGGAACAAGACGGCTATCGATTTTCTACCAAAGATCATCATATTAAAATTTGGCTGTTCATTAAAACCTCATCCTGTATAATACGCAAAGAGAAAACTTTGTACCCCTTTTCAGGCAAATTGTGTATACGGAAGAGTATGAGGTTTGGTATAGGTAAAGTTTATACTGAAAAGGAGTACCAAAAGCTAAAATCTATACTTAGGTATATCTAATATATGTTACAAATACTATCAACCATACGAGTTTAATAGTCTGTCGTTTGATGCAGTTTGAATTGATTTACTCTCGCCTAATTATTATTGGTGATGGTTTCAAAAAAGTGAGTACGGTCGTACTTCGACTGCTGAGCGATCACTATATAGTTCTAATAAATAATCTTCTTCACTTCTTCACTTCATCAGCCCAATTTTACCCCACTGCAGGGGCTTAGGCCTCCCCCAGTGTGAGGAGGGGGGGGCTTGGAGCTTAAATCCACCACGCTGCTCCACTGCGGGTTGGGGAATGTAACGACCGCCATCTATTGACAGCACCCGGCCCCGACTGCTTAACGTGCTCTCCGAGGCCCGGGTCAGTGATAGGTTGTGTACTTAAGTCAGAAAAACTCATTGGTACACGCCCGGGGTCCATTCCTACACGGGAAACCAGTTTAGGATCTTTGGTTTATTATGATTTACTATTAGTCATAACCAAACCCAAAAATATAGTCGAGGAGCTGGCGAACAAAACGACGTAACTCCATCCCTGACTTAAAAGTTCTTTTTTATCGTAGGTACAACAAATTTCAATCGACTGATGATAATGTTTTCAATGAAACTTGTTTCTATACCAAGACTGCATGTGCACATCCATCATGTCATTTTCGACCAAAACTGCAAGACTAAAATTAAGGGTAACGCGGCTTAAATTGTCAATGACCATTTTTATTGCGACGTTTTGGGGGTTTTCACTATTATCATAAACACTATCATTCAAAACGAAACAAATCAAAATGATTTACTTTGCGAGTTTGAAAATATAATATGCGGCATAAATGGCAGTATTTTTTTGTCATTGGAAATGACTTTCATTTCGTTGGAGTATAGGGGGTCATTTAGGAGTTTTGTGAGACAAGCAGATTGCACGAAGAGTTTTCAAGATATCGGGATGAACTGGTGTCAAAAGACGCAGCTCGGCGAGCTCTACAAGATGGCATAAGACAATTTGAAAAAGTTCAAAAACAAAAAAATTATCGGCAAAAAATGAAAATTTTCTCCAAATTTCATTTTAGGAGCCCGACATCTCGAGAACTAGGTCCGATTAAGAAGAAAATAAAAAAAACGACTCGGGGTAATTAGACGGGGGATCGATTGAGACTAAAATTGTTAGAATTGGACAACCGGAAGTTCAAGAGTAAGCAATTATCTCATAACCACCAATCACCAAACACGTCGAAAAAAAAAACACGTCTTTATTTTACTTTTGTTATTTGTTGTTATGGCAGCTATTCAAAAAATTGCTATTTCTAAAGATTCAGGCGTTAACACCAAAACACCAAAATGGTTGATTTGAATCATAGAGTAAATAAATTTGACAGAAGCGTTTGGTTTTAATAGAGTCAAAAATGTCACTTTACAGTATCAAAAATGTCAAACGCAATTTCGCGGCGGTGAAAAACGGCGCGCGGGGATCTCGCGGACTGAAACTAGCTGTCTTGCACTAGCTAGCTAAAGTGTGAGTGGTTATACGGTAAACGCAGAAGAGTGCTCCAAGTCAGTTCGTATCTACTTTTATGGTTTGAAATCACCACAGTTACCTACGTTTGGCATTAGGGTGTACTTAACGTTTAAAGTTGCTCACATTTGGAAATGCGCAAGAGTTGAGTAACCAGCGCAGCGGTGATCTTATTTTACGATGATGATATAAATTTTACGACGCATAATTTCGTTCACGAGGTTATGCTATAACTCATGTAAGTGCCTATTAAATAAGAAGATATTTGCTCTTACATTAAGGATTACACACTTATTAAAGTCTTGATTTATTCTATTTTTTGGTGTTATTTAAATAAGATGAAATGGTAAGGGATACACAAAGCGTGAGGCGAGAGCTCGCTTGAAGTCTAAACCGCATTGTAGATATTAAGGATGCATCACCGTCCCATAATCGCGAACTATAGAGTGTATCGCAACCGTAAGTTGTTAGCATATAATTCCGAATCTCTGTTATGCCTGCGTCCCCGTGATTTGTTTTCAAAACTAAGTTTTGATAATTGATCTTCACACAGCAAAATGAAATGCGTTATTTTTTTAAGCTAGAAATTTCTTGACGTTCTGCTTCTAAAAATAACAATTTGATGATACTAGGTACTCTATATACTCAAACAACAAGTAGATACTCGATTTCTGAATTATCAATTTGCTGAAACTAACAGACTAAAACATTAAAGTTGTGTATTTTGTATATATAGGGATAACTAAGTAATTTATTAATGGTTTACAATTTGCTTAGAATCAATAGCGTAGCTATCTGTTCTGGAGTCCAGAGAAGTATATATTTTGGCGCCCCAAACAAAATGAATTTGTGCTTATAAATCTAAAATCAAAGTCCGTATGGCGTCCACTAGAACCTCCGCCTCTGGCGCTGGACCCGGTTGCGCTGCCCTAGTTCCGAAACTGCCCAGAATACCTTCCATCAGTACATTACGGTCACATAGATTTTAATGCTTACTATATATTATTATCGAAAATTCAATACAGAAATACAGCAAGCGTAATGGGATCGATGCCACATGGGACCAACCTGGACGATATTTTTATGTTGTAAATATTGTAAATATTGTTAATTAGTCTAAGCAATACTAGTTTAATATTTAAATAATTTAAAAACGTAACTTTTTGTTTTTAAAGATTAATTTTTAGACAAACCTATATACAGAAAAGATCTCAAATCAATGGAGATTCTTCGAGAAATTTTATCTTCTAATAAATCTAATAAATTTTGACCACACAATAGATAGAATAACATATCTATAGTAAATACTTACACAGTTTGCATAACAACGTTTCGTGTCAAATGTCAACAATTACATCTCCATTTGTGGTGATTTGTTGCTTTCTCTATAGGAAATCGGTGTCATACATACATCGTTCGGAAGTTCGTGCGATAAATTATGGAGGGAAATTATGTACTGATTACGTGTCATTACGTTAAAATTCAACAGAATATTATAATACATCACAAATTATATAAAACATAGTTCCCTTGCCTTTTGTATGTCTATTTGTTTTTACTGACTAATTTCGAAACGTACCTATTTGTATCTAATAATAATAAAGCATTTATTAGCTTCTAAAACAAATGTGCTTCCTTAAATTAAAAAAAAATAATGAAGCATCTATTTATCTAGCTATATATTTAACAAATAACCATCTATCTACGGATTTTATTCCAGTTTTACAATGAAATCTATATCTATAAAATCTATTTTGAAGTACTTTAAGAAAGTATTTGAATACCTATTTGTATAACGTATCAAATTTACGTATGACTTAGTAATCTGTTGAACGTTTTCATACAGTGGCGTATTCCCCCCCCCCCCCCCCCCCATAACACAATGACATAAATTCTGTAAAAAACATTCTGCAAGAAGATCTACGCTGCAATTGGGAAATTATGCATTTCTATTTAATACTCAATATAATATTAAATAGGTGTAGTGTTTATTGAATGCTGACCACATTTTATTTAATTAGATCTGTTAAAATATGGTGTTTTTAGAGTAATGAATTTCCATACAAATGTCGTCAACGGCTGCACCCCATCAATCCTTAACCGAACAGCACAAAAAATAATATTATATGGTATTCAGATCAGCAAAAACTAGGTTCAAACGTTTTACCATCGAAAATGGTTGTTAGATCCTTTTTCTGAGACGTAAATTTGGCTATATCTTCGAGGATAACGGAGAGATTGAGGTGTGCATGTAGCGAATATTAACTTTTGTTTCTAGTAGAATCAGAGAAAGAGGCTGTGACAGATGGACAGACAGACGGACACCAGAATGACCCTATACGGGTTTCTTTTTTCATGTTTGATGTACAGGACCCTAAAATGGAATTCTCATAGATTCACTTCGTTGTCCGTCCGTAAGTCTGTCGGTCTGTTCAGACCCTTTTTCTCCGGAACGCGTAGAGGTATCAAGTTGAAAAGAATTAATTTTGGAGGTGTTTTCATGAATTAACGAAAATGCCTAAGTATCTTGCCTGTATGTAGTAATATATATATACATGCTTAAAGTATACTGTAATACACTATAAATTCATTGAAAAATATGCCCCCCCACCCTCAAAATTTGAATCCTGGATACGCCACTGTTTTCATATAAAACACAGTATATGTTAAAGCCAGATAAAAAAGCTATCCAATAGTGCTAGTTTAATTACAACATATATATATATTTATACGTATATAAATTTGATTTTTTATAATAGTATTATTGACCTTCAAAGAAGAATTAAACATACAGTCCGCGCTTTAAAAACGTGAGGAATAAACGTACAACCAAATAGGTAACTATATGAGTGCACTTCAGCTTTCGAGCTGCGTGAAGGTGTGAAGAGACCCTGGCCGTGGCGAGTGGTTAGATAGAGACCCTAACTGTGAAGCGAAGGGTCGCGGTTCGATTCCCGGCCGGGACAAATATGTGCATGCATGAACATGTTTATGTTGTTTGTTAATTCGTCGGTTTAGAATTTGGCCTGTATCAAGTTATCCTGTTAAAGTTTCTTAACATAAGTGGTATCGGTGACTTTGTTTTCTGTATCAATAAAACAAATAGGCTATTCTGAGAGTAGTATAGGGTATAGGTAGCATAGGTATAGTATAAGTAGGTACCTACTCAAACGTCGACGGTTTTACCTAATAGTGACAGAATAAGTCTAATATTAACCAAATCGAGGTACACATACGAGGTGTGAAAAAGTTGGCCAATTCAAGAGGCTCATGACAGTGGGTCAAGGTGGAAGATAAGCTGCGACCTCGCCAACTGTCGCGTTCAGAATTATGTATAATGGCCGCAATTTTTAGTTTTTTTTTATACGTTCTATGATCGCATCTGTAATTCCAGTTTAATAATTTTAAATAAATAGGTAATTATTTATTTATGCATTTGGTTGCTTTATTTAAAACTCTTTAAATAAATACATAAGAAACGTTGAAAAGTCTATTTAAACTATCTAGATAATATCTTGTCAAAGACCCGTAATGTTTTCTTTGCTTTTTTATGCCCCGTCCCATAAAGGCACTAAAAACCGCGTATGGTTCAGTTAGAGAGTGCATTCTCAGTTTGAACTGTACATCTGTAGCGCATTCAAGTTTCAGGCGTGAAGGGGGCGTGCGGGTGTTGGCGAACGGTCATCGTCAGCTGTTTTACCTGAAAACCAGTTACGGAAACACCACTGAACTTATGTAGAAGTGGTTGAAAGGAACATTCGAAATGCTATCTCTACGTAATGGATCCTGCTATCAATTTTGTTATTATATTGCTCACCCGTTCCTTGTAAACACCATGTAGACATTTTGATGGTCAGTGTTAAAATGAAGGGTGAATGCTATTATAGTAGAGCTGAACCTAAAAATACTCGGACTACCGATGCACTCCTAGTACCTAAGTCAGTTGGCTACTATGTAATGCACGCGTCAACTTAAACACACTCATACCATAGTAAGTCAACCCAACAAGTTCAACTGATACATTTATGCGGCCGCCATGACAGTGCTTCATTGGTTCTTCCGTGACAAAGAGTCTAAAGTTTTTATTTAGAAAAAATAAGTTTTTATTACGTCTGTTGACTAGACGTCGAAGTTAGTGATTTATTTATTTATGACGACCGCTTAGCCTAGTGGGTAGCGACCCTGCCTACGAAGCTGGAGGTCCCGGGTTCGGATCCCAGGTCGGGTCAGTATTAATATGATGAATATTGATACTGGTACCGGGTCTTGGTTGTTATATGTGTGTGGTGTCTTCGCAAAAATATTTATATATGTATATATTATAAAGAATATTTAAGTATATATATCAGTTGTCTAGTAACCCATAACACAAGCATAATACTTGCTTACTTTGGGACTAGATGACGCTGTGTGGGAAGTCCCATGTATTTTTATTATTATTATTATTATTATTATTATTATTATTATTATTATTATTTAGCTGTTATACTACTGAATGACGAAATAAATGAAGAAAGAATTTGCAGTGCGTTTTACTGGTCGTCATACCGAACCTGGGGTTCTAACAATATTAATTATAGGGACGTTATTATATCTCCGAATATTTTATCTTATTTCAAGACTAAAAGACAACAATCATTAAATATTTTTTTGAGTAAGACTGTACTTAATGACCACCAAAATCTATTAGAACATCAATTCCAAGACGATAACAGAACTGACAATGAATTATTCACCTAATGTTTGTTACATCGGTAAATATTTGTTTTATATGCAGTCAAACTTCGGTTATACAAAAAAAAAAAAAACTATACATTCCCCCTCCCCCGTTCGATAACCTATGTGTCATGAAGTGCACTATAATCATAGACTATAACAGGTATAGACTTGTCTATATATAGGACACTATTTTCAAAATGAGTCTTATTCTGGCAGGACCTTATTAAAATGTGTTTTTTTATAACGATTTCACGTTAAAAAATTAAGGTTTAAATTAAGTTCTTCTGCAACACTGACATTATCTTATATCTATGCGTACACGAGTGCAAATAAAATCACACAATTGATCTCGTTAACATACATACCACAGCTCCCAAATAAAGAATGGAAATCCCACGGCTACACTTTGCCATTTGCCACTATAATTGGCTTTAGGGTGACCATTAGTAAAAATCATTAGCTTGTTTTTTAAAATGAAACTCCATATCCTTCTGGAGAACGAGAGCGTAAAGAATATGATAGGTGTAAAACAAAAATAAGAGTTGGTTCTCGAACATAGACGATCCAATAAATAATATTTAATCATTAAATAACTAAAAAATTTGTGGATTAACGGTTTTTTCAAACCGGCAACTCTGGTGGCTGATATGTTGTAAGATTGAAAAGTAGGATCGAATCCGAATTTTACAATGATTCAGGTAACATCATGCAGTGTAGATGTTTCGTTTGTTACTTTGTCACTCAGTCTAAATATGAGTAATAATAATAATAACGTACACATGATAACAACGTCTAGGCCCCAAACTAAGCCTTAGCTTGTGTTTTGGGTACCAAGCGAAGACACCACATACATTTAACAACCAATATTCGGTACCAGTATCGATATTCATCATATAAATACTGACCCGACCTAGGATTCGAACCCGGGACCTCCAGGCTCGTAGGCAGGGTCGCTACCCACTAGGCTAAGCAGTTGTCAACTATTTTGGTAACATCGTTATGTTACATTTAGCAAAAAACCGTTTAACGAACGCCAGACTCAGAGTCAAAGGGTTCGTACCACCATACAAAATATTTGTATTGTATTATGTATTTACCAAAACGAGTTAAATATCGTTTACTGACCGATTGGCCGAGTAGAGACTCTACTCCCGGATCCAAGGGCCGTGTGTTCGATTCCCGCCTGGTGCAAGTATTTGTGTACATGAAGATGTCTATTTGTTTCGCGTGTGGGTGTAAAAATATAATCTATATAAGTACCTTTATATTATAAAGAATTTTATATTTAACATATTTAATATATTTAAGTGTTTAAGTATTCAGTAGTCTGGTATTCATAACATAAGTGTTGCTTAGTTTGGGACTAGATGGTGCTGTGTGGGATGTCCAAGGTATAACTATTATTGTTATATCGCAACGACCCGTAAAAAATGTTTGTTTTGGTCACCCTTGCGCTGTAAAAACGCAAGCATTAAGTTCATATAATTATGTTCTGCGACAAGTACTTCGCAACTATTTACCTACTAAGTTAACGGAAATATTGCAATATTAAAATATTTTTACATTTAATAAATTATTGGCTCAAGGTTACGTAATAAAATACTAAAAAAAAACGGTCAAGAGTGAGCCAAGTTCGCGGAGTTAGGATCCCGTTTCAGCACTACAACATTACTGTGCGCCTAGTGAAAAAGGCATGAAAAAGGATATAACTCGGAATAGCTACTTTACGGGAGAGCCAAAAAATTTAATTATGAACATGCATCGTCTTATGAGTTCAACCTTTTTAACATTTCTTATCTCCATAACAATTAAACTTAGTTTCATTTTAATTAGACCAATCGAAGCGGATTTTTTTCTATATCTACGTACGACATATTGCAAATTGGTACAATTCGATTTGTATCCTTTTTTACTTGACTCACATGAATAGTAGCAGTTTTCCTGTTTTTCTAGTCTAGAAAAATAGATCGAACGGGTTTTTTCCGCATATTATGAGGTATAATTTATGCGGTATATGAACATTTATTAGGCACGCCAAATAAAATTGGATTGGATTGGTCCCAACGGCCGCCGCTTAGCGTTTTATTCAAGACAGTTCTCTAGTAGTCAAAGATAAGATGTTATCGTTTCTGCGAACACGTCACAATTCTGAAAAATCCAAGAAACGGCTATAAAAGCCATTTTGAATGATCATTCCACCTGAAGCAGTCAAATTAAACACTATTATACAAGATAACTCTGTATATTTAGATATTATGAGACATTAATTACGATATAATGATAATAATACCTAAGACATCCCACACAGCACCATCCAGTCCCAAACTAAGCAAAGCTTGTATTATGGGTACCAGACAACTAGGCTGATATACAGACTTAAATATTATTTATGATATAATATATAGATAATATACATCCAGATATTTTTCACTTCCACTAAGTATATTTAAGTGCACGATTGGTGGTCGATGTCAACAATTCAAATTCATACGAAAAAATTCTCCGCCACCTCATTGTAGACCGTTAAAACAATAAAATAAAAAAAATTAAAATTAAAAGATGTTAAATAAAAAAAAATACTAAAAAGGTGTACTTCAAATACAGTATACCTAATAATAATAACGTATACATTACAACAATATCTTGGCCCCAAACTAAGCATTAGCTTGTGTTTTGAGTACCAAGCGAAGACACGTACATACATATAACAACCAAGACCCGGTACCAGTATCAATATTCATCAGATAAATACTGACCCGACCTGGGATTCGAACCCGGGACCTCCAGCTTTGTAGGCAGGGTCGCTACCCACTAGGCAACGCGGTCGTCAGTATAAAATAAAAATAAATATATTTCACCTTATGGTCGACCTAAAACAATAAAGTCGTGCATGGCCCGTACTCTGCATAGATAAAGCGCCGGTCACTTTATTTTTTTTTTCTTATGATGTATCAAAATATTAAAAACCTATAAGCCTAGTTTTTGTTGATCTGAATACCATATAATTTTTTTTTGCGCCAATCGGTTAAGGTTTAATGAGGTGCAACCGTTAACGCAGTTTGTATGGTCATATCTCTTTAACGATCTACGTAATATCAATATTATACTAATTAGGCATCTGAGATTCGGTCAATATTTCTAATTTCTGTTTGTCTTTGCGTTTGATCATTAAAATGTAAAAAAAAAAACATAAACAACACTAGTTTCGGTCATTATGCAAATGCTTCCAAACAGAATCGTGTCTATATTTGTGGAAACTTGCGACATCTTAAATATAAACAAGGACGCAAACTGACAAATAATTTTCTGAGATCTACGGATTTCGTAACTGTGTTGTCCTATGGCATAATATTATACATGAGGTTTTCCTTCACAGTAACACGTGACAAATAAGTATACAATCTACACAAAATCGAATTTTATTTTCAAATAATGGAATGTATAATGATATAACCCATGGAGTCATGGGCGTAAATAAACACAACAGCGTTTCGTTTTAACCTCAGGTTTTAACTCAGAGATTTTAATAGAGTCAGAAATGTCACGTCACACCAGTGTTGCCAGATTTTTTTTGGCGTAAATGTGGATTTGTAAATGTTGAAGAATTCAGGACAAAAAAATCACGAAACATTTATTATTTACTTATTAAATTTATAATCACTCTAAATTATAAATATGACAATAAATTCTTTCGCAATAAGAAAACACAAACATACATACAATGTATAATACAAATTAATAAAAAAATAATAAACATAGTCTTTTTATTTTGTTTTATATTTTTCAGATGATATTACTCGTTATAATCAGATATTTTTCTTGTATTTCAAAAATCTATGAAAATCCATACATGACTGGGAATCAAAATAAAATATGTTATGTGATACAACTACAAATAAAAGGTATTATTTTACATATTCTTTAAAACAATTCATAACGTTATTAATCAAATCAAAATTAAATTGCACTTATGCAATTCTAATGGAATTGTTGAATTATTTAATCATTCAGCAATTTTCAGATTATGTTTCGATTCAGTTTACGTTGTATTCAGTGAATAGACCAGCTGTAAACAACTATATTTCTATTAGGTTTCGATTGAACTTTCGCTTAATAATCGGGTCAACTGGCGTTCCGTGCTGAACATTTAATTGGTGCCCTAAAATTCAATTCAAAAACACTGCTTCACAGTATCGAAACTGTCAAACGCAATTTCCATTGGGTAAAGGCTGGCGCGCGCGCAGAGCCTCGCGGACTGAAACCGGACTGAAACGTGCCAAAGATATATCATCTAACTAGAAGAATAGTGGTTAGACGGTAAGGGCAGAAGAGTGCTTCTAGTCAATTCGTACTTGTATGGTATAGCCAGAAAAATAATCACCATCCTTTAAACCTAAGCCGATTTTTACTTAAAATTTACAAAATCTTCATGCTTATTTAACTGCGCATGACTAAGAACAGTTTTTTTTTTAATTCAACTAACTTTTTGTATTCAGATTTTTTTGGTCCTTTAAAAAAGAAAGTAATTGGTGCACAAGAAATTTTTCAAAAATTTCACGACTTATGGCATAAAGATCACACTTGACCAATTATCTGTATACATACTATTGTATTTATTTTCTTTTCATCATCATCAGCCCGTGTCTCTCCACTGCAGGATATAGGCCTCTCCCAAGGCTCGCCACCACACACGGTCCTCCGCGTTTCGCATCCAACTACCCCCGGTATGGTGCTTCAGGTCATCTGTCCATCTGGCCAGGGGGCGTCCAACGCTTCGCTTCTCGGTACGTGGCCTCCACTCGAGAACTCGTCTACCCTATTGGTTATCGGTTCTACGGCAAATGTGATCGGCCCATTGCCAATACAGTTTGCTGATTGCTTCGGCTATGTCGACAACTTTCGTACTTCGATGGATTTCAGTGTGTCTGATTTTATCCATCAAAGAAATACGGAGTATAGCCCGCTCTATAGCACGCTGAGCGACTTTAAATTTGTGGATCAATCCTGCCGTGAGAGTCTATGTTGCGGCACCGTACGTCATTGTAGGTAGGACGCATTGGTTGAAGACCTTGGTCTTCAAACATTAGACTCTTTATTGAAGTTGTGTTCACCTAACTGGACATTCTGTCCTAAGTAGACATAGTCTTGCACAACTTCAAGAGTCACACCGTCTACGGTCACCGGTCTCGGGAGAACATGTTCGTTGAACATGACTTTCGTCTTGTCCAAATTCATCCCCAGTCCCACTCACCGAGAGGCGATATTGAGGCCGTTAACCATTCCGTAGAGCTCCTCCATACTATCATTTATTTGATAAAAAAGCCAAAAAAACTCTAAACATATCAATCATTTGAAAATCATGTAATTGTGATATAAACAACCATTTTAATAATTTTAATAATTTTCAATTATTAAATTTGAACGCAGCCACTAAGTATTCCTATTTCGGGTATTATGAAAGCATCCGTATACTTTTATGCATAAACCATATTACATTGTGATTGTTGTGAGGCGACAGTCAAGGTACTAAGGTCTTCTAAGGTCTTAAATTACTCCCTACTGTATACTCAGGCTCCTCAGCGGCCCTGCTGTGCAAAAGAATTCCGTGGGGCATAATGCCGTGAAGATACCTAAAATAAACCATTTGGTTCCACATCCGTGAGCTGTCTGACTTTCTTAACAGCACGAGCAGCTGTACTTAAAGTTCCAGCAAAATACGGTATTCCCTATTACTATGGGTGTCCTACTGCAGTTTCGAACCCATTATCCCCAAAAACCTCACTGAACCAGCTACTTGAGGTATAATTTATAGCTCGGTGGACACCGATCCCGTTGTCACACAGAGTTTGTAATTCTAGGAGCCGCGCGAACTTTGGAGGCATCCTTCGTAGCTACTCATAAATAGCTTTTGAATGTATAAGTTGCCGGTCGTAGCTAAGAAAACAGAAGCTGTCACGACAGCATGGCAACCAAGACTGTTTTGCGACAAAAATAACTTAGTTTGTATAGCAGAATATGCAACTCAGTTAATATTATGAGAAGACGGACGCAAACCCCGTGCGCCCGCTCACTTCCGCATTGTTGAGTCGGTCTCGTTCTCATCCACCGGACTCTATCTTGTCTAATTGTTTACTGCTGGCGAGGAGCCGTAGTTTGGCCGCCAATCGAGTATCTCTTGGCGGTCTCTCGGTCGAGGCAGTTAGGGCCTTTAGGTACGCACCCCCTGGTTTTGCTCACGCGAAACTAGGGGACGCACCGTAGGTGTAGGAGTAGGTACCCACCTCACTCACCACACACACGTACAGGCATTCACCACACACCTTCAATAAAAAAATAAATAAAATATGTCAGCTACGAATACCCCCCCCGCCCTTCAGGCAAATATTCTTAAAGAATTGATGTCCGTCCTCGCTGCTTTCGCCGCCGCGCATGACCTGCATGTCCCAGCGAACTTAAATCTGGCCAGCATTTTTGCGCCTAACACCGCGAGCCCGACCGCCGTAACGGAAAATTCCACGCGCGCCGCCGCCATTATCCCCGACTCGCCGGCCTCTCCGGCCACGAGTGTGAGCGAGACGGAGAGTGACGCCACGCCCTCTCGCTCGCACTCGTGCATGTCTGACACTATGTCAGATAACGGCTCCATTACGGGCAGTAAGCGCCCCCGCCCCGCCTCGGGCACCGAATCGGACTGTACCGACTCCGATTCAACAATTGTTGAATCCGCTTCCCCTGACCCCGCTAACGACGGCTTTGAATTAGTCAAAGCCGGTCGTAAAAAGAAAAGAGCGTGCGACCGTCGCGCACTCGCCGCGTCCTCCGCGTCCATGGAGGTCGACACCCCCCTACGCCCCGCGCTCGCCACACACCAAGCGGCCGCCTCTTCAAGGCCCGCCCCCGCGCCCACCCCCGCGCCCTCAGCGCTCACCCGTGACGCCGTAGCGGCGCACAATAAAGTCACGGCTCACAAGCCGACCCCTCCGCCCGCTGGGAAATCACCCCCGCCCGTCGTCCTTCGCGACAAAACGAAATGGACGGTGGTCGCAGCCGTGTGCGGCCAACGCCATATAACATACAATAAAGCTGTGAATACCTCCGAAGGTATTCGCATCTCGGTAAGCGATACCGACTCATTCCGCGCTCTCACGCGTTACCTAACGGACGCGAAAATTCAGTTTCACACATTCGCGCTCGCTGAAGAGCGCAAATTAAAGGTCATCCTTCGCGGTATTCCCGACGAAGTTGACGATAAAACGATAATTGAGGACCTTCAGTCCCAAAATTACCCTATCATTTCGGTCCACCGCCTACATAGGCGCGATGGATCATCGCTAGGCCTCGTCCTAGCTATCTTGGAAAAAAATGAGCTCGGCAAGCTCATTCTTCACAATAACAATATCAAAATAGCCGGTCTCTCTGGCATTCGTTCTGAAATCCCGCGACGCCGCGCCGGCCCTGGGCAATGCCATAGGTGTCAGCTTTATGGCCACGTTTCCATTAACTGCAACGCGAATCCGCGTTGCGTTAAATGTCTCACGCCCCACTTCACCTCGGAGTGCCCGCGTGATAAGGCAAAGGACGGACCACCAGCGTGCGTCCTCTGCCAACAAACCGGCCACACGGCCAATTATAGAGGCTGCCCTAAGGCGCCTAAAATCACTCCACCGCCAGTGCGTCCCGCACAAAGGCAGTGGGCCCCGGCGGTCCACAACACGACCCATTTCCCGGCGCTCATTCAACGGCGCCCGCATTTTAACGGCCCTCTCGCTCCCACGACCGCTCGCCCCGCCGCGTCCGCCCCAACGTGGGGACCGCGTCCCGTCGCAAAGGCGGCTGCACCGGCCGCTCGTAATACCGGGCCCGTGCCCAATAAACCCCTTAAAGATGCGAGCTCATTCCTCGCAAATTTAAGGTTAATAAAAGCGGCCATAGCCGAGGTCTCCGAAGACGAGGTCGCTGCCTTGGCCTCGGAGATCTCAAATAGTAAATGCACTAAGGACAGAATGGCTGCCCTTAGTCGTTACCCAAAAGTGATTGAATCACTTTATTAAACTCTTTTCAATTATAAATTTAATTTTAATTTTTTAATTTAAAATTTAATTTTTTAAATCCTTCTAAATTTTTAAATTTTTGATTCTCAACTTTAAATTGTAATGAGTGCACCCGCGTGCACACTGGGCACTCGCGCTGGGCGACATAAACCGAGTTCGATCTCGATTATGTCGTTCAACGCGCGTGGCCTTAACACAAATTTTATAGAGTTAGGTGAATGTGCGTCTGAGTACAGCGTAGATATTATATTAGTCCAGGAAACCTTTTTATCAAACAAAAGGCCCAGGGCCTGCAAAATTAAAAATTATAATTTACTTAGAACGGACCGCGAACGCGGAAGGGGCGGGGGTACCGCGGTGTATTTTAAACGCACGCTGTACTGTTGCCCTATCGACGCGCCCTCTCTTATTAACGTAGAGGCGACAGTGTGCAGATTGGCTATGACCGGTCACGGGACCCTTATCATAGCCTCTGTGTACCTGCCGCCGACTAGTGAGTTGCTCCGGAGCGACATAGAAGCTCTTCTCGCCCTTGGAGATTCCGTTCTCTTATTCGGCGATCTTAATAGTAAACACACAGATTGGAACTGTGTGGCCACCAATATGAACGGCCGCAGGCTATCGGTCCTAGCCGAGGCCCTTAATTTAGACATAATCGCGCCACTTACACCGACGCGATTTCCCGATAATAATACTCATCATCCAGAAATTCTGGATTTCGCAGTTCTTAAAAACGTGGCGCTGAAACTGAGTTCTATCGAGACGCTTCACGCCCTGAGCTCAGATCACCGGCCCGTTCTCATGAAATTGGGTTCACCGGAAAATCCGCCGGAGGACCCCAAATTCATCACCGACTGGGATAAAGTCCAAGCCGCGCTCCAAAAAATCGATACCCCCGATCTTAATAAAATCCCATCGGAAATTAATTCCAATAATGATATAGATTTAGCTATAGGGGCTCTTACTGAGCACGTTCAAAAAGTGATCGCGGACTGCTCGCGGAAGGCGCCGGCGGCTAAACCCCGCCTGAACCTGCCGCCTGACGTGCGCGAACTCATAAGAGTCAAAAACGTTGCTCTGCGCCGCGCGAGCGCATATCCCACGCCCGAATATAGGTCACGAGCGCGCGCCCTCCAACGCCGTGTGAGAGCGCGCATAAGTGAGTTACGTAACGAACAGTGGAACGACCTTATGGAAGGCATTAAGCCAACCCATAAGGCCTACTGGAGTGTCGCCAAAGCGCTCCGTTTAGACGGACACGCCGCGTCCCCCCCACTTAAGAAACCAGATAGCTCCCTCGCGTTCGACGATAACGAAAAAGCTGACTGTCTTGCAGATAGTCTTGACGCCCAATGTTCAATAAGCACACTTCCGTGCGACCCCTCTCACGTAGCCTACGTCGAAAACGACGTACGCAATCACGCGGCCCGTCCGCCCTC
Source organism: Luffia ferchaultella (assembly GCA_949709985.1). NCBI lineage: Eukaryota > Metazoa > Arthropoda > Insecta > Lepidoptera > Psychidae > Luffia > Luffia ferchaultella. The sequence goes on along the minus strand of OX453261.1, from coordinate 13,038,774 downwards.
AGCGGACCTTCCCCCAGTCACTTGTGAGGAAATTAGTAAACATATTAAGGAGCTTAAAAACAAAAAAGCTCCGGGTCTCGATGGCATCAATAACAAAGCACTCAAATGCTTTTCTTTTCCATTAGTCGCCCTTCTGGCAACCATTTTCAACACTTGTTTCAAAAACTGCTACTTTCCACCGATCTGGAAGGAAGCCGTCGTAATCGGCATTCCTAAGCCAGGCAAACCTCGAGATCTTCCCACTAGTTACAGACCCATAAGCCTCCTCAAGGTTATGGGCAAACTCTACGAAAAAGTTTTAAAGACTCGTCTCTGCGATCATTTATTTGGAAAGGGACTAATTATAGACGAGCAATTTGGCTTTCGTCCCCGACACTCTTGCCCTCAACAAGCTCTCCGCTTAGTTGAATACATATCTTCCGGTTTCAAACGGAAAGACAAAACCGTAGCAGTATTTTTCGACGTAGCCAAAGCTTTTGACAAAGTTTGGCATGCAGGCTTAATATACAAGCTGCATAAACTTGAAGTCCCAGATAGATTAGTTTTTATAATCCAAGACTATCTCACCGACCGACAATTCGTCTATAAACACGAGAAATCACTCTCAACGCGGAAAACGTTAAAAGCTGGAGTCCCGCAAGGCTCCACTCTCAGCCCGATACTGTACTCAGCGTATACCAACGATATTCCGTTGCCGCGCAACGGAGTCCAATTAGCACTGTTCGCCGACGACACAGTGCTCTATTTTCGCGCGCGCGTTAATAGTCACATCGCTCCTCGACTTCAGTCCTCTATAGACGAACTCACGCAGTGGTTTCGCCTATGGAGGATTGAACTAAATCCGGACAAATCCGCGGCCATCTGTTTTCGCCATTCCAAAGCGAAAGACCCCTCACTCCTCCCAAAAAACATAGATTCACTCAAAATGTCCGGTGTCAACATTCCGTGGCAACATAGTTATAAATATCTAGGTATTACGCTTGACAAGCATCTGCACTTTCGCGATCATGTCAAACGTGTTAGCAAACTTGCCAAATTTTATATGGCCCGCCTGTCCTGTATGATAGGTAGCCGCAGTAAGATGTCGATGCGCAACAAGCGCACACTCTATGTGATGGCCATCAGACCGGTCATGACTTATGCATGCCCGGTCTTTGCTTACGCCAAAGAATCGATACTTAAGCCGCTACAGGTCATACAGAACAGATTCTGTAGAAGAGCAGTAAATTCTCCTTGGTACGTTCGAAATAGCATGCTTCACAGCGATTTCGACTTACCAACTCTTTCCAAATACATGAAGGACGCGTCAGAGCGCTTCTTCGCCGCCGCGGTCGCGCACCCCAATCCGCTACTTTCGGCAGCGGCCTCTTACGAGCCCCCGCCCGCCACCCACTTTCTCAGACGTCCACGGAATGCACTAACAGATCCTCCTGACGATCTCACCACCGAGGTTGAGAGTCTCAGGAATGCAGGCAGATCAGACCTTCAGTCTGACATAGATGAACAGTACCTAGCGCCCGATATTACCTAGTTAACGTAGCAAATCTGTTCGAATGGCATCTGAGCCTTGTTTGTTCACAGTCGGGCCGTCCAGCTCGAACTGCCCTCCATTGCCGAATTTTTAATTCTTAATTGTAATTTTAATCATAAGCCTACGAGACGGGGCCCTTAAGGCGCCGCCCGCCAATAGGCACTAACGCACCGAAGCATCCTCAATGCGTCCGGTCGTCGTTCATGTCAAATCCTATACGCTCTCCGGAGTATAGGTTGAGGAGTCGTTTAGCCGGTCGGGCTGCACCTTCTGTGTAGAAATCCCAACCCGGCACTATCTGCGTGGTAGGTCGGGCGCGCAGATGTCTGTAAGCAGATTCGGCCCTCACTAAACAAAAAAAAAAAAAAAAAAAGCTGGCGAGGACTACACATCTGTACTAGGACCGCTTAAGGAACGTTCCATAACATGGTGTAACTCTCTAAAAACTTCTGTGACATCTAAAAAAAAATGAAAAATTTAATAAGCGCACGACGGATTTATCTAAATACCTACAGCTTACGGATCCGGGATTACACTAAATCCAAATCTTATTGTTTTATCATTATAAGGTAAAATATAATAATTTAATAATAATAATAAAATAAAATAACGTCATCTAGTCCCAAACAAAACAAAGCTCGTACTATGTGTACCAGACAACTGATATACATACTTCAATATTCTTTATAATATAATCATTTAAATAGAAATTTACTACTTTTTTTTTAAAAGAAGGGGCTTCTTTTTAATATTTTTGTTTATTACTTTTTGTGTCGTGATAGCCCAGAGCCCAACGAACCTCTCCCAAATTTATAAGGCCCCATAAGGCCATGGTTCGAATCCGGGCGTGTACCAATGAGTTTTTCTGACTTAAGTACACAATATCACTGACACCGTGCTTCGGAGGGCACGTTAAGCAGTCGGTCCCGGACGCTGTCAATAGATGGCGGTCGTTACAGTTCCCAACCCGCAGTGGAGCAGCGTGGTGGACTTAAGCTTCAAGTTCCCTCCTCACCCTGGGGGAGGCCTAAGCCCCTGTAGTGGGGTAAAAAAATGGGCTGATGATGATGATGACTTTTTGAACATTAATAGACCTGTGCCTAATAGTTACACGTTTAGTGATCGATGATGATGCCTAAGCAGTTTTGAAGAAACATATCCACTAGAGTGGCCAGTCGCTACAAAGCCGTAAGACTCGTCTAAGAACTCGCTGTGAAGTATTACCTGCAAAAAATCATCGGTATCGGCCCAGCAGATTTAGAGTAACGCATGTACTGTAGCACCCCTTGGCAGCAGACTATAACTGTAAAACTTGTCTAAAATCTTGATCTAAAGTGATAATTATACAATGCCAAAAACCACATCAAAATTGGCCCAGCAGTATTCGAATTATTCGAATCTGTAAATGACACACAAACTAACATTGCTTTCTTTACATACGAAAAGAAAATGGGGTCTTCACCTCTTTAAAGTGCGGTTAGGACCTTAAAAGGCCGAAATCAGCCGAAGCTCAGCCGAAGCTTAGCCGAAACGGATCTCTGATAATTGAAAAATTAAAGATATGCATATTATACTGGTATTATGTCAGGAGACTTGTTTTATAACCGTCCCGTAAGTCCGGTAGTCATTGTTCCCAGGAGCTTGTTCTTACTTTGTGCCAAAAGTATTTGAATACAATGACAGGTGTGAGCGAAAGTTTATACATCTGAAACTGAATGTCATTCTTTGGGAGTACCTGTTTTAGAGTTCGTTAGTATAATTTAGTTTAGTAAAATATTTAAAAGTATAAGACGATGGGGTTAATTAATACGTCTTCTTTAGAAGTGTTTCGCTTGTTCCTCGAGCGACCGACCCAAAACATCAAATTATGGTGATATGGTGAGTGGCCCGTGGTCCTACTGGACTAGGAACAAGTAGTATCGATATTTGTCTGTATTTTTATTAAGTAAATAATTAAGACTAACATTTTCCTTCATTTAAAATAAAATTCACTTTGTATTCGAACACGTTCAAAATAATTTTATGCTCCAGTTTAAGTCCAGTAGGACCACGGGTACACCGTGGGTTAAATCACCTACCCTACCTACAATCTACCAGTAGGTTAAATCGATGGGACCACAGGCCTCTTATTTCAAAAACGGTCATGATCTTTTTATTCCTTTATTTAATAGTAATTATAATATAAAACGCAAGAGTAAAACTTCTGTGTGTCATCATGCTTAAATCCAAGAAATATTTTTTAAAGATAAATAGGTATTACACGAAAATTCCGTGTAAAAAGTATGGTATATTTTTATCTGAAATCAAACCAAAACTTTATAGAATAGTTTTTTCACTGATTGTACATTGTGTTTATACTAAAATCAATAAAAAAAATTAAATATTTAGCGCGGTTGGGCCTAACATTTCGGTATCATTTCAAAATTCTATTTTAGAAAAACAAGGTAGGTAGGCTTAATTGTCACATTAAAATAAAATATATTGATTTATCGATACGACGTTTTAATACGATACTACGTATACGAGAAAAAGGTGCCCGCAGTGTAGCAGGGATATGTATCCCGCCGGCGGCCGTCGATCGACGCAATTGTTAGTTGCCCGTGCATCGCAACGGAATAAGATATCTTTACAGTGCCTACGGTGTACATCTCAATATTTTATTACTGAATGAATCTAAAAGAAAAGAATTATCTAATTTCATTATGTTCACCAATGTTCCATATTATATTAGCCCGTTATTCTGCACGGCAGGAGCTTAGACCTTTCTCAGGATAAGGGTGCTCAGAGCTTAATCCACCACGCTTTTCCAGTGCAGATTGGTGGATTTTAACGAGTGCCATCTAATAATGGCAACCGGGCACCCGGCTTAACGTGCTCTGCCATGAACGGAGTCAAGATTTATTTCATTTTAATGTATGTACTTAAGTCGGAAAAAACTCAATGTTACAGTTACAATGGAACTTTATGGCAGATTCAAAAGTAGACACAAGTCGCGTCGCAATAACCAGTTTTGTTGTATTCAGATCCGCCATAAAGTTTGGCGCGATCTGTAAATGCCCGCGATTTGGAATTCGAACCACAACCTTCTACACAAGAAGTGGGTTCGCCACTACACTGCTGTCACGACACCACTACTGTTCACATTATTAAAATTTGGATGGTGATGAAATAATGTTTTTGTCATATAAATAAGATAACGTGTAATATATAATCACAGTGCACGCTTGGCGTTTTTTTTTCTCGTCCAGTGAAAGTAGTTAAATATCGGCGCTGTGTTATCGTTTATAAGTAATTGCGCAATGTTATCTTGTAATGGGAACGTTTGGTTACCGGCACTCGCGTAAACACAAATTCGACCCAAGCTTAGGCAATGAATATTACGGATGGGTGAAAAACGCGTTGCATAAACCATAGAAGAAAGTGTAGATCTATGACTTTTGACAAGTCATAGATATTGCGCGTTTTGTCGCGCCGTGTCATGTCATCGTTCTTTGTTGGTATATAAACGTGAGACGACTGTTTGTATGTTTGTCATTCCTTTACTCTTCGGGATTTGGTTGAAAAAAGAATGCCCATTAATATGACTGACTTTCCTCATACATCAAATGAAAAGCATTTGCAAATTACCTATTATATTTACTTTAGAAGTTGTGCTTCCCATGTTGTTGCCTGCCATAGAATAGCTGGTGCCGGTGCAGAGTCAGCTGTGCGTTTAAAACTTAGAAACTCTAGTTTCGATTCCACTGATTACCTAATAATGTTGTTAGTAAATTGTTGTTTTATACATCGCTTAGAACAACTTTGGAATAGGCGCAAATAAGTTTCGGGGTCTATACTTCAATCTGTATTATCCTTTTTGACTGATTCTTTTAGCACACAGACAAGTCAACCTTATAGACCACGCTTTGACAGGGAGTAGCATTCGCCAAGGCTATGTAGTGACACTACATAACTACGTCACTAGTGAGCCGTCAGTTGGAAGCACGTCGGAAGCCATTAAATTGTCAGTTTTGAACGAGCCAATGAAAACTAGCCGACCTCTCACCGCACCCCGCCACTTTTTGGCGATTTCGTTTTCGTACTGACGTTTATTAAAGCGTGGTCTTTAAGTTGACTGGTCTGTCTTTTAGCCATAATAAATAATATAATATAAATAAATAAACCTTTACGAGTCGTTTTACTTACAAAGAAAAACCGAAATAACCCATATAGGTTGCATGGTTGATATAGAAGATAAAATTAATATTAAAAATAAAATTTAATAAAAGAAAAATTGCAAATAAAGTTTCATAATTTTTTTTTCAAAATAACGACTATTTAAGACTATATTGTCTGTATACGACGACGGGTGGATATTTTAATATAATGTGAAAATGTTCTAACTGAGGTAAAACTCTATGGTTTATGGAAGCCATTAATGTAACCAAAATAAACTTATTTTGGCCTTTCTGTCATTTTCACAGCGTCCACAGCGTGAACTAAGGTTTGGAGTGATAGACCGTCAGCCGAAGCCGTTTTTTTTTAAATCGTATCGTGTTTAAACATAATACGACAGATTTGAAAAATCTTCCCATAAACAACGCCCGTCTTTTTATCCTTTTAAGAAGATTTAGGAAGCTATGCCCGTTTCAAAAATTCTGTCTGAAGTAAAAAACAAATTAATTGCGCCGTGGTTAATTTCCAGTGGCCGCTATGAAACCAGTAAACATAATATATACATATAAGGTAATGTGGAGGAAGCTATGTTTACTAGACGATATTGAAAGTCTAAATTGAGGGAAAAAAAAAGGTTCGATTCGTTTTCGATTTCGAGTTACGATTTGTGTAATACGAGTTAGAGACACCGAACGTTGAATGTAGCAGACTAGATGGCGCACGCTTGCTTAACTCAACGACTCAAAAGCCAACAAATTTTGTTAGCTATTGTTTACTTTTCAGGGGTCTTAAAAATATTTTAATACATACTTAAAAAGCATAGAAAATTTACTCAAAATTAAAATCTAATTAAAAAACTAAAAGTACTTACAAATTAAAAATATTATCTAAATAAAAATAAACAAGAAAATTTTGAAGAGACGACGGGCTCAGGGTGCCAGGGATACTTGCCACGTTGCCACGCTGTATTGCGAAACTGATCCTCTGAACAAGGTATTCCTTGCTCAAAGGATCCCCTGTCAACAGACGCATCGCTACACCCAAACCAAATTTGGTATCCTTGGACCAGGATCCTATAGTTAAAAAATAATTTTTTTTGAGATACCGGCTTTTCAATTAATAATATGTATCTAGGTTGTGACAAGTAATAAATGAAAACCTAGACATCACACAACATCTAGCTAAAAAATCGCGTGGGCCATGCGCGCGTCCCGCCCGTCACCATTCCTCATCCTGTGGCTCAAATGTGATAACTTTGGTTCTCGAACTAAACGTCAGCTATACTCAATACTCCTCTATTGAACTAATTCAAAGCTCGGTGAGTTAGAGAGCTAAAAACTATCGGATATAAGATTTAATATATTTTGCTTTGTAAATCTTAATAAAAAGAAAAAGACAATCACATTTGATGATTACTGTTATTAGTTTTTACTTTTTATTGGGGACTTTAAAAATCAGCCGTACTATGTCATTTGGCGCGACATGACACATTAGAAAAACGACCTCGGCCGATTGTCTATGAGATTCTAGGTTGTGAAAATGACATTTGTGACGTCACGACTTTTACCGACAACGCGTTGAGGAACTCGGCCTCTATCGCCACGCTTTAACACTCAAGAAATAAACCAGTATGTGTCTAGAGAAAATTATACCTTTCAAGACAGTTAAATAATATGATTATATTAGACCTATCAATAATCCGTCTATGGGACTATAACATTATTTAAATGATTTAAGGCTGTGTAAATAGTTTTAATGAAACGTGAATAATTTATATATTTTTTCTGTATAAACTTCCTGGTATCGAAAGAAAATATCGATAAAAGGTCAGTGATTTATGCGTTAATTGCGATTTGGTAATATGCATACATTAAATAAATTTGACAGCAGCGTTTGGTAATATGCAACCTATAATTCAGCTTGTGATCTATGAAGGTAGAAAGGGTAATGATAGTTCTCCTTTGTAGTTCTGTGACGTAATAAACCAGGATCGAAGTGATTTTTGACATATTTTAGAAAACGAGAATAAAATTGCAGTCGTTTTAATTAAAAAAATAAATAAATCGATGTTTAATTTAATTTAATTCATGATTTAATTATACGAAGTTTTAGATTAGAAACAAAAACAGTTTAATGCACGTTAAGTATACAAACTAAAATTAAATCGAAATTAATTAAAAATAAAAGTTTTTGAGTTTATCGCATTCAGACAGACAGACAGACCGCGGCAAGGGTCCATCCCATCTCGAAAACACAATCTGTGTATAGATTTTAGCTTTCTGCACTTCTTCTTCATATAAACTTTAATTATGCCAAATGTCACACTCCTCCGTACCCGCAATATGCTTTAAAAGAACTCTTGATATCTAAGGTCATATTATCATAAAAAATTGTTTTTAAATCGTTAACAACAATTACAATATAAAAATATGCTACGCACATTAATCCTAACGTATTGCGTTTAATTAAAATCCTAATTAGCGGCGCTTCTCGTAAACTTTTCTTAAGTTAGGAGTTAAGTGCGAGGAAGTTTTAATTTATTGAAAGTTCCGTAAACTTATTTGAACTTTATAACGTTTCATTGAACTTTGAATTAGTTGATAGATTAGCCGAGTTGTTAGAGACTCTAACTACGGAGCCAAGGGTCGCGGGTTCGATTCCCGCCCAAGACAAATATTTATGTGCATGAACATGTCGATTCGTTCCATTTCGGGGTGTAAAAAGTATTTATATGTGTAAATGTTATATAAAACGATTTTTTTTAAAATATTTATTCATAATGATATTATTTAATTCCATTGAGAAGACACACACATTATGTATATTATTATGCACATTATGTATATTACATTGGTTTTATATTAAATTAATATATAATAGATCCACAAAACATTTCCATAAATTGTTCAAGTGTTTCATAAATATTAGAGTACGCAGAGACGTTTTTTTTTATAATTACTTACTCTAATAAATAAATAAAATATAATTATCTAAACTCTGAACTAAGTAAATAAAAAACAAATAAATATACATTGATAAATACAAACATACAAAACACATTAGCATAATTTTCAAGCATTGAGTTTTTCTTCAAAATTGTCTACAGAACCCAATTTATTATATCCCGGACGTAAGCGTTATTGTTTCAAAGGAGGAAGCGAAAATTTGCGAACAATTTATTATGATTGCCTTAATGCAATGTCACCGACGTCCGTCGCATTAATTATTTCACGGTTACTTTTCGGGTACCTAGGTGGTAGAAAAAAAACTACCAAATTATTTCACGGTTACTTTTCTAGTAGGTGGTAGAAAAAAAAACTACCAAATCATTTATTTTATTATGACGACTGACCGATTGGCCGAGTTGTTAGAGACCCAAACTGTGGAGCAAGGGTCAAATATTTGTGTGCATGAACATGTCTATTTGTTTCATATTTGGGTGTAGAAAATATCTATATATCTTGTATATATATTATCAAAGAATAAGTATGTATATCAGTTGTGTAGTACCAATAATACAAGCTTTGCTTAGTTTAGGTCTAGCTGGGATGTCCCAGACATTATTATAATTATTTTAATTTTAGACTGGAATTATTTAATCAATTCGTGTTGTTTTAAAGCTTAAAAGTAATGCTGATGTACTGGATTTTTTGTGGTTTTCTTTTTGAATCGAGGCGAGAGGGTTAAATAAATCTTTATTTATTTTTAACTAGCTTTCCGTCTGCGACTCTGCTCGCTTGGACTACGCAGTTGTACCGGGATCCCTTTTTCCGGAATAAAAAGTAGCCTACAGCACTTTTCAGTGCCTATAGCAACTATTATCTATGCAAAATATTATAGCGGTCCCGGTAGAATCATAGTACAACTACGTAATCCACGTGAGCGGAGCCGCAGGTGGAAAGCTAGTTTGAAAATAAAATACAGTATATGCTCACTCGCTAAAATTGTAGCTTTTTTGAGTGAAATAATTTTTAAAATCAGTTAAGTAGTTTTTGAGTTTATTCGTAAAAAACAAACAAAAAATCAAGTTTTCCCTCTTTTTATTAGTACAGATTTATTTCATTAGTTGGGAGTTTAGCATTGATATCATATTGGTATACTAATACATGGATGCGACATCACTATAGTTGCATATATGTTCCACTAAGTTTCGTGACGAATCATCACATAACTCCATAGTACTAAGCCTTTTTTTTTAGTAGGCTATGGTGACAACCGGTCTACACATAGTGATGTATATCTACGGATTTCAGGTAATTATAAATATTTAATTAAATTAACTAATTAACCAGTAATTCAGTTTTTTTTTTTATAGTACCAAGGACATCCCACACAGCCTATCTAGTCCCAAAGTAAGTTAGTATTGTGGAGCCGCTACTGGCCGCACGAACGACGAAGGAAGATTCAAAATAAAAATTCAGATTATAGAACAATAGAAGAAAAGAGTTGAAGAAAGTGAGTCGACGATCGGCCCTGTTCGAGTGACATCTTCCCCCAGCGCATGTATAAAAGCTATACCAATATACTCCTCTAAAACCTCTAAAGAGTTATATCTCCGCTCTACCATCCTACGATCTCTACAGTATTATGCTTGTGCTATTGGGTATAGTTCCAATCAACCTTTATGGCGGATGTGAACATAGGCACAAGTCGCGTCGCAGTAACTAGTTTTAGGTGTAGCGAGACGCAGTGGAGCTAGGGGCATATGACTGAACCTGCGCAAGCATGCATAAAGCGTTGTATTCCGATCCGCCATAAAGTTTGAATGGAACTATACTAGACAACTGACATACATACTTAAATAGACAAATATAAAGTCTTTTTACACACAAACACCGAACAAATTGGAACAAATATACATGTTCATGCACACGAAAATATTTTTCCCGGCCGGTAATCGAATCCGTGACCCTCAACTCCTCAGTTAGGGTCTCTAACAACTTGGACAATCAGTCAGGTAAGTATAAACAAAAAGCTAAAGTATTTTCGTTAATTTCTATGTTGATTGTTCGGTCACACATCAACCGAATGACTGAATGTTGGCGTAAATATTATATCATAGATCAGCCAAGCTAAGTCAGAAATAATTTAAAAAAAAATGTATTATTAACATTTTTTATGTTACAATATTAATTAATTATGATAATATATTTGATGTTATTGTTTTTATGTAATGTTTTGACTTAAAGGTGGGAAGGTGGGCTATTAAATTACAATAAAACGCATAAATTATGCAGAAAATTATACAGCATGGGAAATGATTGGTGACGAGAAGCTCACCCGCGCCGTTAACATATCAAAAGTTTGTATTTTATATAGGCATGGAGCCGCCGCGTGGAGCTATGAAAATATGCGAAAAATTGTTTTCGGGGTACACATAATGCGAGCTTTACTTAGTTTGGGACTAGATGGCGCTGTGTAGAATGTCTCAGGTATTATTATGATACATAAATATTCAGTAGGTTCCGCGTGAAATACGCACGGATCTTTGTCGCTGTGAAGTTATTTACAGAGAGCGTCGCAGTTCTCACCCGTCGCTCCCTTTTCCTTTTCACGTGAATTTAATGAACGCTATTCGGTACAGAAATGTTGTTATCTTTGATTATATAATGTATGGCTAGAGAGTCTAATATTTCGGCGTCGGCGTCGGCGTCAATAAAACGTAGATAAAAATATCACCTAACTCTTCGGTTTTAATACACGCAAACAGAAATGGTTTGTACATGGTCAGTATGGCATAGAGAGAGTATGAGGTCTGTTGAGTCTCACACAAATATGTAAAAGTTGGCCTGTCATTTTTGCTGATATTGTACTACGAGTGCCCATCAAGATATTATGTAACCAAAGGCTCTTGATATTTAGTAACACTCGTTTAAGTTCGGGCGCAGATGTTTGCTGTTCTCACTTTCGGGTACTTTTTTACCTGATCCTCCATCTGGTGGGAATTTGGTAAACGTGTTTCAGCTCAGAGGTGTGATTATTTATAAAAAATTGCGTCACCAAAATTGTGTAATTTCTGAAGCTTGTCCGTCGTGAATTATAAAAGATACAGAAACGAAAGGCATACCGGCTTGTAGATCCATCTTCCGATTATCCACATAGGGTCAAACAAACGTATATTGAGCGCTTCAAAAATATGAACCTTGAAAATGTGTCAAAAATATTCGATTTTATTATGATTATAAAACGTAAACTTATGATCCAATCGACTTTAAAATAGTTTATTTTTATAAATATTTAATTGTGGCATCAAATTCACGAATGCTTAAAGCTAAGCGGCCCGGCAGTGGCTCCGACATGACACAGCCCACCTCATGTTTTTCTAAACCTTAAGTGAAATCTCCACGATAAATAACTCTATATTGTTCTATTTGTTCCGTGTCTAGGTGTAAAATATGTATATATTATAAAGAATTTTTAAGTAAGTACAACAGTTGGTTAGTACCCATAATACACGCATAATACTTGTTTATTTCGGACTAGATGTCGCCATGTGGAAATGTCCCAGGTGTTTATTATTTTTATATATAAAAAAAATTCATTTAGAATTACGTACGTGTACATTTGGCACGAGCTGTTTCAAACGATGCTCCTTCGATACTCAAGCCTTATTTTTATGCCCTGACATGTCTGAAATAATTAGTGGACATAAAACTTCTCACTAACAGATAGTGATTGATATATAATTTTAAAAACGACGATTTAATAGAAAAATGCTGTATAGTAAACATTTACATAATTTCAATGGCAACAAAATGTCAATGGAGTTAAGATAAAACAGTTTTAGGTATTGTATATGTGTCGCAGGATGATTTGATAATTCGAATTCTCGCGAAAACCCTAGGAATTTTGCAAAAAGACGGATAATTAGACAATGGTGAAAACATTTCTCAATCTTACTGGAAAAAGTTAGGGTTTTTACAAAAACACTAGTCGCTATAGTAATACTGCGAAACGAAACGTTAGCTATTATGAAGTAAGAACGCTGATTGGCCGGTCGGAGCGCCGAAATCGAGACCTCCTCTGATTGGTTGACGTTTTAAATATCAATCACACACGCACATTGTTTTGTTTATGTTTTTGAGAGCAACTCAGCAGTTTTTTGTTTTAAATGTGGTTAAAAGTGTGCATATGTTTCTATAAATCGATATTGTTATTTCTAACCGTTCACAACTCAATGATCTAATACTTGAAAGCTCACAGGGTAAAACTAGAGCCAATCAGAATAAGATTTGGTCGGTAAGCAAAAATCTAGCCAATCAGAGTTAAGGATATTCAATGTTACTAGAGCGACTAGCGTTTTTGCAAAAACCCTATCTTTTTCCAGTAAGATTTGCAAATGTTTTCGCCACTGTCTAATTATCCGTGTTTTCGCAAAATACCCAGGGTTTTCGCGAAAATTCGAATTATCAAATCATCCTACGACATATGTAAATGTTTTTATTTATATCAGTGGATTTCGTTACTTAATTAGACGCCATAAAGGATCCTATGATTGTTTCCTGGTGTACCAATTATGTGTGAAATACGTTAATATTTTTATCATATTCAAGATGCAAGAGGAAGGTTTATGTGTATAATTAAGTAATGTTTTATGCAAATTAGTTGAAATATGGCGATTATTATTCAAGACGTCGGAAAAATCAAGCCGACTGTGAGCTTTCACCGAAAACGCTATCTAATTCCTTTGAGGTGTAACAAAATGTATGGAGAAATTGTTTCTCTTTTAAGGACTAAAAAAATTCCGCAATGGCATACCTATGTCTGTATTTTATGGATAGCTTCTCTTTGATTTATGTTTAAAAAAAAGTTGTATATATGATGTGGTAATTGTGCAGCAATTTATATAGATGCAATATTATCTTTATCTTCTATATATAAATATGGGAATGAAAAGCTTTAGACCCCTTTTTAAGCATGCTACGCACACGGAGGAGTGTGATATTCGGTATAGTTACAGTTCATGTAGAGGAGGAGTGCAGAAAGCTAAAATCTATATATATATATATATATATATATATATATATGAGTTTTTGAGATGGGACTGTATGGCCAAATCCTAAACTATGAGAAATAACGAAAAGTGTTCAAAGGATTCATGAGCTCGATTTATGAGGAAGAAAACCTGATTATCACATTTTCGAAAAATCTGTTACTTCAACAGGGAATCAAACCACTCGATTTGATAATCTATATATTAATACGTGAAGAGAAAACTTTGTACCCCTTTTAAAACATATTATGGGTACGGAGGAGTGTGAAATTAGGCATAGGCAAAGTTTATATGGAAAAGGAGTGCCAAAAGCTAAAATTTAAAAGTTCCTAATATGTGTTACAAATACTGTCAACCATTGGAGTTAGTAGTCTGTAGTTTGTTGCAGTTTGAATCAGTTTGAATTGACTTATTATCGCCTATTTATTATTGGTAATTTCAAAAGAGTGTGCACGGTTGAATTTCGACCACTGGGCGTGTGGTCTATACTAATATTATAAAGCTGAAAAGTTTGTTTGTTTGTTTAAACGCGCAAATCTCAGGAAGTACTGGTTCGAATTGAGAAATTCTTTTTGTGTTGGATAGTCCATTTATCGAGAAAGGCTATAGGCTATTATCACATCACGCTACGACCAATAAGAGCGGAGCATCAATGAAAAATGTTACAAAAACGGGTAAACGGTTGATGTCAAACAAAAATCATGTATTACGGAATTGTTTCCCTTTAAAAGTTCTGACCAAAAGTCCGCGACAGCATATGTGTATTTTTAAGTTTGAATTACACTATAACCTTTTTTATGGCAATCAAATTTATTGCTAGACGCGCCAGATAGTTTCTTAGTTTGGATGATGACGATGGTGCCATTTTGTAATGATACTAAGTATATGGTTGGACTAGCGACCCACCCCGACTTCGCACGGGTGCAATTTACTAATGCGTGGAACGGGAAAAGGAACGTTTCTGTAGTCCACCCGGGCGAAGCCAGGTACGACCGCTAGTCTATTTATAAATACGTGAAGTGTTACTTATACTGTCAAACATACGAGTTTAATAGTCTTTGATGGTGACTGGGCGACCACTAATCAAATTAAATACGTTCCGTATTAAATACCTTCAGTATGTCATGCACATTATGACTGCCATTTACACCATACAATTTAAATTAATATCTTAGGAGTTCTCGCGAGATAAAAATATCGCGAGGCCTGGCGGCCCCACACCAATGCGACACGCGTAATGTAAAGTTAGGCAGAAGGTGGCAGAAGTATCAATTATATTATTATTATTTATTTTATATCAAGTAACAAGGACTCATTTGTTAGTAAAACACTTATATTACAACCTAAATATTAGTAACATAATATAACAGTCAAAATTAAAACAATTTACACAATATTTAGTAAATGATGCTATTATATTCATGGACCCATGCCCTATCCCAAGCGACCAGTTCACACTATATGAAGGCGTCACAGCGACCAATAAGAGGACAATCACACCTTTTTGATATCATCGCCAGAATAGTGTTGTATATAAAGAAATATTTAAGTTTGTTCTTATGTATATAATATACTTTTACTTTTACATTTTATGTATATATTCTTTTTTTTAAAGCTCTGCTGCCCTTGCGAATCCGGGGTGGGTCGCTAGTTTAATATACTATTTATAATTATAGAATATTAGATAACATCAATTTATTAGATAAGTTGAGCCTTTGATTAGTCAAACAATAGTATTGGAAAGTACTGAATCATTTCGCAATTTGGCTACTCAGCCTACAACATAAACGGGTCCAATGATGTGCGAATCAACTGTGCTCGTTTCACGAGTGGATACGTTAAATTCCTCTGGCTTATACTATAGGTTTTATAAACGTACGTCTGATGAATATGAAAAAAAAAATATTATAGATGTAAACAAAAGAATCTAAAACTAGGATATTTGGAATATTTATTTTAAAACTTTTTAAAAGTAAAAAACTCATTCAGAGTTATGTTTAGTTACTTTTTTCACGTTTTTTATTTTAGTTTGAAAACTCGACACTTTCGACTAAAAACATGTCATCATATAAAATACTAAATCACGTAGTAGGTACCTTAAATATTTTACTGTAAATTGAACATTATTTTCTATTAAATATAATACGAAGCATATTACAAGGTAATATTTTTAATAATATAATTGTCAATAATATTTTGGAATTGCTGCGTAATTGCAAGTTTTATGACTAAGAAATTAAAAGCGTTTATCGTATAATGTAATAAGTTAAAATTTTATTTTAATGTTGGAGCTCGGTTGTGAAGACAAAAAGTGACATTACACTCTATATTTAACGTGGTTTAAATTACTATTTGTGTTTTACTCGTTCGCAAACGCCTTTGCTGTAGATGGAGGCGGGATCGAAGCCGATTACGGCTCTCGGCCATTATTTGTGAAATGTTTGAAAATTCGAGGTATAGGTACGGAAATTTTTGAATAATCAAATTCGTATGTTATGGGGAATCGTCTTAAAATCATTACTTTTGAAGCCGTTTGAATCCACAACAGAACGCTCGAGTCAGCTTGACACTAAATCGAATGAATCAGTCGGTAGTATCAAGCCTTAGTCGAAATATGAGTTACGTTTTACTAAACAATGAACAACGGTTGTTGTTAATAGATGGCGGTTGTTACAATCCGCCAACTCTCATTGGAGCAGCGTAGTGGATTTAAGCTCCAAGCCGAGGGGATAAAATCTTGATGGGAGGCCTAAGCCACTGCAGTGGGGTATAAAAAAGGACTGATAGAATGGATTGGGTAAAAAACAGTGAAAACGTTATCGATTCAGGACAATGGTGAAGATTTGTTGTGTTTGTTCCTCAAATACTTTATAAACCATATCCAAAATAAGCTATCTTCGTACATCGTGACCCTTGACCCAACACACGAAGTTCCTTTGACATGAGCCGTCGACAACACTTTACATTATTACCTGTTGTATGTATACTCACGACTTCGACTGACTGTGGTAATTAGACTATTCATCATCGTAAGATATTCCCTCGTATAATTTCACCGGTGTTTGGACACGAGAAGTAACAGATTGTGACAATTTATTAAAATGATATACTACTACAATAGATAATGAGGAAGTATTAAAAAAAACCGTAAGAAAAAAATGACACCAGATGGTGATACAATCTTTTGAACATTGCTGACAAATGATGTGGTCTGCATGCAGGCCTGCATAGGTGGTCTGCGGTCTGCGCATTATGTTCACCTAAGAGTATGACATGGGAGCATGAGTAGAGGAGTAGTGGAGTAACATCAAGTGACATGACAACAGCATGACAACTTGAACAGTTATTCCTTTACACGCAATGTTTACACGTACATTCCTTAAAATAAAATAAAATAAAATAAAATGGAATTAAATAAAATGTGCGTAGTTGCATTTCAGGCAAAATTTTAAATCGTCATGGAAACTATAATATATTAACAAATGTAAACAATGGTAATTAACTGATTGCCTATTTTGTTACTAGTTAAATATAAATATCTCCCTTACTTTATATTGCAAACCGGAACGTAAAAGATTTAGGTAAAAATTTTATTTTTTTCAATATGTCGTCATTGTTTCTCTTTTCTTCGGGTCGTAAAGTAGCTACCATTAATTACGTAATAGGTTTTTGAAAATTCGGACGCCGTCAAATGTTGTGAAAACTAGTGCTGTCCACGGCCCCACCCGCATATACATATATTTATACTCTTTTCATAAAGCGTACAAAAGATAAAGAGTGAATTTGACTCTTTATTAAAATGAATTAAAAATTTATTTTTACTGACTATTTTTATATATTTCGTTTAGTATGAGCTCATAATGCAAATAAAGCTATTAAAGGTCAATAATTTTAACTAAGCAATATTTTATCTACGTTTTCGACGCATCTATTTTTATCTAGACGTGTATATAATCAAAGGTCACACTGTAAAAATTTGTAATTCTGATGGTAAAATATATTTATTTATTTAATTTATTGGAGAAAAATAGTAACAAAAGGCATAATAAAGTATAAACAGTATAAGTAATACCAACTTCATTAATACAGTTGTTGTTATTAGAGGCAACTATACAATATGTCCTGTTGTGGTCGGATCAAACAGTTATTTTAGAAAAAAAATAGTAATTTTCCCACCGAAAACCACGCAAAAGACAGTCTAATAGTTTTTAATTTTTTGTGTCAGTTTACTATCACTGTAAGAGGTATTTAATGCAAGCACTTCACGCTCGCCGAGCGTAGGAGAGCGCCGAGACAGCGCTATGCGAATAAAAGAGAAGGACGATATGCTTTCTCTTTTATCCGTATAGTGCTGTCTCTGGCCCTCGCCTCCACTCCGTGAGCGTGAAGTGCCGGTGTAAGAGCTATACGTTTAATTGTAAGTTATAATACAGAATCCATGTACAGAGCAACACAAAAAAAAAAACATCCGTAACGATAACAGTTTGATCCTATCACAGCAAAACATATCGATACTAGACCCATGTGGACGTATAAGGCTGAGTATATTATTTTAAACATATTTTTGTTAACCATTTACCAGCCCATTATGCCCCACTGTAAGCCTCACCCCTGAATGAGGGTGCTTGGAGCTTAATCCACCACGCTGCTGCGGTATGAATTTTTTAATATTTTTCAGTGGATTTTTAACGACTGCCATCTGATGGCAAAAAATCACTGGTATTGCTCTGCCTGGGATTCGAACCACGACCTACCAAATAAGAAGCGGGTTCGCCGCCACACGGCTGTCACGATTTCTATTATTTCTGAAATGGTAATGGTAATGGAAATGGTCGAGTAGTTAGTCAGATTATTCGTCCGGACGTCAAAAAACCGGATGAATAAAAATATATTATTCATCCGGTGCTATTATATTGTTAATTATTATTATTTTATTAAGTAGGTAAGCGTTTTTTTTTATTTTGTATTTAATTAACTAAGTTCAACTTGTGTATTAAAACACAATTTATCTTTGCTTGAATGTAAAAATAAAAAACTATTCAAACTCGGTGTAGGTACTCATTTAAAACTCTGTTATGAACATATAAACAAGCCAAAGTTCAAAAAGTTGGTTCAGGGCAAATTCAGAGCTTTGATTATAATATATAGATGAACCCTCGTAATACAATACCAACAAAAATGGCAAGCTCATTTTTACATAGTTGTCTGTGTGATGCGACAAATCATATACGTACTCTCCTTACGCCATACTAGCCATGTCCAAACCGTCTCTGTGTGCGTGAATTAAACCGAACAGTCAGATGAGATTTTTATGTACGTTTTTAACGCCAACTCTCTATCCAATGGGCCCTCACAATACAATGTCAATAAAAATGACAAGCCAACTTTTACATACTAGAGTGTGTCATTCAATAGACTATAATGACATACTCTCGCTACGCCATACTAATCATGTACAAAACGTCTCTGTGTGTGAATTATAACCGAACAGTTAGGTGATATTTTTGTTTACGTTTTTTAATGCCACATCTCTATACAGACATGGTATAATCATAAGTTAAAGGATATCTAATTACTTGATCCCAATATATTTTTTTGACCATACTTACAATGTACAGATATTTTTTTTGTGCTGTCAGTTGATAACGTATGTTTTCTTTTTCTACTATATATCTATAAGAGAGAACCTGTTATTATTGGCCATTTGTAGCTATTATGTCTGTCAATAAGTTAATTGTGCTGTTGGTTTTCCATACAAATAAAATAAAATATCAATAAGTACTTTACAGCTTTATAATATTGTGGAATCTTATATTAAAGTGGTAGTAAATAATTTTTGTTTTACTTAAAATAATTTAAAAAAAAACTCGTACACACATAAAGACAATGTGTTTGAATATTTAAGTTGACTAACATTGACTGACATCTTTACTATGCGAAACAAAAAGTCAGCATTTCATTAAAAAGAAAAAATACACCAATGACCAACTGTGACACGACCTGCTTTTATCTGAAATTATATAACTGGTATTTGTAAAATAAAATGCCATTGCTTTGTTAAAGCGACTGCATAATAATTTTGAGAAGTTAACACTCGTCTGTAAAACAATGTGACACTGTTAGTATATTCTTGACTGACCGGTTGGCCGAGTGGTTAGAGACATTAACTTCGGAGCCAAGGGTAGCGGGTTCGATTCCCGCCCGGGAAAAATATTTGTGTGCATGAACATGTCTATTTGTTCCGTGTACGGGGGTAAAAGTATCTATAAATGTATAATATTATTAAAAAAAGAATATTTAAGTATGTATATCAGTTGTCTACTGTCTAGTACCCCATTATACAAGCATAATACTTGCTTACTTTGGGACTAGATGGTGCTGTGTGGGATGTCCCAAATATTATTATTATTCCATTATTCTGTTTAAATGCGAATAATGTTAGCAGCGAATTCGTTCCGTCCGTTTCCGTTAGTTTTTTGTATTGAATTTTTGGAATTTTTAAATTAATTTATATTTTTTATACGCTTACCTACTGACATTAAACATTTGATTTTTTATTAAAAAAACTGTAGATTAATTTTAAAATGTAAAAAAAATATCTAACAATTATCCAGATTAAATCAGTCTTAAACAAAGAAAAACCGAATTGAAATCCGTTCATCTATTTGAAAGCTGCGATGTCACAGATAGACTCACAGATAGACAGACCAATAGAAATGTAGCTAAGAACCATCCTGATTAACCAGCTGATTAATTACAGTAACCGTATAAAAATCGGTCTATTCATTTAGGAGCTACAGTGCCACAGACAGACATATATACAGACGTAAGCTTCAAACTCATAACACCCCTAGTTTTCGACGTCTGGGGTTAAAAAATTTCTTTGGGTTAAAAAACAGTTATAAAAAGTACTCACTCATATTGAATAAGCGTAACTTTTATTCGCCCACCATACTTTTGGGGTTACGGCGAGGTACCGATTTTCATCATGGCACCCTTATCTTATAGTCATCTCCGTCCATCCGTCTATCCGTCTGTCCTGTACGTCATACCCTCCTGGTTTCTTCATTTTTAGATATAGAGGAATGAATTTTGTAAGATCTATATTAATCAGGCAAGCTGACATGTTATTAGTAGTAAAAAAATATTATTTTTTTTAAACTAGTAACGACGCCGACGACGTGGGAATTTTTTTTTTTTTTTATCCTTTCTTGTAGGGTACCTAACATTAATAATTATAAAGTTCTTCTACAATCATAAAGAGCAGTACATCAATGAAATTCCAGTAGACTCTGGGTTCAGTCCTGGGTCCAGTAGACTGGGTTAAAACCAAGGTACTGATGGCATGATTAAATGGGACAAGAATGAGAAAATTGAAAGTGTGCATAGATAAAATATTGCTTTGGGTTGATTAATATAAGACAATTTTTTCAACTCCTTATTCCATTTCACCCCCACAAAGGAGTAGTCCATTCGAAAAATTTGTTAAAATAAATCTAATTAGTGATTTTATTTCTGAAACATGCCTTCGATAAGAAACCTAGTTTATCCACGGAGATAACAGCCATCATAGACAAAATAGCAGAAGCTAGACTGAAATGTTTTGGTAATGGGATCTGAAGAAGTAGGAAGGTCTTTTAGCACCATAAAAGCAGAGACTACACAATAAAGTTAGCAAAGCAGTGGTTTACCCCATTTGACATAGATTATGGTGTTAGTGCTAATTGCTGTTGCACCGCCGCCTACCTACCGCATGTACCAGAGACAATATTAAAAATATTATATTTTTTTATTTTAAATATTCGATTCGGTGAACTTTTCGATTTCATTTCGATTTCGATTCTCCTTACGTACGAGCGAAACTCGAACATACAAAGAAATAAGTACCTATCTATCTATATATTGCATCTACCTACAGTAAACTAACTTCCACTCAAGTTGTGCTAGCGTCCTCACCAATGTGGGTATACTTATCGTCCCTAATAAAATATAATAATAATAACGCATACATCACAACAACGTCTAGGCCGCAAACTAAGCATTAGCTTGTGTTTTGGGTACCAAGCGAAGACACCACATACATATAACAACCATGACCCGGTACCAGTATCAATATTCATCATATAAATACTGACCCAACCTGGGATTCGAACCCGGGACCTCTAGCTTCGTAGCCAGAGTCGCTACCCACTAGGCTAAGCGGTCGTCTCTTTTATGTTAATATGTTATGTTATATATATATATATAAATATGTTACTCCGTTGACTCCGTTCCCTTTCCCGCAGCCGTACTATTGCTCCCTATTGTTCTACTGCACTTCTTGGATACTACTTATACTATTCCACCTCTCGAAATTCGAAGCTTTACTTACCTATTTATTTCGTATCTTGACACCTTTATTACACGATAGTTTTTGTTAGCTGACCCAAAATTGTGTTTTAACAAAAATGTTTAATAATTACAGTTAAGCAAATTAATGTAATTTTATCGCCTTTTGAATAAACGAAACTGCAGTCAGTTAATTAGCAGAATCTTCAAGCTAGGACGGTGGGGTCACGACGCTGTAGCTTATAAGCGTTGACGCGATGCGCGCGCACCACTCGTCGCCAAGGGAACCGCCAAAAAGCGCGCGCTATTCTAACGGTCAGTCATCGATTTAAAATTCGAATTCGAGTATCGAAGATCTATTAACGAAGATGATATAAAAGTCGAATTTGAAATTCGAATCTGAGATCGGGAAATTAAAACAATATCTGTCCATTTATCATTACTAACATTTGAAAACAGAATCGTGATTTTTTGTGATATTCGAAATGTGATTTTAAGTGATTTGTTGTGAAGTAAACATTTTATCTTTTCTTTCTAGGCCAGTGCTGGCTACAAGGGTGATTGTCGTCTGAAGAACGCTTCGTGGTGAGTGTATATAATTTTATATTTTTCAAATAAATAAATAATAAAATAAATAAATAAATAGTAATATGTAACAAATGACGCGTATTCTATAATAATAATAATAATAATAATAATAATAATAATAATAATAACACATACAATCACAACAACGTCTAGGTCCCAAACTAAGCATTTACTTGTATTTTGGGTACCAAGCGAAAACACCACATACATATAACAACCAAGACCCGGTGCCAGTATTAATTTTCATCATATAAATATATTTTTAATTTTTTTTTATTATTATATTACTATATAATATTACTATATTTACGTTAAAATTATAGAATCGTACATTTTTAATGAGTACCTACTTACTTTTTTACTCTGAGGAAATATACCTAATGGGTAGTTATTATTTGAACATTTGGTTTTAGTAGGTGAAAATTTCCATGCTTTTGAATAAAAAGTGAATATAAACTCTTTTTTTTTCTAAATCAAGCGTCAAGGTACACCGTGATTTATATAGCCTTTTGTTCAAATATCTAATGGGAAACTCCCAGGTGATAAAGCCATCGAAAATCTTGTATTGTTTTAAAAGTAGGTTGTAGGTATAATACTTAATCAAATATTTATTTGTCGTACCTATATTTGACGAATTGAAAAACATGTAGGTACTTACCTAAATGGCAACACTGAAACTTAATTATATAGCGGACTTGTGCTGTCCTTGCAATAATTTTTTTTCTTTTTAAGTTCCGTACCCTAACCCTAAAAGGATAACTGCATTGTTTGTCTGTTTTTTATATTTTCAATGTAATTTTCAATTTATCAATGCAATTAACAATCTTTTTTTGCTGATTTTTATGTAAGTATATGGTACGTATTTACAGTTTATAATTTACTCCAGTTAGTTTATTACCAATACCTATATATTGGAGGTCAGGAACACAGCGGGTAAAATTTTGTTTGGCTTTGTTCATCATGGAGACGTTTTGTCTAAGATCTACAACGCTAAAAACAACTTTAACTATTTTCCGGTTCATATAAATTAATTTCTTTTTCAAAGGATTATATTATCAATTTAACTGCATAATCGTAAAAAGTAATCAAAAATATAAACTTACAATTTATTCTTGGGTCGAAGCACAAAAAATATTTCAGAAATTTTTAAGGGATAAGAACACATTCCTATAAGAATGAAAAAAAAATTAAACATGTGAAAATCTTTTTTGTGTCAATTTTCTGTTTTTGGAAGACATTTTGTTCCTTTGAGATGTTGACGGTGTTTGGCAAAATTTTACAGTAATTTTATTAAAATTTAAAAAAAATATATAACACTTTTAAATTCATAATACAATAAAAGGGATCAGATTTTTACTACAAACATTTTAAGTATTTTATATTTCCTTGACCTTAGATCCTTGAGGGTTAGATACATAGTTTCATATTGTTATAGAATTAGATAGAAAAATTACAACCAAAAATATTTAATATGAAATAGATTAAACTTGATATTACTGTCCTAAACGTTTCTTTGTACTTACAAGTAAAAAATCAGAACAATAAAACTCCCTATTACGTAAAATAATTACCATTTCTGTTAGATAACTTCCATATTAAGCAAGAACATGAACATCCACATTCACATCCATATTTGTAAGGATATAGATGTAGATATTAGAAAATGTTGCATAAAATAGTTACGTGTCACATTATGACATTTTGAAGATGACTGTACATTGTAATAGGTATAATGAAATCATAATGATAAAATAAAAAGATGTCATTAATTTTCATAGTAAAGATAATGATTTGAAAACACTTAGCGCAAGTGAACGCTTAGCGCTTTCTATAAAGATTGCAAATGGTTAGATTGTGATGTCTGTTGTATTTATTTTATGCATAAAGCAAATCAATAAAATCAAAATATGTTTATTCGAAATTGGTGTAGATCGATAACTATTGTATTTATTAACTATTATTATAATTTCCTCATAATTGAAATTTAAAAAATCAAATATTTCCTTCAACGTAAGATTCACACCTTATCCATAGTCAAGATTTGAAATTCAAAAATTCAAATATTTACTTCAATCTAAGATTCACTTATTAAAATATTGACCATTGTTTCGGTAATACTAGAAGTATTTCTTATACAATTTTTTACTATTTTTTTTTTTAAATTTAGAATGCTTAAATCTATTATAATAATGATTATGCGTTATCATTTAAATATTTTTTGACAATACTTTGATTAATACAGTCAATTGCAAAAACGCTTTTGCCCATTTGCGTATGTAGGAATTGTTTGCTTTTGAAAGTCTAAATATAGGAATAGTAAGCATATGTAATAATAATGTAATTTACGTAAATATTTATTTAGCAGTTTTCTTTTCTGGCTCATCTTCTAATGTTTTCAATTTAACTTTAAGTAATGATATACTTCACATTATATGATTTTTTATAAAACTAATAGCGTGGCGACGACGCGTGCGTCGTCGTCGTCGAATTGAGTTGTCGTAACTTGGGATATTGAAATTTATATTTTTGTATTTCATGAAAATAAATGTTTATTAAATAAATAGTCATTATTTTCTGTAAAAATTTCATAATATTTAATTTATTAATTATGCCATATTTAGTTCCTGTCGTAATCTTGTCTTTTATGCATTATACTTACAAGTCATATTACTTGTACAAAATCGATGTTTCACATCTGCCAGAAGTCTGGTGATGGCTCACAATTTTCGGTTTTAATTTTTGGGATTGAGGGACATACCTAATAAAATAAGCATGCAGTACATATCAGTTTATCGATTATCTAGGGCCAACTAGTTCACGACTTATAGCCGATCAAGTTGATCGTGTCGATCCTGCATCAACTATGGACAAATTGTTGGTTTTGGTTTACGATAAGTTTTTATTGTTGGCGGGAATAAAAACTTGGCATCTTGCATAACTTGACAAGCACTTAAGTAATAGTATGTTTTGTATATGATCAATTTTGACCAACCGATTGGTTAAGTGGTTAGATACCCTAACTGCGAAACCAAAGTCGCAGGTTCGATTCCCGTCCGGGACAAATAATTGTGTGCATGAACATGTTTATTTGTTCGTGTCCTAGTGTAAAAGTATCTATACATGTATGTATTACAAAAAAAGAATATTTAAGTATTTATATCAGTTATATAGTAACCCATAATACAAGCATAATACTTACTTACTTTGGGACTAGATGGCGCTGGGTGGGATGTCTTAAATTTATTATTATTATTATATGCACACTTTATCATTTTTACCGCTAAAATTACATACAACTGACGTGCTGTTGGTCAATACATTGACAGGACAGAATACAGAACATTATAATTATCTATGAAAATAACAGAAATTGAAATTCCTTAAAAAATTTTTCAAAATTTTTGAAAATAATTTGGTAACTGATGTTTTTCATAATCTTTAAAAGCTTTGTATTTGAAAACTAGTTTCTTTGACAGCTTATAAATATTAATAATATAAAGGAAAGAGCATGGAGTAAATAAATTTGACAGCAGCGTTTGCTTTTAATAGAGTTACAAATGTCACTTCACAATAACGAAAAAGTGAAGATCGGCGCGGGGACCTCGTGGACTGAAACCGCCGTCTTACACCAGCTAGCTAGTATTACTTGTTAGACGGTAAACGCAGAAGAGGGCTTCTAGTAAATTCGTACTTCTATGGCAAAGCTGAATGAAATCCGTATTTAGTTGACAATATTCTTTTGATTTGTTTTCAGTCTAAATTATTCTAGTAGGCTTAAATTAGAGGCTATAGCAAAACTAAAATAATAAAATCATTCTAGTCTTAAATATTTATAAATATTAAAATATTTAAATTATGCCACTTAATAGCTATTAATAGAACGTTATTAGATAATAATATGAAAATTCAACCTTTTCGTAATATTGATGAATTAAATATTTAAATAATATGTTAATGAGCAGCCTTAACCTTAAAATTTAATATATTATTTAATTATTACAGAAAAAAATTTTTTTAATACATTTTGTTATTAAAATGTTAGAGCATAGTTTTAGAGCTATTCAATGACCGGAAAAAATTTTTGTGGAGGTCGAATAGGTAGGTACAAAATTTAAATCACATAAGACCATCAAAGTACGAATTGACTAGAAGCCATCTTCTGCGTTTACCTTCTAACCACTCATACTATAGCTAGCTGGTGCAAGATGGTGAGTTTCAGTTCGAGGTGGTTCGAGTTTCAGTGCGCGAAGTCTCCGCGCGCCGGGCCTTGACCCCCGTGAAATCCCCGCGCCCCTGTCTCAATCCCGCTGCGTAATGTCACTTCGATACTGTGAATTGACATTTATGACTATCAAAACCAAACGTTGCAGTCAAATCAATTTCCTCTATACATAAAACTATACCTACTTACATATTTGATCCGCGATGTCACTTACTCGCTGTTTGGTTCCCTTGAAACCACTCGATACAGACTTTTGTCTAAAAATATATTTTTTAAATAATGATATATTTGACGACTGATTGGCTGAGTGGATAGAGCCCATAACTGTAGGACAGGACCAAAGGTCGCAGGTTTGATTCCCGCCTGAGACAAATATTTGTGTGCATGGACATGTCTATTAGTTCCGTATCTAGGTGTTAAATATTTAATTATGGATTTATTATTACGAATATTTAAGTATGTAAGTATATCAAATGTCTAGTAACTCATAACACAAGCATAATACTTGCGTACTTTGGGACTAGATGGCACTGTGTGGGATGTTCCAAATATTATTATTTAAATACCTTTGCTATAATGGAAAATACTTGCGGCAAATCGACTTGTTTGTCCGTCCGATTAGACCTTCAGCCGAGACGATTTTTCTAATATTTTGTAACGTGCTTGATGACATAATAGGGCAGATTTGTAAAGCCCTTTTATCTATGTGTACAAATGGGCCCGCCTTTCTATCCGTTTAGAATGATTTACGAAGTAACAATATATGAAAAATGGTGTTAGCAGTAGAAAAATGAAACCTTGTGAAAAAGTGAATTTCTAGGCTCTCTGACCCCTACTACATGAACCGGAAGTCGTAATCGAAAACGACTCGTAGATACCATTTTTCCCTTCAAAAACATTTTGACTTAATGTAGTCGATTCTGACTATAGTTTCTTCCAAACCTCGTTATACATATTATGTTTCTAGTCTTATAGAGGTCACCGAAAACCACAAATGGGAACCGGACTAGATTCATTCGGTTTACTCCAGACGACATTTTCGAGATGGGCATAACTATCTAAACCTTTCTAAACAGACACAAAAACGCGCACGTTTGATGATAAGAAGGCTTTTCAAATCCGCCATGTGTCATTAGGCGTGATTTGCTACATTAGAAAAATGGCCTTGGCCGATGGTCTACTTCTATATTAATACTTTCGCGATTATATGTATTGAAATTAATGTCTCTTTTTTTTGTATAATGAATGTATGGGACATGAAAAGTTGGTGAATGACATTTTAAAATTTATTATCATAGATGATTACGCACTCCAGTTGTAGTACATACGTTTTTTAATTTGACTTTTCAATACTTACCATTATTCATTTTATTAACATCGAGCTTTTGCCCACTAACCAATCAATCGATGACACGCAATTGAATTTTTCGACGCTTTTTTCTTTCGATAATTTGTGTGAAAGTATGAATATAAATGCGTGATTTTATGCTAGTCAACTCTACCATTGCTTTACCACAGATGTGGCGTTCATAAAATAAGACAAGAGTTAACTTGTTGGACATAGTAATAGTTATAAATGTAGGTAATACATTAGGTACACTAGAAAAAACATTAGTCTCTTTTTCAGCTTGAAAATTGTTAAATAATTTATTTGTGTAATTGCTTTAATAAAAGAAAATTCAAACGTTGTCATTAAAATCAAAAGGAATAAGGTTCTAGAATAAATCCTCAAAATGTCAGTTTTCTCTATTTCCGAATTTGCCAGATATATACGAAAATTCATCTGACTTTGAAACTGTCCCTAAGACGTCATCTGGGCGGGTGAGCTTTTTGCGCTGCTTCCAACAGTAAAACTAAAGACAAAAGTAATTAAAAAATATTGACGTAAGGTCACTACGTTAAATGAAATTGAAATCATTATGAACCAATAAAAATATTATGACTTTATTTTATCTAAGATAACGCAAATAATAAACATCTGTCCAGTTGACGCCACAGGGATATTTTATTAATTGTTTTTTGGTACAAAATAACTAAGGAACTTCCATTTTTTTTTAAATTTTAAATATATTTATATAGATTGGTTTATATTTTCGAAAAAAAATATAAAGAAACTATGAGTAAAAAATTTTGGTGCAAGCCAATCCTAAATTCTTAACATCTAAAAAGCCTAACTTGCATCTACCATACTATATAGACTTGATACATCATGCATGACCATACAATTCTTGCGTTTCCATGTTTATATAACAAGCCGGTTAGTAGCTTCCTAGTCGTGAAGCCAGTTAGGTCCTCTTTAGACCTAGAACTTTCCATTGACCTACGCCCTAGCACGACCTAGGTAATGCTGAGTTAGAGAGAGTGGCGATATATGGTAAGGAAGTGAAGATACTTTCGTTTTCTATTGTTAATAAGGACGCCGTCAAGTATTACGGAGAATACGTAGGCAGGTTTAGTATGGATAAAGAGGTTAATTCTAACATTAGAATTAATAATAATAACAATCGACTGACTGCTGAGTCAAGGATTCGAATCCCGTCCGGGTTAAATGTTAGTGTGCATGAACATGTCTATTTTTTCCGTGCCTGGGTGCAAAAAGTATATATATTATAAAGTTATTTAAAATTAAAAAAAAAATGTATATATGTATATATATCATAAAAGAATATTTAAGTATCTACACCTGTTATCTAGAGCCCCATAGTACAAGCACAATACTTGCTTATTTTGGGACTAGATGGCGCTGTGTAGGATGTCCCAAGTATTTTTCTTATTATGATATATATATAATTTTTCGGTAATATTTTTTAATAATAACGTACATACTATGTAGGTATTTTATAGACCGCCATGGAACGAATAGAATATATGTTCATTCTCACAAATATTTGTCCCGGATGGGAATTGACTCAAAAACGACCTTTGGGTATGCAGTCGGCTCCTCTGAGCGCGCTTGCCGAGCAAAGTGCAAAAGAAACAACGTCATGTAAATGGTGGATAAAAATAACTGCTGGCTTTCGCGGTGGTGGGAACGTCGAATCATGGAGGCAACTATTAAGGTGGCATTTTGAATAAACCCCGATGTTTCCCCGAGTATACGTAGAACGTGCAAATTGCGTATTTTTTTAAATTTTTTTCTGACAAAATTACAGGAGACAATAATAAATACTTTTCATCAACATCCTATCCATTTGTGTGTGACGCCTACAATTCTATTATTTTTCCTTGTTAAAGTCTGAAATCAGAGGAAAGTTCGTAATTCTTGAACGATCCCAAAGGGCTAGGCATTTGCGAGCGCTATTGGATTCTTACGCAATAATACATTATAGAATACATCTTTTTCCGCACTATTCTTTTTGTAGAGCTCTGAATGCGCTTCGTGAATAAAATAACTGTCACTGTATCCTCACGGCTATGCTGAAGTAGGTACTTTGGCTATGCTATACCTACGCATGAACCTAGGAATATTCGAACGTAGCATCGCGAACTACCGATGCACCCCTAGTAAGTCGGTTGGCTATGTACGTACGCGTCAACTTCAACACACTCATACCATAGTAAGTCCTCATACGTACTTACGCGGTCGCCATTGCAGTGCTTCATTAGTTGTTCAGTGAACCTAACCTAACTTTTACTAACCTACTTTTACGAACCTAGACTTTTTATTACGTTTGTGGCTTTACGTTATGGATTCACACGACATTTTTACGTATCTAAATGTCAGTGAAAGTAAAATTAATAAATATTTAGAAAATGTTTTCCTCCTGTTCCTCCCCTTTAGGTTAAGATTTAAATAAATTTTCAGTTTATACATTTTGAACATTTTGAATTTCTAAAGTTCGTATTTATAAATGTTTATCACTAGTAGGTATAGTTCGCGTCAAACTTTATGGCGGATCGGAATACAACGCTCTATGAGTGCTTGCGCAGTTACAGTCATACCCCTCGCTCCAATGCGTCAAGCTACACCTAAAACTGGTTACTGCGTCGCGACTTGTGCCTATGTTCGGATCCGTCAGAAAGTTTGATTGGAACTGTACTTTATATTAAAAAGTTAAATAAAATAAGTTTGTACGTTTAAAATGTTACTTTTCTAACGTTCGCAAAATCTTTCGAAACTGAATTAGGTTGTCAAACCGAAGGTGAATACCGAGTATATACAATAGTTTATTAAGATTTGCATAATACAGCAGCAGCGTGAGAGAAGCACTTTTTCACGCATCTTTCTTTTCACCGACTCATAATTAAATCGGTCGCCTCGTGACAGATTCGATTAATTTGTCATTGAATGAAATAGTAATTAGTGATGTGAAATATTCGATTATGTCATTTTAATCACGATGTAACAATGAACCTTGATTTGAAATGTATTTGTTTTGTGTAGGTAGTGAATGTAAAATTGCGTTATACTCGTAGTTTGGGGTTTTAAGTAGAGTTATTATCGACCGGTCGTGACCTTTATCCGTTGCGAAGTTTGGAGGCAGTTTCGGATCAATATGTTTTTGATGTTACTCAATTACCTAAGACCTGCAACCCGAATGGGTGTTTAATGATACTCTAAATAATGAAAACATTTCAAAGTGTACTTCGATTATTTTACCTGTCACTTCGTGGTAAATTACGATTCTAAAGGCCAACGCTAATTGTAGCATTGGCCTTTAGAATTGTAATTTGTTAAGATTCTTCTTTGTTAAGATCAGTAATAAAAATGTCTTTTGATATATATCTCTTCTCTCCGCATGAATGTCACTGAACTTCTCTTAAACGGCAGGACTGATTTTCATGAAATTTTGTGTGTCTGAAGTTGATGAAGTTTACAATTTGATCCGATAGAAAATATTTTTTCAATCAATCAATTAATTAATGTCTTGTTGTTGATCTTTGGACGGTTTAGGTTAAACCACGCGACGGATTTTAATTCAGTTATTTAGAGGATTTCTTCCGGGATGTTTATATGTATAAAAACTAGCTTTTCCCTTCAGCTTTCTCTGTGTATAATAAGATTTCCATTCCACCAGCCCATTATTCCCCACTTGCAGGGGCTTAGGCCTCACCTAAGGGTGAGGGGCTTGGAGCTTAATTCACCACGCTCCTCAAGTGTGGATTGGTGGATGTATAATGAGACTATAATGAGATGACTGAGATAAAAGTGTTTTCTGATACGAATGGAAACGAAAACGGGATGAGACTAGAACCAGGAACTAAAAATAAAATCTTTCTGTGACGGGAAAGAAAACGGAAAAAGAAAGAACGGGAAACAGATATGAACTGAGATAAAAAAGGTATTCTTATATGAGAAACGATGACCGCGCGAGCGAAGTTACTGGCGGTTGAATTAATGTTAGATGAAGTACTGC
Organism: Luffia ferchaultella; assembly: GCA_949709985.1. Classification (NCBI taxonomy): domain Eukaryota; kingdom Metazoa; phylum Arthropoda; class Insecta; order Lepidoptera; family Psychidae; genus Luffia; species Luffia ferchaultella. The sequence goes on along the minus strand of OX453261.1, from coordinate 13,006,600 downwards.
CTGCTTAAAGGATTGAATATTATTACATATAATTATAAATATTATGTTAACATTGATATTGGACTATGATTGTATATGTATTTTAAATCAATCAGTATTTAAAATATGATCTGGCTGAATTTGGACATTAGTAATAACCATAACTTTCTATAAACAAATACAATGCACTAACTATTTTAGCAGATCATCTGTATTCTTCTGATTCAGTGTACTTTAGGCCGATATAAATTTCTATTAGCTAATTAAACAAGATACAAGTTAAAAAAATAATTTTCATACAAAATAATTCAATTGATTCTTCAATTTTGAAGATGACAAAATTAAGAAAAACCCGGCCAAGTGCGTGTCGAACGACGCATAGTAAAGAGATCCGTAGTCAGCATGAACAATTCAAATAACAAGTTAAAAAAATATCTCAAAAACTACTTAACATAATTATCTCATTTAAATTGATTTTCGTTGAAAGTGTTTTAAATGTTATACTAAATTAATTTTTATTAAAATTCTTCACCCTATAGTTGAAAAGTTAAAGGGGGAGGGACTTTCGGGTGGCATATCTCAATAACTGTTGGTTTAAATTAAAAAAAAAAAAACATTTTGAAACTTCTTTCATTATTCTCAAAGACCTATTTTTTTCGTCACTTACATGTATGACGAAAATTACCACAATTTTTTTGCCGAATTTTTGTTACACCACTGTATTGCGGTTCATAGAGTACACCCAATAGGTACCTTCCAAATTTCATCTGCATCGTGTTAATATCTCAGAACGAAATGGCTGTGACAGACGGACAGACATGCAGACAGACAGGCAAACAAGACGAAATAATAAGGGTAAATTTTTGGCATTTGGCTACGGAACCCGGAAAAGGTACTTGAAACAGACAGGAGTCTTCTGGTGTAAGCATACTTTTTGCTTATAAGGAGATTCCAACCCAACAACCAACGGTTGTATTTTCTATATTTGAACCAATAAAGATTATTATTATTATTTTATTAATATTATTAGTTTTAATATTTATATAGCAGTAATCATACACAATAGCATTACGATTAAATAAACAAGAACTTTTTAAATTAACAAAAACTTCTAGATTTGTGGGATATTACGTGCGTTCTAAATAAAATTCTCTCACAATGTATTTCTTTTAACAACTTCATTGTTACAGAAATGTTTGACACCAATAGTTTCATTGCAAGATTTACTTGCATTACATCTTTTTTAAAGTAAGATTGGTGTGAAATTCGATTCGTCAAAATTTTACCACTTTTTTTGTATAATTTTAGATACATTATGAAAGCCATCGAATTCAGACAATATTTATTTATTTATTTACTCCAATCGGCATTATACATACTTATTGAACAAATGAATGAGCAAACATAATCAAATGAATTACAAAAAATATCACCTACACCGCATTATACATGTGAATATTATTATGCAAATTTAGCATATAGCAATTTTTTAACATTAGCCGAGAACGAAGACAAGCATCCTCCAAAGAAATTGAGATCAGTTGAGTATCGGTTCACAATCTAGCAATCCTTTTTCTGGGTCCATGATAGACATAGTTTTTGCTTGACCTTTCGACTGGTCAAAAACGGAATCGGCCAGGATTTCTGACGAATCGATCATTCCATTGATAACTTTAAAGAAGAAAGATAGGTCAGCCACTTGTCTGTGCCTAATTATGCTACAAATTTTATATTGGTGATGAATACCCCTGATACTGTTTTCGTACCCCGAGCGCTTAAAAAAACTTAACCATTTACAGAATCTTCTTTGAAATTATTCCATTCCATTGATATGTTGTTCTGTGAACGGAGACCAGACGACTGATCCATACTCCAATATGGGTTTAACAAATGCTGAAAAGAGATCAATGTTTTCATGTCCCTGAACTCCTTGTTTGCTCTACAAATAAAACCTTATAAATAAAATATTAGATGCAATATTTAATGAATTCAAATGTATTTTGTAAAGAAGTGCAAGGGAGGCATATTTTTTTAGACATTTATAAACGAAAATCTATAGTAATAATCGTCCAACTAGTATAATAGTAGTATTACCCTAAAATTATGTAAATAAATATTTATTTTGTTTATTATTTTTTTTAGTTGGATAATTCACAATTATAAAAGAATAATGATTCAGATTTCTGACGTTTGCGATTGTAAGAAAAAAATATATACTTACATACTTAATAACATACTGTGCGACTCGAACGAATGGGCCCTGAAGAGAAAGTACCTTAAATATTGATATCATATTACTCATAGAAAACATTATTTTAATCGACCCCAATTACATCCCAATCTTTTCCTTTCCATCAGAGATTACATTCGTGCAATATCGAGATCATACGATTAAACTGTTATTTCACGACATTCGATGAATCGAACTATTCAATACACTATATATCATTCAAAAATCGATGTTCATGATTGCATCACTGATTCAAGATGTATTGTATGGACATTGACAAAGTATGAGTAAAATAAAAAGTAGATTAATAATACGCAATACTTAACACGTGAATGCAATTTACAAACGTGTGAGCGACATACGAGATTTTTTAGGGAACTGAATTGAAAACTCCTTAATAAAACAAAAAGGTGTATTTGTAGGTAAACGTACAAGCTGAGGGGTTAGGTCTAAAACCTGAAATTTTGTGTAAAAGTTCTGTAACCCAGAAAAAGCGCCCACCAAGAAAGAGTTTTTTTTTTTAAATTTACATTACAAGAGAGAGAGAAAAATACAAATAATGCGTGCCTGAACTTAAAATTATATAGTTAAAAGTATTCCATTAAAAATTGTTAAACACGTATCATATGGTTTTTTAAAATTATATTTCTATCATGATGAAAAGGGTGTTATAATTTGTAAATCAACGCAGAACGAAAACCTATCTGTCAAGAAAATTTCAAATTTTCCACTGCATGTAAAAAAAAATATTTTTCAACATTCAACCACCTCGTTGAAAGAAAAGAGAATTGAAATTTACCGTTCGTATTAATCAATCTAAAGCCATATTTCCTATGCATGTCGTTACTACCAGCCCACTCAATTTATGATAACCTCAACGTGTATTCATAACCATGACACTAACACTACACTATTTTCCTCTCATATCAAGTGAACGAAGCCAAGAACAGAAGCTGGTAAATGCATACGGTAATAATGTATTGTTTTGTATTAAAAATAAATTTTCTTTTCCGGGTTATATATAACCTTTGATTATATAATGTCGGCATGGACCCTCGCAATACATTGTCAACAAAAATGATAAGCCAACTTTTATATATTTGTGTGTGTGAGTCAACAGACCACATACTCTCGCCAAACCACACTAACCATGTGCAAACCGTCTCTGTGTGCGTGAATTATAACCGAACAGTTGGGTGATATTTTTATCTACGTTTTTCGACGCCGACTCTCTATCCAGACATTATGTAATCAAAAGTTAAAACATTCACTGTCACTTCAATAAGCCAATAGAAAATGTGATTAAGCGGCGCGCTGCGTTCACTGTTTATTATTTATACTTTGACAGAGCTTTCGTCGTGAAGTTTGTTTTGACAGTTTGACTCGTATTTAAATATTTATCGTTGTATAATCGGATGTGAGCATGACATAAGATCCGCGAATCGATTGTCCGTAATCGAAATTAGAATTGAACGCTTTAAAGGTTAACAGAGAATGTGTATTGTGGGATTTACTCGTCTGTCTGTCTATGATAGATACGGTTTAAGATTTTAATTTATTTATTTTATATTTAATTTTAATTTTCTATTTATTTAATAAATGTTTCTTTACAGGTAGTTAATTTCAGTTTTTTAATTATTTAAGATCTATGGGATCTATGGGATCTATTCAGTTTTGTTTTAATTTTACTTAATAGAGAAATATAACTTTCATTAATATACTAAAAAAAAATACAATGATAACTTTTCGGGTTCCGTAGGTACTACGAACCATTACATTACCTTGTATGTTTTTTTTAATCTAGAAATTATTCTATATAAATTAGAAGTCGAACCAGATTCCTTCATATAAATACTATATATATACCTATACTATATTAAGCACGAGACAACATGAACTTATTATTTCTAAGTGAAATTAAGAAACACATTTTAAACTTATGCACATATTTTCTTTATTTCCGATTCTTATACGGGAATATATTTTTGTTTAATATTCCTGTAAACTACGAGTGACATAAACCGTATTTTTTTTTAAATTTTAGATATAGTAGTTTCGGAGATATAGAAGGCATACTTATTATGAAAAAACATACTTGTATGAAGCGCTTTTTCTACATCGTCTGTTTTGTCAAATTTTACCTTATTTTAGATAGTTTTATTTTTACGAAGAAAAGCTCTTACAAAAGAAGCGTAATGGTACTTATCCCAATAATGAATAATCAATCAATCCTATCAGTGTCGTGATAGCCTAGAGCGCAACGAACCTTTCTCAAATTTATAAGGCCCCATAGGGCCATGGTTCGAATCCGGGCGTGGACCAATGAGTTTTTCTGACTTAAGTACACAATATCACTGACACCGTGCTTCGGAGGGCACGTTAAGCAGTCGGTCCCGGACGCTGTCAATAGATGGCGGTCGTTACAGTTCCCAACCCGCAGTGGAGCAGCGTGGTGGACTTAAGCTTCAAGCCCCCCTCCTCACCCTGGGGTAGGCCTAAGCCCCTGCAGTGGGGTAAAAATGGGCTGATGCTGATGATGATGAATCAATCCTCTGCTTTATCCCATATCATTTGGGGTCGGCCCTCCGTGTCTTATTTCGCCAAACCTCTCTATCCGCTACCATCTCAGGGCTTACACCCGTCGTCTTCATGTACCTTTTTACAGTGCTGGTCCAATTATCCGAATAATGAATAATGATTTCATATATTTACCTACGAAATTTTTATCAAAATCGTTACAGTAGTGCTTGAGTTGTAATAATAATAAATCAATTACCTATTGCCAAAAAAAAGCAAAAAAGTTTGTTCCATTAATCCTTAAATCAAATTTTACACAGTTAAAGGCAAACGGAATCGACTCAGCTTAATGATGGAACGGACATGACAATCGCTGATATTCTGCTGATCAAAAAATATATTCATATGTTGCTTAAATATAATTTTCATCTAAGCTTCTATCCCCCATTACTTATTTCCTATTCCCTTGTTTCCTTTCTTAAATTCTCAATCCTCTGCACCCATTCCACTGATCGTCCCTCCCCTTTTTTCTCCAGTACATCTTTTATTTCCCTCTCTTTCTTCCACCCTACATTTTCCTTCATGTGTTTTAAATCTCACTCTCCCTGCGTATTTTACACTTCCTACCCTTCTCTGGCATCCAATACTTGTTCGTTTGTTGTTTGTTGTTGTCTCCAAAATCTTACCATATTACCATTGCCCCTGCCTCTCCACTTCTGGCCTCTCTATCATTTTCCATTCTTCAGCCTTCTTGTCTTCTCCTCCTCACCCCCTTCCCACTATAGCCATTTTCTCTAAAGAACTTTTCTTTATTATCATACTTATTTTTTCCCCGACCTTCAATTGTAAAGATATCAACAAACAAACAGATAACTAGGCAAAAACTTCAAACTATATAAGTATTTCGGATTCAGGAATTGTACGAAATTATTCTATGTTTTATAATAATATATCGATAAATATAAATTAAGTTCTCTCCGTGCAAAACATCTTCAAATTTCGTCAGTTTTTAAATAAGTACTGGACTATAGATACATATATAGGTTAGTTGACTAATAAAAAAAAATTATGAGAGTTTTTTTAAGTATATAATAACGGTGAAACAATTTTATTTGATAAACAAACAATGAAACGTCCTGTTAGAGACGGCAATATCGCAAATGTAGTGGCCTGTGACGTTAAGTCATTTAAAATAACGTCAAACTTATTTTTTCAAGGAAGAGACAAAAATATATTTTTTAAGGCTTACAAGTATTCAAGGTACTATTCAAGGGAATAAAATTTTGTTAAAAATTTCGTTATTCAGAAAAATTCAATTTAGATTTTCTTAATAAATTGTTATTTTCTTAATTAGTCATTTCCAAAGTTATCTTCTTCTTAAAACGTTAATTAGATTTAAAAAAATAGCGTTTCTTGATAAATATATTATTTTCAATAGCAGCTTTGTATTGCTCACTGATTATTTACATAAATTTATGTTGCTTATCTGAGCAAAAATCACTCAAATTCAGAAGTTTTTAAACAATGACTGAACTGTATTATTTTCCATTCTATTAGAATTTAGTATAATGACAGTGTATTGTATAAGTAACAATTTCAGATATGATCGCTTAACTGTTCCGTGTTAACTTAATAATGTTTAGTGATTGCATAAAAGTTTGGTTTCCCGACCCATTTCCCACGTCTCACACGTAACAGCGCGAAACGAATAATAATAATAACAACGTATACATCCCAACAACATCTAGGCCACAAACTAAGCATTAGCTTGTGTTTTGGGTCCAAGCGAAGACACCACATACATTTAGCAACCAAGACCCTGTACCAGTATCAATATTCATCATATAAATACTGACCCGACCTGGGATTCAACCCGGGACCTCAAGCTTCGTCGGCAGGGTCGCTACCCCCTAGGCTAAGCCGTCGACAATGGTTGTCGATTGGTTGGGAGACACGACAAAATCGTGTACTTTTTTTTGACGATCGAACCCGGCCAGTGATACATACATAGCATGGATGCAACTTAGATAGCATAATAGGTTAGAGTGTCTCACACTTGAACGATTGAAACCTCGACCAAAATGTTAAATTATGCTCACAGTTTTGTTGTCACAACAAAATATTCGCCCCAGAATTTATACGGTATTTGATGTAGATTTTGGTGTACTGCACATGCAAATTTGTATTGGAAAATAAATTGTTACATTTAAAAAAAAAAAAAAACTATGATAATGTCATATCGTCAGTCTAATCTTTGTGTCTATTATTTTACTCACGTTTTCGATCGATTCATACATACATAATGTCTTGTTACTGTTGCTAGTGATTTTTGTAAATCAAGCCTGTCACCTTTTTAAACTACTTACACATAATGTCATGTGAAATAAAGTAAAATATTTCATTTGAACTGTTTTTTAATGAGCGCGTCGCTTTCAGCAGAACTATTTACACGCCGAATCATACGTTGTATGAGAAACTTAGCGTCATTGGGTACAGGCTACATACATACTCATTTTTTAAGATATTATGATATTAAGATATTAAGCGGTATACACGCGTTAACCATGTTGAAATTAAACCGTTTTTCTCAAATAATAGTTGACCTATCGATTTGGGAAAAATATATGTTATTGTTCAGGATGTACTTGATGTCGTGTTTTTCTTTTAAATTTTGAGGCATATAAAAGAAAGCATTGAAAAATTATTAAAATAAGTTCTTAAATTCATAATGAAATCATTTAACTTTTCATCTTGCCAACTTGGACATTTGTACTGTTTGTACACTTTAAATAAAATACGTGTCGTATTTAAAAAAAAAGGAAAACTTTCTTCCATATTTCATTTTAGGTATCTTTTGAAAAGTGCGTAAAACGTGAAACTTAAGATTTGGACGAGGTTACAGATATTCTTTCTCTATCTGTATCAAAGTAAGCTTTGGGAACTTTAACGGAAAAAATGTCAAGAACTTTGATGTGGGCATGTCCCTTAAAATTTCACTAATTAGTTTTTTTTTAAATATATTATCAATAAATGTGCTATTAATGCGGTCTTTATAACATCGAAACTTGGATCACAATGTTGTATTTTACGGACTAAGCTCTTTTACTTTACACCAATCACAAACGAGCGTTTTGTTTGTAGCGCATGCGTAAACCGCGAAAAGCAATCCCGCTACCGGCATTATTAAATTTTGAAGTACCTACCTAATTTTAATCGCAAATGTATTGAAAAACGTCGTATGATGCTTGTACACAATAAGCTGGCTATTATAGTCATCTGTTTTTTATATGCACTCGGCATTGCCACGTGCCTATAGACCCCTCGACTATAATATCCAACTTACCGTCCTCGCATCATAATGTACTATTCTATAAAAATAAGGAAATAGGAGACTCATTATGAAAAACTTGGGTAAAGAATTGTGTAAGTTTCTGTTGTTTTTATAATAGTTGAATCTATAATAGGAGAAAAATTAGAGAGTGGTGCTGACACAGTGGTTCATTTCATTATTTCGAGTTAGACACTTTTATGGTTAGTAATCAAAATTCTATGCTGCGATTAGTATAAAAAAAAAATAATATATTTCTTTGGCACCACATAATTAAAATAAAAAATGAGAAAAAAAGACAACAAACTTAAAAAAAAACTTAAAACTAAACAACCTATTGGTACCGAAATGGTCTACGCGCAGTATAAGGTCGTGAGGCAGAGAACACGTCCCGACCATTGGTATTCTGCGGATGCCAAGTGAGGATCAGGCGGGTAGCCTCAACAGACAAATAGCAATTAGTTACATTCATTACATTCACTCATATATTGACACATTACAGAGATAAATATATTTAAAAAAAAAATTAATTTCATTTTCTCCTTTTTCATTATTTAGATAGTACTTATAGTTTTTTTTTAATACACTGGGAAAACATTACCCCCAGCCATCATAAAAATCAGATTTAAATGATTAAGTACAATTAATTAAAAATAAACGATTATACCAAATTTTTTTAATCAGATTTTAATTTAGAATTTACTTGTAATGAGTAATATGTTGTATATTTGTTTAATTATAATAATATTCAATTGTCCAGAGCTTTTCAAATATACAATATTTAACACTTACTTTAGCTTTTGTAAGGTCAATAAATAAGACTTGTATTTTACCTTAACAGTGCGAATTTCTTATAGGTGGAGGAATATTATTCCAACACTTTAATGCAGGGTAACGAAAACTATCTCGAAATATGACATATGAGGAGATTAGTGATTCGCGATTGCCGTTGAGTAAAGTTCAATTTTTCGAATAGGTATTTTGGACTTTTATTCTTAATAACTCCGAAAATTAAGGTCGCAAAGTGCATTGCACGCTTTGACTCCTTATTCATGAGATCACTCCTTTTTAAATATGGAGTGTTGTTATATCATGTCTGCTTGTTTAGGAAAGGCAGGAAGTATGGCTTCCTTTCACCATGTCAAAGTGATTATTGAGATCTCAGCTCAAACGAAAACAAGTTATAAATATTATAACGCAAAACTATTTTAATTACACTTTCGGCACATCAGTCTAAAGAAAACAACAACAAAAAAATTATTATTTAAATTTTTTGGCCCCCGGTTTCAAAGTTATATATTATACATTTAATTAAGTATATAATATCAAATTGACTCAGTTTTCTTCTAAAGAGAATTCTCACATTCACCTCTCTAGACATAATGCCGCATGTATTTGCATGGTAAGTATTGCATAACGCCTACTACTTACAATCACTGTGTTATCTAGATGTAGGCAGTCAATTCACACGTTAGTAAATGTTTACATACAAATTTTGTGAACATGTGGTGATTATGTATATCAGTTGTCTGGTACCCATAATACAAACTTTGCTTAGTTTGGGACTAGATGGCGCTATGTGGAATGTCCCAGGTATAATTATTAAATAGATACTATGCGATTGATAGGTGATGGTGATAAATGTTTATGTTGATGCCTATTGATTGGGTGTTCCATCGTCCTTCCCTTATAGTTTGGTTTCTGATTACCGATATACTGGTGGTTCAGATAGCAGAATTATCTAGATGCAACGTTTCATACACATGAAATCTATAGGATATTTTATGTGGAATTTGACTTATAATTTAATTTCTGAATATTTATTTATTTTTCCAGTATTTTTATTTCTACGTCACAGTGAAAGTCTCGACTGATCAAGTAGCGTATATTTATGTTTTGACGTATATTTTCTGGCTCACATTTTTGAGGTAATGACGCGGTATCTTTATGTACATCCTGATACACGGCTGATAGTTGAAGGATGTTAAACTATTATTCAGTTTTAAATAGTTTTTGCACATACATAAAGTTTTTATAACTATAATAAATAGGTTACTTCAGGAAATCAATTGAATTACATTCAAAATATAAGTTTAACTATCCATACCGGACAGTTTTTGATTGGCCCTCGTATTGTATCTAAGAATCTCACGATTTCACATTCATCCTTAAACGGCAAATAAATGCCAGAGAAAGCAGATACTAATATAAAAGTCACGCAAGTGGTTTCTATGAATGTGCTTTACACACAGAAACTTATTATATTTACAAAATATTAATATTCATCAGGAAAACAGTATCCTCGTATCTTTTGATGTCCTGGTACTCAAACTACATTGTTCTAGCTAGCACTACAATTTCGTGTGCATAGTTTTTAAATTCCGACACCCTGCTTGCTACTCGTTCTTTGAGAAGATTGAAAAAGATTTTATCTTTTTTTTTAGTTTCTTCTGATCTCCTGGTATTCTGAACAGGTAAAACTCTCGCTTTCCCTTTCAAGATCAAAAGCATTTTCCGATCAATACCAATCGGTGCTAGTCAAGCTTTGTAAAGAGTCTATGGTTGTACTTTACTTTTGGTGGTGCTCATATGGCTTAACATATCAGCCCATCTTGTCCTACTGAAAAGCTTAGGCCTCCCCTCGAGATGAGGGTGCTCAGAGTTTAATCCACCGTGTTGTTCCAGTGCGGGTTGGTAGGTTTAAACGACTGCCAAGTGGTGATGGCAACCGGGACCGCCAACGGCTTAACATGCTCATCGAGGCACGGAGTCAGGGATTGCTGACTAAGCTGTAAGACACCTTTGTGTAAACGTGTAACGTAGACGTGTTTTTCTTCCACCGTTGACCTACAATAAAAATTATGACTTTTAAATTTTTTACTATTTTTTACTACCAAGGTCTATTGACACATATTGCACCCGGGAAAAATCGGGGCGCGTCCCTTGTTAACAATAAAATAAAGTATCCTTTATTCGCATGTTAACTATGTCAAAACCATTAACAAAATATAATATTTTTTTAAAATAATTTTAAATATTAAATTAATAAATATTTCATTATTCCGACGCCTAGGATTTAAAAATTTTGTTCACAATATTAAACTGACATGACGGAGAATTGCAAGATCTGGACATGCATTGCGTTCATTGCACCCTTTTCATATGACAAGCGTTTGACAGTAAAATTTTACTATGCTCAAGTAAGACTACAAGAGATTTCGCGACGCATTTTCTCGCTGATGAGGCACGCTTTTTATTTATGTTTAAGGTTCTTACAAGTGTTCTGACCTCGTACTGAATTGCGAAAGGAACTGGACCAAATTTTTTTCCTTTTGGGGTTTCCCCATATATGATACTTTTATAATTTAAATGATATTTTTACAAATGTTTTTCACTATTCTTTATGTTTTCCATCCGTCTAACCAGCCTAGGAAACATTAATTCTAGGTTTCTTTCTAGTCAGAAATGGTTGGATCTTAGGCAGCCTATGATTCTTCGGCACTTGAACAAAACTTTCCTTTGATTTCATCCATTACAGTTGGGAATAAAAAGAAGTAACAGAGTGCTAAGTCGGGCTGTAAGGTGGACGAGGCAGGGTTTCAATTCTAGATTTTTGAAAAACACCTTTGTTATGAGGAAAGTGTATGAAGAACGCGTTGTCGTGGTACAGCATGATTTCTTTAAACCCGGCCTTTGGTCGTTTCTCCTGTAGAGCTTTGTAAAGTTTTAGCAAAGCGACTCTAGTGTACCATTTATTTTTGATTACCAAAAAGTGTGAAGGAACGATTGAATATTAGGAAATTTTGAATTCTGTGATTATTAATTAATATATCACAATAAAGCAGATATTATTTTCCATTTAGAGACGTCCAACGCATCACTTCAGTTACAATTATATTATAGTAGGTATTAATAGAGTCAAACTGATGTGACGCGATACAACACATCGACATGTCACATCTCTACGATTGAACCATTGACCCAAAGTAAAACAAGAGCGAAGCGGTACAACACTATCGATGCGCGTGTCACATCCCTACGATTGAGCCAGAGTAAAACACGAGCAAAATAGGAAGAAAATAAGGTTGTCAACCATTGTTTACTGCGTATTATATTCTTCGTAAACAAAAATTATTAACTATCGATATCTCGTTCTAACAGCATAACATTTTAACTGTTTCTAGAAAGCACCACAACTTAAGCATTGTGACTAACTTGAAATATGTACGATAACTTAAGCACCGATTAATTTATTTTAATTGCCACTTTTCCATAAATGAGAATGACATTGGTGACCTTTAACCTTTCGCATGCCGGGTCAAACGTTTACTCAAAAACTCATCGCATATTCGACAGCGGTTACATAAGTTCCGTATGTCATGTTACGCAATAGCCGTAGTTACGCGAATCGCATATTCCAATAGTGTAAGTGTGATGGTAGAAGGCATTAGGTTACGGCACAAACTCACGTTTCGTACAATAAGGAAATATAGTCCAAATTAAAAGAAACTAATTGTTAGGTACAACTATATAAATTGTATAAAATTTTTTTTTAATAAACATATCGGTAAATTTTACAATTTATACAAGTTGCGTATGGACGAGACAACAAATAAATAACTAATATAAAATAATTTGCATACTTCATGGAATTTACATAAACTATTTAATGCATTCATACATGTAATAGTTTTAAATTCAAACTCTGTAAAGATGATGAAAATGTCGAACATATTGTTTTCAATGTATTTGTTTTCCAATTTTTATGTCAAAACTGAAAGGCAAATGACAAAAATCGATACTTATGGTAGTGAAACTTGTTGCAAGCAAATGACCGGTTCAAGAAAGAGACGTGCTATCGAAAAAAACTAGCGGAAGAAAGAGATGAGTAAGGATATAAAACAATCTACGCTGTCTCATGCCTTTTTGCTTGCGAAGCATGTTCGTTTTTTTTTTTCAATATTAATTTGTGGATGTATTACTCCAATGTTCATTGTTAATAATTACATTAGACAGCCTGATTAAAGCTGTTACTGTGGGTTGCGAAAAAAATTATTATTATAACACTGCACGAATGGGACAAAATTGTGATTATTATTAGGGACAGTAAACTTTTTTTATTGTAAGCGCGCGTTTAAATCGTCGCGTTTTAACCGCTAGTTCACGAGCAAATTATTGACATAGGGAAACAATAAACACATGTTGTGTGCTCATTTAGCACAGTACTATAGTTATATAAATACTGACATGTTATATAAACATTTAATTTTTTGGAAAAATGACAATATTTTTTAATCATGATGTTTTTACTTGAATAATAATGTTTTTATTATACTTATAGTAAAGATAATAATTATACGAATTAAAAAATACAAAAGCTTTCAAACGCGCGTCCAAACAACGCGCTCGAACCGCTAGCTGGCGCAGCCATTTCTGACATTCGTGAAGCAATGCTTTCTGACATGAATTGTATACAGACAGACAACCAGGAAACCAGCGGAAGACAATACGTGGCCATTTTGGTCATTTTTTGAGGTATTTATTATTGTCATAAACGGGTACATGGGGTAACTAGTTTGGTAATGACTTTCGCGAGTCAGTTTTGTTTGTATTGAAACAAATTACCGTATTCATAGAAGTCAGAGATGAGCATTAGAATATGTATAAGGCGGGAACTAAGAAAACGAGCAGTTATTATATTACGAAGACAAATTATTTTTCGACGTGACTAGGACTTTTTTCCGCGATGAAAATTTTTCAAAAATTTTGTAGTTACGTGAGAAGAAAATTTTCAGAAAAATTTCTACACCATGTAACTACTTATCAGCTGGAGACGGCTCAAATCATAAATCGAAGATACAGTATCACAGAAAGAGGTCGCATTATTAAATTTAAACCAAAACGGAATGAAAAAGCGTTTTTTAACTTTTTTCATGCACGACCAGTTTTCGGGAAATTTGCTCATATAAATTGGATACAAAAGCAAATGCAAAATTTCAACATATCCGTACATTAGTTATTATTAATCTAAGGAAACTTTAAGGACTAAAATCCAATCCAAAAACGTTTATTTGGGAATACATAAAAAAACCCACGACAAAAAAGTTGGTTCTCTAAAAATTGTAAAGCAATTAAATAACTGTGTTTTAACTTCACAATCTTAAAACAATAAAATTCAATATTTTGATTATAGCTATATTCATGCGTGAACACAATTATTTGATGACTTCACTCTTTTTTGAAAACCAACTTTTTTATGTATTACTTTTCAAAGACTGGTACAGTTCCAATCAAAATTTATGGCGGATGTGAACATAGGAACAAGTCGCGTCACAGTAACCAGTTTTAGGTGTAGCGGGACGCAGTGGAGGGGACTTTATGACTGTACCTGCGCAAGCACGCTTATAGCGTTGTATTCCGATCCGCCATCGGATCGTCTGTGTCCAACAGTTGGGACGTTTAATAAAAGGTAAAAAAGTTTAAAAAAAAAGAAGAAAAATTCACTGCAACCCTTTCAGGTGTTTTTTTTTAATAACTGTAAACTAATGTAACAATAAGATGTTGGAAATGCAAAAAACGTATTGAAATTAATAAATACCCATCAGTGGCCTATCTGTAAAATATGTCTAAGAACCTAATCTAATGTGATACCGATCTTATGCGAAAAATTCAATGAAATTATCCCACCAAGCCGTGAAACATGTTTAAAAACCTACTCTGAAAAGATATCTATTTATTGAAAAAAACTGTATCAAAATCAGCTCAACGGTTTAAAAGCCACACATCTACTGCAATGTCCACTGGTGGCCTATAAAACTTGTCTAAGAACCTGATATGAAATAATATCTATGTAATGCAAAAAACCGTATCAAAATTAGCTCCGCCACTTAAAAGTGAGATATCTACTGCCGTACAACCGTACATCATATCTATGAACCTATGGAATATGAGAAACATCATCGAAATTAATCCAATATTTTCTGAGAGTAATGGTAAGAAATATACGCACAAACACACAACCTCTTACCCCAAATACATTACCGTCTTTATTCCGTCGTGGGTAAAAACAAGACTTAAGTCTAATATAAGCAAACAAATCTAGTAAGCTTTTGTTGAAAACCACTTTCTTTCTATTCGTTTACTCTTAAAACATTGAATGCCAGCTACATAATATTGCTTTACTTTGTGAAAGATTATGTAGTGTACTGACTACTTAGATATGCGTTTAGGGGTCGTCCATAAACTACGTACATAATGTATTTTTTACCTTTTTTTTACTTCCCCCTCCATGTAACATCATGTAGACATTTTGCTTGATCATTTCTCCGTCCTCTCACGTAACTTTCGACATAAATATGAAAATTCCGAGATTTGAAATAATTTCTAGGTATTTTTTTTTTGATAAATCTTGCTTTTGAGTGGGGAAAATACCACGTAACAATAATAATGAATTTCCTACCCATTGGGTTACGTGGTTCCCTTTTTAGAATCATTCTTAAATTAATAGAATCATTTTTAAACCATTTCACGACACACGACGGCATTCTAAAAAAATGACTTCTACGATTAAGCTAAATCTGCAAGGTTTTAATATTTAATATCTGGGACATCCCACACAGCGCCATCTAGTCCCAAAGTAAGTAAGTATTATGCTTATATTATGGGGTACTAGACAACTGATATACATACTTAAATATTCTTTTTTTTTTTTAAATAATACATGCATATATAGATACTTTTACAGCCAGACACGGAACAAATGGACATGTTTATGCACACAAGTATTTGTTCTGGGCGGGAATCGAACCCGCGGCCCTCGGCTCCGCAGTTAGCGTCTCTAACCAATCGGCCAACCGGTCAGTCAATATTACATTTTTGTGGTTCCGTATCCAAATGGTACGAACGGGAACCCTATTATACTATTTCGGTGATTATTGGTTGTGAGGTAATTGCTTACACTTGTAATTTTCACGAAGTATGTACTACTTTGATCGCTATAACAGCAAAAAGTAAAAATAAAATAAGTTAATAATTGAAGAGAGTCCGCATACCAGAAACGTGTTTTTTTTTTAATTGTATGTACGATGGAACGGAACCCTTCGTGTTCGATTCGCGGTTTTGCTTTGGTCTGGGAACGCCCGTGAAGTCACTGTGAAAATCTTGACATGCATCACGGAACTGTGGAATTATCATTAAGTATCAATTAGTATTTTTGTATTTGTTTTCGGTGGGAAACTATGGAAACTATTTTGTCTGGTTTCCCTCACTTCCCGTGTTAGCGTTCCTGGAATATTTTCAGTAAAATTCTAACTAATGAATGCTAAGTTGTATTTGTTTGTCCTTTCTTCACATCGTAACGGAATGACGAAACGATTTGAGTTCTAGTATTGAGATAGATGAAAGAACTGAAATTAACATGGGCTCTGTTTATCCTAATCAAAGGTACCAGTTGGATACAAAACGATTGAGTTGTTTGACAAATTTACGTCAAAAATTCAAGTTTTCATATTTCTAACTTCAAAAAACAAAGACTTTCATACAAAATTCCCCACTATTCCCTACCTCCTGAAGTCGAAATTTCCAACAAAATCCTTTCTTAGCGGATTGCTTACGTTATAAAAATAAAACCAATGGTCCTTTCAGCTTCAGACTCAGTAGTTTTGCCAGTTCAGTCAGTCAGGACAAACGAGTTTTTTATGTTTACATTAAAACATAGTTTCGTAACACAAACATCCATTTTCCTTTAAAAAAATACAATTTAAACAAAATGGAGTAATCCAACATTGTCTGAAGACCGTGTCAAGGCGATTTAAGTAGATTTCTTAAAAGATATATACCATTGTGAATTTAAATATGCGCAAATGCGTAGTAAATCAAGCCACGCTGGGAATCGAAGCGGGTATCACAATGGCCTATTACTATTTTTGTAATCCGGGCACTTTATAATTCTGTCCGTTGCGCGCAATACATGCATAAACCGCTAAATCGGCTACGATGCGGTTTTTCACAATTCCATTGAGACCTTATGAAATATATTACCAGTATTAACTTCGTAACTTTATTTATTGTGAAATACGTAAAATTATAAACTCTGTGGGATAGAAGCATCACATCGTCTGTTCCTGCCTTACCGCTCACACTTGTTCGTCTTGCCTGTTGCTAATGATGACGGCAGCTGTCATGACAGCATGGCATCGCGATCGTCTCGGGACTCTGATAATATAATTTTGGGCGAGAAGCAAGAAGACTACTTAAAGTTACAGACTACTTAAGATGTCAATCGACCAATCGCATGGCAACACGACTTCAAAACTTTAATTAAAATAATTTTTTTTTAACGTACACATTTAAGTAGTGTTCTTGCAACTTGTCGTTAATTGTTATATGAACACCCTCAGCTGTGCCCTCAGGGTCGAGTCGTTCTTTAGTTTATAGTTAAAACTAACAACATGCTCTCTATTGTATCATATATTTTTGTCATATATCACTGTGTGTATAAATTCTTTCACCTATAGAAAGCTACATCATCATCATCATCAGCCCATTTTTACCCCACTGCAGGGGCTTAGGCCTCCCCCAGGGTGAGGAGGGGGGCTTGGAGCTTAAGTCCACCACGTTGCTCCACTGCGGGTTGGGAACTGTAACGACCGCCATCTATTGACAGCGTCCGGGACCGACTGCTTAACGTGCCCTCCGAAGCACGGTGTCAGTGATATTGTGTACTTAAGTCAGAAAAACTCATTGGTACACGCCCGGATTCGAACCATGGCCCAATGGGGCTTTATAAATTTGAGACAGGTTCGTTGCGCTCTGGGCTATCACGACATAGAAAGCTACATTATCAGCAATTAATATGAGCTACAGTATACTCTCAAACTACCTTTCTGCCCGCGGCTTACCTCGCGTGGACTACACAATCGTACCGGGACCGCTATAATTTTTTGCATAATATAGTTTATAAGCTGAAGAGTGACATAGGCTTATGTTATTATTCCAGAAAAAAAAAATTATTGTATACAGGTGAGATTTTAGTAACCAGCCAAATTTTTTCTAGATGTTAGGTATCACCAATAGACCTCATTACGTAAATAAGAATATAGGTCAAATATTCATAATCAATAATTATATCTTAAATATTTTTTAACAAAATTCGGCTACCTTCTACTTACGTACAGCAAAAGAGCGGGGCATGGGGCAAGTGGGCGGGACGCGTGTACGTGCACTGATGCCTTCGTGAAGGGTGACTAATTGGTAGTTTTGGGAAACTGGGGTAGTTGGGGAAGTTTGGGGTAGTTTTGGGGAAGGTTAACGTAGTCTTAACTGAATATTTTCCTATAGAACGATACTAAAAAGGAACAAGACGTCCAACGGATTTTTATCAAAGGTCATTATATTAAAATTTGGCTGGTTATTAAAACCTCAACCTGTATACAGAAATGTTCCTAGTTTACCGAGAAAATTCTATCCTAGCTACATAGTTTTTCGCGATTATATTTAAAAATAAATATCTTCCTATTAAGTGTAACAAATTTATAGCTATAAAAGTATTTCTTTTAAATTTAATACTTGTCTACAATAATCATTGACCTTACTTATAAATAAAAAATCTAAAACAAACAGTCCGCGTTTCAAGAACTCCGCAATTAATGTACACTCAAATAGTTCTATGAGTGCACTTACTTCAAAGATTGTGTGAGTGCACTAAGTGTTGAGGACATCACGGGTATTAAATTTTGTTACATGTTCCGTAAAATATCAATGCAATAATAAATAAATTTAATGAAAAAAAAAAACCATATAAATCTTTACCAATAGCATACACTGAAGCTGTTTTGACGCCAGTTGGAAATAAAGGCTTAATTCTCAAGCTAATTTTTAAGATTATTAACACCTTTTAAGTTTATCATCAGCCCATATCCCAATCCCAGCCAATACCCCATTGTAGGGGCTTAGGCTTACCCTCGGGATGAGAAAGCTGGGAGCTTAATCCACCACGCTGCTTCAATGCAGTTTGGTGGATTGTAACGAATGCCATCTATTGACGGCAACCGGGACCGACGATTTATCGTGCTCTCTGAGGCATAGATTCAGTGATAGTTATGTATGTTAGAAAAAACTCAATAGTACATGCCCTGCGATTCGACGCGAATCACGGTCTTTTAAATAAGAAGCGGGCTCGCTAGCACTCGGCTATCACGACTTTTAAGTTAATTCTAGAGAAAATTAAGAATCTCCAGGTTCTTGTATTTAGGAAATAACATTGTTGGTTTCATCTGCACGCATCCGTAAAAATCCGTCCTACTTCCAGTTATGTAATTATGCTTTCTCCGAACGAAACCAGTTTTAAAAGTCATTGACAAATAAAAAATGTGTTAAGTGTTTGTTTTGGTTACGTTTTGTGTGTTTTACGTGTAACATAGAGGTCACTATGCGGTTGCCTCATTGCCAAATTATTTAGGTAACTTTAGTATACATGGTCATAAATATTGAAGAAAATCTTCATCTATCTAGAAAGTCGCGAAACAGGCTGGCATGTTTAGGCCTTCGGAAGTTTGCCTGGTTTGCAAATTATTGTTACGTGTTAGATTCGTCGAATTTGGAGAGGAAGACCTGCTGACTCTTTTGAAGACTTTATTCACTAACACTAGGTCCAACACAAAGCACTAAGTCCAAACACTAAGCACTAAGTTCAAACACTAAGCACTCACGATGTATTAGATGGTAGCCAATTCGTAGGTTTCACTGAGATCACTAGTTTTCACTTCGAAGTCGCTTCGAAAGTATCCCAAAAACTGAACTGGACCGGTCGTCTTCCTGCGGCCACTTATATAGGTCGTAACTAGCCTCGAGAACATTCCAGAATTCACTCCACTCGCACGAACGTAATCGACCAGATAGGATAATTCTAGGACATTCTTTTTTTCTAACGCCATCTAGTATTGAGTAGGGGTTTCGTGTTGTCCTTATTGTAAACCCTTCTACAAAGTGGTTTTACTAGTTGACGCTAGATGGCGGTCATTACTCTGTCCGTTCGTAACATTATTTTACACCCCGAACCTAGGAATTCGAACTAAGTACCGATGTTAATAAATCAACTTGTGATGTACGCATGCGTCAACTAGGACCACACTCATACCATAGTCCGACCGATCTGGGACATCCCTCACATCGTCATCTAGTCCCAAAGTAAGCAAATATTATGCTTGTTTTATGGGGTAGGTACTAGACAATTGGTATACATACTTAAATATATTAATTATTTTTTATAATGTGTACATATATAAATACTTTTTTTTACACCCAGACACGGAACAAATATTTGTCCCGGGCGGGAATCGAGCCCGTGACCCTCGGCTCCGCAGTTAGAGTCCCTAAGCACTCGTCCAATCGGTGTCATACTTATGCGGCCGCCATTGCAGTGCTTCATTCGTTGTTCAGTGACAGTCAGTCTAGAGTTTTAATTACGTCTGTGTTTTACATCCTAAAAAGTTAGATTAGTAATTATTAGAGTACAGGAATGCTACTGTAGTTGAAACTACTTTGCCGAAGACTCACCGAGCGTGACCGAAGCCGATTAATTAAGAAGCTGATAATTGACGAAGACCTTGAGCAATTGACTAGCAGCTCGTCTCATCTACCACTGTCGATTTGGGTACGAGTGAAAGAGATGCAAATATTTATCCCAGGCGCGTCTTTGAATTAACTTCGAAAAAAATATTAATAAAGTAAAATCTAGATGCACAATTAAAAACATGAATCGTAGAAGTTTTTTACGAATATGTAAATTATCCGTAAAATATTTTAATTTCAGCAAATTACCGTAAAATTTAACAAATATGTAATTGTTGAAAGTGTATTTTAAGGGCTTTTTTTTATTATTTAGAAAATCCGGATAAAACGTGTTTTAAAAACGGCCAAGATTTAAAAAAATCGGTCAATAGCATACATTTTTTAACGTCTAACGTAAGTGAGTTACGTGAATTTGTGATATTTTTTAATTGAAAACAGTTGAAGTTACAGTTAGCGTTTTAACGCGCTCTTACCTAATAAAATATTTTTCAGTTATTAATACATATTTTTATTGTTATGATATAATTTGCTATGCGAATACTACTATACGTAAGAATAAGTAATTAATTAAACTTTAGAAAACTTAATAGAAAATTTTCATACTTTAAATATTCCTTTCTGTTTATTATTATAATGAGTGCCTACCGAAAATTTTGTTAATTTACAGTTATTTAATGAACTAGTAAAATTCGTATATATTTCAACTAACGCCGTTGTGGTGGTCATCACGGATTTCGGAAGCTAACCATTTTAAGTTGTTAAATACGTGGTTGCGTGTTACAAAGAAATGTGTGAATTAAAAACAAGTATTGAATGAAAATTCAAAATTAATTAAATATTCAAAGTACCTTTTTGTTCTATGTATGCTAATGTACTGAATAAAAGCGTTTATTATTAAATATATATAATATTCAAATTAATGTCTATTCGGTATATGCGGTCTACGCGTGCTCCAAAAAAAAGACATTTATATAAAATTCAGACCACTTGAACTTGAGTGAACTGATATAACTGATAAAGCAAGAAACTTGTTCCACGAGTTTGTAAAACTTATATCTATTACATACCTATATAAATAGAATAAAATTGCATCCATAAGTTATATTGATGTTTATATGTATAAATATTGTAAAAAACCTTAAGAAATACACTAAGATATGGATATAGAAATAGTTAGAATAGATGAAATAGTTATTTGTATAAAAAGAGAACAAAGTTCATTTTTGTTGCGAGTGCTGAATTTGACTTCTGAGGAAGCGAATGATTTTATAATAGAATTAATAATAAAAATTTATTATTATTATTATTATTATCATCATCATGTGCATTACAAGTGAGTCTCAGTCAGAATCAAGAGCAATCACAATTCAATTACAGTATTTTGTAACCGACTTCAAAAAAGGAGGAGGTTCTGAATTAGCTGATATTTAAAAAAAAATTTGTTATACTTCAGAACTCTGTTATTTATGAATCGATAGAAATTCTTTTTTGTTTGAAAGGGTACACTCCTGAGGTGGTCCCATTTGTCTCCAAGTTAGTATCTGATTATGATGGAGTTCCAGAGAATTCGAAGGAAACGGGGCACTTCGTAAATATATGCCGCCCATTACTGCTCTTTTCTTTATAATAACAATATTAATTTGAACTTTTTCTTTAAACTTAGTTAAGATTAAACTTAGTTGAAAATTGTAACATGAAAATATCCTTTATCCGCAGAAAATACTGTATAAAATAGGTACCGGTTTTTCTAAAGATAATAATAATAGTACCTACGACATCCCAACTAGCGCCATCTAGTCCCAAACTAAGCAAAGCTTACAATATCATAGATTGAGCACTCGTTTATGTCGCGCCTAACCACTGTCGGGCTAAGTCGAAAATAAAAGGTTGTGCTCATTGTTAACCACTTATAAATTTAGGTCAATGTTCTCATTATAACACGATCTTTGCAAGGTCATCTCAAAAAGATGCTGTGCACACCCAACTAGAAAATAAAATGTGCGAACAAAATATTTATATTTCAATAGTCTCTAAATGGTATTCTATTTAAGAAATTGAATTTCTAAGTTTATAAAAAAAGACAGATCGATTTAGAATCGAAATCCACCCAAAAAATTGAAATTGACCTTAGTAAAAATATTTTTAGATTAAATACTTATTGCGTTAATTTAACCAAGCCATTTTGTTGATGAATTAAGAAACGACAACGCTCACAACAAGAAACTGATAAAACAACTTATGCTCCCTACTGTTATTTATCAACACATATAATATCTATCCCCTCTCATGGCTAAAGATTGCTGATCTATCGCTAATCGGTGATATACCTATGTATCCGTCAAGCATCAAGCATGACGTTTTTCACGTTACAGTTGTTTATGATATTATTATTTTCTATTTTTATTTTTTCTAACTACTTTATAAAATAGCCTAAAACTTTTTTTCTGGTAAGTGGTCAACCTTACCTAATTGAGGGATGAAAAACTTCCAGCACACATAAACGTGTACATATAGAGTGCGTATAGATACCTGTTTAAAAATGATATAGAAGTCAGTTTTTGAATTTTTATTTAACTTATAGTTATTGAGACATGCGCTCCTGAATTCCTAAAAAGTATATCCGTCCCTTTTATATTTTCGACTATAGTGTGACCAATTATAAAAGAAATGTTCAATTAGTACAGCTTAAAAAATAATTTCAGTTGAAACTGGTTTGCATAAGATATGTTAAGTGATTTTTCAGGTGTTTGTTTTTAATTTATTATTAAAATTTTTGACTATGAACGTTCATTTCGACCACGGAACCCTTCACTGTGCGTAGTTCACAACACACTTAGCTGATTTTTTATAACTATCCTATAATGTGTAGATAATAAATGGCGCTTAATTAATTATTTCTATTAATTTGGTTCAACATTTCCGTTACAGATGGCGCGTTGGTGCATGGCGCTAGTTTGCGCGCTGCTCGTCAGCGGCGCGTGCGCAGAGTCCAAAAGCAATTCTCGAACGCGTGAGTACAATATTGTTTATTAGACTTTCTTCTTGGTAACTGTCACAATAATCTAGATCAAATGAAGGACAACCACATCGACCTAGATTATTGTATCAGCTACCAGCGGCGGTGTACTGACAGCAAAGTCGTCGTTTTAATATTTATAAGAACATTTTTTCTTATTTTCTTTTGTTAATCAATACTATTTCTACAAGCTCTCCTGCATCAATCAGTCCTTCAATAAAAATACATAAACTCAATTTAAAAATCTACAGATCTCACGTTCGACATAACCATTCATAGTAATATTCAAAATGAATACACGAATTGCATACACAAATTGAAATTTCAAAATTTTTAAAACCTCCGTACGTGTCCAATTTCTAAGAGTCATATTAAAAAACAAAAAAAAAATACTTAAATTACAAAAAGGGTTCTAGTATAAACCTTTGCCGATCCATATATTCCACCACTTTTGAAATAATTCAATAAAGTGTTCAAAAAGCTGCTCTTTGAAACACAATTTTTCGCTCCCAAAAACCAATTTCTTTTTCGATTTTTTCGAAATCTACTCGTAGGTATGTATGCAGCTTTTTTTTAAAAAAAGTCATTCTTGATTGTAGTAGCTCTCCCCAAGACTTTGCTTTGCCACAATAGTATCTCTAGTATCTCTGTAAACCTTTAACTTCCAGAGACATCGGATTCCCCCTTTTTTGGGTTTTCGTTCTCGGAGCATTTCGAAGACATTTTCAAGGTCAAAATATATATCCATTTATACACCATAATAAATATAATCTCTTTGATGAACCACTACAGTGCCACTGCTTTGAACTACGTCAATTATACGTCGGTCGTCAAGAGAATGCGTTCCTGACAGTCGTAATCGGCATAGTAATCGGATGATGGATGTGAATTTGTACCGTCGGACGATTCCCGTTTTCAAATATTATTATCGTTTTACATGCACGAATCACACAAAATTAAATTAAAAATTATATTATTATGTCAACTCAACACAAACATGATGATAAAGCTATAAATCACATGTGTCAGAAACGCATTCTCTCGACGGCCGATGAATAACAGATTTTTTGACGTCCTTAAATTTTTTATATTTTTTATTTTCTTTTAATATTATAAAATAGACACTAATTTACTAACACATGTTTTGGAAATAGTTGAGGAGCGATTAAAATAATTTATATTCGTTGGTATATAAATACGTATAACTTATATTAATTTATAACTTATATTTATAAGCATGTCGACCGTGAATGGCCGGAATAAAATATATCTGTGAATACGATTTAGTTAATCAAATTAGCCTTCGCTGTAGTAATTTGAAAAAAAAAAACAAAATTTAATGGACTCGTCCATCAGTTTGCGGTTAAGCTAAAATAGGTAATTAAAACTTTTTTTATCATCATATTTAAGTATTTTATCACGTTTTTAACACGGCAGCTCGGGAAAGCTCGGATTTACGAAGTTGGAACACAAGTCTTCCATGTCTATTCATATTCACCATCATCATCATCATCAGCCCATTTTATACCCCACTGTAGGGGCTTAGGCCTCCCCCAGGGTGAAAAGGGGTTTGGAGCTTAAATCCACCACGCTACTCCACTGCGGGTTGGGGATTGTAACGACCGCCATCTATTGACAGCGTCCGGGACCGACTGCTTAACGTGCTCTCCGAGGCACGGAGTCAGTGATAGTTAATGTACTTAAGTCAGAAAAACTCATTGGTACACGCCCGGATTCGAACCATAGCCCTATGGCCTTATAAATTCATATTAACGTATTATAAAACACAACGTCTCTCTATCTGTCTGTACGAGCCCAGTTTGTACACTTGCCACTGCAGCTTGCAAAATACGTTAAATTAGACGATAACTTTGTTCAACTGAATATTGTGTAAATGTATGATAAAAATAACGTAATAATAATATCTGGTACCAGGCCAGACCAGGTATATTAGGTAAAATCTGCTAACTTTGTGAAATAAAATTGTGATGAAACGCCAAAAAACTAAACATTAATTATAGATTAACAGAGCAGAAAACCTTATAGTTTCTAGTCTACAAATAAGTGCTTTGTGAGTGCTAAATACAAGCAGCTCCGTCGTTCAAATAAAACTGTTTATTTTATAAAAAAATCCATTTGTAAAATATTCAAGTACGGATGAGTTTCCTATATTATTTAAGATTATAAATATACCGGGTGTTTGGATGAACGTAATCTAAACTAAACAAAGAGCTTAAAAAAAAGACAAGCAAAAAAATATTGAACCTTATACTTGGTTTTCTCGGTACCTAACCGTTAGTTTGCACCATCTGCTTACTTGAAACTTTTCGTTTAGTTTTGTAAACTCTACACCCGCTATTTTCACGACCTTCAGCCGAACACGGTGTAATTTCTATAAATTATGGGTTCGACCATTTTCAATACAAAATGCACTTGCAAAAGTCAAATATTATTTAAGCTTTTCCAGAATTAAATTAAACATTTTGTAATTTTTATCTATCATAAAATTATGAGAATATATTATTACATGACATCTGTAATCAAACACAAAGACATACTAAAAACAGACAATGATTTTTACAGAATCACGCAAAAGATCTAGAAGTGGTATGTAACGTAGGCTTTAATTAATTGTGTGTGATCCATTCAAAGACTTTTTTAAGGGCCACACGCGACTGGCTTTTCATAATTACATAGATCATATCACTGTACCTGTAACTACGAAATCCTTTATTCAATAGATTTAAATCTTTGTTTCTAACAAGTTTTATTGAATACTATTTATTAAAATAACAATATTTTTAATATATGGTAAGTAACAATAATATGTTTGCAATAAAATATGACCAATTCTTTTAAAATCCAATATTGCGGAAATAAGATGGTGGTCGTTTCTTCATGTGAAACAAAAATGTACTAATCTAATATCCAAAACTTATATCGAATCGGTTTTGCTTTTAACGTGCGACTAAAACCACAGAAATAGGAATAATTTCATAGTAAGACTAGAACGAGCGCTACTCATTTGAAATATTACCTACAACGTCGTCGCAAGCCGTAAACGTAGGGGAAGGTATGCGGCGAAGTAAGGGAGGGGCCCAAACATACAGCGACAGAAAGTCACGGGAAAAGGAAAATAGAATGTCAAAGTTATCAACATCGTTTTCGATCATTTTCCTTATTAAAATTTATATTGTATCGGACCTTTAACATGCGTCGTTGCTAAACGCGGAGCATAAGGGTAGTGTGTGTTCTAATGTCTACCTTAGATTATTCCTACATCTATGGCTAAAACTGACATACTGACAGGATTGTTTTGTAGTTTGTAAATTAATGTCCACTTCTGCCTTTTTTTTGGTATTAGTGAAATAAGGTAGATTTTAAATTGATTACTGAGGAAATGATCTTGCTGTCGGAATCTACAAATTTGATTAGGTTTGAAATGTTATGCAAATACATTTGTACGAATGCCGCTTCCAATTATTACAGTAGATTAAAGAATTTTGCGTGTTATCTTTCGGTTTTGCATGTAACTATTGCCTAATAAGGTATTACTTCGTTTTGAAATAAAAGATTTGCAAAGATTAAACTGTCAAACGTACGTAGGACGCCATTATGGCATAATATACACTAGATACATCTGATTGCAATTGAGGGCACGCGTGACA
Source organism: Luffia ferchaultella (assembly GCA_949709985.1). NCBI lineage: Eukaryota > Metazoa > Arthropoda > Insecta > Lepidoptera > Psychidae > Luffia > Luffia ferchaultella. Next base: position 12,979,292 of record OX453261.1, on the reverse strand, counting down.
TGTTTGCATGACATTTCCGACTTAATCTTGTTTCTTTAGTCAGTCGTTTCTATTTCTGTATTTATTGTAGTTAATTCTATAGTTATGGCGTATGGTTTTCTTCATGTGGTTCCAATACCTAAAATCCTTTTGGTTTCTGACAATATCTTTGGCAAGTCCTTTCCTTTCCCACCACTGATTCCCTTTGGTGTTAGAATCGTTTCGTCTAACTGATTTTAAATTGTGATGGTTGTTCCTTTGGAAGAAACTCGTAGACTAATCTTGTAGGTTTTTGTCTTGGGTTGGATTATTTTTTTTATTAATCCCTTTTGACTTTTTAATACTTTTCATTGTTTATATGTTTCATTATTGTCATTTACGCGGTGTTATTGTGATTCGATCATTTCACAATTCATTCCGATCCTCCTGAAATGACTATGGAGCGATTTCTGTGGTGTTGGATTCGATTATCGTATCTACCTAATGCACTTGGCTGGTGCATTTTGCAGCGGAGGTAAAACCTACGAGCCAAGCGGACGTTGATGAAATGGTGAACAACCTACTGCATTGGATACAAGGATTGTACACCCAGAAAAATAGGAAAGGTTCGATTTGATTTAATTGGAATTTACTAATAGATACTTATTATGCTCATACATGGCTATATGTTATGTGATTTTATAACAATCACTTAGAAACAGGACTTAGATTATGACCCCAATGGTAGAGCGAGTAGAGTTCGAAACAAGTTGTACATCGCGTTGGTTAAACACAATATTATTTTAAAATGTTTCCTGTTTAATGGTTGTTTAGATTAAGTTCGTTAATAGCATATATGGTCAAATAATTTATTAATTGAGATTCTATCTTGGCACATTTTCTATGCTTTAACAGATAAAAACTTAATTTAGTTTCATAAAAGAAGGTACCGCAAGATAATAAAATATGTTTGCAACTTTAGGTATACGTAACTTTGATTTTCAAGACGTTGAAAAGTAATTTCTTAAAACGATTATTATTATATTGAAATGTCTAATTTTATATTTTTCAGCGCGACAGTACTACGTAGGAAAACCTGAGAAACCACGTCCGTTCGAGCCTGCTACATACTTGCCTCCAGCAACAGGCTATCCACTTTCTGGGTCACGCCCTACGCCGTCCTATAGCGAAGGAACTTCATATCAACCAAGTCAACCGCCATATCAACCTAGTCAGCCGACCCAACCAACATACGTTCCCAGTCAACCTATCTACCAACCCAGTCAGCCTACCTACAAACCAAGCCAACCTTCTTACCCAACTCAACCATCTTATCCAACTCAACCATCATACCCGACTCAACCATCTTATCAACCATCTCAACCCACTCAGCCGTCATATCAACCATCGCAACCCACGCAACCAACATACCAACCAAGTCAACCACCATACCAACCCAGCCAGCCCAGCCAACCACCATACCAACCAAGTCAACCTCCTTACCAACCCAGTCAACCAAGCCAACCTCCATATCAACCCAGCCAACCCCCGTATCAACCCAGTCAACCCAGCCAGCCTCCGTATCAACCAAGCCCAATCCCAACACGACCTCCATATGAGCCAGATACAACCGGCCAAGGCAGTAATCCACCACTGAGTCCAACTTCACCAGACGATGATCGCCATCCACCTCACATTCACGCGATCGCAGTTGACTGCGGAAAAGAAATGATGACGATCAATATCGAATTCAACAAAGTTTATAATGGCATCATTTATTCTCAGGATCATTTCAATGAGCCTGCGTGTGTTTACGTCAGAGAAAATTCCAACCAAGTTAAATACTCTTTTACGGTCAGTCTGAACAGTTGCGGTACGAGATTCTTCAGTGACTTCCAGAATGAAGGCCAAGCTTACCTAGAAAACGTACTAGTTTTACAGAACGAAGCTGGTATTCAAGAAGTCTGGGATCATATACGTAGAGTTCGTTGTTTGTGGGAAGGTAATTTGACCAAGCAGCTGTTCTCGTCTCTTAGCGTAGGAATGCTCAACCAGATTACAAGTAACTTTAGTGGCGATACTGCTATGGCCCGGCTGGACATTCAAATTGGCAGGGGTCCGTTTGCACAGGAAGCCAACGGATTAGTCAAGATCGGAGAAGTTATGACTTTAGTGGTATCCGTGACCGGAGATCCAGGTTTCGACATTCATGTAAGAGAGTGTGTTGCTCGAGACGCCAATTCTCGTCATGTCGTGCAGTTGACGGACCATGAAGGTTGCATTCTCAAGCCTAAATTGTTCGGAGCATTCCAGAAAACACGGGAAACTGGCAACACTGGGGCTTCTATAATAGCTTATGCTTACTTCAACGCTTTCAAATTCCCAGACGAAATGGATCTGATCATTCAATGCGATGTTGAATTATGTAAAACAGATTGCGATGTCTGTCCTCGTCCTGGAAGCATTGAACCTAGGAAGAGACGACGAAGAGATATAGTCCATATTGGGAATAGAACGTTCGAAACAGCTACCACAATCGGTAAAGGATTGAGAGTCGTATTATCAGAAGATTTACCTCCAGAACCGCAGGGATTATGCGTTTCACCAAACGCAGCTATATGGGGAGGCGTACTTGTTTTCTTAGCTGCCCTGACTAGCAGTGCAATGGCATCGTTCTTTTGGCAAAGATCGCGTGAAAGTACGAAAAGTGTATAATTCTCACATTACTGTAAAAACGTCAGTTTCAAAAACAAATTTGAATACTCATATAAAGGAAAGTAAACATAGATAAAGTCGATGCTTATCATTCGGTAGGACCTTTTTTTCTAATTTACATTTATGTTTTCTATCACAAATATGGTTCAAAATAAACAATAATAATTTCATTCTTAATTTTTTTTTAAAGCATGGTTTTAGTTGTTAATATTTTGATTGACAAGATTGGATATGACGACATATTAAAAATTCAATAGAGACTAAAGAGTTGAAATGGATTCTACGCCATTGGTTGAGAACCGTTTGGTTAGGAGATTTTTCAAATTGGTGCAAATGGAATGACTTAATTTTTGTGTCATATAGAGGAAAACTCCATATTCTTAAATATATAGAATCATATGAGTGTAAATGGAATGTATATATATGTTAGTGTTTCTATGCATTTTACTTTGAACATACTTTAATTAAAAAAGGTAACGTTGTATAGTAAATACGAAGCTTTTTTGAAAATAGCAATGGCCATACGTCATTCCACATGCGCCATTTCGACAAAAACTCCTAGCCAAACAGTTGTTGTCATTAGTGGCCTTGAATCATGGAACTCATAGAATCAACTCTATATTCTCTATAGAATTGTTAATATGTCTTCATATCCGGTCTTGTCAATAACAATTTTGAAAAACTAATATTAACTAAAAAGCCATATTTTTTTAAATTAACCCAGATAAGTTTTTATTTTTGAACTATATTTTCGATAGAAATAATAAATGGTTTTACTAAAATGGGCACAAAATGGTTATAAATAGATTAATTGTTTTCGATACAATATTGTGATGTATATACGTTGTACCATGTAGTACGTAATAATGCTTATGACAATTTATATTACACTGCCAATGTAGAATTAATATAAACTGAACAAAGTTTTTTATTTTTTTACAATATTACTGTACTAACAATGAATCTATGTTGCCTAGGGCTTGTATTGACTTCCTCTTTGAGGTTTTATTTTATTAAGCTTGATAGTGGACGTACAATTTTACATCAAAGATAAACAGTTAATGTTTTATTTGTATTAATTTCTGTAGTTATATTATTTAACTTGAAATTTGTAAATATAGATAAGTTCATATTGTAAATAAAAATAAATAATATTAAACATAGGTACTAAATTTTATTTCTTCTATTTCCTAATATAATAAAGGTAATCAAAATTTGAAATAAATCAAATAATTTAGTTAATTAAATTTTCTTTATTACTAATTTCAGTATTCTCTAAAGACATTTCATCATTTACAAATGTTATATAAATCTATTCTATTTACATGTTCACTTAAAATGTAATTATTTTATTTAATACTTTTAATCTAATTTCTAAATCTTTTGAATTGAGGTAAACAGTCATAACAATTTTTCTTAAGTTTACGTTATATTCGAATAAAACCTTCAATCTAGGAGGTCAACCTTAGCTTTGTGATTGAAGTTTACGACTATGCGTAATTGCTACCAATTAAAATTTGCTGACAAAATAATAATACAAATCCAATATTTTTTGAATGAAGACATATTTTTTAATTAACTCACGATATATCCTTCTGCACAAGCATTCGAATAAAAACATGAGAGATAAAACTATCTACATATTTATTCTGTCAAGTTAATGGTATGAATTCGAAATTAGTACTCATCTCTTTGCACTAGCACTTTTGACGACCGCTTAGCCTAGTGGGTAGTGACCCTGCCTACGAAGCTGGAGGTCCCGGTTTCGAATCCCAGGTCGGGTCAGTATTAATATGATGAATATTGATACTGGTACCGGGTCTTGGTTGTTATATGTGTGTGGTAACTTCGCAAAAATATATATATAAATGTATATATTATAAAGAGTATTTAAATATGTATATCAGTTGTCTAGTAACCCATAACACAAGCATAATACTTGGTTACTTTGGAACTAGATGACGCTGTGTGGGAAGTCCCATGTTTTATTATTATTATTATTATCTCTTGACTCTTTCCGTATATAGTCGATAGTGTTGAAATTTAAAACACCTATTTGTTTATTAGTTTATGTATATCTATTAATTTCAACTCTCTGACCGTAAATATCATTAAATTTCATATTTATTAGCGGTCTCTCTCTCTACACAACTGAGTATTTTGAAATCCCTTCCAAATAGTTCGGCATCACTCAGAGTCTGTGGTAATGGTCTTCGCAGCGTCTCTGGCAAAAACAATGATGCGACTCCACTTGCTAAACTTAAAGCACCCATTATGCACAAAGGTAAGGCTTTGAAGTAAGTAGCCTGGAAGAGAAAATACGTAACTTAAGTAAGAATCTAGTGTTGTGGTGACAAGAATGCTAAAGAAAACAGATAACAACTAAAACCTTATCATATGAAACTTTCTCATTTAAATGGACAATGATAGGGAATGTATCATCTTGTCGTGGCTTTTATGATAGTAGTTAAGAAGAAACGATTTATATCACGCAGAAGAACTCGCAAGAAAAAGCTATAGTTCGCCTCAAACTTTATGGCGGGAGGGAATACAACGCTATAAACGTGCTTGCGCAGGTACAGTCATATACCCCTCGCTCCACTACGTCCCGCTACACCTAAAACTGGTTACTGTGACGCGACTTGTGCCTGTATTCACATCCACCATAAAGTTTGATTGGAACCGCACCAGTAGCATCAAAGCATTAAAGAAAATTCGGCCATGGTTCGAATCCGGGCGTGTACCAAAGAGTCTTTCTGGCTTAAGTACACAATATCACTGACACCGTGCTTCGGAGGGCACGTTAAGCAGTCGGTCCCGGACGCTGTCAATAGATAGCGGTCGTTACAGTTCCCAACCCGCAGTGGAGCAGCGTGGTGGACTTAAGCTCCAAGCCCCCTTCCTCACCCTGGGGGAGGCCTAAGCCCCTGCAGTGGGGTAAAAATGGGCTGATGATGATGATGATTAAAGAAAAACACGTTTCTTTTGCCCCCAAAATTGTACTTTAGTTTCATTTTTACTTTTTTAATATCATATTAACCCATTCAATTAAATCAGTTGCTGATTAACGTCTTTACTTATTCATTTGTTTGCTATTGTATCGAATAATACGTCGAATTAGCTTTATGAATTATAACTAGCTGATTATTTAGATTTGGCTACACCGAGGCTCTAATTTACTTAGTACCAGAGTGTTGATAACACAGACAAGTCAACCTTATATACCACGCTTTGACAGGGAGTAGCATTCGCCAAGGCTATGTAGTGACACTACATAACTACGTCACTAGTGAGCCGTCAGTTGGAAGCACGTCGGAAGCCATTAAATTGTCAATTTTGAACGAGCCAATGAAAACTAGCCGACCTCTCCCCGCACCCCGCCACTTTTTGGCGATTTCGTTTTCGTACTGACGTTTATTAAAGCGTGGTCTATAGGTTGACTGCTCTGTGGTTGATAACCATCATAATTATATTAGGAATTAACATGGTTGCAAACTTTACTCCTGAAACGATTTCGTACTAAATCTCTATGTTGTAGAAAGGATTTTAAGTGCCGATGCAATCGGCCTACCAATTCAACTTTAATTGAATCATTTTTTTTCACAGAGTATTTTTTTTTCAATTTTATCAACGATATTATATTTATACTACTATTTAACTCACCAAGTGTACGATATAAGGGCAAGCCAAAAGTCCCAATCCACTGATAAACGAAGCTGCCCCCATAGCTTGTGACCTCAACACAGTAGGTAACAACTCGCCAATGAGTACATAGAAGACTGCAAAAGACGCCGCTGCACATAATCTGCCGAGCATCGCTAAGCAGACTATCACCCAAGGATGTGCTGTAAAAAAGACATTGCAATTACTTCTTCCTATCAGTAGCTTCATGGAAAATATAAATCGTGGTGGTCGAATTCAAAATTAAAAAAAAAAACCAGTCAAGTGCGAGTCGGACTCGCACCCTGAGGGTTTCATACAGGTTTCACATAAATGTATATTGACGTTTTTGTCTTTAGTCACCGCCAGAATACCACGTGAACACAAATTTCAATAAAAAAAAATTTAATAATAATTTTCTATGGCGTGAGACAGGGAGACGTGATCCTTCCGAAATTGTTCATTGCCATATTGAAGCGGGCCTTCAAGCTTCTGAAACTTCTGGAATGGGTAGGATTCGTCGTCAACATAAACGGCCAGTATATAACTCACCTTGGGTTTGCCAACGATATATTTGACCATTCCTAAAGTTTTGAACTTAAGTCCGTTATAATTTTTTCCGAAAGAATTTTAAGTAACAAAATGAAAATAGAACAAGGGGAAAAACCCTATAGTTTTTGATTTTCTTGCATCAAAATAAGCGGGTAAAATGATCAAATTTTTATTGCGTTGACTTATAAGCTTGATTTTTTACCGCTCTACCTAAACTGACCTAAAGTGACTCTATGGTCACTTAGGTCAGTAGATCTATACTTAAGTATTTTCAACTTAATACTTAAACACATTTTTGGGAAAAAGGGTATAACAATATTAATAATAATATTATTATTAGGGACATCCAACACAGAGCCATGTAGTCCCAAAGTAAGCAAATATTATGCCTGTATTATGGGGTAATAGACAACTGATATACATAAAAAAAAATTTTAGTTTTTATAATATATACGAAATATAGATACTTTTACACCCAGACACGGAACAAATAAACATGTTCATGCACGCAAATATTTGTCCCGGGCGGGAATCGAACCCAAGACCCTTGGCTCCGCAGTTAGGGTCTCTAACCACTCGGCCAACCGGCAGTCATGTACTTAGAATATATCTTTCTATGTGATGTAACTACAAATTAACGATTTTCTGATTTTTTCTTTTACTCATGCTGTAAAGCCCTCCTTGCCAAATTCTATAATTCTAGGTCAACGGGAAGAACCCTATAGATTTTGATTTACTTGCGAATGTTAAAATATGGGACATAAATGGCTGTTTTTTTTATTGCATTGGCTTAGAAACTTGATTCGTTTACAGCTTTAAGAGATTGTAGACCTAAGTGTTTGATATTAATTTTAACTTGACGCCACCACGTACCTACGCGTTCCTGAAAAAAGGGTTTTGACAGACTGTGAGACAAACGGACAACGAAATGATCCTGTAAGTTCTCCTTTTCTCTTTTGAGGTACAGAACTATAAACACTTTTAACATAAACCATTTCAATATTAATATTAATTTCAGCAAAATTATGCCAAATATTAAAAAGTGAGACGTAGTAGCATATTGAAATTTAGTACCTAATTGAATCATTGTTAAGAATTGCAAACACAAAAAAATTTTTAGGTATGGGGCAGCGACCCAAGCGCCTTGTGATGTCTATGAGCAGACACATGTCTACTGATACATATAGCGTCAGTGTATAAATGAGGCGGGTAAGAATATATTTCCCGATGGGAATAGAAATTAAAATAGGAATAAATTTTAGTCGAAAAAAGTAGTAATTGAAACAGGACTAGAAGTTAATAGTAAGTAACAGTTATAGTATAATAGTTTCAAGGAACAACAAAAGTAGCCAAAATCTAAAGCCGAAAGGATGTCACTGATTCTTAAATGATACTTACATTCAGGTACAAGTACACAACTCAAACAGGAAATGCCACCGACGCTCATGAAGGCAAACAGCACCCAACGCCTGCCAAATCGATCCATGCAACGCCACGCAATGCAGTATGATGGCAGCTCTACTACGCCACCTAAACAAGTTAAGATTTATGAAGGTTGTTGTTTTTCAGAAATAGGAATATATTAGAAATTTGATGTACGCATGACCGTTAAATGCGTTTCTTAATACTCGTATCTAAGCGAAATGACTGATTTCATCAAAAAAAATTATTGCCTTGTGAAGTAACACTTCATTAAACAATTTCAATTTCTTTGTTGTATTTGTGTTAAAATGGCGACGTCTGTTTGTGTTGTTCGTTTCATTTTTGTTTCTATCCAAATGTGTTAGGTACATAAAATATCAAATACTTTCTGAGTATATAGAACACTAACATTTGGTTACTCTGTCTGTATGTACTTTAGTCATCTTCTGTTTCAATTAATTTGTTTCTTTACTAACAATGATTGTACCTTATAGCCATAGAGAAAATAAATTTGACAGCAGCGTTTGGTTTTAATATTGTCAAAAATGTCCCTTCACAGTATCAAAAATGTCAAACGCAATTTCGCGGGGGCGAAGACCAGCGTGCGGGATTCTCGCGGATTGAGATTCGCCATCTTGCACCAGCTAGCTAGAGTATGAGTGGTTCCACGCTAAACACAGAAGAGAGCTTCTAGTCGATTTGTACTTATATGCTTTTAGCTATACAAGCCAGTTTATATTTTCACGCGGAAAGTGATTGTAATTTAAGAAATTTATTTCTAAAGTTTATAAACTTACCAATGAAAAACGCCAAATAATCATCCACTCCCAAATTAGGCGTGTTGTAACTAAGACTATTATATACAACACCCAATGCAACCCAGTCGAATGTGAGAATGAAAAACTTTTTCCTTATATTAGGATATCTGAAAATATCTAATGGACACGCTTTCCCATCACCTTCTGAATTTTGATCATCCATTTTTTTGTCTGCTTCATCTTCATTACTATTGAAAAATTTCGTAACCACTTGTATGGACTTTCTTCTCAGTGTGCTTGCAGGAGATTTATTATTGTCAGTTTGAGTTGCTTTCTGTTGCTGTTCTGTTAATAAAGATATTTCATCTTTCGGTTCTGTGACTTCTGTTTTGTCATCTTCACTATAGCTTTTCTTTAATCTTGACTTTTTATTTACTCCGTCAACTACTTCTAAAGTGATTATTTTTTCGAAACCAGTACTCTTCGATTTATTTTCTATATCAGATACTTTAGTAATATCTGGTTTGAATGTTGTTAACATGTTACTGTTTCTTCTGTCTGTAAATTCTTTATTGGATTCTGGGAAAACTGTAATGTGTCCATTAACAGTAGTTAGCATAGTTGCTCCTGCTTCCGCTTCTTCTTCTTTTACTTTTTTCTGAAAATAAATAAATGTAGAAACATTATTTGGTTTTTACTGTGTGTTTATAATATTATCAATTTACGATAATGTACTTTTCATGTTTTTTTTTACTATGAGGGTTAATAATTAATAAACCAATCAGGCTTTTTAGTTTGCTATAAAATTATTGATGTTGATGTTGCTAACATGTATTTACATACAAGATTAGCTTATACGTTAAAAGACGCTTAAAATATTATATCATCCACACAAAAAGAATAACTTGTGCATTGTTTTTGACGTGGAATGTTTTAGTCACTGCTTTATTAGAGACTGGTATATTTTTTATGGGTTACTGTTACTAACATGCAGATCTATTAGGAAGCCACGTCGAATTTCTATTCCGTTCTTTTTTGCTAATTTCCATAGAATTTTTTCGGCTTCAGCGATGCGACCCCGACCGACGAGCCATCTCGGAGATTCTGGTATTAGCCAGAAATAACTGAAAAAATTTACATGAAATCTGTTGGTCACAGTAAATTTAACTCGATTCGAATTTACAAAATATTTCGTATTTACGAAATGGAAAATTCATATCGTAGATAAAATACTAATAAGTAATTTCAAGACGAATAAATGATATTGAACTTTACCTACAAAAGTATAGAAATAGGTAATATCGGTAATTTCAGAGCTGCATTAAAACAAATTAAATCAACGTGTAAAATAGTTCATTTTACACATTTATCGAAAGACAATCGATTACTAATATTGTAATACAAACGGGTTATACGATGGTGGTATTTTTACTATAATTATAATTGTTGTGTTCATTAAATATAACTTACCTGTAAAGAGATATAAATGGTAAACTGGTAGCTAAAGAAAGCGTATACCAATTACGCAGGCAATAAGCTAGTAGAGATAGTAGACACATGCCACCGGCAAACAGCATACCCACGACGATCCCTGTAAGACAATAAGCAAATAATTGTCTAAATAAATTTGTGTTATGTATGTTACTGTGAATGTGTGATATTAGACAATGTTAAAATACACCATTGTGTGTTGACAATCATCAATTTCATTGGTGTGTGACCGAAATATTTTAGTATTTTCACTATATTTGGACATACATGTCGTGATAGCTTTGTTGGGGGTGAACCCGTCTCTTGTTCACAAGGTCGTGGTTTGAATTCCAAACAAGCGGGCATGTACCAATGACTTTTTCTGACTTAAGTACATTACTATCATTGACTCCGTGTCTCGGATAGCATGTTGTCATCATGAGATGACAGTCGTTAAAATCCACCAACCCGCGCTGGAACAGCGTGGTGGAGTTCCAAGCACGCTCATATCGAGGGAAACCCTAAGCCTCTTCAGTGAGGTATAATGGGCTGATATGTGCTGCATGTTAACACAAACTAAGACCGTGTCTGTGAGTTTATATATTTATCTATGAGTGTGTATGTAGGAGTGAAAAAAAAAACCACCTATATATCTAAATAGCTCAGTAAGTGCCGTGAGTGCCGTAAAAGAATAATACCTCCTCATCTCTTTCCCGTGGGTGCCGTAAAAACCGGCTAAACGGATAAACCAGAAAGTGGGCAGCAGTGTCTTCTTTGTAATAATATCCAACTGCGCTTGCTAACCCGCCTGTCAAGCGGGGAGAGTAATGGCACCCCCCCCCCACTCTCACAACGTGGAAAGATGACCTAGTAAAGGCGGTGACGAGAGGACGCTAGATGGAGGCCGCTACCAGTGGGTTCTATTGGAAATCAGTGGGGGAGCTAATGTTCAGCAGTGGACAGCAAAGGCTGAGATGATGATGATGAAGTACCCGTACATCGTTTGTCTAGTAACCATAAAACTGGGGTACCTAGTTTGGGACTAGATGACAGCATGTGAGATGTCTCAGTTATTAACTCACTAATAGACCCTAATGATGAGTTGCTTAACACAATAAAAATTAAAAAAAAACTAACGGGCGATGGTCATCGTTTTTAAGCATTCGGCCAACACTTGGATGGAACAGAATACAGTGGTACTTTTACAGTCTTGACATTTTAATAACGGATGTTGTTTTCCCTGTAGAAAAAAGGGGCATAATAAATAAAATATACCTGTGTAAGTTCTTTTCGCAGGTGGCATCAATTCCAGAGCCAATATGAAAGGCAGTTGATACAGAGCCGGAAAGAATAGTCCACAAACGACTCTTAAGCTTGTATAGACTATGTAATCAGACGAAAACGCTGCAGCTATAGCTAGTGGTACTTCTAGAAAGATCATCAGAAGAATCGTTGGGCGTCTGCCGTATCTGTTGGAAGAAAATATTTAACTGTTGAAAGCACAGAGATTGACAGAGAGGTATTAAGTTGGTCGCTCAACCCAACCACGTCTCCGTGACTTTTATGTGTAAGTTGCTTTTTATGACTCTAAGGTAAGAAGTGTCCTGTGATCCCAAGGTATGTGCCTTCACACCAGCTATTTGTGATCGGCCCTGTTCCATACTTAAAACTGTCATTGCGCTCTCTACTGCATCGTACTTTACTATTAACTTTGTTATTTAATGGTTGAAAAGAAGCAATGGATTAGCTGATTGGAATTACTTTGATATTAACTTGTAGATTCTAGAAGATTTGATTTGCTTTATTTTGTTAGTAAACTTTTTGAAAATAGACTTAACTATATTTTTTGATTTATTATTTAAAATATACAATATAACTTTATTACAAAAAATTAAAATATAATGAATGAAAGAAAAATACATAGTCAAAAATATATTTGAAATATAATCTTAGCATATTAATAAATCTATTATAAATAAATACATGAAGGAAAATTCTCAATCCCTTTTTAAGCATACTACGTACACGGAGAAATGTAAGATTTGGCATAATTAAAGTTTGTGTGGAGTAGGAGTGCAGAAAGCTAAAATCTATATTAAGGTTTTGGGATGGGACCCTATGGCCAAATCCTAAAGCATGAGAAATTGCGAAAAATGTTCAAAGGATTCATAAGATGCAAACTAAAAAAACTGCATTTAAAAAAAATGCATTTTCACATTTTTTAAAAACCTGTTACTTCAACAGGGAATTAAACCACTTGATTTGATAATCTATATATTAATACGTGAATAGAAAACTTTGTACTTTTGTTGCCTAGTGGGTAGCGATCCTGTCTACAAAGCTGGAGGTCCGGATTCGAATCCCAGGTCGGGTCAATATTTATATGATGGATATTAATACTGGTACCGGGTCTTGGTTGGTATGTGGTGTCTTCGCTTGGTACCCAAAACACAAGCTAATGTTTAGTTTGGGCCTAGACATTGTTGCGATGTATACGTATGTTGTAGTAGTATAAGATTTGGCATAGCTTAAGTTTATATGGAAAAGGAGTGCCAAAAGCTAAGATTTATCTATGTATACCTAATATGTGTTACAAATATTATTAACCATAAGAATTAATAGTCTGTCGTTTGATGGAGTTTGAAGTGACTTCGTCATCATCATCATCAGCCCATTTTTACCCCATTACAGGGGCTTAGGCCTCCCCCAGGGTGAGGAGGGATGCTTGGAGCTTAAGTCCACCACGCTGCTCCACTGCGGGTTGGGAACTGTAACGACCGCCATCTATTGACAGCGTCCGGGACCGACTGCTTAACGTGCCCTCCGAAGCACGTTGTCAGTGATATTGTGTACTTAAGTCAGAAAAACTCATTGGTACATGCCCGGATTCGAACCATGGCCCTGTGGGGCCTTATAAATTTAAGACAGGTTCGTTGTGCTCTGGGCTATCACGACACTCGAACACACAAGTCACGAAGTGACTTACTCTCACCTATTTACTATTGGTGGTTTAAAAAAAATGTATACGGTCGAATTTCGACCACTAGTGTAAATAAATCAGCCTCCGTGTTCTGTTTTACTTGGAATGAAATTAGTCGCACTTCGTAAATATGCTCGGCCATATTATTTTACTTTTGCTAAAGTTAAATTATAAATCTTTTTAATCATTTTTCATTTACTGCATATCATCCTGAAGCAGATAAGTGCTGTTCATTAACGTACTGCATAAGACACGCTTGACTTGTCAGATCCATGTCAAACGTCAGGGAGATTTACGATCTCTTAGATATCAGTGACAGTCGAGAGATAACAACGAAGGTCTAGTTCAGTGAAACAGTAAATAAGTCGTCACTGTCAATTACTCATTTTTGCGTAGGTATTTAAATCTCACCTGTCCGACATCCAGCCAAAAAACAAATTCCCAAATATGGAGCCGACCCAAAACAAAGTGTTACTGGTCCTCGGCCACCAATCGTTGGAGCATACGAGGTCAAACTAAAAAAAAAGAAAAAAATTTCATAAGGTCTTGATGCTGTATTTTATTACGAGACCAATTTAGGGAATCAGATTTTGTTTGGGCGAGTCTCCTATGGTACTCGAGGCAATTAACACCCAACTAACATAATTTTTAATTTTTTTTTTATACTTGCTACTTAAATGGTCCACATAGTTTTCTAAATCGAAATATAATTGATAAAATGTGTAACTATTTACGAATTTCATGGTAATAACATCTTTCCAAAAACCATGTCTTGTGCGTTATTAAAAATACTATTTAGATTACCGCCCGTTTGTTATATAAAATGCTAGACACAAAAAGTGCATTCTTATAGGCGTCGGGGACCTCTAAACTTAAAATACCTAATAATTAGCGGTCCCCGACGCTTTTAAGGATCAAAAATCATTAGGCAATGAACAAACTTGTATTATTTCACACTTTTTAAAGGTTAGTTTTTTTTGTCAAAATGTCATTGCATTAAATTAAACCCAAATTCTAGTTAAATAAAATTCTAAGTACGTCTATGATTTAAACTCAATACATCCGCTAAATAGAAATAACTCCATGTTTTATCGGTCAGCAATAAAATAACTTATGTCAACGGCAGCGCCATCTAAACGCAAACTAACCAAAGCTTATATTATAGATACTAGACTAACAGATTACTAATATACTTACATAGTTAAATATTTTATATAATATATACATATATAGTCCACAGTCAAATTGTGAACACAGTTTTGTAGGATATATTGTTAATATAAGAGAAAACTGAAAATTTAAATAAATAAATAAATAGCTATTTTACACCCAGACACGGAACAAATAGACATATTCACGCATATAAATATTTGCCACGGTCGGGATTCGAACCCGTCACCTTTGGTTCTGCGGTTAGTCTCTTACTAGTCAGTGCAGTGATAAAAATGGACAGTGAATAATATTAATATGTATTTGTAGTTGTTTTTAATGATATTTTCTAAAGATTTCTAGAATGCAAAGTGCACAAACGAGTACCTAATCTAATTAAATTTGCAAAAATGTGGTATACAAATATATATTATGTATGTAAAGCAAAGTCATTACAACACACGAAGAATTTGCATATTCAATTCAAAACAAACATGACAAAGTATTTAGCACTAAGATGTTAATAAAATATTTATCAGAATACCGATTCGACTATTTTTATTTTTATTTCTATATTTAGACTAATATTATTGGTATTTTAGACGAAATAAAATAATACAGACTTTATTCACAATGCAAATACACATAAACATGTAGCACTCTGGTCGTATTTATATTTTATATATAGCTCCAAGCCCCCTCATTTCGAGGGGAGGCCTAAGCCCTTGCAGTGGGGTTTAAAAAGGGCTGATGGAAGCGTTCTACGTTTGACGCGTATTCGATGAACGTCTTCCTCGTCGTACCGGCCGGCGGGCATTAAAAAAAAAAAGCCACATAAAAACGTTTCTTTTAAAAGCTTCAGACTCCTAAAGTTTAGAAGTTAATAATAATAACAATAATAATAATAGTAATAATAATATATGGGACATCCCCCACAACGCCAAAGTAAGCAAATATTATGCTTGTATTGTGGGGTACTAGACAACTGATAAACATATTTAAATATTCTTTTTAAAAAATAATATTTACATATATAGATACTTTTACACCCAGATTCAGAACAAATAGACATGTTCATGCACACAAATATCAGTCCCGGGCGGTAATCGAATCCGCAACCCTCGGCTCCGCAGTTAGGGTCTCAAACAACTCGGACAATCGGTCAGGTAATAAACAAAAAGAAGTATTTTCGAATGACGGAATGATGGCGTAAATGTTATATCATAGATCAGCCAAGCCAAGTCCGCAGTTAGGGTCTCTAACCACTCGGACAATCGGTCAGGTAAGTATAAACAAAAAGAAGTATTTTCGAATGACGGAATGATGGCGTAAATGTTATATCATAGGTCAGCCAAGCCAAGTCCGCAGTTAGGGTCTCTAACCACTCGGCCAACCGGTCAGTCACAAAAATGATAGTTACATGTATACCGTTGTAAAAACTATCCAACGAGCATACTAAAATATATGTTTGACCCTCCCTTCAGGCCCTGCGATGACGTCATAGACCGTGAAAGTGAACACTGAAAATGGGATCGAAATCATCGAATTCACTGTGGAATTCAAGAAAAAAAAACTATACATCGGCCGTCGAGAGTTTAATTGCGTTCTTGACAGGTCATAACTGCATACCTAGTAATCGGATGGTTGATGTGAATTTGTACCGTCAGACGATTTCCGTTTTCAAATATTATAAATTAATTTATTATTAATTAATTAATTCACACTTGTGACGTATTTCAAGATTATTTTACATAACTACGAAATAAAGATATTTGACTATTACCATAACTATTACATTTTTTGGTAAATATGTAACATAAATATATTGTGTGGTGGTACGGAACCCTTCGTGTGCGAGTCCGATTCGCCCTTCGACCATTAGTGACATAAGACGACCGCTTAGCCTAGTGGGTAGTGACCCTGCCTACGAAGCTGACCCGACCTGGGATTTGAACCCGGGACCTCCTGCTTCCAGATTATATTTCTTTATAAACAAAACCAATGCCAAAACTTTTTTGGTCGAACTTTAATGACACACTGTAAGTACTTCATTACTAATGCAGACGCTGATAATCGTTACATGTGAAAAATACGTGTGACACATTTTGACTTTATAAGTTTAGCAATTCCTTGGCTATTTAAGAAGGTATGTCCTATAAACGTGTTACTGTTAAACACAGACAAGTCAACCTTATAGACCACGCTTTGACAGGGAGGAGCATCCGCCAAGGATATGTAGTGACACTACATAACTACGTCACTAGTGAGCCGTCAGTTGGAAGCACGTCGGAAGCCATTAAATTGTCAATTTTGAACGAGCCAATGAAAACTAGCCGACCTCTCCCCGCACCCCGCCATTTTTTGGCGATTTCGTTTTCGTACTGACGTTTATTAAAGCGTGGTCTAAAGGTTGACTGGTCTCTGCTGTTAAACCAATATTATGTACCAATTTCGATAGCCCACCGGTAGCGAGACCGCTTTTTATTTAGAAGGCCCTGGTTCGAATCCCAAGGTTTCCAATTAGCTTTTTCTAACTTATGTACAATAACTACTACCACTGACTCTACGCCTCTGAAAGCACGTTAAGCCGTCGCGTCGGTCCCGGGAGTCATCAATAGATAGCAGTCGTTAAAATCCACTAACTCGCACTGTAGCGGCGTGGTGGATTAAGCTCCAAACCTCCTCATCCGAGGGGAGACTTAAACCCCTGCAATGGGGCATTAATGGGCTGATGGTATGGTATAGTACACATATGCCTATATAGCTATTGATAGTTTAAATGCTGATAAAGGTTTTACCTCTTTTGTGTTGTTTACTTCAAGGTAATATTTAGGCATTGTTTTTGGTTCTAATACGTATTGGTTACGGGTAAAAAATTATCGATGTGGTGTGGTTACTAAGTTAACTACGAATGACAAAGTTGCAAACGCGGGTGTAGAGAAGAAAAGTATTCCACTGGCGGCCGCTGATCGACGCAATTATCAGTTACCCGCGCATTCCGACGGTAATTCGACAACTTTATCGCGCTACATGTTAATATTTTTGTACTGAATGACACTAAAAGAAAAAACTCTTGTTCCATTATTTTCACTAAAGATCATAAGATTAAAATTTGTATGGTGATAAAAACTTCAGCCTGATAAATCGTTTCGTTGCAACGTTACATGATGAAAGGACGAAGAAACAAACAAACATACTTTCGCGTTTATAATATTAACTGGGAAGTATTTTAAACGTACCTGTGTAACGAGAGTCCTATCATACAATGTGGTATCATAACGCCATCCATGCCTGCAAGGCACCGGTTCAGAACGTCTTATTGACATAATCAGATCCTTCACCTTCACCAAATGCTTTTCATCATCAGATATATGTTGGAGTCTGTACGTTTGCACCATACGTAGGACGCCGCCTTCTCTCACCACTTCTGATCTTAAAATTAATAAAATATGTTAAACATATACCGTA
This sequence comes from Luffia ferchaultella, assembly GCA_949709985.1. Taxonomy (NCBI): domain Eukaryota; kingdom Metazoa; phylum Arthropoda; class Insecta; order Lepidoptera; family Psychidae; genus Luffia; species Luffia ferchaultella. The sequence continues at coordinate 12,961,160 of OX453261.1, read as the reverse complement.
TAACTTTGGTCCTTTCTGCCGCGGTGCAGGCGCGATGATTCAGCGTTGTTATGGGTGACCAATAGATAGCGAGAAATTATCTCTTACAGCAGGGAACACCAACGTTAAGTATAAATTTACTTTTATTAACAGGTAGATACGGCCAGTTGCAGGAAGGCTACTAAAGTCAACCAAATCGATAAACAGTCACATTGCCTTGAAAACTGGGTTCAAAGACGCTCGACCTTTAATAAGTGACCCAGGACCCTTCGGCAAAAGCTAGTGTTGGCGTCGGTTGAAATAGCAATAAATTTTATGCCTTTCAGCAAAACGCTGTTTTCGATTGACAAGTAATATTGATAATTGTAATTATAATACTTAGGCCATTCTACATAGCGCCAAACTACACAAAGTAATAGACATGTTCATGCACACAAATATTTGTCCCGGGCGATAATCGAACCCGCAACCCTTCGCTTCGTAGTTAGGCTCTATACAACCACTCGGCCAACCGGTCAGTCAAGTATTTAAAAAAAAAACAATTACCTTATGACCATTTAGTGTCAAAATGGATACAGATATATTAATTGGATTAAACTATATATTGCTATACTAACATTTGGTCCACATATTCAGGCATAGCTTTGAACAAAATCTTAGGGTCTATGTCGTACATTAAGCATTTGTCATAGCTCGTGTTGTCGGCGGTTCTGGGAAGTGTCAGCTCCTTCACATCAGCTTCGTTTAGACCTAAGAGATCCAATTCTGGTGGTGGAGCGCACCAGTGGTCTGGTATCGCGTTCGTGAATACCTGAAAACATTTAATATTTTTTTTTGTTATTTTTTGATCTTCTATATTATTAAAATTGTTGCGTCAGTCTGTGTTTCGGCTAATCTCCGAAACAGCTGATTCGATTTCAATGAAACTTTGCAGACGTACAGAAGTCATTATCAGGAGTGACATAGGCTACTTTTTGTCCGCCTGTCTGTCTGTTTGTCTGTTTGTCTGTTCGAGCTAATCTCTGAAACGGCTGAACGGATTTCAATGAAACTTCGCAGATGTGCAGAGGACATTATCGGGGGTGACATAAGTTACTTTTTGTTTGTCTGTCTGTCCGTCTGTCTGTTTGTTCGAGCTAATCTCCGAAACGGCTGAACCGATTTCAATGAAACTTTGCAGACGTACAGAGGGCATTTTCGGAAATGACATAGGTTACTTTTTGCTGTCTGTCTGTCTGTTCAAGCTAATCTCCGAAACGACTGAACCGATTTCAATGAAACTTAATGTCAGGAGTGACATACAATACTTTTTGTTTATCTGTCTGTCCATCCGACTGTTTGTTCGAATTGATCTCCGAAAGGAATGAACTGATTTCAATGAAATTTCACAGATGTAATAAGAAGATTGTCAGGAGTAACATACAATAATTTTTGTTGATTGTCTGTACGTCTCTCTGTCTGTTCGATCTAAACTCTAAAACAGCTAAACCGATTGTAATGAAACTTCGCAGACATGAAAAAGGAGAGTATGAGGAGTGATACACGCTACTTTTTGTTTGTCTGTCTGTCTATCTACATGTTCGAGCTAAACTTTTAAAGATTTTAATAAAACTATGCAGATATTAAAAATAGGTTGTCAGGAGTGATATAGGTAACTTTTTGTTGTGGTTGTCTTTTTGTTCAAAAATGACTGAACCATTTCAATGAATCTTCGCAGACAACAAAAGGAGGTTATCAGGAGTGACATAAGTTGGTTTTTGTCAGTGTTTTTCTGTTTGTCTGAAAAGGTTGATCCGATTTTACTGAACTTTTGCAAACATACAGAGGGCGTTGTCAGAAGTGAAAAGCAATTTTTTTTATCTCATCATCATCATCAGCCCATTTTTACCCCACTGCAGGGGCTTAGGCCTCCCCCAGGGTGAGGAGGGGGGCTTGGAGCTTAAGTCCACCACGCTGCTCTACTGCGGGTTGGGAACTGTAACGACCGCCATCTATTGACAGCGTCCGGGACCGACTGCTTAACGTGCCCTCCGAAGCACGGTGTCAGTGATATTGTGTACTTAAGTCAGAAAAACTCATTGGTACACGCCCGGATTCGAACCATGGCCCTATGGGGCCTTATAAATTTGAGACAGGTTCGTTGCGCTCTGGGCTATCACGACATTTTTTTATCTATATGAATAAAATTTTAGTGTCTGTCTGTCTGTCTGTTCCGGTTATCTCGAAAACGGCTGACCGGTTTTGGGACCGACTTGTGGGATAGCTATTCTACATGCTAAAATGACTAAATGGATTTTGACGAAATAAGGTACCTATAGAGATTTCTTAGGTAGTTAAGTGACAGAATTTTTTAGAAAGTGTCACAATATTCTGGAGCGTCGCATCCATTTAGCTGTGCCGGTACAACTGTTGTTCACGTGGGCGAAGCCGCAGACGTAAAGCTAGTTTTATTATAAAATTAAAGTAGACATAATTTTTATCTGAAGGTCTTTGTAATTTCGTAAAAGTGATTTTTAATTGTTTTTAAAGGACAGAAAAAGTTTTTATAAGTTTTTTTTTTTGATAATAATACTTTTGCTATATTTTGACGCGTGTTTGTTTACTTTTTGGTGGTCGAACAATTAACCTATTCGCTACTCATTAACCATATAATATATATGACAGTAGAATTTGTGAAAATATGTCGTTTTTTGTTAAATCTCTATTACGCAGTGCAACTGCATTAAAAACGTCATCCAATGGAACGTAACATGTCTTGTAATTAGCTTGTAATATAATACCATCGCTAAGTGTTTGTTATGCCGTCTTACTGGTTAGTACTTATGGTACAGGAAATTCTAGTTTCATACCTAGGCGTTACATTCTATTCCTATTTCAGCATTTAAACCACGGATACAAATCTAATATAATGTTTATAGAGTTTTAGGAACACTGTCTGTCTGTCTGTCTGTCTGTCTGTCGTCTGTCACAGTCAGATATCTTGGGATACACAGGTATGTAGTAATTTATAATCTAATGAGCCTGTGATCGCAACTACGTGTATTTCAAGTTCGTTTCCATTACACCAACCAATTATGCCCCACTACAAGGGCTTAGGCTTCCCTCAGGGTGGTGGGGCTTGGAGCTTTATCCACCACGCTGCTTCAGTGCTGGTTGGGTGGACGGTTGGCGGATTCAAGTACCTTAGAGGAGGATAAGGTTTGTTATCGCACGATGAAGAGACGCTTCCGAATGTGCGATAAATGGTCAAAAAATTGTAAAGACGACTTTCGTAATAAATAATAAGACGTAGAAATATTAAACAAAAAAAGCTTAATTATGTAATAATAATAATAATAACATACACATGACAACAACGTCTTGGCCCCAAACTAAGCATTAGCGTGTGTTTTTGGGTACCAAGCAAAGACACCACATACATATAACAACCAAGACCCGGTTCCAGTATCAGTATTCATAATATAAATACTGACCCGACTATGGATTCGAACCCGTGACTTCCAGCTTCGTAGGCAGGGTCGCTACCTACTAGGCTAAGCAGTCACATAATTGGATGAAATATGTAATTCATTCAAAGGTAACTGTGTAAGATTTTATAATAAACTTGCAAGCAATATTATAAATTCAATAATTATGTAAAACGACAACTTACATCTAAAGCATATCACTATTTAGAAGAATATATGAACGATAAAAATGACAGCATTGTCCTACTTGAAAATTAATGAATATTCATTTTAGTTTTATTTAAAACATCTTTTCAACAACACTTCAACATACTTGTTGTTTACATTTTCATTAGGCACCTTATACCTGGTGTTCGGTTGAACGTAGTTTAAACTTACAGAGCGTGTAGAGTTTACTGAACTACACAAAGAATTTTAAAAAATGCCGAAATTAAACTTTAAACATGTTTTTTTTTCGGTAACCGTTAGTTTGCCATCTGTATTCGAACCCGGGACCTCCAGCTTCGTAGGCAGGGTCGCTACCCACTAGGCTAAGCAGTTGTCAACCGTGGTTCTGGTTCTGGTTAGAATCTGGTTAATGTTTACTTAACTAAATTAATTAGTTTATGTTGCCAAATGTCAACCTCACCTGCACGCGCCGGATAGCGGTGGACGATAATCAGCTTCCGTGATACTCCCTGCTAGATAACCAACGAGGCTCTGGTGACCGAGTAAGTGGCGGTATAACCACACACCTATACCTATCTAGAGTAGATGAGGCTACAGCAGCCTTGAGGTCCAAATATTCTCTAAAAGTACTAGAACAGGAGTCAACGGAAACCACTACTACTATTTTTCCCACAAGAGTTATGGAAAGGTCTGTCAGACGATCCATGATCACGACCACTTCGCTAAAAAGTGCACGATCAAGAAGAAGATTTGAGGACAGGGGTATATATTTCCCCCTTTCCAAATAACGTTGTCTTGATTATTAGAAAAAAAGAGAGAGAGGAAAAAGAAATACATTTAATCACAACCTTGGATCCAAAGTACACAAACAGAACTACAAAAAATAAAACACAAAAAAGAAAGTATCCGCAGTCATGACAAGAGCTGACTCAGCATCTGCTGCTTGTATCTGACCACGGCCACAGCACTGACTTTTTAGTCAGCCCCTACGCATACATTATAGCATAACAAACCAACCCAATTCTAGAAAGTATATTACATAATAACAATGAATATTTGTGATTAGAATTATTGTAATTAGAAAGAAAGAAACTAAAATCGTTGTTCTAGAAGTTGCCTAAATGTAAAAAGGGGTATCCTTGTCGTAATTACTATAGTGTATTTTCATAGAAAATTCACAGAACTCATGGCCACATGACCATCCGGCGCATTGAAAATAATCTTATTTCATTAATGCACTTAAAATCAGATCTAAAAATCATCAGAGCTAAAAAATGATATTCCATATTTGCTGTACGCGTAAATCGATCGCTAGTACAACTAACCTGATGGACATAGAAACATACAAAAACACCAATTTTTGAATTTTTTTTTAACATCAAGGGTACTTTTTCGAAAGGGTTGCTCACCCTGCAAATCAACCCGTAAAATATCTCATAAAACGAAAAGATACCTACAACATTTGTCTCGATATGACAAATGACCAGATTCTGAAATATAAAATATGTGGTTTCACCAAAAAGGTGTCTCCGAAAGGGGTAAACATCTACCCGTAATTATAATCCTATCAAAACCAAGATAGTATCATTTTGAAGCCCTCTAAATTCTTCAGCAGCACTTTTCTAATTTGTTCGATATCTCTTTTCGTTTTTCAGGAGTTCAATATTCTTTGAAAAAAGTTCTAAAAGAAACGATCAAAAATTTGTAAATTTTTTAATATAAAAAAAATTGTAAACATTTTTATAGTATTACCTATAGTTCTTTTAGCAACGCATTTTAATTTCTCTATCTTAATAACTGAGGATGCTAGCTCCTTTTCTTGAAAAATACAACCGGGAATCGCAAGCGAAACCTTACTGAAGCGATCGAATGAGCATTTTCAGTGATTTTCAGTGCTAAAAAACATAGTATGAATTTCCTGTCTCTGTGGTAAAAAGCTTTTTGATTACTTACTTATGTATAATTAATCATAAAAAAACACGTGTCCCACACATTTGTCTGACGCCGTTCATATGTTAGTTTTTTTGTTGTTTACAAAGCTCTTTAATATATGCCAGCTACAAGTACTCGACCATAATGTGTGGCGATTAATTATTAAATGTATTTGACAAGTTCTAAAGCTTTTTGTTTTGAAATCGAGAGGTTTTTGTTCGATTTTTTTGGTGTTTCTGTTAATGAATGTAGACAAAAAAACTGTATTTTTTATATCACACCTGCACTTGGTTTATATTTATATCGTAGACAAAAACATATGAATCCAGTTTATTATTTAAGTCCTTATATAGTACATTTTATCGATATTAAGATGGCTGTTTTGTGTGGTGGGTGTATTGTACAAAACCCTAAACTTTGTGGAAAATAAGGTTTTTTCGATTGATTTCTATTATGGTTTTTCCAATAAAAAATTCATCGAAAAACCTTGTTTTCCACTAATTTTAGGTTTTTGTACAAACGCTGCAAAAATGTTGAAATTATCAATAAAGTTAATTAAAAACATTATCGAGAAATATTTTTTATAATCGCATGTTATGTTTTATAAAAAAAAAACCTAAAATTGTGATTATGAAAAAATGAAAATCATTTAATTATATGGTGGCTTCATCTATTATTAAATAGCCGCACTAGACAGTCATCGTCCCACCTTAACGTTTAAAAGCGGACTGTGATATCGCCTTGCACAATGGCGGTTACGTATAATTAGTTTTGACTGCATCTGTACTAAAAAAGATTGGATGGTTGCTTTTTACATAGAGCTTCACCGCAAGCTAGCTCTGGTGGCTCTATCAGGGTTTTGAGCAAATTCCAATCAGATTCGGTATATCTATAGGGCATATCAAAATGCCAAAAGAGGTGAACTAGTGGTATATTTGACCCCACCAAATTGTCCAGAGAATCTACATCTTGTGCAAGACTATGTGTATTTAGGACAGACTGTCCAGTTAGGCAAACACAACTTCAATAAAGAGGCTGACCGGGGAACTCAGCTGGGCTGGGCCGCTTTGGGAAGCTTCGTCATCTGTTCTCGTCGCCACTACCACAATATCTGAAGACCAAGGTCTTTAACCAACGCGTCCTACCTACAATGACGTATGGTGCCAAAACATGGACTCCCACGGCAAGACTGATTCACAAATGTAAAGTCGCTCAACGTGCTATGGAGCGGGCTATGCTCGGTATTTCTTTGATGGATTATATCAGAAACACTTAAATCCGTCGAAGAACCAAAATTGTCGACACAGCCGAAGCGATCAGCAAACTGAAGTGGCAATGGGCCGGTCACATTTGCCATAGAACTAATAACCGATGGGGTAGACGAGTTCTTGAGTGGAGGCCACGTAACGGGAAGCGAAGCGTTGTACGCCCCCGGCCAGGTGGACAGATGACATGAAGCACCATACCGGGGGTATTTGGCTGCGAAAGGCGGAGGATCGTGTGTGGTGGCGAGCCTTGGCGAGGCCTATATTCTACATTGGAGGGACATGGGCTGATGATGATGATGATGATGAGATAACACATGACCAGATTTGAGTACATTGTCTACCTTATAAAATCAATCAAAATTGTATGACTAACTTCATTCAACAATTGAAGTATTTCCTATGATTTAATGTCAAGTGGCGGTTTTTCTACATATCAGACGCAATTGATAAGATTTGTTTGTGTAAAGTTGTAGATAAAATTATGTGAACTGTCTGTGGTGAAATTTGTAAATAAATGAACGTTTGGGGATGGATTCATAGATAGGAAGATAGTTCTAATAAAAATAGTTCATATACAGTGTGATATTTTAATGACCAGCCAAATTTATTATAATAACCTTTGATAAAAATCCGTTGACCGTCTTGTTCCTTTTTAGTATCATTCAACAGGAAAATATTCAGTTAAGACTACGTAAACCTTTCCCAAAACTAACCAAAATACTAGTCACCGTTAACGAGGGCGCCAGTGCACGTGCACACGCCCCGCCCACACGCCCTATGCCCTGTCCTTTCGCTCTATGTAAGTAGAAGGTAGCCAAATTTTGTAAAAAAAAATATTTAAGAAATAATTATCGATTATGAATATTTGACCTATATTTTTATTTACATAATGAGGTCTATTGGTGATACCTAACATCTAGAAAAAATTTGGCTGGTTACTAAAATCTCACCCTGTATAGTAAAGGTCGGACACGTTCTGTCTAGTACGGCTATTGAATGATAGATGGAGCTACCATACAAAGAAATGATTTTTCATGATTATATTTCTACATTTCAGTTAATAAAACATAACATGCGATTATAAAACATATTTCTTTTTAGTGTTTTCACCCAACATCATTGTTATTTCAACAGCTTAAGTTAACAGAAAATCTAAAAATTGCGGAAAATAAAGTTTTTCAACAAACGTTTCGAAACTGTTGAAACAATCAATTATGTCAGGTGAAAACAATAAAGAGAAATATTTTGTATAGTCCCATACTGTCCCATGTTATGTTTAATTTATCAACTGAAACGCAGAAATGAAATCACCAAAAATAAAAAAACCCAAAATTTGGGTAAAATAAGGTTTTTTTAAGTGATTTATATAATTATTTTGTCAATAGTTTCGAAGCGTTTATAATGAAATAATTTAACGTGATTCCTGATAGTTATGTACATGAGTAGAAAAAACTCTGGTACACGCTCCGGGATTCAAACCACGGTCACGGGCTCGCTGCCACTCAACTATCACGACACGACATTCAATGGATAGCAGTCGTTAAAATCCACCAACCCGCACTGGAGCAGTGTGGTGAATTGAGCTCAAATCCCCTGCTCCATAGGGAAGGCCTAAGCCCCTGCTGTAGGGCATTAATGGGCTTATGGTATGGTAACAAAGAAACAAGATAAGTAAATCAAAACACAAAAATAAAGTAAATACGCGGAGACTTAGTCTCGCATATAGGTACTTTTACTGAATCTGCCGGTATAGGTACAACTGCAAAATCAACTACAAGAAACAAGAACAAGCGTAGTCGTGGCTAATAGTCAATCAAATATTCTAATATGCTGGACTGCCGCTTGCTGGGGAATACCATAGAGCTAAATCTAGTAGAAACTCGAGTGAGACTCTTTGATCTATGCAAATATGAACCCCTGGTACTTTATAATTTTGGTGTGGTGGTCTATCCGTCCGGCCATTCGCGCTCTAACTTATTTTTTATTCCTTTTATAAGTTTTTTGAGTACCATTTTGGATAATCTATGCAATAAAATAGCGTGATTTTTTGAATAGTCTAATTTCGAATGAGTTATTTGAAGTTTTACGTGATTTATTTTTGTATTGTTAAAATATATAGAAAGAATTTAAATTTTGGGCATCGAATTGTTAATAAATTCCATGTGATGATAAATTTGTTCTATGTTTATTTAAATATAAAGGATTACTTCAATTTAATCATAACTAGCGTGCTTTGTAATATTAAAGTTGAAATTTTTGAAATTGGTTTCTATTATATTTTTCTTAAAAATATTTAAACAACTAAAATAGTTATTGTATATTCTTAATAATCAAAGTACTTTTTCACTAATCTTTTGAATGCGAAATTCATCTATACTAATATTATAAAGCTGAAGAGTTTGTTTGTTTGTTTGTTTGAACGCGCAAATCTCAGGAACTACTAGTTCGAATTGAAAAATTCTTTTTGTGTTGGATAGTCCATTTATTGAGGAAGGCTGTCTGTCTATTCGAGCAAATCTCCAAAACGGCTAAACTGATTTTGATGAAACTTCACAGATATGGAAAAGAAGTGGTCAAAAGTGACATACATTACTTTTTGTATGTCTGTATGTACGTCCATCTGCCTATTCGAGCTAATCTCCAAAACAGTTAAACCGATTTTAATGAAATTTCACGGGTATGAAAACGAGATAGTCAAAAGTGACATACGCTACTTTTTGTCCGTCTGTCTATCTGTACGTCTATGTGTCTATTCGAGCTAATTTCCAAAATGGCTAAACAGATTTTAATGAAACTTTGCAGACGTGAAAGAAGGTTGTCAAGAGTGAAATCAGCTACTTTTTGTGTCTGTCTGTCGTTCGTCTGCACTGATCTATCAACGTAGATAAGCCCTAACTACTAAGTCTAGGAAGCTGAAATTTGAAACAGAGGTTTATTTTATAACGTATTAATTTTTTAAGAAAGGAATATTTGGAAATTTCAAATTTAAGGAGGGAGGGATGGAAGGGCTTTGTATGAGAGTCTTTGTTCTTTAAAGTTAGAAACATAAAAATTTTAACATAAATAAATAATGACGTGTTTCAGGGTTTTTGGATTTCCACATTTTAAGGGTGGGAAACGGGAGGTGAAAAGTATGGGAGTATCGATTTTCTTAAAAGAGTGGGGAGAATGAAGGCTGAAAGTTTGAATGGGTGTATCCAAAATTAGTTTCGGCAAAAAGTACGTATAAACCGTTTAGTTTACGCAAGCGAAGCTGCAGGCGGTCGCTAGTATAATATAAATAGCATTCTATGAAAAAAATAGTCAGATTATTGAGAAAGGAATTTCGAGATAGTTTATCTAAGAAAAATCTTTGTGTACTACGTTTTTATCTACGTCTTAACCCTTTGACAGTTGTGATAACGTCACCATGATCATAGGAATTTTATACATTTTTTTTTCATACTTTTCATAGAGTGAACGATTATTGTAGAAATTTCACACAAAATGAGTATTCATCATTTTCGTGCATAAAATGTGGCAAGTATGGAATTTTTATTTATCGTAAGGTTTTCACATTCAAAATTTAATTAAAACTAGGGAATCATGAAGTTGTGACAGTTTTCATCACGCTGGATAGCATGAATTTTTTTATATATGGTAACACCTTCGTTGGGATTACGAGTATGCGTTTGGGGATTTCGTATACGATTGTGTGAGGGTTAAAAATTTAAAGCCCTCCCTTGATGAGATTTGGTAAGATGTGGATGGATCCCTCGCCTTACATTTTCCTAATTATTTTTAAATTGTCGACATGCTATAACAATATATTCTCAAAATTTCAAAGTTGACGTGAGATTATCCGTTGACTCCCCTTCTCCTCAAGGATATTTCATGAGATTTTGGCACACACCTCACCCCCTTTTGGGTTCACTGAATTAGTGGACGACTCCTAATGAAGCACCGGCGTGTGACAACTACAACAACCATCGAATTATTTTATCCTCGCTCCAAAGGGGTGGAGGGGGTTCACGAAAACGACTTTTATAGATACCTTTTGCGTCTGGAAGCTTCATAGCTCGAATTACGTCTTGTTGTTGAAAATTTCAAGAGAATAAAACTTTTATTCATTCACATAATGATACATATTTTATGTCACATAATAATCACTATAATTCAATACCATACAATCCATAGAAATGTAAATAAATAGACAAAAGGAGTACCTTCTACTTCCTCTCCTATCGATATCAGGAACGAATGTTTCATTTGTATGTTGGCGATGGTTGGCGACCATTGGTCGTGACGAGCGCGACTGATGACGAGTGCGAGAAGGAGGGAATAAAGTAGGTACTTAAACACTTCCTTCTTTTGTCGCGCTTCAGATATATTTGTCATTATTAATAATGGACATAAAAAAATATTTAAGAACTGTGAGAATGAAGTAATTGTGTCGTCCTCACCTAGTGGTGTAATGATAGGTCGACATTTAGTATTTCTAGTGATTTAGATTTTACTTGTTTGATCCCTGAAACTTGGAGGTTTGAGAAGGGGCTTCTCGTGTGATACTGCTTATTTATATAGTTATAGAAAGATTCGAAATTTCTATGACTAGGCCGTTCATACAGATTTGGAAGTTTTGGCTTAATATAAACCTAGTTCTAACCCAAATGAGACTAAATTCAAAACATTAAACTTCATGTCATGCGGGAAGCCCCTTCTTAACAAACTACTAAATAGAAATATTGAAAAAGAAAAGAATTTTGATGCTTCCGAACCATAGGTGTTGAAGGTTTTTTCTTCCAATTTGCAAATTCAAGCCCTTCTAAAAACGTATTGCCATTTTCGGTTAGTTATAATTTTATTCTAGATTAAAATACTCACTTGCGAAAATACCAAAAACGAAGTGGGGATTCCTGCCAAACCGCATAACAACCAAAACAACAACAAATGGTGGTAGCCGCGTCTAGTGGCTTGTATAGTGGCCTCATCTAATTCCTTGGTCCAAGTCATTTTACTTGAAAGTCATGGAAGCCTGGTACATTGCACTTTATAATTACATTTTTAAAATTTAATTTTTAATTGCGTTCGCATAAATTTAAAAATGGCGTTTCGTCATTGTTCTTATTAGTTTTTACTAGCTATTGTAAATATTAATATGACATCGTAGTCCTCGTTTTATTATTTAGTTAATTCTGATACGAATACAACACTGTTTTTTACTTTTAAGTAACGTAAATAGCCGTTAGTTGTTCACCACAGGGGGGAATAAACTGACAATATTTTCATGTCACAGTTCCTATCTACGTCGTATAAACTTGGTGAATACGATATTACGTGTACCGCCGGTTTAATGCGTCGTTAAAGTTGCATTTTAATTTGGTAGCGTTATCTCGATTAGTATAACTGATTCGAGATGCGGATTGAATTATTTATTTAGCCAACGGTTTGTGTACTCGTGATATTCAAATTTACATATGTAAGCATTATTATCCAAATAATTATGTAATGAACACTCAAATAATAAGTATTTAAAAATAAGGAAAAATATTTCACTCTTCAGCTTATAAACTATATTCATGCAAAATATTATAGCGGTCCCGGCACAACTATGTACTCCACGCGGAGTCGCGGGCGGAAAGCTAGTTTGAAAATAAAATATAGTCCATGTTATTTGTTGATAATGTAACTTTATACAGGTGGCAGAATTTTTAAACTCAGTTAAGTAGTTTTTTAATATATCCGTATTAAACAATCAAAAAATCAATCTTCCTTCTTTATAATATTAGGCTGTGATATTAGTAAGTATATATGTAATTATATTATAGTATATGTCTGTCTTTAGGCTTTATACATATTGCAAAGTACTTGAAGCGCGCGGCCCCGAGTAAGTAAGTCATCCTCGGTACTAATGCCTGCTTACGTCTATTAAGCGCGAGACACACGTGTAGGAAATATCGACATAGCGTAGCCATGAACAAATATCTTTTTTGTTCATAGCTTCGTATATATATCAAATCTATTAGACACACGTAAACTAGCCTCGCGAATTTATTTGTGGATAATGATGAGAGCTATAAATATGTAATACATTGTTTTATGTATCATCAATGGTTTTCGCAGCGCACGCCCAATGATGCCTTTTATAGGCAAATTTTTGATACTTCGGTTATATTATTGTAATTTTCGTTAGGATCTCTAATTCAAAATCAAGAAGTTTTTATTCAATATAAGATGTTTACACATACTTATTGAAAGTCGAAATGAATTGATTAGGTACCGGTTCAAAAACTAGAAGGAGAAGAACCGGCAAGAAACTCCTCCCTGTTTATTTTATTTAAATATATGTTTTACTTCATTGTTTCTTTTTTTTAATTTAAAGTGCTTACAACTATTACAATGATGTCCATGCGCACTTATCATTTAAATACTCGCTAATACAATAGTAAGCTTTTTTTATGAGTTGGACTTTACCTTGGTTTGTAAATTGATTTGAATTTAAGTTTAACAATTCTTTAGAAATTTTATTATAAAAACGGATACAATTTCCCATGAAAGAATGATTAACCTTTGAGAGACTGAACCTGGGAATAACATATGCTTATGTCTTGTATTTAAGTTGTGGCCATCACCCACCCTAGAAAACGCCTTTAAGTTTTTATGTACATAAATTATATTTTCATAAATGTACTGACAAGGGAATGTTGAAATGTTGCTTTTCCTGAAGTGAGCCTTCACACTATCTCCAGATTTTAATTTATATATAGCCCGAATAGCTTTTTTTGCAGAACAAATATTGTTTGAATGTCAGCGGCTTTTCCCCAGAGCAGAATGCCATATCACATTATGCTATTAAAGTAGCTAAAATAAACCAGCCTCGCTGTAGGCACATCAGTTAGTTTTCTAATTTGCTTGATTGCAAAAACAGCAGAGCTCAGTTGATCAGCCACTGTCATAAAATGAGGACTCCATTGTAAATTTGTATCGATGGTAATGCTCAAGAATACAGTTTCATTAACTAAACTTAACGAATCTCCACCAAGTCTCAAACTGACATCAACTTGTCGAACATTGGGCAATGTAAATTTTAAAAATTTTGTTTTATTTGCGTTTAATAATAGGTTATTAGCGTTGAACCAATTCAAAACCTGCAAAAGGGAAGAGTTGAAAAATTCCTTTCCATTTCTATCAATTTTAAATACGAGATAAATTTCATCAGCAAACAACACTATCTCGATTTTTCTACGAAATAAGGTAAGTCACTAATATACACTAAAAACAGAAAGGGACCCAATATAGATCCCTGAGGAACTCCCATTTTCACAATAGACCCCTTCGATTTTACTCTATTAATATCAATTTTTTGAATTCTATTACTGAAGTATGATTTTATTAGATTGTTAGCACCATTATTTACACCATAATGGTTTCATTTAAGCAACAACGTTCGAAGATCAACACAATCAAATGTCTTTGATATATCACAGAAGACCCCTATAGCATTCTGAGAAATTTCCCATGCATCAAAAACATGTTTTAAAACTAAAATGCCAGCGTCTGTTGTGGATCTTCGTTTTGTAAAACCAAATTGTTTTGAATGACGTAAATTGTGGGACATAAAATAAGAAAGCGTTTGATCGAGCATTTTTTTTGTCGAAAATCTTACTTAAAGTGGGCAATACTGTTATTGGTCTATACCTTATTAGTGGGGTCCTTTTTATCACCAGATTTAAACAAAGGTATTATTCTGCTATATTTCATTAAATAAGGAAATATGCCTACTTTAATACATTCTTGAAATATATCCGACAAATACGGTAATACGACAAATAATTTATACCTTGGGTTACATTGTTGTAATTTTTGTTAGGATTTCAGTTTTTTTTTAATAAAATACAGCCCATGTTACTTGCTGATAACGTAGGTTTCTATAGGTGAAAGAATTTTTCAAATTGGTTAACTAGTTTTGGAGTTTATTCGTTACAAACAAATCATTTTTTTTTCTCTTTCAAATATTAGTTTAGTAAATACACATAGCGACATTCTTACCAATGAACGTTGTGTCCGATAAAGAAAACTAATGCTGTATGAATGACTCAGCAACCATACACAATACAGCATACAATGAGCATACATCAATTTTAAAGACATTTCATTTTTTCAAATTTTTATAGGCAAACTCGGCAATGATTTTATCGACAACGTTATAATTAACTTAACTATTTAAGTTGCATTATACAGGTCAGTAACTTCATTCCAGTGAATGAACTGTCAGTCATAGTATGGTATTGATATACATACGTGTATATTCTTTAATATACAAGCGACCTTTGGGTTCCGCAGTTAGGGTCTTTAACCACTCTCCAAATGGTTAATCGTATGTAAGTACAGTTCCAATCAAACCTTATGGCGGATGTGAACATAGGCACAAGTCGCGTCGCAGTAACTAGTTCTAGGTGTAGCGGGACGAAGTGGAGCGAGGGGCATACATGGGGCATATGACTGAACCTGCGCAAGCACGCATAAAACGTTGTATTCCGATCCGCCATAAAGTTTGATTGGAACTATACTGAGATTCGAATTAATTTATGTAGAGATCGGATGTCCGAAGGAATACCGTAATCTTACAAGAAAAGTGTGAACAAAAAAATATACGCCGTAGAACAAATATACACCAGTTTATATTTAGAAATAGACGCTAAGTAGTGGAATTTTGTGGGACCCACGTGTATGTAATTTAACAAAATATTTCTTTAAAGCGTATGACGTATTTGTCAAATCAGACATCTTGCTCACGTTTTCTATCGTTTCGAAATATGAGACGTTCAATCTTGTTTATTATGCTATGAAAGGTATTGTACCATATTATTCCAATATATTATTCCATTCCATTGCATTAGCCCTTTTTATACCCCAATGCAAGGGCTTAGGCCCCCTCTCCAGGTGAGGGGGCTTGGAACTTAAATCGACCACGCTGCTCCAATGCGGATCGACCGCCATCTATTGACAACAACCGGGACCGACTGCTTAACGTGCTCTCCGATGTACGGAGTTAGTGATAGTTAATGTACTTAAGTCAGAAAAAACTCATTGGTACACGGCCGGATTCTAATCACGGCCACATGCCCTTATAGATTTGAGACAGGTTCGCTGCGTTCGGGCTATCACTACACTATTATACCCATTAAACATTTTAGGACTTTCCTTATAGTTTTCTGTTCTTTTTTCAACGATTGCGTTCATTATCTATAAAAAAAACTCAATATATTTTCCAAGTGTAGCCGAAAAAGTTGTGTTTTGATCCGGTTTTAAAACGAATGACATTTATTAATGATCGACGTTTTTTTTTTAAATTCTCTTTAAACGGATCAAGGTAACGCTTCGTATACTGACGTCACGTGAGGCCACGTGAAAGTCATTACTATATCTAAATATCTTTACAACCATGATGCTATTATAAACAACTTTGGGAACTATGGTAATGTCCAGTAGAGACGACACAGTGCAATTTGTATATCACAAAAAAAAAAAAACTGGAAAATGATCCACAGCGTTGCATTGAGACAAACTTCTTTGATTGAGATATAACGAAATTGCGGTTGTTAGCTTTGATTATTCTGCGTGTTTGGCTGAACGTAGTCTAAAGTCATAGAGCATGTAGAGCTTGCCGAACTATACAAAAAGTTTAAGTGAACAGATGGCGCAAACTAACGGTTACCGAGAAAAACCAGTAAAAATTTTTTTTTTCATCATATAATGTATGGATGGATCCTCGCAACACGAGGTCAACAAAAATGACAGGCCAACTGTTACATACTTGTGACACAACAGAACACATACTCTTGGTACGTCATACTAAATACGTGAAAAACCGTCTCTGTTTACGGTAATTATTACCTAATAATTAGGTGATACTTTTATCTACTTTTTTTCACCCACAATATATCCAGACTTTATAATATAATCAAAGGGTTATTGGTTACAAAACATAAAAACAGTATGTTAGAAAAAGTGATCTTACCGAATTACCTATAGAAAATCTGCGCATACTTTCATTCCAAACTCTCAGCGGCTTCGCTTCATTATTAAATGTAATAGCAAAGTGCTTGGCGCCCGCGGCCCGAGTAAGTAAGTCATCTTCGGTATAGTTCCAATCAACCTTTATGGCGGATGTGAACATAGGCACAAGTCGCGTCGCAGTAACCAGTTTTAGGTGTAGCGAGAGGCTGTGGAGCGAAGGGCATATACACATCTAGGGATGTCGTTATAGCGCAGCAGCTACAAACAAATGTCTTTTTTATTCCTAGCTTCGCAGATATATCAAATCTATTAGATACGTAAACTTCTGTGACGCTTAAATATCTTTTTATTAAATTAACTTTTTGTCCGCCCTCACGACGCTCGCGGTAGTAATCGTCGGGAAGCGTCCTCTGCCCCACCGCACCGCTTCTTCCCACTTGTGTCGCCTATTTATCGCGAAGATTTTCTACTCATAGAATCTTAACTTGCTTTGGTAATAGTATTATTTCTTTGGGTTTCTTTGGGAGTAATATTTCGTATTTCGTTGGTTTCTAATTAGGCCCGTCTTCAGCAATGGTGAGAACGTATTTATATGCGCTAGATATTAGGTAATCTAAAGCAGTTGGTAACACGTCCAGTTTATTGTGTTACACGAAGACAGCCATACAAACTTTTAAGTGTTCCAATCAGTTTTATTAAAACCACACTCCGGTTATTATCTGAATTGAGACGAGTTAATTGTAATGAATTCTTGTGTAACATTCCTTGTGACGCTATTAATCTACCATTTTATTGAACAAGCCAAATGTAAGAATTTTTTTAAGTACCTACCGCTGGTTTGATCTTCGCATGACCTTCAGGTTCGAAATCCTCCGATTCCTCCAACCAGGTTCAAATAAGGTAAAACTAGAAGTCAAAGAAAGCCGTGTCTGCCAGGTTTCAAAAAATCCGTTGGAAAATTACGAAATTCTCATTTACTCCATTCAGCTCCAAAATACCTACTAGCAAGATCAGAGGTCAAGTTTGACCATTGAGTTAAATAAAAAAAAAATCAAATGGAAAATAACGACGTCATAACGCGAACGGACGGACGGACGGTGTACAGATTAGTTCTGGATATACAAGGTGTTCTATAAGGTCAGGTCTGTCTCCCAGAGGGGTTAAAAGAGACTGCGCTTGTAGTTGTCTCGGGCTGCAGTTGTGTGTTATGCACTTCAAGGTCACAGAGAAGAACACGTCGCACTTTGACGATCGACATACGCAGTACGATTATCCTCATAATGTTGCTATTTGTAAATAAAATTGACAGCAGTGTTTGGTTTTAATAGTCATAAATGTCACTTCACCGGCGCGCAGGGACCTCGCGGACTGAAACTCGTCATCTCACACCAGCTAGCTAAAGTATGAGTGATTAGTCGGTAAACGCAGTAGATGGCTTCTAGTTAATTTGTACTTTTATGGTAGATTGTTATAGCACAGTAACTTGCTTCTAAATAACACGAATCCATCCATCAGCCCACCCAGGGCACGCCACACTCCTCTATCCTTAACCATCTTCATCCAGCCACTACCGGCAACTAGCTTTATATCGTCGATCCAGCGAGTCGGCGGACGTTCGACAATACGTTCGCCGGTTCGTGGTTTCCACTCAAGAACCTTTCTTAACCATCGTCCATCAATCAGTTCTTCGGTAGATGTGACCAGCCCACTGCCACTTCAGCTTACTTATCTTGCAGGCTATGTCGATCACCTTTGTAATAAAACGAATAGACAGCTCTAATAGGCCATGCAGTATCTGTACTGCAAATAAAAAAAATGAATCATGTGATTTAAAACGTGATATTAAAAAAAACTTGACTACAAAACGACTTAACTAACTGAAAAAAAAAGTTTTTGACTGAAAAGAGATAAACATGCTATACTCTGTTGAATTATTATCATATAAATACGATTTGAATGGTATAAGGTATTGCGGGCGGGGACGAACAAAAACTGCAAAACATAGTTGTTGTAAAAATCTTCATTTTTACATAAAAATTGTGTCCGTCTGCAATACTTTATAACATTCAAGTTATATTTGTACGATAGTTATTCCACTTATAGAATATAGCTTGTATGATGGCCTTTATATGGGCTGCTTGTTGCTGGATGAAAAAAAAAACGGAAGAAAAAAACTACGCGCCATCAGAAATTACGTTACGGGAACCATAATTTCCGCTTACGCACATTTTTTTTGTATTCCTCGTTTTTTATTATGGGGGTAATCCATTTTGCTGGACTAAGGATAAACACTTTTTTCAGGTTATTAGTATATATTTGGAAAAGGCTATTATTAGCTTTCATTTGATACCTATATTGTTGTGATAACAAAAACTAAAAACATCTATTTTTATCTTTGTTTCCAGACGCCATTTTGAAATTCTGGTTATCGTGACCCTAGATAAATTTTTAAATGATATATTTTACTTGTAAATATGTTATTCTTATTATTTTTTTAAGTCATTGGTTGCATTACTTATAAATATTACATTAAATATCATTCTATATATTACGTTAATTAATATACCTACCCTATGTTACTTCTACAATTAAGGAAAATCTAACGACACCTCATATTATGTTCAAATCCATCAAGCCGTTTAGGCTACAGGGCGTGGCAAACATTACCTTCCGAAGTGGAATTAAAACAGACACAAATACTGTCTATTGACTGACTGACCTACCGATTGGCGGAGTGGTTAGAGACCCAAACTGCGGAGCTGAGGGTCGCAAATTCGATTCCCGTCCGGGAGAAATATATGTGTGCATGAACATGTCTATTTGTTCTGTGTTTGCGTGTAAAATTATTTATATATATATATGTATATATTATATTTAAAAAAATATATTTAAGTATTTATATCAGTTGTCTAGTACCTCATAATACAAGTATAATACTTGCTTACTTTGGGACTAGATGACACTGTGTGAGATGTCCCAATTTTATAATTTATTATTATTATTGTCAGGGTAATAAAAATGTGAATGTTTTTTGTCTCCTGTGTATATTTTCCATATGTATGTATAGATTTTCCGTCATCATGAACAGCCAAATCCATTCAGTTTGTGATGCGTGCTGGAGAAAC
Source organism: Luffia ferchaultella (assembly GCA_949709985.1). Lineage (NCBI taxonomy): Eukaryota > Metazoa > Arthropoda > Insecta > Lepidoptera > Psychidae > Luffia > Luffia ferchaultella. Next base: position 12,941,222 of record OX453261.1, on the reverse strand, counting down.
AAACATACAGATAAAACAGACGTTGTTCTATTTTTATATATCGATAAAAAGTGTACCTACCTGTTACACGTAATATATTTCTGACGCAGATCAGAGCATTGGAGCGAGCGAGGCCGACTCCGTTCGTCCGAGACTGATTTGTATAGAAACTTTATACATGCTGTATCTTTATCGAAGGACCATATTATTGAAACCTGTGCCAGAGTATCGACTATGAAATACGAAAAAAAAAAAAAATTTTTTTTTGCAAGATTGTCATGATTTTTTTTTTCGCCTACCGCTTATTTATGATTCAATGGTCTTTGCATGACGGGCAGTCGCATGCGCGGTGGTAACGATCCACGTTGATTGAAATCAACTTCCGTTATTGACCAAGATCACTGTGCCAGTTACTGTCGAGCCGAAAACCAGCTGTTTTATATAGTCGGTTTTTTGTTCTAAATAAAGTAAATTAAACTATTTCTAAACTTAAAAAGAAATTGTTAATCGATACTCTATCACGAGATTAAATATCTACTGAATGTTCGGTAGAAAACAAATTGATGGTAGTTTTAAATAAGCACTAGAAGGACTGAACCTTTGATTATAATCAAGCGATGTACTTGATTGGAGGGTTAGATGGTATTAGGCAACCCTGTCCGTTAAAAACAATGAATGTGTCAACATTTTTATACTTCTACAGTATACCAAAATATTAAATGCTGTACAAATGTACAAAAAAAGCCGGCGAGTCTATGTCGAGTGAGGAATGTTCTTTCTAACTTACATGTAACCGCGTCATATTGACGCTATGGAATACGAGTACCTAGACGTTTACAGAAGGGTACTGACGGGAAACGCATCCGGTAACACCTCGGATAGCGGTGAAAATGCGTTAATTTTATGTTTTTATTTATGGATTCAGTTTCATAATTGTACACTTAGTTACCTGTGATGCCCTGGCAGAAAGGTACAACCAGACCTGATATATAATATCTTCTTCTTTATAGGTAATTCAGTAGATAATATTATATTATAAACCTAATAGTTTATTTTTTACAATTATTATAGACTAGTATAATAGTTATAGAGATTTAAAATTATAATATTTTTTTAAAATACGAGTCATTTTTGTCGAAAGCAGCTTTTGATGGACGGCATCGAAATTACCTCAAACTATTGCCATTTCAGCCGACGCGGGATTCTCACTTCGGGTCATACGAGATGGACAGCGGACCATCAAAGACACACGCGTCTTTGAGGTGAACGAGTCATGCGTGTCTCATGTAATAAAATTTTATCGCCAAATAAAGTATACATTTATACACACAGTATTTTTTTTGTCTTGGAATAAAAACTGTGCTTTTTAAATATGAAATTCTTTTCTAAATTCTTAAAAAATTCTCAATAATACGAGTCATATTATAACCATAATATGTATAGGTAAGCTGTACCCTTTAAGGCGACAAACGGTCTGATATTGTCAAAGCGACTTACGATTTTTAACTGCATAAAAGCTCTACCACACAGCTGCGATATAACGGTCGATAAAATCGCATGCGTTACCGCTAATGCGTTCTGCGTTTTTGCTACACGTCTGCTATTTATCGTTCGATATTCGATATATACGGTCACTTTCAATACCTAGTATTAGTACTTTGCATAGTATATTGCATCAAACACAACCCGTCGCCTATGGGTGCGGTGGACCCCTCGCTAACCACTTTTGGTCAGAAGCTATGACTCATTGCGTCAAATTAAATACGTAAAAAAAAAACAATCGATAGATTGCTTTTTACTCTTTTATTGAAGAATAATTTGAATAAAATATTTTACATAATAATAGAAAACTCTTCGTCTAGATATAAATTCATCTTCCACTTCCACCAGCCCATTAATGCCCCACTGTAGGGGCTTAAGCCTCTCACTAGGGGTAGAGCGATTGAAGCTTAATCCAGCACGCTTCCCCAGTGCGGGTTGGTGAATTTTAACGACTGCCATCTGTTGATGATACCCGGGACCGACAGCTTAACGTGCTCTCCGAGGCATGGAGTCAGTGATGGTTGTTGAGAAAATAGTTAGTTAATAGATAGTTATGTCAGAAAAAACCCTGTGGTACACGCCCGGATTCAAACCACGGCTGCAAGACCTTCTAAAACAGAAATAGGTTCGCTGCGCTCGGGCTATCACGACACAAATGTATGAATTCATATTAAAAAAAATCTCCTGTTAGATATTCGCATATAAATGTAGTCCCTAGTACTATATTCAACAGAAGACCGAATATCGTTGGTTATACTGGCGTTATTTACACAGGTGTTCCTAAGATCACATGCGTTCTAATAGAAAAAGGACTAAAAACAGGATATGGGAATATCCCAGGATGCAAGAACGCAAGCGCCCTAGCTGCTTCTTTTATGTCGTTCTCGTGTAGCCCTGTACAAAATACACAGTACAGCAAAAAAGTGTAGTCAATAAATGGGATTGATACTGTTGTATATATATATCCGTAATTTTGATACTTTTATTTTATTTTCTTAGAAAACCAAAAACACAATATTTAAATTTAAAGCAATAACTACGATTTATATACCAATATATCATAAAAAATTAGGGAACTTCTCCTAAACTCGAAAAAATACAAAAGTTCAGCACAAATTCGATAGCTGTGCCTGCTGTGACACTTCAGATCAGTGTTGCCAGATGGCATGTTAATTAGTTACACTTAAGTACATTAACTATCACTGACGTCATTCGTCGGTCCCGATCGTTGTCAATAGATGGCGGTCGTTACAATTCGCTAACCGTATTGGAGCAGCATGGTGGATTTAAGCTCCAAACCCCCTCATCTAGAGGGAAGGTCTAATCCCCTGCAGTAATTCTAAAAAGAGCTGATGGTAAGAAATGGAAAGTTAATTAGTTCCCAAAAAAATATTCACAACTCTTTTTTGCTATACTGTACATACACTGTATATGGCAATAACGCAATGCGATAATATCGACAGCCTAGTGCAAATAAATTTGACAAAAGCGTTTGGTTTTAATAGAGTCAGAAATGTCTATTCACAGTATCGAAACTCTCAAAAGCAATTTTGCGGGGGTGAAGACTGACGCGCGGTGACCTCGCGGATTGACTGGACTGAAACTCGCCATCTCACCAAATGGTTACACCAGCTAGCTAGAGTATGAGCGGTTAGACGGTAAACCCAGAAGAAGGCTTCTAGTCAATTCGTAGTTTTAAGATTGACCGTCATATCGCAGCGGTGTGGTAAAGCATTGAATTGTTCTGCGTTGACAACATATACATACACATATGCATTTAGTCAATGTCGTTGCGTTGCATGCGAGGACGCCAATGATGTATGTAATTGGCGAATGCACATCGATTGGTTAATTTAGCTATAAATTGCTACCGTTTTTTCCTACTGTAGGTTTGTTTTAGCTTGAATCGATTTAAAAATCGATAAATAGTAAATGTACCTATGTATATTAACAGAGAAAAGGCAAAGGCAAAGCATATTGGAAGGAAGATCTGATGATACGATTTACTCGATACTTAGCGGTATCGATACTACTCGGTATTAATAAATCACACTTAAGTTGTTTTTAAGAACTGTATCAGCTGAGCGCGTGTTCAAATATGATATCGATCTTCAGGTCTATGGCTCACTAAACAAATTATCTCAAATTTGAGATTGATTTTATGACCATATTAAGTCACTATTAATTTTAATACATACCTTATTTTATTATTCTCCTTAAGCCACTATCAATTTTAATTCAAACCTTATTTTATTATTCGGTCTGAAAAAAAATTAACATCGCATAAGCCTCTACTATACACTGGGTCTACTGGAGGATTTGCAGCATGGTTTGAGGTTAGAATACCCACAATATTTACCCATTTATACCTTCGAAAAAAGACGATACCACGTTAATTAGGTGTTCTGCACAAAAGTGCACGAACTATGCAGGTATGATCATTACTTAACCTCTCATACTTTATTCTTCCAAGTTGTATAAAATAAAATAAGCTTTAATTATATAGTGTCTGATAGAGAAGTGGCGTCAAAAAACGTAAATAAAAATATCACCTAACAGTTCGGTTATAACTCACACATGCAGAGACGGTTTGTACATGGTTAATAACTATTGTATAGTATGGCGTAGAGAAAGTATGTGGCCTTTTGAGTCACACACACAAGCATGTAAAAGTTGGCCTATCATTTTTACTGACATTGTATTGCGTGGGTCCATCCAGACATATTATATAATCAAGGAAAAAGTAATTTATTCCATTTCTTTTAGAGGACCACTTTTTAATAGTTGCTTGAAGTGAAAGACAGACAATGATAATGAGGTGATTATTTCTCCATCGCTTCGAAGTATGAGACGCGGCATCTTGATAATTCTGATATCTAAAATTGTTAATTAACAAAAACTAGTTCTATAACAGTAACACTGATCACGCACGAGTATATTTAAATGATAATAAGCAGCACTTCGTTGTAACTGTCGGGGAATGATCGATGGGCGTCCTAATACGTTAATTTGCAAGTGTACTATCCACTATATATATATATATAATAATTAAAGTCAGATCGGCTTTTTAATGTTTGGTAGGTTTTGTTTGTACGTTTAGAACAGTAGAATGTAACCGATTTTGATGAATAGATGAGAACATTATCCAACCCACGTTGCATATTAGGAGCAGAGCAGTAAAGTGAAAAGGGTTGTGTATGGGCAAATTTCCATACAAATGTCGCTAACGGTTTTTTTTCTATTCCACCAGCCCATTATGCCCCACCCTCCTCCTTAGGCGTTCCTAAAGGTGAGGGGTCTTGGAGCTTAATCCACCACGCTATTCCAGTGCGGGTCAACAAAAACTAGATTTATATGTTTTTAATTGTTTTAATATTGTAATACATCATAATAAAAAAAAAACTTCAATGCAAGGGTTCTTTTTAAATTGTTTCATTTTGTCAAAGTAATTTTATACTGGGATTCTAAATAGGCTAGGTCTCGGAATACAGTCTATTAGCTTTTGTTTTTTTAAAACTTAAAATGTATATTGATAAGAACGTACTTAGATGAAGCTATTGAAGTAATTCAACGCACTGACATATTGTTTCCGTGGTGTAGCGGTTATCACATCTGCCTAACACGCAGAAGGTCCCCGGTTCGATCCCGGGCGGAAACACTTTTTTTATTTTTACAAGCATGGCAGGGAATTTTATTGCGTTAAAGTAATTACCTTAGAAATGTATAAAGGTTAAAATATTACTTTATTATAAATTTAGGATTTAACGGTAATAAACTATCGGATCGGAGGTCTCATAATTTTATTTATATGTTAAAGTTTAATAATGTTTAAAATTTAAAATGACATGGCAATAACCAATGATATATCGGAAATTATTTAATATTAATTAATAATAATAACAATTATATTTATTATTTATAAATTTTATAAATAATAAATATAATTGTTAGGTATTTTTAGTTTTTAATTTGGTATAAGCTTTTATTTTTAATTAGTAATTATTAGTTTGTATTTTTTTATTTTGAATTTCCAGTTACAATTATAAATATATTTTAATATGAAAATATTGGTCCTTTAAAATTGAACACAAAGAAATTTGTAAACCACGCCATCTGTACATGTACTTTTGAACTATATATTTTTTGCGTGCAAAGTAAAACATTTACCTGTTTATCAATAGAGGACACTTATCAAGCCTAACATTTTGAAAGCCTAGTACAACGTTGGCCCGTTGACGACAGATAGAGCCAAATGGGTGTTCAGTTCAGACGACACGGGAATGGAAAAAAAACATAATAATAATATGAAAACAATCGTCACGAACGCACCGACTCGATAATTTTCATACATTTTTTCTTCCGCCCCCGTGCCGTCTGAACGGGCTGTAAGGCTCCGCTGTCCGTCCGTCCGTTCGTCTATCACCGGCTTGTATCGTCGGAATAGCAATAGGTAGACACCTATAATGTGTATAATATAAGTAAACGTTATGATATAAATAGGGTGAATTGTATAATTATGGTGCAGTGAGCACAGTCATTTGCAAAAAACTATTGCTTAAGTGCCATAAGCCCTGAAAAATATTAGACCTAACCGCTATATTGTTAAGGATACAGAGGTTGTAATTTCACTATTCAATAGAGCCGGTCCCGGTTGCCTTCAATAGATGTCAGTCGTTAAATCCGCTAATCCGCACTGCAGTAGCGTGGTGGATTAAGCTCCAAGCCCATTCATCCCGAGAGGAGGCCTAAGCCCCTGCAGTGGGCCATTACTGGGCTGATGGTATGGTATGGTAATGGAGCTCGATAAACAAAATATTATCGTGTAGAAAGTCATTTTTGTGTAAATGTCCCTTACGCCGGTGAGTGGGAAGTTTTTCTAGTATAGTTGTTAGCGCTGAAAGAAGATGGCGTTGCAGGTCATTACGGTTGTCAATGTCGATTGATTGGATAGAAATCTACATTCTCTTTGATTGTCGTCACTGCTGCTTGTCAAAGTTTTTACCACCAATATTTTTATAGAGTTATATATTTCTGTTTTTTTTTTTATAAACAAATGTGTATAGATTGAAAATTTTAAACTCTCCAAAACTAACAACACAGACAACATTGACAATCGCAATTGATGAACCAAGTAGTGCGTCAGTGGCACCTAGCATTGTCATTTGGTACTTTTTTGTCATTGGAAATGACTTTCTTTCGTTGGAGTATGGGGGGTCGTTTGGAAGTTTGGTCATTGGAAATGACTTTTATTTCGTTGGAGTATAGGGGGTCATTTGGGAGATTTGTGAGACAGGCAGATTGCACGAAGAGTTTTCGACATATCGGACGTGGTGTCAAAAGACGCAGCTCGGCGAGCTCTACCAGATGGCAAAAGACAATTTGGAAAAAGTTCAAAAACAAAAAAATTATCGGCAAAAACGAAAAAAATAGCAATTTTTTTCCGCGATTTTCATTTTGGGAGCCCAATATCTCGAGATCTAGGTACTAATAAGAATAAAAATAAAAAAATGGCTCGGGGTAATTAGACGGGGGATCGATTGAGACTAAAATTGTTAGAATCGGACAACCGGAAGTAGTGGTTAAGGGTGCCCTTAGTTGGAAGTTGGATATGCGTCGGTGTTACATTTCGTCCTAATTCGGTTTGTTCGATCGAAATGTCGTATAGAATGTTATATTTCGAAGTTTTACGCTTATTCAGATACAGTTATGTTATTTTTTTTTTTTTGCGAAAAAAAATTATTTCGAAAAATATTATCCAAAATATGTGTGTTTATTCCGTTAGGTTCATTTCCAATGTCGTAAGAAGTTCGCGCGAAAGCAGCAGATCCGTTGATTTTTTCAAGTATATTCTTCTATTAAAACCTTTATACTCTCAATCAACTTAGATGGGTTCCATTTACCGGAATTTAATTTCCTCCGAATTATCGGAGGAAACTTTCCCAACCATAGATCCCAACGCACACGACCTACATATATGAAGTATCGACATCTGACGGAAATATTTATAACTAAAACCGTGATAACTTTATGCTATCTGTAAATAGATGTCACATAATGTAATATTTATAATTGCATTCGACCCGCTAAATACTTCGTAAATAATATGACTAATGGATTAATAATGTAAAAAAGAATACTGCGAAAATAAAACAATGAACAATACAGTGTGTCTGGGTGTGTGATATCTATATGTATATATATTATAAATAATATTTAAGTACGTATATCAGTTGTCTGGTACCCATAATACAAGCTTTGCCGGTTTATTTTTCATGAAAACCGACAACCAGCGAAGGTCGACAACATTTAAAATTACTGTTTATGGTTTATTTGAAACAAGAAAGAAGAATGTTAAATCCATGTTTTTGCGACACCTATTATATACTTTCAAGTCGTTTCAGGACTTTAAAATTTGCTTATTTTCAAAGGTTATATATGCCAAATGACGCTTTTGGTATTTATTTTTGGTTAGTTAATATAAATTTTTTATTATTATTTAACTAAATTTTAATATAACAATTAATTAGCGTTTTAATAATAATAATACCTGGGACATCCCATACAACGCCATCTAGTCCCAAACTAAGCAAAGTTTGTATTATGGGCTCTAGGACTAGACAACTGATATACATACTTAATTACTTTTTTAATAATATATACATATCAGTATATAGATATTTTAAACCCTGGCACGAAACAAATAGACATGTTCATGTACACAAATGTTTGTCCCGGGGGGGAATCGAACTCGCGACCCTTGGCTCCGCAATTAGCGTCTCGAACCACTCGGTAAGTCAGACATTTTTAACGTTATGAAACTTTAATAATAAGGCTTTATAAAACTTTTATGATAAGAAGCGTTCAGCTTGGATACAGTACAAATGACGTCATCACCCAGATTTATGAATGTTGCGTTTTTTCATTAAATTTATAAAAAATTTGTGACGGGAGTGAGTAGGTATAATATATCTGGTGTGTTTCAAACGTCGTGCCAGCTTGACGTGGATTACTAAGTATCAGCTTCTAAGGCCAAAAACAATTAAAAATTAAATTAAAATTATTATTAAAATTGTTCCAAAGTAAAACTTGTTTATTTTATTTTTACGAGGTCGTCCTTTCTAGTTCTCTGTCCGTTCAGTCTCATTTCTTTGGGGAAGCTACGAATGAAGGGAAACGGTGTGGCAACATAAAAATATGACTTTAATGTTTATAATATGGTATTTATTGCATTGGAATAACCCAATTATTACCAAAATATGTGTAAAGAAAATCTAATTTAATTTTAAATTACGAAATAAATTAAAAAACACGCCATCTACTAAATCTACAATATTTCATTTAGATAACAACATAATATAAATAAGTAGAAAATTGAACACTAATTAAAAACTAAAAATACCTAAAAATAAAAAATATCATCTAAAACAGTGCCGTGCGGCAAAGTGCCCAAAAGGCTGGCGACAATACACCGCTGTATGGCAATACTTATTCGTTGGCCGAGGTAAGCGCCAATAATTGATTAGTTCAAATAATATTTTTTTTTGTACTTTTAAATTTTACTACAAATTTGTTCTGTGATTTTTTATTGTCCTTGAGGGGCAATTTGTTCATATTTATATGATAGTGTATTTTATTCACATCAAAGTATGAAGTTAATTTTTCTCTTTTCAGTTAATTATTTTTTTCGCAGTCTACTTTTTTGATTTTACGGTTTTTTTTCTCTTAAACTAAAAAACTAAAGTTCGCTAATGTTTTTACTCAGCATAGATATACACGAGCCTGATTCACTTATAAAAGAGTATTAAAAAGAGATTGTATGCGGCGATAAAGATACTGGGACTTCTGGGACTAAATTAATACTGAGTAAAGCCAGTTGTCCCAGCCTAGGTGTACGCACTGGGACTAGTGGGATAAACCGGATTCTTTCAACGCTTATATACAAAAAAGGTAAAATGATTTGAGATATTGTAAAATGATTTTTGAAGATCTTTTCAATTTTATCACTTGACGTAGTCGATTAACTTCATTTTTTTCTTTGTCACAATATGGCGTCTGATTGCCGTCATACTGACATGAGATTAATGTCATGTGTTTAGTAAATTCACAAGACTATAACGAATCGATTGTTGTGAAAATCATCAAAATCGGCCCCTAAAAGGACAAACATACATACGTATAGGAATTGATTAGGTTTCCACTCATGGCTCTGGTCGCGTGGACTATCGTACCGGGCCCCCTTTTACCGGGATAAAAAGTATCTTCTTCAGCTTATAAACTATATCTATAACCGCATGGCCGTGTGGTTAGAGACCCTAACTGCGGATCCAACGGTCGCGGGTGCGATTCCCGCTCGGGGCCAATATTTGTGTTCGCGAATATGTCTATTTGTTCCGCGTCTGGGTGTAAAATATTTACGTATACTTATATTAAAGAAAAAGGATATTTAAGTATGTATATCAGTTGTGTGGTACTCAAAATACAAGCTTTGCCTATTTTGGGACTAGATGGCGCTGTGTGATGTCGCGGGTATTATTATTATTATTATCTATGCAAAAAACTGGAAAGGTCTAAAATATAGCCCATATTACGCGCTTATAATGTAGCTTTCTATAGGTACAAATTTTTTTCAAATCAGTTAAGTAGTTTTTGAGCTTATCCGTAACAAACAAAAAATCTCGGTGTCAAAAGTGCGTGACCTCCGAGAACCCAAAAACTAAATACGAAAAATTATCTCTTTTTATTACATAATAAAATTAATTAATAATCACACCAAGTACCTATAAAGCGAGTAATAATTAGCGTTCGGTCAAAGTAGTGACGCAAGACCAGGAAGTCACCGCTAGAGTTTTGATTCTTCTCATTTTGCACGGAATTATATAAACTGGGTTGCCGTTTTGAGACAGCGTTGTTGTGTACAGGCCGATTGTTAATTTTAAGTTTATTACAAAATATTAATTTAATTTCTTTACACAGGAACCAGCGTCACCGTATTCAAAGGAAGACAGGTGATGAATAAAGGCAAAATATAGCAACAACAAAAAAAAAACCTAAAAAATGTAATTGATTTTTAGTTGTTTTATAAATGTTATTTCATAAACAAAATAGACAATTATTTTTTTATAAAACGAATATTTGGTTTAACAATGGTTTAACATTCGACAATGTTCGCATTAAAAATTTGAAATCTTTAGGTTAGACAGATTTCAAATTTTTAGTCGGTAATAAATTATCGACTTAAAAAGAAAGAGGTTCTAAACTCGACTGCGTATTTTTGTACGTAAGTTATGCGATATCATTGCCGATTGTGAAGCGATTTGCATAATTTTTTTAATAAATATGCTATATGTCGAAGTTGGTTCAACTTATATTTGAAAAAAATATTATATTATTCTAAGGGAGGAAAATTAAGGGATTAATCTCGTTTATTTAATCTCACCCATTTCTCTTTAACTGATTGTAATAAAATTTTGCTCATACATGTACCACCAATGAAAAAATAAAAACCTAATTACATATATCACATATTTATTATTATTATAATTTTTATTATTTATTTACAAAACAGCCTATTTGCCAGGTTCTCGGATTTGGTTCCATTCGTTTTTACTCCATTCATTTTTCTCTACGCTTCTATCTCCTTATTACTTATTTTCTATTCTCATCTTTTTATAACATCTTTAAATTGATACTAACTAAACAATCAATATTTACTAACTGTAACCAACTGTTATGACAACAAATATAGAATACAATATACTTAAAGTAGATGACTTGGCATCGACTTTGTAAACTATACACTATCGGCCCTTTAATGTCCCAATGCCCTCTGCATTGGGCATTGGAATTATGGTCACCCTTCGGATTGAGGAGGCTTGAAGCTTAAATCCACCATGCTGCTCCAGTGCGGGTTGGTGGATTTTAATGACTGCCATCTATTGATGGCAACCTGGACCGACCGCTTAACGTGCTCTCCGAGGTACCTACAGAATCAGCGATAGTTATGTACATAAATTAGAAAAAACTCATTGGTACATGCCCTGGGATTCGAACCACGGTCTTATGAACAAGAAGAAGATTCGCTACCACTCTGCTATCACGATATGCTGCGACTATCATGTAAACTATATGCTGCCCGTCAATACTTTTTGTTTATAAATAATAAAAAATATTATTTAAATTATTTAGTTCAAGTTAAACAAGCAAAGTTTTGAAGTAAGTTTTTATTTTTTTTCATCTAAGTAAAGAAAGTAGGTCGTATATAAGTATTTTTTAATACACGGAAAATTAATGCCGACTTTATATAAATAAAATACATCAGCCTGTACCCCGTTACGCTCTAGTTAAAAGGTTGCGTAAATTCTACAGCTGCATTCAATTTCATTACAAACTACGAGCCCCCAAAATGCTACCAAATTTTTCATTGAATTAAGTACGTTTAAGAAAATTAATTTATTAAATAAAATAATGTATTATTTTTTCTATTTAATTTTTTTTCAAGGCTTTTGTCAACAAATATCTGCTTTATATATATCATACAAAATATATAATTACAATTGCTTAACTTAATAACAAAACAAAATAACAACTAAAATATGATAATAATTATTGTATGTACCTAAATTGCTTCTAGCCTTTCCTCGATCGATGTTTTGGCGAATTTATACAGCATCTCGGCTTCCGAACAACACGGAGAAGCCAGGATAATAATAATAATAACGTATAGGTACATCACAACAACTTCTAGGCCCCAAACTAAGCATTAGCTTGTGTTTTAGGTACAAAGACGAAGACACCACATACATATAACAACCAAGACCCGGTACCAGTATCAATATTCATTATATAAATACTGACCCGACCTCGGATTCGAACCCGGACCTCCAGCTTCGTAGGCAGGGTCGCTACCCACTAGGCTAAGCGGTCGTCAAATATTATTATATATTATATAATACTGTTACAGATGCCAATCTTGTGACCTTGAACCCCCAACTGAATCATAAAATAATGAATTTAAGTAAGTAAACTAACGAGCCAGCGTATGTATGTGTGTATTTATCATGTATAGCGACCGCCCGCAGCTTCGCTTGCGTAGACTACACATTTCTGTTTTAGGTAGTATTAACATTCGAAACGGTTTATACGTACTTTTTGCTGAAACTAATATTTGGAGAATGAATAATGAAAGTTTGAATGGGTGTACCCATTCAAACTTTCAGTCTTCATTCTCCCCACTCCTATAAGAAAACCGATACTCCCATACTTTTCACCTCCCGTTTCCCACCCTTAAAATGTGGAAATCCAAAAACCCTGAAACATGTCGTTAATTATTTATGTTAAAATTTTTATGTTTCTAACTTTAAAGAACAAAGACTCTCATCCAAAGCTCTTCAATCCCTCCCTCCTTAAATTTGAAATTTCCAAATATTCCTTTCTTAAAAAATTAATACGTTATAAAATAAACCTCTGTTTCAAATTTTAGCTTCCTAGATTTAGTAGTTTCAGCTGATCTACGTTGATAGATCAGTGAAGACAAACGACAGACAGACACAAAAAGTAGCTGGTTTCACTCTTGACAACCTTCTTTCACGTCTGCAAAGTTTCATTAAAATCTGTTTAGCCATTTTGGAAATTAGCTCGAATAGACACATAGACGTACAGATAGACAGACGAACAAAAAGTAGCGTATGCCACTTTTGACTACCTCCTTTTCATACCCGTGAAATTTCATTAAAATCGGTTTAACCGTTTTGGAAATTAGCTCGAATAGACAGATGGACGTACATACAGACATACAAAAAGTAGTGTATGTCACTTTTGACCACTTATTTTCCATATCTAAGAAGTTTCATCAAAATCGATTTAACCGTTTTGGAGATTTGCTCGAATAGACAGACAGACATATAGTATTATTTTACACATATAGCCTTCCTCAATAAATGGACTATCCAACGTAAAAAGAATTTTTCAATTCGAACCAGCAGTTTCTGAGATTTGCGCGTTCAAACAAACAAACAAACAAACTCTTCAGCTTTATAATATTACTAGCGACCGCCCGCAGCTTCGCTTGCGTAGACTACGAATTCCTGTTATAGGTACTATTAACGTTCGAGATGGTTTATACGTACTTTTTGCTGGAACCAATTTTGGTTACACCCATTCAAACTTTCAATCTTCATTCCCCTTCCACCCTTTAAAAAAACCGATTCAATTTTTCTTCTCCCGTTTCCCACCCTTAAAATGTGGAAATCTAAAAACCCTGAAACACGTCATTATTTGAGTCCTTCCATTCCCATCCTTAAGTTTGAAATTTCTAAAAAAGCCTTTCTTAACTTAATGCTCACGTTATAAAATAAACCTATGTTCCAAATTTAAGCTTCCTAGACTTAGTAGTTTTGGCTGTAGTAGTTGATAGATCAGTGTGGACAAACGACAGACAGATAGACAGACAAATAAACACAAAAGTTGCTTATGACACTCTTGACAATCTTCTTTCACGTCTGCAAAGTTCCATTAAAATCTGTTCAGCGGTAGTGGAAATTAACTCGAATAGATAAAATTGAATTGAACACATACACATAGACGTACAGTCAAACAGACGGACAAAAAGTAGCTAATGTCAAATCTCTTGACAACCTTCTTTCCCGTCTGCAAAGTTTCCTTAAAATCTGTTTAGCCGTTTTGGAGATTAGCTCAAATAGACAGATACACGTACAGACAGACAGACGGAGAAAAAGTAACATTTGTTAGTTTTGACGACCTTCTTTTCATACTTGTGATGTTTCATTAAAATTGGTTTAGACAGATGGACGTACAGACAGACATACAAAAAGTTCTGTATGTCACTTTTGACTACATCCTTTCCATATGTGTAAAGTTGCATCAAAATCGGTTAAGTTGTTTTGGCCGAAACCTATTTGCTCGAATAGACAGACAGTTCTTTTTCATATATATAGCCTATAACCCTCCGCTAGATTCAAGCTATCAAAGGCAAAAAAAATAAATTCAAATCCGACTGGTAGTTTCAGAGATTAGCGCATTTAAACAAACAAACAAACTCTTCAGCTTTATAATAAGTATTTCTATTATATAGATTAATAGATTATAAGATAATAAGAAAATAAGATAATACTGAAAACCGTATCAGAGTCTATTGCGTGCATGGTTTGGAAGTAACGAACAGAGGCAGACAGCGAATTTATTTTCTCCCGCTATAGTTTTCATATTTCGATAAAAACTGCTAAGATATTAATTTAAATTGTGTGGTGTAAAGGGCAATTATAATATGCATAAAATGCTTAAGACAACTAACGTATTTAATTTGATAAGGATTAATATTACGTTTAAAAAACATCTTCGCAAATAGTACATAATGTTAGAACAAATTTGATTGTCATAAAAAAGGTTATAGTAAGTTAACCTTAAAAGATACACATATGCTGTCGCGGACTTTTGGTTAGAACTTTTAAAGGGGAATAATTCCGTGATACATGATTTTTGGTTAACATCAACCGTTTACGCAGCGCACGCGAAGGAAGCTCTCAAAAGGAATAATTTTTCCCGTTTTTGCAACATTTTTCATTGATGCTCCACTCCTATTGGTCGTAGCGTGATGTAGTATAGCCTATAGCCTTTCTCGATAAATGGACTATCCAACACAACTATAAATTTTCAATTTGAACCAGTAGTTCCTGAGATTTGCGCGTTCAAACAAACAAACAAACTCTTTAGCTTTATAATATTAGTATAGATAGTATATAGTATATGGTATAATAGTATATATAAAAGTAAATTTCATGTTGCTCTTACTTTATAAACATATAGGATAGATTGGTTCCCTGTGTTTCTAATATAAATAAGTCATCGATCAAAATTGAAGGGGTGAGTGGACAAAGGTGTTTTCCGAGAAAACAAAATAAATCGACTATTTGCATGGAATTAGATTTTAAATGATCATAAATCGACTGCACATGTTTTGATTCATGTCAAAAACAAAGATCTATAGCAAAGGTTTTAACTGAAAAACATGCATTCATTTCAGGCTTGCAAATGTGGTACGAACAACATAAAAACACTCATAACTGAACTTGAACTTTTTGTTAGTTAACACCTTTGTCCACTTACCCCTTCAATTGTTATACCTACGTACCTACATTATTTGATAATAGAATCAGATTTAACAAATTTTAGAAAAAGTCGGTGAGACGTTTTCTTGTCAGCAAATATCCCATTTTGAGTTGATTACGCTTTGTTACCAGTTAGAAAGAAAAATATTTTTACATAACATCACTTCCTGCTTATCGTAACTATCATGACGTCTCTATATAAAAATTATAAAAACTGTTTTTAATTTTTTTTTACACTATTATAATAGTTGGTATAGTTCATTTCAAAGTTTATGGCGGATCGGAATATAACGCTAAAAGCGTTCTAGCGCAGGTACAATCATATACCCCTCGCTCCACTACGTCTTAAAACTGGTTACTGCGACGCGACTTGCGCCTATGTTTACATCCGCCATAAAGTTTGATTGGAACTGTAATTAGGACTTATCCTATTTCAAAGTTTCACAGATTAGAATTTAGCTATTTCTTGAACTCCTTTAATCCGAGCCCAACGTCCGATTCCCAACGTTACCCTATGCTTATTTTTTTACGCGTGATATAGGAAGTAATTAAATTTCTACAATTTTATATTGTAGAAATTGATAAACAGAACTAAAGCCTTTTTTTGCGTGGGAAAAGAGGAATCTGGTCAGCGTCGACGATGGTGGTCCACAGATAGCGGTTACACCCACTAAACTCTTCTCCCAAACATCTCGCTTTTAATTCGATGGTTTTCACAACATAAACGGACGTTTTGTGGCAAGTAGGAAGGCAACGTACAAATGCACCCGGTAATATGGCATCAGTATGATTTTAGGAAATATCTACTTAAGTATTGTTCGTAGAAAAATCTATAGATTTCATTACGACACTAAAAAGTGCATCAACGGGAAGGCATTTCTTACAATGGTATACAGTTGAACATTTCTTCGAAAGGCTTATTGTTTTTTTGTCTTCATTATGCCGCCCGGTGATAATTTTCTGCTGACGTTCTACACAGGTGGCGCACGGATATGACGAATGTGATGTATTATTGACATCATCGTCGTGGACAAACTTCTCGTCCTTATAACTATGTATTCCCGTTCCCGTGCCCGTTCCCTTTTCCATTCTCGTACCACTTCTTCTACTTCAATTCTCGAGTTCAGAAATAAAAAAATAATTAATATCTGGGACATCTCACGCAGCGGCATCTAGTCCAAAAGTAAGCAAGTATTATGTTTGTATTATGGGGTACTAGTAGGTAACTGGTATACATACTTAAATATTCTTTTTTTTATAATAAATACATATACAGATACTTTTACACCCAGTCACGGAAAAAATAAACCTACCTGTTCACGCACACAAATATTTGTCTTAAGCGGGTACCCAACCCGCGACCCTCGGTTACGGACTCTAACCACTCGACCAACAGGTCAGTCTCAAGTTTTTATGACATACAATTTAATTTCATACAGTATCTAAAACGACAGATCAAAATGCATGTCAATAGGATAAATAATTCTACAAATTCTTTGTCGTATTAAATTGTATTATTATGTAAGATTATTCTACGGAATAAGTTTTAGAGTAAGTTTTATTTCTTTATTCTGTATTTATTTAAATATTATAATTTTATTCCAAGTACAATTTTTTTATGCCACTAATAAGATATAAAATAAATAATGTATGTATATGTTAAATTATATTATATATAAATAAAAATATTAATTTAGAATCCTTAAAAAAATATTCGAAACTTCGCGAACGAATTTAGATTAATTTTTAACAAACATTACATTATGTTATATTTTGTATCCTACTTTGAATAAAAATATTTGATTTGATTTGACCAAATTAGTGTTAAGGGGAGATACATAAAATTCATTTTTAAAAATCCAAATATTTTAAATATGAAAACTCAATTTATGTTAAAAACTTTTTTAAAATGGTATGCTTTAAAATTATTAAAAAATAATAAAAAAGTGTTCATTTTTCTACCACATCAAGTTATGCCTTTCTGCAAATTTATAAAATACGATAAAAAAAATTAATAAGATAAAAATGGGTACCCCAGTAGTAAGACATAAAAAACGACAAACAAATAAACAAATAAAAAAAATTTGTTGCTATAATTTAATACAATACTAATAGAACTAATTGATCTTCCGGTATACCCGACAAGCGTTTACTAAGTGTCGTATAGAACTTTAACTGCTTTAAAGTTAGTTTTTAGTGAAAAGCTTTGTCGGTTTTTCTAAGTGGGCGTCGCGAGAAGGGAAAGGGGAAGGGGCGGTTGGCGACCCGCGCTACGGCCTTGCGATGCACGCGCACCGCACACCCGACGCAAAAATTGTACTGACCTAGAGCTAAATATTAATCTACCAAAATGTACTTACATCGTGAGTCCAAACTTTTTGTTTGCTCTGAAGCAAGTAGCGTCCTAGTAGGAAGAACCAGTCAAGTGCGTGTCAGATCACGCATAGTAAAGGGTTCAGTAGTATTAAAGGGATTAACGTTGTTAAAATTCGTAACTTTTAAAACAAATATCTCAAAATATATCTTATCCAAACCAATTTCCTTCGAAAGTGTTTTTTAAGTTGTACTACTTTTTTTCCAGAGTGTTCCACCTTATGGTTGAGAAATTAAAGAGGGAATAGGGACACTTTTTAGGACTTCAGAACCGTATATCTTTACAAATATTGACATAAATAAAATTAATTTTAAAACCTATATATCATTTGACTGACCGATTGGCCGAGTGGTTGGAGACCCTAACTGCGGAGCCAAGGTTGCGGGTTCGATTCTCGCATGAGACAAATATTTGTGTGCATCAACATGTTTATTTCGTTCCGGGTCTGGGTGTAAAATATTTATATATGTATATATTATAAAGGATATTTAAGTATGTATATCAGTTGTCTAGTAACCCATAACACAAGCATACTTTAGGACTAGATGGCGCTGTGTGGGATGTGCCATATATTATTATTTATTTTATAAACCTATCTGTAGATACCTTAAACGATAATGTGCTTTGAACTGTTCTGTGTGCTTCAGCAAAATGTATGGCGACCTACCCATACACTTTTTCTTTGTAATTCCACTACACCTTTGTGTAGCGGTTCGTAGATCACAGTACTTTCTAATTTCGCTTATGTACTGGCAATAGTTTTCGAGTAAAATGGTTGTGACAGATGGCCGGACAGACAGACAGACAGACTGAAAATGGTATCAGCGGGTTGCAAAACGGCACTCGCGGTAACTTTAGGGGGAACCAGATGTTTGGCACGATCTTATAATCACAAAACTAGAGTTCACTCGACGTTCACTCTTATACAATTTACCATAAAAGTACGAATTGACTAGAAGTCCTCTTCTTCGTTTACCGTCTAACCACTCATACTCTAGCTAGCTGGTGCAAGACGGCGAGTTTCAGTTCGAGTTTCATTGCACAAAGTCTCCGCGCGCCGTGTCTTCTTCACTCCGCGAAATCTCCGCACGCCGTGTTTCATCATCAGCCCGTTTTACCCCACTGCAGAGGCTTAGCCCTCCACCGGGGTGAGGAGGGGGTTTGGAGCTTAAATCCACCACGCTACTCCACTGTGGATTGGGGATTGTAACGACCGCCATCTATTGACAACACCATCTATTGACTGCTCAACGTGCTCTGCGAGGCACGGAGTCAGTGATAGTTAATGTACTTAAGTCAGAATAACTCATTGGTACACGCCCGGATTCGAACCATGGCCCTATGTCCGTGTTTAACCCCGCAAAATTGCGTAATGTCACTTAGATACCGTGGAGTGACATTTATAACTTTATTAAAATCAAACGCTGCTGTCAAATTAATTTACTTAATGGAATTTACTCATTATTTGCATTGATAATTTAGTTTATGTATAAGCTTGAATCACTACAAACGAATCGGCTGACACTATTTATCTGACGCTTCGCTTGTCAAGCGCATGTTACACCATTTTGAACTTCTAATGTTCTAGGGCATTCCAGAAAACTCCGATTAAATTATATCGATCGTCGCTTGTTTTACATCGTAATGTTTTGGAGAAAACTTGTGATAGGGAAGTATCTTTCATCGACATCTAGTTTGTGTACGTAACAATGTAACCTAGCAAAGTGTACTTCTAGATTTGTGATGCATATATTGAAATATCTTATACAATTAAACGAGCAATTTTTGTATAGGTATATATAAATTTATTTCGGTCTCGAAAACGGCTCAAACGATTTAGATGAAATTTTATATTAAGATAAGGTTTTATATTTGTTAAGTTTACCTATATAATTTTATTCAAAATGTTATTTCAAAAAATCGAATAAGGTTCATACGTAGCTATTTAATACAGCGCCATCTCGTAATTTTTGTGGTACTAGTATTGTAGCCGACGGATGATATCAACTGTTATGGCAAAATTTTGTGAGACAGCGCTATTTCTAATAAATTAATTGTACTCATGATTTTTTTCTTTAAATAACCAGTTCATATGTACGTTCAATCTCGCTTTAAACCCAATTTTAACGAACGAGCAAAAACTGTTCCTGAATAAATATCAAGACCAAACTTTTATAATTACTATTTTATTTTATTTCTTATGAAAAACCTACAATAACAGCATCTCTCATAGTTTTAACCCAGAAATAGATTATTTGAAAACCGATAAATTTTCCCATCTCTATGATGAAATTCACTTCTGGGATAATAAAACATTTTTCCCAGCAGGTGTGCTAGCGAACATTGACCTAGTGCGTTGACATCGCCCATGCAGTTTTCGGTAATAGAATGCACTCGCAGCGAGATTTCAACTGTGCTTCGCTAGCTACAATAGCGTAATATTTTTTTTAAACAACAAGCTTTCTATTCGTTCTACAGGACGCCCAGTCAGGTTACCGAAAATTTGTTTTAATGGCCTTGGATTAAAGTTTTAAAGTTGCGTTAATTGTAATTAAAAATGTAAAAAATGAGATTCTAGATCAATCTCGCAAAATATAAATTTTTCCTATTTACGAATTTCTCAGGTATTTATGAAAATTCACCTGATTTAAAAATTGTCCCTGTGTGACGTCATAAAACTAGTACTGTGAAAAATTAAGGAGAAATTTATAATATTGTATAAATTTTGTATTTTATGTTCATTGTTCTGTGAAATACGTAAGAAATAAATAAATAAATAAATAAATAAATAAATAAATAAATAAATAAATAAATAAATAAATAAATAAAAATAAACGCAAGACTATGTACGCGAGACATTTTAAGTAAAACAAAAGCTCGCAAAAGTCTGCCCGATGTATCCGCGCAGAACTTTTACGAGTTTATAATTTAAAAGAAGTGAACCTAGGAATGCCTGGACGTAGCATTGCGAATTTACTACCGATGTACCCTTAATAAGTCGACTAGCTATGTACGCATTTTCAGCTGGAACACCCTCATACCATAGTGAGTTTACCGACCAACAGTAGGTAGGCTGCGTAGTTCATCCACACATACTTACGCGGCCGCCCTTGCAGTGTGTGTTTTCATATTTCTAAAGTCGCTGAAATAGCTCATGTTAACGGCCGATAGCTCGGGTCCATTAGTGTCTATAATTTTAACTTCAAGTCTGAGCCAGCAACAGTAATCACCCTTATAAAGTTGAGGTCGTGATGATGCGTTTTCCGGTGCAGATCGTCGCGGGCTCTGTGTATGCCAGGCCCTTCACCCCGGAGAAAGTATGCGCTCCGAGCCTAGGGTCACTCACATCTCCCGGGATTGCAATGCTGTGGACACGCTCTCTGGTTATTAGATATTAAAAATAATACAAATATATACATTTTTTAAACAATATTAGAGACTTATTTCAAATACAAAGTTTTAAAGTAGAATTTATTACGTTCAGCGCTTCAAAAACTTTAAATGTATAAGTGTTTCAAAGCTTTTCAGATTTAAATAATGATATTTTTACTTTAAAATTCAATGTTTTAAAAAAAGATTTTTTTTGTGTGTTTTCAAGTGCCTGCCTTAGATTCAACCATCTTTGACTTGTCGAAGGAAGAATGGATTGAATGTTTCAAAAGCTGCTTTAGGTGGATGGAAATATGCATAAAGAATAATGGAAACCATTTTGGAAAAATATTACATTAATTATAAAAAAATATGTTGTTTAGTTTTGGCGTGTTTCAAAACTCATATGATGACGCTCTTACTCTAGCCATCGAGATGATACCAGGCACTGAGCAAATAATGTCAGAAAATTAGGCAAAAAAGTAAGATTCAACTAATTTATTATATTGTATTTATGTAATAATAAATATATAAGTAACAATGTATTTATGGATTGTGAATTATGTAGATAATGTATAATATTATTAAGTAATGACAATGTTAAGTGCTCCGAGTGTGCCAAAAACAAATAAAGTATTGAGTATTGAGTATTGAACGAATCTTTAATTTACTTACACAATCAAAAGCTCATACCATGAACTCAATTGGAACCACTCCACGCATTTCTGTATCCCGAATTTCAAGGCTAGTGCAGGAAGAAAGCTCGGAAAGCGACAGTGGAATGCCCGCGACGCTGCGCCGGTTACTTGCTCCCGCTTCGACCAGCTCCTAAGCTTTCCCCTTAAATAAGTACTGGAAGACTTGAAATTATGAATACAATACCTGAAGAGATATCTGTTATAATATCAAAGGCCATTTCGTATATAATGCCACATCCATAGAATCTACAAGACAGTTTTAAGTTTAGTTATACGTATTAGTTCACGTGAATCGCTTGACTCGGATTTAATCAAAGCTTTCAGGCAGTTGCTTTCGGATTTTTTTGACTAGTTGGTATATTTCCGAAGAACTCCGATTGCATTACGTTGCACTATGTTGCAAACGTGGCTTAAATGCATGCTCTTTCACCCGATAAAATCCTTCAGAACACAGCGAGAGATCCTGGCAGGCGTATGGTGATATAAAGTGAAACCAATGTCGCCAAACCAACGAAAAGAATTCAGAATGACACCCAGAATATTTTTTTTCATTTGCGTAAAATTATCTGTGTTACTAATAGTAAGCTTTCAAAAAAAATTTTTTTTTGATAAGTTAAATTCATAATACTTATTTACAGTTTTAACCAAAAAAACTTAAAAGCTCATAGTTCAGTATGAAATTGATTGATATAAGAACCCTTAGGTTGGTTTAATGTAGTTTCATGGTGTAAACAATTATTTGAAAGGAATAAGTTATTAAATATGCATTACATGTGACGTTTTGTATTAGTAGGATATAGGTATTCTATTGTTTGAGTGGTAGATTTTTCAAAAAAAAAAATCACAGTCTAGACGTGAAAATTAAAAATGACATTTATTATTATAGATATGCTGTGAAAGAGCTCAGGATTTAACCATGTGGTATAATAACTAAGTAATTTTTGGAATTTTTTAAACATATTTAGCGGTTAATTATAAAAATTTTCGTAGTAGGTAAGAACATATTGAAATTACAAATAAAGATATTAACTATATTTTATGTATAGTTTTAAAAATTAGTTATAGTATTTTTTTAATTTTTAGTTTACGTTTTCTCACTGGGATATATTTTTGTTAATGCATTACATTTCTAAACCACACAACGCTGACGGAGAAGATAATTGTATTTTATACCTAATATTCTATTATTCTAATCTATATGTATACATTTAAATGTTTCAAAAATAAATAAATATTATTATGATTATGAAGAATGTTAAATAATTGCCGCATCTATCACAGGATATGTTCTTCACTCATCCTTGGTCACTCCTGTAGAAAGCGACACGGGTCACATCTATCATCCTAAGACTTTCACCCATAAATGACCATACGGGTCACTGCTCATCAATAGATAAGTGCTATTTCAACTGATGACATATTTTATTGAGGGCGATGTATTTAGTTGTAAAACAATTCTTTGACTTCTGTATTTTTTGTTGTTTTTATTTTATGTTGACTGACCGTTTAGCCGAGTGGTTAGGGACTCTAACTGCAGAGCCGAGGGTCGCAGGTTCGATTCTCGCCCATGACAAATATTTGTGTGCATGAACATGTTTATCTGCTCCGTGTCTAGGTGTAAAAAAGGTCTATATACGTATATTATAAAAAGAATATTTAAGATGTATATCAGTAGTCTAGTACCCCATAACACAAGTATAATACTCGCTTACTTTGGGACTAGATGGCGCTGTGTGGGATGTCCCATGTATTATTATTATTTATCATTATTCTAAAAATAAAAAATTAATACCGAATTCCAAGGAGAACTGATATTCGTTAGATGCAACAATACAAGGATTTAAAACAAAATAACCAACATGCTATGGCAGGACAATATCAATTGTAATGCAGATCTCTTCCTATTACGTGTACAAAGTAATTAAAAATGATTGGATTTAATAGCTTTTACGTGATAAATGCATATTAGATTGATCATTACTATGCCTTCGAAGGATGATACCGATTATATTGTTTATGGTAAGGGAAATACAACT
Organism: Luffia ferchaultella; assembly: GCA_949709985.1. Lineage (NCBI taxonomy): Eukaryota > Metazoa > Arthropoda > Insecta > Lepidoptera > Psychidae > Luffia > Luffia ferchaultella. The sequence goes on along the minus strand of OX453261.1, from coordinate 12,917,101 downwards.
ACAGGAAATGAACTATGAATTACGAATCAATTGACGTGTCATTGACTAATGTCAATAGGATCGGGGAATGAACAAGTCTGACGTAGTTACATGTACACGCAAAAGCTTTCAGGAAGGTGAAGGCTTTTATGAATGAAGTGAATATTTCTTTCAAAACGGTAAAAATACTTTCAGGAAGTAAAGGCTTCTTTTAGAAAAGTAATTACCATACGTTCTTGACTATTCGCGATAATATGTAGAACATAAATTTTGAATTCATAAAATTTATAATGTCTTCAGATGTAAACGTTGACTGACCGATGGGCCGAGTGGTCAGGGACCTTAAATGAGGAACCAAGGGTCGCCGGTTCGATTCCTGCCAGTGACAAATATGTGCATGAACATGTCTATTTGTTCCGATATATAGATATATATTATAAAGAATATATGAGTATGCATATCAGCTGTCTGGCACCCATGATACAAGCTTCGCTTAGTTTGGGACTAGATGGCGCTGTGTGGGATGTCCCAGGTATTATTATTACTATTATTTACGTTTTTACTGGGAAATAAAAATTCGAAAAGTTCAGTCACAAAAATTTCTGGATTTTAGGTAATTTTGAGTTTAAGTAAGTTTGAGTTTTAATATGACTGTACTGGACATATAAGCTTTTGATTCGTAAAAACCATCATAGATAAAAGAGGCTTAGAAACATTGATTTTTTTTTTTAAATACGAATCATTCTCGTCAAAAATAGATTTTTGCTGGAAGGCATTGAATTTTTTTTTTGCTCTATGGATATTTCAACCGACTTACACTTCTCCCGGCGGGTTGCATGCGATAGCGATGGATAAATACCTAAGTTAGGCACCTTTGAATGATACCCTTAAAAAGCTTTTTTAATACTTAGGTACCGAAGGATTTTAGATTTAGACAAAAAAATACATTGGCCGGATCATGTAAAGATTGTATTTAATTAATGGAATTTAATCAGTTATTGAGAAGTATGAATTGACCCCAATCTTAAGGGGGTAGACTCTTCATACAAAAAAGAGGGTTCGGCCCGTGTCTAATCGTCGTTGTATTACTGTATCAATATTTACAGAAAAAATATATGTAATAGAAGAAATACTGTCACGGTAGGGTTTTTTTTGATATCTTGTTTAGTTGTTTTAGAATAAATTCCTGAAAAACATGAATTCCGTCGGTTTTTCGTTTTAAAAATAAAGAGCCATAAATTCGATATTAACGCGAATTAAAAAAAAAACACAATGTACCGCCCTAGGGACATCCTTCCTTAATGACTCTGCAAATTTTGGTTTCGATTCATACACATTTCAGGGGTGGAAACAGTCAAGGCCGCAAGCTGTTTCGATGGGTATTTAATAGGTATTTTAGGGAATTCGCTCTTATCATCTCTGTCACTCAGGAACAGGTGGGGAAAAGAGATTCAAACGGAGATAACGATGCTAATTCGAAGCCTCAGAGAGAAAGACTATCCCCTTAACAATCGATAAATACGTCATAATTACTGTAATGTTCGAAGGTGATTCACGGTCACAATGATGGGAAAAATATTACGTGACATCACACAGGAAGTCAGCAGAATCAGCAATGATGGCGATTTTATAATCTAGAAACAATATACTCTGACTATAAATTATATAATATAAAAGGTTTATTGAGTATTACTGTTTTTATGCTATGAATTACCTATAGAAATTTCGGCTGTATACTTTTCAGGGTTGGCATTAGTTGGTATTAGTGTTAGTTAGAGAGCCTAAATGCGGAGCCAAGGGTCACGGGTTCGCTACACGTCATCATCATCAGCCCATTTTACCCCACTGCAGGGGCTTAGGCCTCCCTTAGGGTGAGAAGGGGGTTTGGAGCTTAAATCCACCACGCTACTCCACTGCGGGTTGGGGATTGTAACGACCGCCATCTATGAACAGCGTTCGGGACCGACTGCTTAACGTGCTCTCCGAGGCACGGAGTCAGTGATAGTTAATGTACTTAAGTCAGAAAAACTCATTAGTACACGCCCGGATTCGACCCATGGCCCTATGGCCTTATAAATTTGAGACAGGTTCGTTACGCTCTGGGCTATCACTACTCACACATACATATCTAAATATATTCTAGACGCTACACGTCCTGGACAAATATTGTTGTCCATGAAAATGTGTATTTGTTCTGTGTCTGGGTGTAAAGGTATTTTATATGTGTATATTAAGTATAAGAATATTTAAGTATATGTTTCAGTTATCCGGTACCTCCGAAACCCACAATACAAGCTTTGCTTAGTTCGATGCTAAATGGCGCTGTGTCGGTTGTCGCAGATGTTGTTAAGCTACAATATAGGTTTATGAAAACTCGTTCTATTCCCAAAAAAACAGTATAAATGTATAAATAGTAAAATACATGTAAAAATGAACCACGATGATTTATCTAAAAGTAAACCTTTCATTAAAATCGGTTTAGTGATTTTTAAGTTAAGTTTTAAATTGAGCAGCCAGAAATTTTGAATATGTTTTGGTTCAGAGATGACTAAATGAAATTGAAAAATTGGTTCACCCTGCAGGCCATCCTTGAAATTTCCCGCTATTTTCGAGATTATTCGAGCTCGAAAATATCCTATTAGAAAGCTATTGATCTTGAAAGCTATTGCTCAAGCTCAAAATATCGATGTTCATATTTTTTTAAGCTCTTCGAGCTCACAATATTTATTTTCTGAGCTCTCCAAGCCCAAAAATAGAATTTCTATAAATTTAGAGTTGTTCCAGCTCAAAAACCAGGGACATATTCACACAAAACGTTATTTTGGAAATTTTTGAACTGCGATATCTTTTGAAGGCTTCGTTTGATTTCAATGCAATTTACGGCATTCTATGCAATTTTATAAGCATAAATTTTTTGTATAAAGCCTAAAATCGATTGGTCGTAAAATCTCAAATTTATGTTAAAAAAAAACACTTTTTAGGAAAGTCATAAACTGCGATATTTTTTGAACGCGTCGTTCGATTTTCATTTTTTTGGCGGCATTAAACGCAGTCTTTTATGCACAAAAAACGTATAGAAAATTTTAAGTAGATCGATTGGAAAATCTTAAAGTTATCTAAAAGAAACGTTAAATTTTTTTTATTTTGTTTTTTGAATATTTTTGAAACAGCTCGACCGATTGACTTCAAAATGTAATCAGATCGAAGTCTCGATAAACCCTTTCGAACGCCGCTCGCTCGATAAACCCATCTTGGGTCTTATTCGGTTGACCCGTTCTCAAGATATCGTACGACAAAAAGAAGTTACATATATACACACATCCACACACACACACAAACATACGGACGTCCAGCCGGAAATAGTAAGAATGGCTTCCCAGAACCTCAAAACGTGGAAATGTGTTGATAACTCGATTTTCGAAAATCGGACCCAAACGAATTACTTCCCTTGGACAGCGGGAAGTTAAAAAAAATTATGATAAAAAATCTTCATTCCCTACAATATCTTCCATGAGCAAGTCATGGACGTTCATAGAGATACCGCGTTGTGACAACATAAATGTCACCAAAAAATATACGCACATACGAAATATACACCAGTTGATGTTTTGAAATATTCGTTGTGTAGTAGAATTTTTTGTGAGCCACATGTGAAATTCGTACTGGAATAGTACATTATGATGCAAGTACGGTAAGCTGCATATTATAGTCGAGATGTTTATAGGTACGAGGCGACGCCGAGTGCTTATAATAAACCGATGACTATAAAAGCCAGCTTACTGAGTACGAGCATCATACAACGTTTTTCAATACATTTGCGATTAAAATTAGGAAGGTAGGTGCTTCAAATGTAATAATGGCGGGAGCTAAGGGCGTGAAGTTGCTTTTCACGATTTACGCATAAGTTCCAAACAGAATGCTCGTTTGTTATTGGTGTAAAGTAAAAAGACCTAGTACTGTAAAATACAGCATTACAATATAAGTTTCGATGTCATAAAGACCGTATTGATAGCAAATGTATTGAAAAAGTAATAAAAGATTGTGAAATTATATTTCATGCCTAATCCAAGAAAACGTTTGTTTAAAACGACGACCGCCTAGTAGGCAGCAACCCTGCCTGCGAAGCTGGAGGTCCCGGGTTCGAATTCCAGGTCGGGTCAGTATTTATATGATGAATATTAATACTGGCACCGGGTTTTGGTAGTTATATGTATGTGGTGTCTTCGCTTGGTACCCAAAATACAAGCTAATGCTTAGTTTGGGACCTAGGCGTTGTTGTGATTGTGTGTGTTATTATTATTATTATTATTATAAAACAATGATATTGCGTATGTCCAAATGAGTCTAATATTTTGTTCACGTTTTATGATTATTACTCTATCTAAGGTACAGTAACAGTTTCATGATGGATACCTATTACAAATTTTGTATCTTCAAAACTCGAAAACGTTTTGCTTCCGAAATCTCGTAGATATGTTGTTTTAATGCAATACGGAATATTCGTTAGGTAAGTGAATTCTCGCGCTTGACCAGTTTTTTTTTAGGTTATTTACCATGAGCGCGGGAACCGAACTACGCCCGTGGGAATTTTCACAAGAATATTTCGTGTTTTGTAAATTTTTACAATGCGCTATTTTATCTTTATACGTTATATAATACTCTGATAACGGAACGTGACCTGATTGTTAGTACGATAAACAATATTAAGACATAAGTATTGCGAAATATTAAAAACTAAAAAGTGGTTTGTTTCATGTATACATAATCGGTACCTAATATAAACGCGAAAAGAATGTTCATTTGTTAATTAGTTTGTCCTTTCTTTGCGTCGTACAGTTCCAATCAAAGTTTATGAACATAGGCACAAGTCGCGTCGCAGTAACCAGTTTTAGGTGTAGCGGGACGCAGTGGAGCGAGGGGCATAGACTGAACCTGCGCAAGCACGCATTTAGCGTTGTATTCAGATCCGCCATAAACTTTGATTGGAACGGGGGAACGAAACGTTGAAAAAAAAATTTCTTAATCCTTCATTTATCAGTTCATCCGCCGCACGTACACTGCTAGACAAAGGCCTCCCTATAGATCTCCATAACACAGTCTTGGCTCACCCATAACCAATGGGGACCCGCCACCTATACCAGTTCATCATTTTGCCCGGCTATAATGGGAGCACTTTTACCCTACGACATTCCGTACCTGTTTGCAACTCGAGAACTTTTCTTGACCAGTAGTTATTGATTCCGGAAGCGATATGGTGTGTCCATTACAATTTCAACTTACTGATTCTATAAGTCAATCACTACAGTTTCAACATTACATCCCTCATAGAAACTGCAAGCACAGATCTTTCCAAAGCACGTTGAGCGATTTTGAAATGATTGTGGAAGCAAACATTTAATCGACCGATTGGCCGCGTGGTTAGAGACCCTAACTGCAGTACCAAAGGTACGGGGTTCGATCGCCGTCCGGGAGAAATATTTGTGAGCGTGAAGATGTCTATTTATTCCGTGCTTGGGTGTAGAATATTTATCTATGTATATATAATAAATTCTGTAAATATTTGAAAAAGTAGAAAACGTATGAAATGTATAAATATATGTATATATTATAAAGAATATTTAATTATGTATATCGATTGTTTAGTACCCATAATACATGGCTAATATTTGCTTACTTTTACTGCACTGCACTGGTTAGCTGGCGCTGTGTGGGATGTCCTATGTATTATAATTATGTATTCCTACATTTACGGACCACGCCTAATTTCCGTAAGTCATCATGGTTAACACGCACTGTTCAAAGACTGTTTTGTACGCACTGAGTTATATATACAGGTTGAGGTTTTATTGACCAGTCAAATTTTAATATAATGACTTTTGATAAAAATCCGTTGGTCGTCTTGTTCCTTTTTAGTGTTGTTCAATAGGAAAATATTCAGTTAAGACTACGTAAACCTTTCCCAAAACTACCGATATACTAGTCGCTCTTCACGAGGGCACCAGTGCACGTGCACGCGTCCCGTCCACATGCCTCATGCCCCGCCCTTTCGCTCTATGTAAGTAGAAGGTTGCAAATTTTTGTTAAAAAATATTTAGGATATAATTATTGATTATAAATATTTGACCTATATTTTTATTTACGTAATGAGGTCTATTGGTGATACCTAACAACTAGAAAAATTTTGGCTGGTTACTAAAATCTCATCCTGTATATGGCTTCTCTAATACTGCCTAACCAAGTAGATTCTTCGGTTAATCTTTCTTTGAAGTTGTACTTATCGAATCGGGCACTTTGTCTCAGGTGGGTAAATGCATACGTCAAAAATTCAATTCTAAAATCACCAGCAACCATTGGAGAGTACAACCAGGACGTTTGACATAATTTTCGTTGTATTAATGTTCATTTTCAAGCACACTCGTTGGGAAACGTTACTAAGGTATCTAAGCATGGCGCCGTGATCCTCCAGCCATTCTGCCAAGGCAATGTCGTCGGGAAACCGAAGGTGATGATGCTGTCACTAATAATGTTGATACTGTGGTGAAGAGTTTGAAGTAGAGATCTCGTCTGCCTCTCTTGCACCTTTCTACAATTAGATCGGTTTCGTGCTTTTGGCCTAGGATTGAAGACTTACACGGTGGCTTTATCATATAAACATCACTTCATTCTTCTTCACTTCATCAGCCCATTTTTACCCCACTGCAGGGGCTCAGGCCTCCCCCGGGGTGAGGAGGGGGCTTGGAGCTTAAATCCACGACGCTGCTCCACTGCGGGTTGGGGACTGTAACGACCGCCATCTATTGACAGCGTTCGGGACCGACTGCTTAACGTGCCCGCCGAAGCACGGAGTCAGTGATAAACATCACAACCCTTCTATATCATTGAATCGTCGATTTGATATCGCTGCATGAATCGACTAGAGCATCGCTCAGGTTTTTTAGAAGCGAAAGTCATGGCTACAAACACATAAATATGGCGGCCGATTATACTCCTGGAACTTATGTTATTATATAACCTAACGGAGCGTATAGATGTTGTTAATAGTATTAAAGCCTTTACGGAATCCGGTTTGTCCTAATAATAATAATATTACCACCATAGACTCACCACACCATAGCTCCGTGCTTCCGCCAAAACCCCATTCTACCATTTTCAGAAGCTCTGTCTAAACTTCGTGCCCATCTAGCGCCTTGTTATTCTTAAGTTATTTGAGGGCCATCCTAATCTCGTATAGGCTGACTGATTGGTTATAAGTCGACAGGGGGCGCAGCAGTATATATGTTTCTTCAGAATGGATTTTTCAGCTTGGATCAGTCCATAAATACCCTACTGGTGGGCTCAGACCTATGCTTATCTTTAAAAAAGATTTTGAAAAATAATAAATTGTTAAGAACTCACAACGAAAAAAACGTTAAAAACTATTTAAACTATTTATTTCCCTTGAAAAGAGTGAAATAGGTAAATAACAATACTTTTACCTCGTGGTCTTACAATACCATAGATCGCTTAATTTTATTTTGAATAACCGTCATGCCTCATTATGAGGGACTGATCGTAGACGGTTATTCAAAATTATTAAAAAATTAATTCAAATTTAATTTATTTATATTAAATTATCTCATTAATTTAGTCTTTTAGGAAGACTACCTTTTTAATATTTTTGTACTAAACGTTTATTTTTGCCATAGATATTTTTAATTTCCTAATTTTATTTTCAGAATTTTCTAGAGAATCAATGTTCTGGAACGTCCCTTTAGAGGTCGCAGCACAAATATATCCACGCGTGCAGAAAGTTAATTGTTATATTAATTTAATATGTGTTTTAATGTTATGTAATAACAAAAATACAACCATAATTACATGATAATAATATTACCTGCAATTATATTGTCACAAAAATATTGTCAACCCTATAGGGTTAAAAAATATATAGGTAAAACGTGGTATGGTTCATCAACACCCAAATCCGCATTTGCATGCGACTCGCGCCCCACCGTCCTACCACGCGGCGCACTTTCACTTTCCGTTCAGTAGGGCATGGCGTATGCGATGACACAGACCTAGCTGCAGTTTAATGAATACACGAACTTGAATGTTATTACTTAGACAACAAGGATGAAATCACAATGAAAAAGTTTGTGGTTTAGAACCGATTCCACATTTGAAATTCAAAACCGAAAGAATTTTAATGCGTTAGCTTTTGCAAGTTATTTTCGTTTGTATTGTAGTGTAAATAAGTACGATTTTGGTTTGTACGATATGTATATTTAAGTCGATTTACAATGGAAATGTTAGATGGCTGTTCCGCCAAGAGAGATTCGGAGCCTTATGACGTTCCACGTTTAGGAACGTTATGAAATCGAATTGACACGGCCCCATTTATGGAACGCTCCAAGATTGTTCTAGAGTTTTCTAATATTTGTATGCCAAATTAGGATGACAGTTATATAACACGACTTCCTAGGGATACAATTGCTATTACCTTTGTAACAAAATCACAGATCTTGTGAACGACAGAAATATGTTTCCTTGTCTCAGGAAAACATGATTGAAAATCGAACGTTTTCCGAATGTTTTTAATTGTATTCTTATACAGAGATCATGATTCCTCGTTTATGGCTGAAACTTTTGGAAAATTTACTATTTTCGATGCGAAAATCGTAAAAATCATGTTTTTCGTAGTCACGCGAGTAATTCGGATAGCAAAGATCCTTGTGAATTCTTTGTAATTTTTTATTAATTTATTAAGATTTTGCTATATAAAGCACTTGTCTGATTTTGAAAATGTTATATTACTTAAATAAATACCAAAAAAAACTCGATACGATAACCAAATCTTTTAGTTTGTATCGAAATGAAAATGGATTCAATTAAAAAAAAAATGCAAAGCTGTCAAAATTTCATTTTGTCTTTTTCTTGCAAAAGAAAGTTTTATCAGTGTTTTAAATTATCCTACTGTGATGTCATAATTCACTATGGCCTTCTCTGTCTAATTTTTTTGAGCTCAGTACAGTACATTCAAGCCCAAATAGATGTTACTAATCAAAAATATGTTAAATAGGTCTTTTGATACTTTATACATTAATGACAGAATAGAAAGAAAACAGAATTGATAAAATTTTCACATCTGTGATATTTTCACGATATGCATTGTTCTTTGCGTGTGAGATACTTTAGTTTTTGCTGTCCTGCACCTAAAAGTAGCAGCGTTATAATACGTAGTATTTATCCTATGTGTCGAATCCATTTAAATGCGAGGTTTTCATTAAAATCGCTTTAGTGTTATTGTACGTTCAAAATAATAATGTCTACATCACAATGCAAGGTCTTGGCTTGGCCCCAAACTAAGCATTAGCTTATGTTTTTGGGTACCAAGAGAAGACACCAAGACCCGGTACCAGTATCGATATTCATCATACAAATACTGACCCGACCTGGGATTCGAACCCGGGACCTCCAGCTTCGTAGGCAGGGTCGCTACCCACTAGGCTAAGCGGTCGTCGTGAATGATGATGATGATGATGATGAAATGACTAAATAATCGATTAGGTACACTTTCCCAATAATACCTAAGTACTTATTAATAGTAACTGTGTTTTATGCACTTATCTATCTAAACATGGCTGACCGATTGGTAGTAGAACCAAAGGTCGCGGGTTGGATTCCCGCCCGGGATAAATGTTTGTGTGCATGAACATGTCCATTTGTTCCATTCCTGGGTTTAAAATATCTGAATATGTATATATTATAAAAATATTTAAGTATGTATATCAGTTGTCTAGTACCTGTAATACAAGCTTTGCTTGGTTTTGCGATTAGATGGCGCTGTGTGGAATGTCTCGGGTATTATTATTTATGATATTTTGTATTGTATTCAAACGCTGCGCGGGATCACAAAGTATACGGGACCTTAGAGCACGTTACGCCTTGGCAATTTTTTTATCCTACACATACCGGTACATTAAAAGAAACAAAGAAAAAAGTGACATGAAATGCAGTGAAAAGACTGGTCGGTCATTTCACTTTTTTTTTAAACTTTTTTATACTTATTGTGGATTTAAGCTTCAAGCCCCCCTCTTCACCCTGGGGGAGGCCTAAGCCCTTGCAGGGGGGTAAAAATGGGCTATATTTATATATTTATATATATATATATATATATAATCATAAAACAAAAAAGTTTATTTGTTTTAATTTCCACTAATACAGTTTTATAGAGTTTCGAAGTTGAGTTTGCGTTCTTGTTTTCTTGACTCTATTAGATTTTTTTTGGTTACTCGTAACGAATGCCTATGTATTGAATGAATAATTTTAAACGAAATGGATCTCCTCCTAACGTTAAGATCAATTACGGTGTACACAAACCTGAAGTAACACTTTTTTTTTTAAATCACTTTAAGCATCGATATCAGAAAAAATGGTTTGTTTCTATTTAGAACATAATCAACTAGTGTACAATGCATGTTTTACGATTACAAGATGTCAGTTGTATATTTCAAAATTTGTTATTAATTTTTTTCAGTCACTTCCTCTGAACTTCATCATCATCATCATCATCAGCCCACTCTTACCTCACTGCAGGGGCTTAGGCCTCCCCCAGGGTGAGGAGGGGGGCTTGGAGCTTAAGTCCACCACGCTGCTCCACTGCGGGTTGGGAAGTGTAACGACCGCCATCTGAACTTACAAAGTTGAAATTTTTCATACGTATGTAGTTTTTGATAATTTAACAATCTGCGAACCAGATCCCGTTGATGCATACAGGATCGACTCCTCACTAGGGACATCCTCAACGGCTAATCAAATTCAGTTAAAACTTTAAAGATATGTGTGATTTTTACGTCATTCGATAATTATGGTACCATCGAACTGATCTGATGGTGAAGGTCAAGGACAAAACCCTTCGATAGCTGGTATTATACCCACAGTGGTGCTCTCGTCCAGGCTAAGTAAGGTAAGGGGTTATGGCCATGGGAAAACCATGTCGCGCGCGTAATCAGCTACTTAAGCTCAGGATGGCATGCTTAGGTACTGAGAAGGTGGAAACCTAGAATTAGCAGTGCATATGCATGCCATTAACTTACCAACCTCAGGGTCCGAAACACATATACATAGTGACCCTAACTGCGGAACCAAGGGTCGCGGGTTCGATTCCCGCCCGGAACAAGTAGTACATGTTGTTTGTTCCGTGTCTGAGTGTAAAAGTATCTATATATGTATATATTACGAAGATTATTTATATATGGAAATCAGTTGTCTGTTGCCCTTAATGCAATCTTTGCTTAGTTTGGGACTAGATGGCGCTGTGTGCAATGTCCTAGGTATTATTATTATATACCTACAGAAACATTTAAATATTAATACTAATAAAAAATATATTTTATTTCTAGAAAGTCAAAAATAAAAAGAAACGTTTTTCTAAACACAGTTTTATTCAAAAAAATGAACTAAAAATTAAAAAAAATATCAATAATGAAAACTCAAAAGTATAGCTATTAAAGTACGAGAAATATATTTAAGACCTTAGGGTGCCAAACGTTATAATTAAGTAATATTAAAGCTTACTATTAGTAATATAGCCTCAAGCTTTTAAAATATATATTTAACATTTTAATACCTATACATTTGAACTTTAGACAATGGTAATTATTTGAAAATTTTTAGTTCATTGTTAGGGTTCTGAATATCAAAAGGAAAAAACGGAACCCTTATAGGATCACTATGTTGTCCGTCTGTCTGTATGTCAAGACCCTTTTTTTCAGGAACGCGTGGAGGTATCAAGCTGAAATTCATATAAAATACTCAGGTCTATTGTCCCTTGGAGCTGTGAAAAAATCAAACTTCTAAGCCAACGCAATCAAAGGATACAGCCGTTTATGGTGCAAATTTTCTAACCCATAGGGTACTTCCCTTAAACTCAGAATCTTCAAATTTGGTACGAAGCAACGTCTTATAACACAGATAAAGGAAAAATTGCGAAAAGCATAAATTTTTAGTTACATCATATAATAAAATATTTTAAATAATTTTAAACTTACTACCCCTTTCCTCATGAACGCGTAGAGATATTAAATTGAAATTCATATAAATACTCAGGTTTATAATACGTTTAAGCTGTAACAAAATCAAACTTAATTTTATTTATATACCTACAGGTTTGGACGGAACCCTCGGTGCACCAGTCCGACTCGCACTTGACCGGTTTTTTTTAATTAAAAGCTTGTCTTTAAAAAGGTTTTTACACATTTTTTTTAATATGAAAAATAAAACTAATATTTGTATATACCTCGTATGAGTTTTCTATAATATTTGTATATTACGATGTTCAAATTTTTACTTTTAAAAAGTTAACGGTAAAATATCCGTTTACCTTGACGATACTGGCATAATTTTTTTTTGTGTTAAAATCGTGTCCCACTTAATGATGAGTCAAGCAAAGAGAGGTCCGTTTTAAAATTAGCTCCCGGACGTGGGTAAAACCGCGAGTGGAAATTTCACTTTCTTTAAGATATGTATACAAAAAAAAAATAATAATTTTAAAAATCCACAACGATTAAGTGAAATATAATTAAAAAAATGGTTTTCTAAAAAGAGTAAAATAATTAACTGGCCAATTAGCCGAGTGATCAGAGACTAACCACTAGAGACTGTTTGAAAAGTAACCTCTACCAAATCAAATTGTTCTTGATTCGCTATTATTACACAATTACGAAATGGAAGCAAAACAAAATCCATAAAAATGTCCAAATAAAAAAAAAATTTGAACACTCTATCTTAAACTTTTCGTCAGAACGCCTAGCCTAAGGAGGAAATGTGGATATAATTATTGTTACCAATCGAACTATTTTCTTATCTAAGTCATGAACAAGTTACTTAAAGATAAATTAGAAAGCTCATATTTACTAACTAACTAGTAGAATAAAATAGCGAGTGTTGATTTTTTGATTTTTTTAACTGGTTTGATTTCCTCTTCAGGTAGGCTTTTAGAAAAATATGTGAATGCAGTTTAGTTTCTTTTTAAAAATAAAGCAATGTTTCCTTGCAGTAAAATAATCTATCTTAATAATTTAAAGTCGTTTCCTTTGAAGGCCCAATAATTTTTTTTCTGTATATATATATATAAAGAATATTTAGATATGTATATCATTTGTCGAGTATCCATTATACAAGCATAATACTTGCTTACTTTGGGACTATATGGCGCTATGTGGGATGTCCCAGGTGTTACTATTATTACAGACTTAAAACAAAATTTAAGATGTTAGTTGACCGTCGTGCGTTGCCCCTAAACTGCATAGATAGATAAATAATAGAGATATTATCGTAGGCACGCACCATCACTGTTAGTCCAGTGAAAACCGATGAAATTCTCGCAATTTTACAGCAAATGTATAATCCACGCGGGCGAAGCCACGAGCGGAAAGTTAGTAAGGTAGCGTAGGGTGGATACTGCGCGCGGTTGTTTTCATAGTTTCAAATGCAATTTATAAGACAAACTATATACGACATAACATATTCGTAGGTGCGGGTGTGTGCGGTGGGTAGGACGAGATATCTGTAATTATACATTCAAGGAATTGTATATGGATGCATCATCGTTTAAACATAATTCCACACAGGTCCGACCTAAGGCAACCAGAAGAAGATTGCAATGTCAGTTTCAAGAATAGAATGAACTGGAGTCATCAGCTGTTTCATTCACGCCCCGGCAAATCGTACAACAAGACTGTGGTAAACATCTTATATAGATACGTACAATAATGAAATAAGATTTGCTCTAGAATAATTATTGTGAACTTCCAACCAAAGCCTTTTACCTCCCTGGGCGATTAACCCTACCATATATCCTATTCCTTTATCCTGGCTTGGAACCGGCACTAGAATAGAATGAATTAAACTACAGACATAATTTCTAATACGTGATGACTATACAGAGCCGGAAAAATAATTACACAGTGGATGGCTCAACAAAAAACATGGGTAGGCCTAAAAAGAGTTACTAGTAAAAGAAATTGAGTAAGGGAGTCTTAAAGAGGATCAGAACTCAGGAAAAGATGAGGATATCTGAAAGAAAATTGTATAGAAGTTCAATGTCCTTGTAGTGCCGAACGAAAAAAAAAATGTGTTGATGTAGTTAAAACTTACCCAAAGCAATTTTTCTCCAAATCCATACGATGCCAAAGTAAGAAATCTAAAAATAAAAACACACACATATATATATATAGCCTTAAGTAGCTTTTAGGGCAAACACTAGTATAGGAGTACCAAGCTGCATAAGCGGCGGATATATTGACTTAGGGTATAGTCTATGGTTTTTAAAATCATTAAAAAAAAACTTAAGCTATCTAATATATAGAAACAAATATATTGCTGTTAACCGCTGATTATTTTAGTTTTTGTTCTTCGGTTCCGATCACCTGATGTCAAAGAAGAGTTCAGTAGAATAAGCCTTTTTCAAACAAAATTAAACATCCAGATCGGTCCAGGCACCACATAAGTATGCCTACATCCTAACTACTATTATAAATGCGAAAGTGAGTTTGTTTGTTTGTTCGTTACGCTTTCATGCCTTAACTACTCAATCGACCATCATAAAGTTTTACACACAACTTGTCAGGAGTATAGAAAAGGACATAGGATATTTTTCATTCAGAAAAAAATTATATTCTCGAGGGATAGAAAAATAACTTTTAGACAGTCGTCTGGCATAACAACTCGGCTTACTGATGAGGGGGAGGGTGGTGAGGGGAAAGGGGCAAGGAAGGTGGAAGGGTTAGGGTGGTTAGCTATAGGATATATGTGTGAAAGGGTAATACGAGTGCGAATACGAGAGCGTAACGTTTCTCCGCGCGGGTAAAGCTGCGGGCGGAAACTAGTAACAAATAAAAAACAATCTAATTACGAATCTCCTCCTTTTATGAAAGTCGGTAAAAATGAAACGACTTTGGTTCATTTGCTTGTTCTTTATAATTTTATGCTTCAGTGATTACAGATTTGGCTGAAAATTTGCATAGAATTTAATTAGGATTTTAATATTTTTATTTTTGTTATTGTGTGATATTTGCGCCATTACTGCAGTGTTTTCTCATTATATTTGTATTTTTCCAAGTTGATTTTAGACAATGCGACTGGCAGATTCACAATTAACTTAAGTTTAATAAGATGCACTTGTTAATGTTACAAAAATCGATCTTGAATTCAATAATAACAGAGTAAACAAATTTGATAGCAGTCATTTAACATAGTCAGAAATGTCACTTCACAGTATAGAAACTGTCAAACGCAATTTCGCGAGAGTGAAGGCTAGCGCGGGGGCCTCGCGGACTAAAACCTGACTGAAACTTGCTCAATAAACACCAGCTAACTAGAAGAAGAGTGGTTAGACGGTAAGCGCAGAAGAGTGCTTCTAGTCAATTCGTAATTATTAATTAATTTTACTTTGTTTTGTACATAATAATTTCTGTATTACTATTTAAGTTAGAACGTCATTCGATGAGAAACATTTTGATGACATTAAGGTTTTTTTTGATTTTTTTTATATTTATTTATTTATTTATGTAATATCTTTTGTACATATGAACAGTTTATTATACTT
The DNA here is from genome assembly GCA_949709985.1 of Luffia ferchaultella. NCBI lineage: Eukaryota > Metazoa > Arthropoda > Insecta > Lepidoptera > Psychidae > Luffia > Luffia ferchaultella. The sequence continues at coordinate 12,901,536 of OX453261.1, read as the reverse complement.
TATCCCATTTTATCAAGAATATTCATTGTGTATATTATTATGTAATATGTGTATAATTGTTGTTCCATTAAGGTGGCCCAGCTTTACTCCTAAGCTGTTCTGGATTCGCAACGTCTCTCATTCTCTTTAGCATTTGATGTATTTTATTCTTATACACCTGATTGTGTTGAAACAAAACCAAAAGATTGGCGGATGCAAGTCGAAATTTACGGTTACCTCCATAAGTAACTAAATTCGGTATGAAAAATGTATTCCGATAATTTTATTTTTAACAATACCTATGTGATTTTGAGCAACTTATTACAGTATTTATGTTTTTCAAATAGTATAGTCAATTTGTAATAATTGTTTAACATTTTTTTTACATCATACAGTCCCCTGTGGAACACGCCACGTTTAGAGAAAAGTTTCATCATCATCATCATAATCAGCTCGTGTCTCTCCACTGCAGGATATAGGCCTCTCCCAAGGCTCGCCACCACATACGGTCCGCCGCCTTTCGCATCCAACTACGCCCGGTATGGTGCTTCAGGTCATCTGTCCATCTGGCCGGGGGGCGTCCAACCCTTCGCTTTCCGAGCTTTTAGAGAAAAGTTTACTTCAAACGAACGAACAAACAAAATATTAGGGCTTTGCGAAATGAAACTGCATTTTGTGCAGAAAGCAAGCAGCACTGCCCAGTTTTTTTGTTTGTTTTACCTTTGCGTTGGGAAGGCGGATTAAACTCTAAACAAGTTACACCCGTTAAACAACCGCTTGAAGCAGAATAAGGACGCGTGTCGTTAGTCCGAAAGCTCCTACGACTTCAACGGAGCGGCCAGGCGGCACACTAGGATATCGCCGGCGCGAAGTTGTCGGGTAACCCCTAAGGGTTACTCGAGGCGAAATAATGCCGGAGGCGCGGGCCCCCGGTTAAGATTTTCGTTATTATTATAACGTGGAATGACTTTAATTGGGATGGACCGAACACCTGGATAGGTGATGAAGGAGTAATGACGATTCCGGTTCAGAAGGGAAGTAATTCCTGAAGTGACTAAATGTAATTATTATAATAACAAATTGTAATATACAATTAAGTGGCTGTAAATGAATGAATAGAAGTTACGGAGTTACTGAGTGAATGTAATTTAAGAATAATTGTATAAATATATTTTATTTTTATTTTGTTAGTTATTTAGAAGGCGCTCGATCCTCTCTGGCTAATCCTAAAAGTAATAACACGAGTACACTGATAGGTAGAGAAAATTTTTATTATTTATTTTATTACAGTGAACCTTTGACTTTTAGTCTCGATTGTGAAGAAAATAAGCTCTGCAAAAGAAAGTGTAAATTTATAGAACCTAGTAATACAATGTAGTTTTCATCATAGTTTTTTTTAAATTATCTTTTACAATAATATCACAAAGATAAAATACTTCTAGTTCTAGCTTATTGTCTAAACGCTGTTATTTTCTATGAAATTTTTACAAAATTTTTACTTATATAAGTACATTTTATAAGTTAATCTATTACTCCCTAAATAATACAGTCTAGTTAGCTGTGATAGGTTTATTTCCATGTATGGCGACCTATGAAAAAAAAAAATTTTTCTCATTTTCACTACGTCGTTATGTAGCGGTTCATAGATTACACCTACTTTACAAATTTTTATCTATATATTGCCAAAAGTTTCAGAGAAAAACCACAGACAGACCGACGGATGAATGGACATGGCGAAACTATAAGGTTTCCTTTTTTGCCATTTGGCTACGGAACCCTAAAAAGAGCAAAATAAGTTTAACTATCATTTACGCGCCTTCGCAATATTGTAATTGTCAAATTTTATTTCTACCATAATACTCTTTCTTTCCTGGTTATTTCGAAAATGGTTTAGAGGATTAGGTATATACGCCAAATTTTACGTTCACTGAAGTATGTCTATGTTGTTCCTTCGAAAAGAACAAAAGTTGAACATTGTAAGCACTAGCAAAACCTTAATTACTGTTACATAACCGCGGGCGGTAGCGAATGTCGGCCAACTCGACCGTGTTGCGCAACACAGAGAAAGGTTACGCAACAAATCAGAGAAGGGGACGAGATGAGTTCTTGCAACATGCCAAAGATTAGGCTATATTGCGCAGAGGTTGCGTTTGAGTTAAGGTTTATTTTTTTATACCTAGAAGGTTGTATTCAGGAGTTTTGAAGACAATTTTTGCCTTTTCAAAAGTAACTAAAAACGTATTTATGTTTTATCTATATACCATATCATTAGCCCATTAATGATCCATTGCAGGGGCTTAGGCCTCCCCTAGGGATGAGAGGAATTGGAGCTTAATCTACCACGCCACTCAGTTGCGAGTTGGTGGATATCTATGTATATGCCTACAGAATATATAAATTTGTGTGTGATAAATAATAAATATCTAGGTATGTGTCTTTAATTTTTTTGGTCACGTATATTTTGTACAAATTAAATCAAATCAAATCAAAATAACTTTATTTCGTAGTTATGCAACATAATATTGAAATACGTCATAAGAGTGAATTTTATTACTTTGTGGAAGAACGTGACCACAAAGGCGCATTCAAAAATGCTGGTCCCTCTCAGAAGAATACGCAAGAAACTGAGGGACGCTCTTTTTAATAAAATTATTATTAGTAGTAGTAGTGCCTAATAAATATAAATAAATTTATATTAATTAATTTGTGTTAATACTATCTTTACAGGTCTTTCTATACTTCAAATTACTAACTTTTCAATCAACCAATAATTTACAGTTCGTAATGTAATTTCCTAATTTAATCATTAGTAGCTTAGCATGGTTTTCACGATTTGCATATCTGATTTATTCTGTCAGACCACGCTATACATTACTTTTTCGGCTCTGTACCTAAAAATTGAAGTGTAATGAATGATCCATACCCTTACATGTAAATCACTATACATTTGATCTATTTAAATATGAAAGTTTCATCAGAATTAGTACAGTAGTTTTTAAATGTAAGCTTTTAAAATAAATATAATATGAAAATGTACTGTAGGACTAAACGTTCAAGTTAAAATTTCAATAACAGGTTTGTATACGAATATCTGAAAAACTTTCTTTAAAGTCTTATTCAAATCAATTTACGGTGAAGTGTTTTTTAAGTTGTACTAAATTACATTTTTTCAGAATTTTCCACCTCACAGTTGAAAAGTCAATGGGAAGGACACATTTTATGGATTTAAAAGTACCTACATATCTGAACTAAAGGCTTAGAAAAAAATATTTGAATACTTTTATAGACTTATCTATAGGTTATCTATACAATAATGTGCGTTGGAATATTTTTTTTTGTCCTTCAGTAACATATATAGCGACCTACCGCAAAATTATTTGTTTAGTCTAATCGCTGCACTGTAAAAGGATTATGGTAGAAATTTTAGTATAAAAAATGTTTTGATTCATGGATGACTGTGTACAAACAATACGTTGCGATTTCATAATAGGGTAAAACTTATTTCAGTTGAGCATCAAATTAGTAAGTAAGTAACAATATTTTAGTTTACGACCGCATCGTTTTTTATTACCAAAGAAATCTATACTTATACTTATACTTATTACTTATTACTTATTACTTATTACTTATTACTTATTACTTATTACTTATTACTTATTACTTATTACTTATTACTTATTACTTATTACTTATTACTTATTACTTATTACTTATTACTTATTACTTATTACTTATTACTTATTACTTATTACTTATTACTTATTACTTATTACTTATTACTTATTACTTATTACTTATTACTTATTACTTATTACTTATTACTTATTACTTATTACTTATTACTTATTACTTATTACTTATTACTTATTACTTATTACTTATTACTTATTACTTATTACTTATTACTTATTACTTATTACTTATTACTTATTACTTATTACTTATTACTTATTACTTATTACTTATTACTTATTACTTATTACTTATTACTTATTACTTATTACTTATTACTTATTACTTATTACTTATTACTTATTACTTATTACTTATTACTTATTACTTATTACTTATTACTTATTACTTATTACTTATTACTTATTACTTATTACTTATTACTTATTACTTATTACTTATTACTTATTACTTATTACTTATTACTTATTACTTATTACTTATTACTTATTACTTATTACTTATTACTTATTACTTATTACTTATTACTTATTACTTATTACTTATTACTTATTACTTATTACTTATTACTTATTACTTATTACTTATTACTTATTACTTATTACTTATTACTTATATACTTATACTTATATACTTATATACTTATAACTTATACTTATATTACTTATATAATATTATAAAGCTGAAGAGTTTGTTTGTTTGTTTGTTTGAACGCCCAAATCTCAGGAACTACTGGTTCGAATTGAAAAATTCTTTTTGTTTTGGATAGTCTATTTATTGAGGAAGGCTATAGGCTATATGAATAAAATAATACTATCTGTCTGTCTGTCCATTTGAGAAAATCTCCAAAAAGGTTAAACCGACTTTAATGAAATTTCACGGGTATGAAAAGGAGGTAGTCAAAAGTGACATACGCTACTTTTTGTCCGACTGTTTGTCTGTACGTCTATGTGTCTATTCAAGCTAATCTTCAAAACGGCTCAACAGATTTTAATGAAACTTTGCAGACGTGAAAGAAGGTTGTCAAGAGTGACATCAGCTACTTTTTGTGTCTGTCTGTCGTTTGTCTTCACTGATCTATCAACGTAGATAAAGCCGAAACTACTAAGTCTAGGAAGCCGAAATTTGGAACAGTGGTTTATTTTATAACGTATCAATTTTTTATGAAAGGAATATTTGGAAATTTCAAATTTAAGGAGGGAGGGACGAAAGGGCTTTGTATGAGTCTTTGTTCTTTAAAGTTAGAAACATAAAAATTTTGACATAAATAAATAATGATATCTTTCAGGGTTTTTGGATTTCCACACTTTAAGGGTGGGAAACGGGAGGTGAAAAGTATGGGAGTATGGGTTTTCTTAAAGGAGTGGGGAGAATGAAGATTGAAAGTTTGAATGGGTGTACCCAATATTAGTTTCAGCAAAAAGTATTTATAAATTATTTCGAAAGTTAATACTACCTAAAACAGGAATGTGTAGTCTACGCAAGAGAAGCTGCGGGCGGTCGCTATTCTTTATATTTCAAAAAAATGCCATCCATTTATAGTACCCATAACAGTATAAATTGACAAGAAGCCTACTTCTGTGTTTACCGTCTAACCATTCATACACCAGCTAGCTGGTGCAATATGGCGAATTTCAGTCCACGAGGTCCCCGCGCGCCAGTCTTCACCCCCGCGAAATTGCGTTTCACATTTTCGGTACTGTGAAGTGACATTTATGACTTTATTAAAACCAAACGCTGCTGTCAAATTTGTTTACTCTATGATAATACGACTATTTTAATTAACACAACAGCTCGGCAGTGCGCGTATTCATCATTAATTTATAAGATTGGGCTGTGTAGGTTTCAAGCTGTAAAGTTATTAAAATTCATTTTTCAATTTAAATCGGGTGTCTTCGTGAATTGCCGAGCATTGCCGAGTTCCCGTATTAATATTCTAGAACTAACTGTAAGAGACTTTTTGACCTTGCTTCATATCGGAAAAAGAGTTAGCTATCTGTAAAACATATTCTATGACAGTCTAGAGAGGGGCGGAATGTAGACTGCGATCTAAGTCTTTGTGACGAATTCGCCCGTTTCCCACCACTACACAGCGCGGCGCTTACCTACTTCTCTGTTAAACTATGGACGTCTAGTGACTGCTAATGCGAAAATATCCAGATTCCTCGGGAGTAATAGGCATTTTTTATCTCATTGGTAGGTTTACTTTGTTTTTAACTTAGAGGGTCCATAAAATACTTATCTGAAATCCACCGAGCTTAGAATAATTTCAATAGAGAAATAATTTTATAATAAATTTGAGCTATAAGATGAGGAATGGAGACGAGCGGATCGCGTGTATGGCTCACACTATTGGTTACCTAGTTACACACAAAAAAACAATTTCTTGAACTAAGAAAATATTATTTCATGTATAATATTTATATTGAAAAGGATATTTTCTCAATATAAGTAGTTGTTGTTGTCGAAATTGTTGTTGCAAGACATATTTACTCATTTTAAGGGAATATTGTCTTCGGTATGTATAAAACAATATTTTTTCGTTCAAGAAAGATTATTTTCTGCGTGATCTTCGCACACTGCGTCTTTGTGTAACCCGCCAAAACTAGTTACAAACTTCTAACTGAAAGGCAAATACCGATAAAAGAAATTTAAAGTTAATAAATTTGACAAATTATGTAGGCTTTGACTAGCTAACTTTGACTCGTTAACTTAACGTTTTAGTGAGCTGTATTTAAAGGTCCATGCTGATACCCATTCCCTCTTATTTATCATTAAGGCGTTTCTGACACATGAGATTTATAACTATAACATCATGTTTGTTATGAGTTGACATAATAATATAATTTTTAATTTAATTTTGTGTCATTCGTGCATGTAAACGATAATAATATTTGAAAACGGGAATCGTCCGACGGTACAAATTCACATCAACCATCCGATTGCTATGCCGATTACGACCTGTCAGGAACGCATTCTCTCGGCCGACGATGTAGGTATACCCAGTGTGACGTTGTGTGATAAGGTATGGGGGTTTGAAGCAAAAGTGAATTAAAAAGAAAAAAAACTATTTAAAAAATTTAAAGATAGTGACTGTTTATTTATTTAAGACACATCAAACATAGGTCGACCTAATGACACGTATAATATTACAGGAGGGTGTAAGAAAACGTGACGAAGGGTTACGAAGGGGAGAGAGGTCTCACATAAATATGCATCACGTATTTCAGGGATGGTCCCTTATTTGCGTCACATGCCTGTGATATTTTACGGCACAACACTTAAAAAAATATGTATATTATAACTGTATATATACAGGTTGAGGTTTTAATGACCAGCCAAATTTTAATATAATGATCTTTGATAGAAAACCGATAGCCGTCTTGTTTCCTTTTAGTATCGTTCTATAGAAAAATATTGAGATATGACTACACAAACCTTTCCCGAAAAAACCAAAAACTCTAGTCATCATTCATGCCCGCCGGCCCATTCCGTTTCAAGGCCTCGGGCGCGTACGTTTACTATAGCGTTAAGAGGGCAACCAAACGTTATAAAATAACACTAGATAAAATAATCTATCATGAAAATGTAACCAATATTATTTATTTACGCAATGAGGTCAACCAATGGTGGTGATACCTAACATCTAGAAAAAATTTATCCGGTTACTAAAATCTCACCTTGTATATTAGATTATTAAGATAGATAGACTTAAGGTAATAATATTTTGGTATATCCCATTATAAATTGTTTGGAAGTTTGTCACGTAATTCGATTACAGTAAACTTTAATAGATATTAAAATTAAAAAAAAAAAAATTAAGAACTGTTACGCATTCTAAAAGTACAATTAATTTCGTTTTTTAGGAATTGATCTCCACAATTACAGAACAGGAATTTTTGAACTTATACGTGTTTTTTTATTATAAATCGACTTCTATTATTTTTTAGACAGACTCGTAGATTAGCAACATAATTGTTATTCAAGGTATAGACTTCATCAAAGCTCGATTTGCAATTTTATAACTTTATTTTTTGCAGACAGTGCACAAGTCCGAGTCGGCCTATCGCCTTCTGATGGTTATGTATTGTTAAAAGACTTTTAATGTATTTTTTATCACCGCCAGATGACAAGAAAACGTACATGTTAATTTGATAATATCGAATAATCCACTCAAAATTAGTAATTGTTGATTCACAGATTTTTGCTTTACTCGTAATATTTCGTTAAGTCCTATTTCAAGAGTTGTAGGTCAATGGAAAGTGCTCCATAGGTTTTCACGACGCGAGAAATTATAAATTTTAAGGCCATAATATGTTAAAAAGCCGTAAAATGAATCACTTATTCCATTTTTAAACTACCGTCGCAAATCGACTTAAGTGTGATGAATTTTAAAATTTAATTTTTTGTTTAATTTTTCTTTTTCATTGATTTATTTCATGGCTATTTTTTGTATTTGATAACCTTTTAATAACCAGTCATCAATCATTATCAATAAATTGTCTCTGTTAATTAAATGGGTAGTGAACTTCAATCTGACCAAATATGGTTAGTGAGTAGCGGATAGGTTAATGTTGTATTACTGACAGTCATTTGTTTGTTCGTTTGTTTGTTGTCCGTGCTTCGGAGGGCACGTTAAGCAGTCGGTCCCGGACGCTGTCAATAGGTGGCGGTCGTTACAGTTCCCAACCCGCAGTGGAGCAGCGTGGTGGACTTAAGCTCCAAGCCCCCCTCCTCACTCTGGGGGAGGCCTAAGGCCCTGCAGTGGGGTAAAAATGGGCTGGTGATGATGATGATGATGATTTGTTTGTTATTTTTGCTTTACTTTGTTTTTGTTTTTTTTTATATAGCTAGAGACTTATTACTAACATCCGACTAAAATATTGTACATTCTTATAGATTATTTGGCTGTCAGTCTCCCGAATAACAATAAATAAGTAATTAAAACCATGGAGTTAAAGGATCAATTTTCTAATTTTAAACGAAACTTTCTTCCGAAAAAGTCGTATGATTTTTTTTTATAACCCTTTGAATAATTTATTGATTGAGAACTTGTTAAAGGCTCAAAAACCTGTTCGAAGACGTGTAAAATAAAAATATATTGTTCATTTTATTTACAACGCATTGTTACATCTTGTATTTTCTCCCTATGGTATGGTGAAAGTTTTTTAAATTATTAAATATAGTAAGGTGTTACATGAAAATATTTTTTTGTTTTTTATGCTTTTGAATCGCCCACTACGCTCAGTATTCTTGAAACCTTCGGATGCTCGGGATTCAAACTCAGCATTCGCAAAAAACGAAGTTTACACTCATAATGGGGTTCGAATGTCAGGTCGGGTCAGTATTTATATGATGAATATTGATACTGGTACCGGGTCTTGGTTGTTATATGTATGTGGTGTCTTCGCTTGGTATCCAAAACACAAGCTAATACTTAGTTTGAAGCCTAGCCGTTGTTGTGATGTATACGTTATTATTATTATAATTAATTGCACAAATAATTAAAGGATTTAAATTCCGATATCGAAATATTTTTTAATTACTAACAACTACATTTTCCATCAATTTATTATGTGGATTTATGTGGGTATTCTTACTAATACTAAAAAGGGAAATCCTTTAGTGATTCCGGTACATCTGTGTAATCCATGCGGGCGAAGCCGTGGGCGGAAAGCAGTTATATTAAAATATTATTAAAGCTAGTGATCACCAGCGGCTTTACCCACGAAGACTATATTAAAATTATTTAGCGTATAATAATTTTATTATATTCAAATCCACTTTGTTGTTACAATTAAACTTACATCTTTGTTCGTTTCTCCAGCCTCCAATTCTCCTTCAAAAGAACTATTATAATAATAATATCTGGGACTTTCTACGCAGCGCTGTCTTGTCCCAAAGTAAAGAAGTATATATACTATGCTTGTATTATGGGGTACTAAACAACTGATATACATATTTAAATATTGTTTTTTTTATAACATATACATAAATACTTTTACACTCAGACACGACACAAATAGACATGTTCATGCACACAAATATTTGTCCCAGGCGGGATCGAACCCGCGACCCTCGGCTCCGCAGTTAGGGCTTCTAACCCCTCGACCAATCGGTCAGTCGAACTGAATCATTACTTTTTTCGTCCGTCGGCTCAGTGGATATATGCGCAGAAGAACAGAAGAATTTACTTTGAAAATATGGTATGCCTGTGGGTTCATACGCACCGAACTTTGAAGATAGCGGATTAGAAGGTACACACTTGCTAAACGACTCCAAACCGATGATTTTGTCAATTATATTTGTTTCATTTTTTTTTCAGTACCTTTCATTCAATCGTATGTAACTAGTTGTGACGGGTAATACACAAAGACCTAGACATGACACAAGCATCTAGGTAACTACTAATCAAGTGGGCCAAACGCCCGTCCCGCCCGTTTCCCATCCTCATTGTATTTTATTCCATCGGCCCTTTTTATACCCCACTACAGGGGCTTAGGCTTCTGCTCGAGATGAGTGGGCTTGGAGCTTAAATCCATCACGCTGCTCCAATGCGGGTTGGCGGATTGTAACGACCGCCATCTATTGACAGCGAGCGGGACAGACTGCTTATCGTGCTCTCCGAGGCACGAATCTTCAATCTATCCTCATCGTATGGCTCAAATGTAATAGCTTTGGTTCTCGAACTAAATGGTCACCATTACTCCTCTATTGATCTAACTCAAATCTCGGTTGTCTATACGGTATAAAAATCCAAAAAACTGTAATTTTTCAAATATGGACCTAAATTTATTCTTGAGGCCTGAAAAATTAACAAATATATTATACAACCTTATAAACTGGCATAGTTTTTTGTTTATATTTTAGCATGGATTAAGGTCAGTGTGTTTTGTAAAGTCATAATTATGGGCAGTTCGATTCACGAATTCAAAATTTGAATTTCTAAACGAATGCGCTAATTTCGATATTGTGTTATGTGAAAGTTACGTGATTTTGTTTCGTTTTTTGGGGTTCCTTAGTACAAGAAGAAATCCTAATGGTTGCACCAAGCCTGCATGTCTGTCCAAGGGTTGTCAATTTTTTGTATTATATTTTAGTATTTTGTACAGCTTAAGGCAACCTAAGTGTGGGACGCCCGCCGGCGCGCGGGACCGACGATATAAAGGTAGCTGCCGGTAGTGGCTGAATTAATGAAATTAATTAGATGGCTGAGGATAGAGTGTGGCGTGCCGTAGGAGAGGCCTATATCCAGCAGTGGACGAGTGTGGGCTGATAAATGGATGGATGGATCATTTGTTAACGATTGGTCATCATTTTAAAACTCTTTGATGTCAAATTCATCATCATCATCTCAGGTCATATACAGAAAACAAAAAAAAAGTTAGAGATGTGGTCATTTACAAGAAAATACCTCAGAGAGCATACACACCATAAGTCACAGAATAACAACTTCATAAGTTCATGACATTGTCAAATTGACGTTGAAATATTTGTTTTGTTGTGCGGGCACCTTCAGGAACTCAAAGACTGCGTTACAACTTACTCTGTGGTTTGGATGATTTTGGCTGTGGACACTAGTATTTTTGACTGAATTGTCAAACACAATATTTTGGTGCTTTATTTTTAGTGAAAAATAAACAGAATTAAAGGTCAAAAACAAGTATAATACATTTTATAACCATATGGTCGGCAATGTTAGTATGTCCTTAAGAAATTTCCATTTTATTAACAAACTAAAAAGATCTAGTGGGCCTCCCATAGACGCGAAATGATAGCCCTCGAGTGGGCTATATGCGATTTTTTAAAATATTTTCAAAATGATAATAAGGTACTTTGTTGGTTTTTTTTCAAAATTAAGTCCCGTTTATGAAATGTTAGGCATAAAATGAACTTAGATCAAAATTGAAAGTTAAACATGGTTATTAAAATTGAAAGGACCTGAAACAACCTATTAAATAATTTTTTTTATAATTGGTCAGATTTTCAAGATAAGTCACTTGACTTTGAAAATGTCCTTGTGACTTCATCTGGACAGTTGAGCTTATTCCGCTGCTTTCCACAGTCAAAACAAAAAGCAAAAAATAATTATAAAATATGTAAGCTGGAAATTCTATTTAATGAAACTGTAATCGCTATTAAATCAAAATATTAAGATTTTATTTAGTATTAGATAAAGCAAACAATATACATCTGTCCAGATGACGTCACAGGGAGTTTTTATTTATTCAAATTTTTCCTAAAATTATTTAGTATTTTTTTTAGTAAAAAAAAAAAATTTTTTTTTATTTGGTACGAAAGATTATTTTTTAAATATAAACCTATCTATGGTCTATATTTAAAAAAAATAAATATAAAAATATGTTAAAAATTTTGGTCCAAGCCCATTGGCCCTCCTCTGACTTTTAAACCACTGTTCCGAAATATCTAAAATAATCCTTGGTTTTAGTACATAGTACAGATTTAATAGAAACGTTATCCTGATTATCTAGGATCAGCTAGTTCACGATTAGCCGACCAAATTAATGCGTAGTTAAACTGAGAATAATCGCATGATTTTGATTTAAGCTTTTTTGTAGACATAACGCTATCATGCGTGACCCGGTACGCACTTGACTAGTTTTTTTAGTTTTGAAATAGTTCGCAACGGTTCGCAGACTTCGAAGTTTATATTTCAAAATTTTGACAATTTCAAAATGTTGATATTCTCTAGAATTTATAATATTTATGTAACATTCGTTGGTCGTACATTATGAGGTTGATGTAACTATTTTAAGGCCATCACAAACCGAAATTTCCATTTCTATGTTAGTAGGTGAGAGTTACTTAATGAATTTATTTGAATTTAATTAGTTTAAATTGGCGTGTTTGAAGTCGCATAGAAACTTAAGACGATATTTGTCTCGTTTTTAAGTTTGTCGTACTTATAACAATAACATAATAATATCTGGGTCATCCCAGACAGTGCCATCTAGTTCCAAAGTAAGCAAGTGGTATGCTTGTATTCTGGGGTACTAGATTACTGATATATTGACTTACATTTTTTTTTAAACTTAATAATTTTATTAGATAAATCAAACAATAAACATGTGTCCAAATGACGTCACAGGGAGTTTTTATTTATTCAAGTTAATAGGTTATTAAAAATAATAATAATAAATTAGTCAGGTTATTTTATATAATATATACATATATAGATACTTTTACACCCAGACACGGAGCAAATAGACATGTTCATGCACACAAATATTTGTCCCGGGCGGAGATCGAACCCGCGACCCTCGACTCCGCAGTTAGCGTCTCTAACCACTCGGCCAACCGGTCAGTCTTACTTACTTATGTAGTACTGTAATAACGAAATACAATAAAAACAAATTGAAAATTTCCAGTTTTTTTTCTGTTTTAAATTTCTTTTAATATAAAAATAACTACGGAGTCATAGCTGCAGTAGCGTAGCATTTCGAGTTTCATGAACTACATTTTCTCCGTTGGAATAAAAAATCGTGAAAAATGGTACTAAAAAAACACTTAAATGAAAAGGAAATCATGTTGAAAAAGAAAATATTACTAATCGTATTTTTCGTATTTTTAATACAATTATCGAGAGTATTTGATTGGTCCTAACAGTCGAGTCAGTCTCTGTGACGTCATTATTACGATGATGTTATTGTAATTAATTCTTAAGTTAAACAGAACTTAGATCATAGTAACCACAAAGGTAATAAAAACTTTAGACTTGTTCTGGACCCCCTGTCATTGAACAACCACTGAAGCACAGTAATGGCGGCCGCGTAAGTATGTGTGGCTCGCCACCCCAAACGGTCCTCCGCCTTCTGCATCCAATTCCCCCCGTATATTGCTTTAGGTCGTCAGTTCACCTGGCTAAGGGGCGTCCAACGCTTCGCTTCCGAATACGTGGCCTCCACTCGAGAACTCGTCTACCCCATCGGTTGTCGGTTCTACGGCAAATGCGACCGGCGGCAAATGTGTGGTAGGGAGCCTTCGGAAGGCCTATATCCTGCAGTGGAGAGACACGGGCTGATGATGATGATAATGATGATGAAGTATGTGTGGAACTTTGCAGCGTCCTGTAGTGATCGGTAGACATACTATTGTATGAGTGACTTCAAGTTGACGCGTGCGTACATATCAAGCTGACTTACCAGAGGTGCATCAGTTATTAGTTCGCGATGCTACGTCTGGGTATTCCTACGTCTATAATAGTAACCTAAAAAACTGGAATAACAAAATTAAAAATGAATGAGTATGTGTGAGTGGAACTTTACAGCTTACTGGCAGTTGGTAGAATTACTATGACATAAGTGTGTTCAAGTTAACGCTTGCGTATATAGTAAACTGACTTACTAAGGGTGAGTCGGTAGTTAGCTCACGATGCTGCGTCCAAGTGTTCCTAGGTTCATGATGAAAATGGATTGGTTAAATTTTATTTCACACGGGGACTTATCTTTATGGCTTTCGCCAGAACCTCCGCTTGCATGGACAAAAAAATATTCCTATACTACCTTGTTGTCGTTCATTTTTTGAGTTCTATTCTCTTTGGACACATAAAGATTTGCTTTTCATAAATTTCGAATCGTTATTACTGTTCCTACTATTGCATAGGCAACTTTACTCACGATAAACACTGGCCTACGTTGCTATTTTTCATCTGTCTCCATTTAAAAAAACACTTCAATTCGTTACTCCATTATGACGACCTGAATGAAAGACAAAAAAAACAGCAAATAAACAAACAAACTTTCGCAAACTCTTCGTTGTGTGTCGAGTATATTTCAAAGATAGGAGAAAAAATAGCTAGCAATGTGGAAGAAACATGGTCTGCCATATTTTACCTTTCATAGTCATTTCAATACATTGGATATTTTGATATAATGAGATAATGTGGGATGTCCCAGGTATTATTATTATAATGAATAAGGATATAGTGTGGGATGTCCAGGTATTATCATAATGAAAAAGGAAATGGTATGGGATGATCTAGGAAATATTATTATTATAATGAAAGAGAATATAGAGTGGGATGTCCAGGTATTATCATAATGAAAAAGGAATTGGTATGGGATGGTTCAGGTAATATTATTATTATAATGAAAAAGGATATAGTGTGGGATTTCCAGTTATTATTATAATGAAAAAGGAAATGGTATGGTATGGTCCAGGTAATATTATTATTATAATGAAAAAGGATATAGTGTGGGAGTATTATTATGAAAATTTCATTTTGAAACAGTGGACATTTTAATTAAGAGGATATTATAAATTTGTTATTTAGGTACAATGGACCTTTTGATGCAGTGGCCGTTCTGACAGAATGGACCATTACATTTGGGACTATTTGAGCGTGCGTGAGATGTCCCACATGTTGTTAATATTATTATTTACACATTTTGGCATTTACGATATCAGTTCAGGTGTATTTTCAGGATGTAACGTGGCCCTGCAGGGTCGGGAGAGGGGAAGGGTCGAGCCGTCTGCGGTGAACGCTCTCCACAATCATCCGTCCGCGGCGGGCATGGGCATTTGTTACTGTGCGAACAGGGCTTGGTAACTTTGTAACTAAATTACTGTGCTTGCGTAGAAATCGGGTAGCAGTATAATGTTCCTTTTTACATCTGATGGAATTTAAGTTTTCTCTTTATAACGGTTACTCACAAAATCTATATTGTTTTAAAACTGTAATAGAGCGATATACGTATATGAAACAATATGTTATTGAAACAAAGGAATCAAACACATTTCTTTTGTGTGTTTGTTTATGTAGCCATCTTATAAACTAAACACATTCATAAAATCTAACCTTAGTATTGAAGTAACCAGTGTACTTCAAACTATATGCAACGTCATTGGTTATAGGTATTTCACGTAACAACGAAATTATACATTGACAATTCTTATTGAACCTGGTAAATAGACCGTTTTTACCTATCATTAAGCCCGATTACATATTTTCATTGTATTATATTCACTGTAAAAAAAAGTGCAAATGACAACTAATCACAAAAAATTAATTTAAATGGATAAGCTGACGAAATGCAAAAATAATTTCTTAAAATGGCCATTTTTCATTTCCATGTTTTATAATGTCTTTAATAATTCATATACATTGCAGGTCAAAGCACCGATTTAAAATGTATAATTTTCGTACACTACCCGTCCCATGTAAAAATTATACTTGATGATACAGCACAGTAACAAAAATCCGAGCCCTCCGACACGTGTCGTTCGTATCTCGCTGACCTACTTACTTGAGCTGCGCCTGTGTGGGCGAACCTATAGGGCCCTCTCGTTCGCGCATCTGTCCGCGTGATTGCTACGCGTTTATGTAACAGGTTCGCGTATGTGTGAAAGTTCTTTTGGAGTTTCCATGGCTCCTATTCTATAGTTAACGTTGTTCACAGTACGCTATACTAAGATATGATTTAGCATCGGGATCATAACAGGACCATCTATAGGATCCTTTCATTCACGCGTCTGTATGTATTACCGCTATATATTTATATACAGGTTTTTGTATGTGTGAGTGTACTTTTGGAGTTTTCGTGGTTTACATTCTATAGTTAACCTTGACAGTCATCATCATCATTATTTCAGCCTTTACCTGTTCACTGCTGAACATAAGCCTCCTCTATGGCACGCCACGCGACGCGATCCTCCGCTTGCTGCATCCAGTGGTGACCCACCGCCTTCTTCAGGTCATCGGTCGTGGTCTCCATTCGAGAACCTTTTTGCTCCACCGAGTATCGGTTCTGCGAACTGTGGCCGGTCCAGTGCTACTTCAGCTTGCTGTTTCTTAGAGCTATGTCGGTAACTCTGGTTCTTCTGCGGATGTCCTCGTTTCGGATCTTATATTGTAGAATGAACCGAGTATAGCCCTTTCCATCGCTCGCTGAGCGACTTTAAATTTGTGTACAAGCCTAAAAGTAAAGGACCACGTCTCTGCTCCATACATCATTACCGGCACTGACTGAAGACATTCGGCTTCAAGCATTGGGGTAAGTTGGACGAAAAAACGTAGCGCAGCTTCCCGAACGCTGCGCACCGAGTTGGATTCGTCGATTTGCCTCTTTCTCCAAGTTGGATCTACCCATCTATATATAGTTTAACCCAGATAGACGTAGTATTCAATAACCTCGAGAGTCGCATTCCCAATAGTAATCTACCAGGGTGAAACATGGTAATTGAACATTACTTTTGTTTTGTCCTTGTTCATTTTTAGGCCTACCTGTTGGGAAACGTCGTTGAGGCTCGTGAGTATTCCGCCGAGATCCTTCGGCGATTCGGCCATCCTCAGGCCATTCAGGTCACCTTGACAGTACGCTATACTAATATAAAATGCAGGATCGGGATCAATATCAGGACCATTTATAGGACTCTATCGTTTACGTGTCTGTGCGTATACTGCTACGCATTTATGTAGCAGGCTTGTGTACGTTAGTGTGTGCTTTTGGAATTTACACAGCTTGTATGATATTATATAGCTCACCTTGACAGTACGCAATACGAATATAAGATTTAGCATCGGGATCATTGACAGCACCGTCTATAGGATTCCCTCATTTACCCACATTTGTGTATGACGTATAACATGCGTTTATGTAACAGGTTTGTGTATGTGAGGGTGTGCTTTTGGAGTTCCCATGGCTTGTATTCTATTGCTTTGCTAACCTTCACAGTACGCTCTACTAAGGTAGGACTTATATGGGATCGGGATCAATATCAGAAACAATTATACTCGTAGCTCTCTTGTATACGAGACTATGTATAAGACAGCTATGTGTCAATACCAGTAAAATTTGATTTCAAACTGACATATGTATACTTCTGTTATAGCTACTTTCCAAAAGAACTTATAATTTTTGAGGTAGTTGTAAAAAACAAGAATTTAACCGGTCACCAGAACTCCAGCTTGTTTTGAGTTTATTTTTGGATTTTCCGTTTTTTGTTTAATTTTAAATATTAATTAATATGGGTTTAAATACGAAATTGCTGTTCCAGTTGTTGGCAAATTTTAAATGATAATAAAACCTCAACCACACTAATCACAGTCAAATAAGACCGACTACTACTACTAAACTAGATTATTGTGACACTATTTTACATTATTCTTCACACATCACTCGCATAACATTTCAAATAAAGATTTTGCAAATTAAATGCTGGACCAAAATTAAGTTTGACGATATGTGTCAACACATGCAGATTACACATGTAACATAATCTATTCAATGACATTTCTCTATGCATGTCACATAATGCTAGAATCAGACCTGCAACCACGTATGTATGCGAGTGTGCATTTAGGAATTTTGTTCGCGTCGTATTTTAGAAGTCTGTGTGTGTTCATAGACAAGAGTTTGACAGTGAAAGTGTGTGTGTTATTTTTTCCTTAGGCACCACAGTGTGCGTTTTTATTCTACCAGTTTTCAGGTTTATGACGCTAACGTGGGCGCTTGTCTTATGTGTTGCATCGCTTTATCATTTGTCTTCGCCTGGATTTTTAAACATATCTAATAAATAAAATTTAAATGTCTGAGTGTGATTGTTTTATTTTCAACTTTAAATTGGCTTTTGTCTAAAAAATTCGAGTACTAAAACAAATAGAACGTTACAAATATTTTTTCAAAAACCGCTAAAGGTATTGACATGTTTTTATGTAATTCTAAGACCAACTCAGTTTTTGTTTCAGTGTGATATCTCAATCTGTTCTAAATTGATGTTTCTCCTTGGAATTCATAAGATATGAAAAATTATACTACCTTTACCTTTGATACATTCGGCACAGCATGTCCAATGTATAAATATTGTTTTTACTTCATGTCGGAAGAAAAATCTGCGGTGGCAATATATTATAGCAGCTGATGTGCCAGTCGGATGAAGGAAAGGTTCATGCTCTCTTCGTACTCGGCGGCACTAGGTCCAGTGAAGATATACGAATGTACTTAGCGCAATCTTACTACAAATGAGTAATCTATGCGAGTGAAGCAGCATGTGGAAAGCTAGTAAGAAATAAATTATCATACTAGGTAAAAAAAAATACGATAATAAGTGTAATAGAGAGCTTGGAGTATAGAAATTGTAACAAAGAAATCCACAAAAGAAATGAACTGACCAAAAACTTCGTAGAATTAGCAAGTAGAAGTGACAGGCCAAACCGTTTTCCGGATCGATAAGGTTCTGGCAGGAGATAAACCGGAGTCGCACCAAGATCGTGAGGTTAGGCCTGGGGTATAAATATACAACGTTATGTATACATCGGTCGTTACTAGGTGGGTATGCGTTTTTACTATTGGGCGGTTTAATTAAACGATTTGGTGAACGCATTTTGGTATATTGATTTATATATGAGCAAGAAACTGCACTCATAGACTCTTGACCCTTTTTTGTTTTTTTTCCTTTCTTCTAACATAGCTTTGAATTTCTATTTCTTCTTTTGTCGCCTTCTAGCCAGTTTGTTGCGTGTTTATTATACGCATGCCAGTACGCGTAGGCAAATATAATTGTTACATTAGGTATGGACCAAATTTCATTTAAACGAAAACAGAGAAACACTATGAAAAATATGGAGTTACGTGAGGATTAGTCACCAAAATATAGTGTTAAAGATGTCGTGATAGCCGAGTGGTGGCAAGCCCGCTTCTTGTTCAGAAAGTCACGGTTCGAATCCCGCAGAAACCAGCATATACCAATGAGTTTTTTCTGTCTTAAGTACATAATTAACACTGACTCCGTGCCTCGGAGAGCACGTCAGTTGTTGTCTCTAGGTGGCAGTCGTTAAAATTCACCAACCCGCACTGGAGAAGCGTGGTGGAATAAGCTCCAAGTTCCCTCATCCCAAGGGGAGGCCTAAGTCTCTACAGTGGAGTACGATGGGCTGATATGGTACGATCACATAAATTTGCAGACTATGTGCCGCTATGGTGAGGCCGCAGCTTGTGGGCAATAGTGTTTCAATGAATAAGTTACTACGATTGGATCCAACTGTAAGACTATTGTAAACCATCTTGTTGTTATTAAATTTAAAGTAAAGATTTAATTAGAATGGCTTTGTCATCGTGATGGACTCCAAAAGTGAATTAAAATGTAAATATAGTCTAAGGGCACACTTTAAAGAAAGTACAGTACACAGCGGTAAATATTGCACATCGACCTTTGAAAAGAGACAATTGGCTAATTTCGGCTTCTTAGGGCGTTATCTCTATTGCACACTACCTATATGACGTTTGTTAGTAGTGGTTCAAATGTGATACAGTGCGGCCGCGTCCATTTAAAAATATGTATGTAGAGTTGCTAAAACCCCAAACTATAAATCATTTTAAATTGTACGATGGCATCTATAGGAAAAAAGGTAAACCTTTCCGAGGCCAGTCGTGCAAAATTATCTACAATGTTTATAAATATTTTATAACCGAAGCCCACAGATTTAAAAAAATGAGGATGAAAATGTAAGTAATTATTTTAAGAAGGTTCAAAAGAGAGTTGCAAATGCCACTTGAATTTCATGAAGAACTTTGAACAATATATTAAACGAAGTAAATACTGAAACACATTCCAGTGCAATTAAGTTCAGCTCTCCGAAAAAAAGGGAGACCAAAAAAACAATTTAGTTTTGATATGGACGATTTTGATTATGATGTTGTTCGAAGAATGGTATACGATTTCAAATTGCGTTTTAAGAAACTGCCGACAGTAAAATCATTAAAAGCTAAATTATTTCAGGCTATTAATTATAATGGATTTGAAAAGACGTTGAGAAAAATACTACATGAGATGGGATTTCAGTTCACTAAAATGAAAGATAATCGAAAATTTCTTATGGAAAAGCACGGTGTACAACTCAAACGAAATAAACACCTAGATGAAATACGCAAATTTCGCGAAGAAGTAAAAAATATAATCTATATGGATGAGTCCTACATACATACATCCCACACTAAAGGTAGAACTTGGAGTGATGATAAAGAGAAAGGAGTAATAGTTCATGCAGGAAACGAAAAAAGCTTTGTACCTGGAGCCTTTTTAACGTATAAATCCACGGACACTACCGGCGATTATCATAAAAAATGAATAACGATAATTACGAGAAATGGCTGGTTGATCAATCAATTCCAAATATACCCAGTGATTCTGTTCTGGTTGTCGACAACGCCCCTATCACAATAAATGTGTTGAAAGACCCCCCAATTCCAAAACCATTAAACAGGAAATGATCAACTGGTTACAAAGACACGAAATTCAAGTTGATCCAAAATTGACGAGACCCCAGACGTACGCTATTATATGCCAGCACAAGGAGAGGTCTACAGAGTTTTCCGTGGACAAGATACTTGCCGAACATGGGCACACTGTGTTGCGATTGCCACCATACCATCCGGATTTCAGTTCCATTGAAAATATATGGTCTCAACTGAAAGGCTATGGTAGCCGCTAGAAACGTGGATATGAATTTAACTGAAATAAAAAAATTATTAACTCAAAAAGTAAACATGATTGGGGCTGAAGAGTAGAAAAAGATTTGTGATCATACATTAAAATGTGAGAATGAATATCGAAAAATTAAACACAGTGTAGACGATTCCATTGATGGACTAGTGATAAATACGGCTGATAGTGACAGTGATATTGACCTTAATTAGAGCACAGATGGTGAAATGGAAGGAATTTAGAGTTTTTCTGATTAAAACATAATATAAACATATTTTTTATTCTTTTTGCATACTTTATTTTTCCCCGACCTAAAAACAGAAATTAACTATTTTATTTACACTATAAACATACTACTAGGTAGAAGTAATAACATAACATATACTTACAAAATAAATACGCTTCGCTCAAAGGATAAAACAGAAATACAATTACATTACAGTCTTTCTATTTTCTAATTGTCTCTCGGCAAACTTCGTCAGTCGTCAGATAAATATTCATTTTAGTTGCATACCTAATTGTCGAAAATACGAACCTCCTCATTTTCGGAAGTCGATTGAAGATGCATGTTGTATACTATACATGTTGAAAAGGAGTAAATATTATTTAAAAAGGAAGTAGTTTTAGAGCTCTATATAGTTCACGCGGGAATCAAAACAAAAGAACAATAAAGTATTTAGTTCTGAATTCAAATTCTGATAAACGATAAATCTAATAATTGATGAACATGGATATTGGCATTCGTTTTCATTCGGAAATGCGACTATTGCCGATGTGCAATATTTATTGCCGGGTACTGTAATATGTTTACGGTCCCTTGTCAGTACATTTATGGAAAATATCATTTATGTACATAAAAATGTATAATGCTTTTTATAAGGTAGGTGTTGGCTGCAACTTAAATACAACACACAAGCATATGTTATCAATTCCCAGGTTCACACTTTCAAAAGTTCAAAGGAATAGACTAGCTGACTATTTAAAAATAAAATTGTTTTTATGAGTATTTATTAAAAAAAATAACTATATCATAATAGTGAAAGATTTACAAGAAATCATTATAAACAAAGTAATGTACGTTTAATATGTCCTTTTGGACAGAGAGGGCAATACCACACGGCGTACTTATGTGTGACGTCAGGCCTTTTAAAATAATATTAAATATCGTTTCGCAAGAAAAAGACAGAGACAAAAATTACTTTATAAGTATAATATCTTCACATCACTTCATCAGGCCATGTTTACCCCACTGCAGGGGCTTCGGCCTAAATCCACCACACTGCTCCACTGCGGGTTGGGGATTGTAACGAGCGCCATCTATTGACAGCACCCGGGACCGACTGCTTAACGTGCTCTCCGAGGCACGGAGTCAGTGATAATTATGTACTTAAGTCAGAAAAACACATTGGCACACGCCCGGATTCGAACCATGGCCCTATGGCCTTATAAATTTGAGACAGGTTCGTTGCGCTTTGGGCTATTACGACACGACGAATATAATATATTTAATAGTAATCAAGTACCGTATTGTATCCGTTTTTATAATAAAATTCCAAAAGAAATGTTAGACTTAAATTCTAATCAATTTACAACGCGTGTTAAAGGCCAACACATGAAGAAAGGTTACTATAGTAGGTATTAACGAATATTATAATGATGAGTGCGCATGGAGCACTCACCATCATGCATGCATCATCATTATGCAATAGTTTTAAGCATTTTAAATATAATAATAACAGAAAAGAATAAAGAAAAACATATATATTTAAACAAAATAAACAGGTAGGAGTTCCTTGTAGGTTCTCCTCCTTCGGTACCTAATTAATTCATTTTTTCTCGCAATAATTTTATAAACATTACTGAGTAAAATTTTTAGATTTGATTTGATTTTTTAGAATTGTTTAAGACAAAGCATCACCTCGTAAACAATTTTAAAAACTAAAGTTGGAACCAACGTGAACTTAGTAACGCTCGTTAAATTACACGGAAAAAAAATATAGTAACTGGGACTAGAATTTCTAGTTTTATTTGTAACCATCAAACAGATAGTCATGCGTACTACATATAATATTACTGTAGCGAAAACATGAATTTTGTATATTTAACGAGAAATTTATTTAATTTAACAAAGTGTTTTATACGAGTTACCGAAATATTGTTAGATTTACTATAAATTTAGGTTAATGTTTCAATTTTATTACGAGTAATAAAGTATTCTTAACTTAATTGTAAGTAAATCTAACAATATTCTGGTAACTCGTATGGAACAGTTTGTTAAATTAAAAAAATTCTCATAAAATATACAAAATTGACGCTTTCAAGTTTTTTTTAAAATATTCATTACAAATTAAATCGTTGTTTTAAAATTACTTTCTTTTCAAAGTTACAAGATTATACTATAAAACATAATTTTTTCCTGCTACTAAACATTCTGGTAGTTTTGTCATTCTACATTTTTTTCCGTGTAAGTCTTCGGACGCAGCCTTTTTTGTTGTTCACAAAATACCACGTTAGTATATACTATTAGATGTTCCCACATAACTTATTAATAATGGTCGGAAAAAAAGCAACATGATTTGAATCAAATATTTCAACAGTACACTTTCTCCCAAGCAAACCGCACGGTGTTAATTTGATTATCACTGGCAGCTGCGTAGACTTTTGTCTTTACGTTACAAAAATTAAAAGTTTTTTTTTTGGGTCTAAACATAGAAATTGGATTGGATTTTCGTCTGTTGATGTGGTTTTATAAATTTGTATATGTTATTGTGATTTATGTTCTACGCATGTAACTAGAAGATATAATTTGGATAAGTTTCTTTCAGGTAAGTATAATACAAAACACATCTTAATAAAACATGATTAGTGTGTTTGCTTAATGATTAACTTAAGACTTCATACAAAAAAAAATTAAATTAATCAAAAATTTAATCATTTTAAACAAAATTAAAGAATATTACCCTTGATTATTTAGAAATATGTTTTGTTTCATTAAAAAATTATTTGCAACTGTATATAATAGAACTTAAATGCATTATTTACATCAGTGACATTATAGAATATCAGAATGATGTCGTGATAGCAGAGTGGTGGCAAGCCCGTTTCTAGTTTAGAAGGTCGTGATTCGAATCCCAGAAACCAGCATGTACCAATGAGTTTTCCATGACTTACGTAAATAAGTATCACTACCTACCTTGGAGAGCACGTTAAGCCGTCGGTCCCGGTTGCCATTATCAGATGGCAGTCGTTAAAATCCACCAACCCGCACTAGAACAGCGTGGTACATTAAGCTTTAAGCACCCTAATTCTAAGGGGAGGCCTAAGTCCCTGCAATGGGGCATAATGGGCGAATATGGATAGAGTATTAGATTTCAAATTGTAATACATAGCATAGAAATACCGGAACAGACCCACTGAGAACACTGAGATTCTGAAAAGATGTCTTTTTAGAACTTGTTTGAGCCCGACAGCGTTGGGACAGTTTATAAAAAGACCTCGAATCGAACCTCTGTTAAAAATAACTACAATGCGCGGAAAGCTACAAGAGGCCGCTAGTCCATGAGAAACCCTGTGAGAATTAGTTCTATATTTACTGATTATTTCCCGCCCAATCCACCCCTAGTGCATCGACCAATAGAGAAAAAGGGGCGCGGTTTCGAAACTCCCTCTTACATAACTAAATTGCTTTACTCGCGTGGACTACACGTGTGTATTAAGAGGATTGTGTACTTGGAAACTATACAAACGACGTTAGCGGTTGCACTCCATTAAACCTTAATCGATTGGCGCAAACAAACATTTCCTTTTCAAATCAGAAAAAACTAAATTAAAACTTTTTTTTAAATATTTTGATACATCGAAAATAAAACTTAAGTGCGTCTGTGTTGTTTGAAAAAATACGTTTTTTGCGGCAATCGGATAAGGTTTAACGGGGTGCAATCGTTAACGCCCTTTGTATGGAAATTAATTTGCAAGTATACATAACCCTCTTAATTGCATTTCCACATCAATTTTAATCCTTATATTTTTAATTTTTCCATAGAAAGAACATAGCAATTCTAAACCGCGGCATCACTTATGTGAAACACTGTATGGAAGTGAAATGTTTTCCTTTCTTTTTTCATTTAATCGTTTATATCGCACGTAAAATAGGAAGCGATTTTATTCGTTTCTATTTCTATGTTAGTAATTATGCTCACAACTTCAAACCCAAATTAATACGCGCACATACCTACATCATCATCATCAGCCCATTTTTACCCCACTGCAGGGGCTTAGGCCTCCCCCAGGGTGAGGAGGGGGGCTTGGAGCTTAAGTCCACCACGCTGCTCCACTGCGGGTTGGGAACTGTAACGACCGCCATCTATTGACAGCGTCCGGGACCGACTGCTTAACGTGCCCTCCGAAGCACGGTGTCAGTGATATTGTGTACTTAAGTCAGAAAAACTCACTGGTACACGCCCGGATTCGAACCATGGCCCTGTGGGTTCTTATAAATTTAAGACAGGTTCGTTGTGCTCTGGGCTATCACGACACACATATACCTACATACGCTATTTATATTCATGAAATAAAATCTTTAATAGCTTTTTTCACACCTAAGGGCTTGTGTTTAATTATTCATTTAGTAAATTATTATTGAAAATTTCAACTTAATATGCCCTTTATTTATAAGTTTTTATATCATACAAATGTAACTTTTTTACTCCTTAAGGGTTGAATATTCAAAAAATATCTCCAAAGAGGTTAGAGATATTTTAAAAACGAAACTTTTATGTAAAATTGCATGTTCTTGACTCCAGCTGCTTGGAATGCTTTGACATTGATATATCTGACAGTCAGTTACTCATGGATAGTAGGTACTATTACGTCCATGCAGTTACTCAATTTCTTATTATTTAAATGAATAGATAGATACGTTATTTAGAATTTTATTTAATTTTAAATTTTAAAGGGTATTTTAAATAAAAATCAATGTTAAATGAACATATTATTTTATTACTTTAAACTCCACCTGGTGACGCCTGACTTAGTGGACGACCATGATATTGAGAGGAAGCGGAGGGCCTTATCGGTAAGAGTTACCTTAAAAGCCCGCAGGTTTTCACGCTGTTCATATGAAGTCAAGATAACACTTTTCAGAGCATATTGTACATCCTTCTACACGTGCAGTTTGTGGGTGAATTACGCGAAAAAATCATATGAAGCCCTCCGTGTCCATTCAGGGTCTTGATGGGGCTGCCTCGATACTGTAGCGCGTTGGGCATGATTGCGCAGGCGCGCACCGACTGCTTATATGTCACGATGCGCAAGCGGTATCTCTGGTGCGCCGGGTACGACGCAGTCCCAGCACTATCCTGGCGATGATATCAAAAAGATATGATTATCCCTTTATTGGTCGCTGTTGCCGCCTTCATATAGTGTGAACTGGTCGCTTGGAAGAAGGCATGGGTCCATGAAAAGAATAGCATCACTTACTAAATTTCGTGAAAATTGTTTTAATTTTGACTGTTATATTATGTTACTAATATTTAGTTTGTAATGTAAGTGTTTTACTAACAAATAAAGTGCTTGTTACTTAATATGAAATAAATAATAATTAATAATATTAAAACTAAATAATTAATAATAATAATAATACTAGTAAACTCATTTACAAAACATTTCGCGATTAGTTAATATTTGTTGTGTAAATTAACTTTGTTTCTGATAAAATGAACGTGAAATTTTCAACGATAAAATTTAGAAATACATATCTATAAACTTATTCGATCAAATAGTTATTTTGTGATCAAATGAAATACTACGTTTTTGATTTATATTAAATTTAATATTAAAAAATAACAATAAAAGTGCACTCTAGGCGAATTTCTCAATTTTTTCAACGTGCTATGAAAGTGAGACAATTTAACTTGATAATTATATAATTATATTCATTATTAATTATTATTTCAATATTTAATTACAATTTTAATTCGAAATAATCATTTTCACGTTGCAAAGTTTCAGTTTTTAGTTTGGACGCAGATAACCGATTTTCCATTTAACTGAGACAGTTTAAAATAACCTTCCCGCATTCCTGCAAGAGTTCGCGGGCGACAGCCGTCTGCGCGTAAAGATGTATTTAAATTTATTTAAAAAAAATTATTGATACTGAACAAACAATCGGTGTAAAAGTTCGATTCGCTCATTTTAATAAAAGACTCATAGATTACTTAATAACCGAACTAACTAATTTTAAAGAAAGTTTTAAAGTAACTAATATTAAATTCAAATCAAATCTAAATAAATTTGGTCACAATAAGATGTTGATGAAAGTCAAAATTTATTGATTAGATAACAGTTTGGAAAACTAGAAGGGGAAGAACCCACAAGAAACTCCTCCCTGTTTGTTTTATGTAAAGATATAAGTTTTTTAAAGTTAAAATATTTAAAACTATTATAATAATGCACTTATCATTTAAATATTCAGTAATACAATAGAAACCTTTCTTCCATGAGTTGGCCTTTAACTCGCTTTATAAATCGATTAGAATTTAAGTTTAATATTTTTTTTGGAATTTTATTATAAAAATGGTTACAATTTCTGATGAAAGAATTATTAACCTTTAAAACTCTGAACCTGGGAATTGATAACACCCTAGAGAAAGCATTTAAGTTTTTATGTACATAAATGATATTTTCATAAATGTACTGACTATGGACTATCAAAATGTTAATTTCCCTAAAGTGAGCACTTGCACTAGCTCTAGATTTTAATTTATATATAGTTCGAATAGCCCTTTTTTGCAGAAGAAATATTGTTTGAATGCCAGCGGCCTTTCCCCAAAGAATGCCATATGATATTATGCTATGAAAGTAGCAACAATAAACCAACCTCGCTATAGGTATATAATATATCAAATAAATCAAATAACTTTATTTTTTTTTTCGTAGGACCTTACATGAGTCTCTTGAAAAACGTTATAAACTTAATACAAAAACAAAAAAAAAAATTACCACTAACATAATTACATTTTGGATATAGTTTGCAAAATTAAAACACATAATTATATTACATAATACACCATAATTACAACAGTAATATACGGCAAAATAATATATGACAGAGAAACAACAATAAATTATAACAATAA
Source organism: Luffia ferchaultella (assembly GCA_949709985.1). NCBI lineage: Eukaryota > Metazoa > Arthropoda > Insecta > Lepidoptera > Psychidae > Luffia > Luffia ferchaultella. The sequence goes on along the minus strand of OX453261.1, from coordinate 12,873,286 downwards.
TACACATTGTATGTCAATTAAAATAAAGGTACATCAGTTAGTCTTCTTATTTGCCTAATTTTAAAAACAGCAGAGCTCAGTTTACAAGCCACCCTCACAACATGAGTATGCCATCGTTTTGCATCAATAGACAGCCCAAAAAGCACCGTGTCTCTCCACTGCAGGATATAGGCCTCTCCCAAGGCTCGTCCTACCCGCGGTATGGTGCTTCATGTCATCTGTCCACCTGGCCGGGGGGCGTCCAAGGCTTCGCTTCCCGGTACGTGGCCTCCACTAGAGAACTTGTCTACCCCACCGGTTATCAGTTCTACGGCATGTGACTTACGGCATTTTACAATGTGAGCGGTCCATTGCCACTTCTGCTTGCTGATCGCTTCGGCTATGTCGACCACTTCGATTCCTGGACGGATTTCAGTGTTTTTGAATTTATTCATGAAAAAAATACCGAGCATAGCCCACCCCATAGCACGCTGAGCGACTTTAAATTTGTTGACCAGTCCTGCTGTGAGAGTCCATGTTTTGGTACCGTACGTCCTTGTAGATAGGACGCATTGGTTAAAGACCTTGGTCTTCAGATATTGTGGTAGTGGCGACCAGAACAGACACGACACGACAGAGCTTCTGAAAGCAGGCGTGACACCAGTCCTGGAAGAGCTTCAGAATCTATTTAACTCTGTCATAAATAGTGGTGTTGCGCCGAGTGCATGCAGTGAGAGTACGGTCATCCTATTCTTCAAAAAAGGAGACAAAACGCTCCTTAAGAATTATAGACCGATCTCACTCCTCATTCACGTGTACAAGCTGTTTTCGAGAGTCATCACGAATCGCCTCGCCCAAAGATGTATGTAAAAATTATAAAGAATATTTAAGTATGTATATTAGATGTGTGGCACCCTTAATACAAGCTTTGCTTAGTTTAAGACTAGATGGCGCTGTGTGGAATATTTCAGGTATTATTAACTAAACTTAATGAAACCTCACCAAGTCTCAAATTGACATCAACTTGTCGAACATCCAGCAATGTAAATTTTAAACATTTTGTTTTATTAGTGTTTAATAATTCGTGTTTAATAAACGAATTCAGGACCTTCGAGAGTAAATAGTTTACTATTGAAAATTGGTCTTCATTTCTATATTTAATGCGGCTTTATCACAAATCTTATTAGGGCATTGAGGCATACTTACTACATATACATGACTGACCGAATGACGGAGTGGTTAGAGACCCTAATTACTGAGCCAAAGGTCTCGGGTTCGATTCGTGCCCGGACAAATACACGTGTGAACATATTGAACAATATTTAATTATATATATGAGTTGTCTAGTACCCCATAATATAAGCACAATGCTCTTTTACTTTGAAACTAGATGGCTCTGTGTGGGACTTCCTGAGTATTATTATTAGCTCAAAAGGTAAACAAATAAACATATACCTACGGCTTTTTTAATGTTATTAGATATAACAAGTAGATATGACAATATTGTAGAAAAACCTTAAAATAAAATTCAAAGATTTTGACACTGAATGGTTCACAACTGTACGACACGCAGAATTATAATTGAAATGGAATGAAGTTGACTTCTTAACTAACTTCCAAGTAATAATATAATTAAAATAAATATTGATTAAATAAAACACACTATTCATAGATTATTCTATACACTAGATTTTAAAGTTCAAATGTCATTCTTGGAAGTAAATTTTATTTTGATTTCGACTATGACTTATACCATGCTTACAACTTATTTTATATCTGCTGAACTATATAAAATATCATAAAACCAAAAATTTTATTTGGTAATAATCTAAAAACAAGTAAAAGTATGATGTCATAAAATAATTTTAATTAAAAAACTATTTTTAAGTAAATCGTTGTTTTTTTTCCATTTTCAGGGTTACGGACCCAAAGGGCAAAACGGAGCCTTGTTGTTGTCACTGATCTCTGCGATGTGTGTGCCGCGTGATAAAGCAAGACGACTATCATGAAACGTCATGATTGAGAGTCAAATTCGACTCTAATTCGACCCCCTTGAACTTATTTTACGCTTGCTCCAAAGAGCCAAAGGGGCGGCGCACGATCTTAACCCCTTCAAGCAAAAAACAGTGACACCCTATTTTTTAAAATTTTATTCTGGTACTAACCTATTAGTTAAAAAATAATATTGACATGCCATATTTTTAAAGAAGGGACCGCGGTGTGTAATCTATACTAATATTATAAAGCTGAAGAGTTTGTTTGTTTGTTTGTTTGTTTGTTTGTTTGTTTGTTTGTTTGTTTGTTTGTTTGTTTGAACGCGCAAATCTCAGGAACTACTGGTTCGAATTGAAAAATTATTTTTTTGTTGGATAGTCCATTTATCGAGGAAGGCCATAGGCTATACTACATCACGCTACGACCAATAGGAGTGGAGCATCAATGAAAAATGTTGCAAAAACGGGAAAAATTATTCCTTTTGAGAGCTTCCGTCGCGCGCGCTGCGTAAACGGTTGATGTTAAGCAAAAATCATGTATTACGAAATTGTACCCCTTTAAAAGTTCTAACCAAAAGTCCGCGACAGCATATGTGTATCTTTTAAGGTTAACTTACTATAACTTTTTTTATGACAATCAAATTTGTTCAACATAATGTACTATTTGCGAAGATGTTTTTTAAACGTGATATTAATCCTTATCAAATTAAATACCTTAGTTGTCTTAAGCATTTCATGCATATTATAATTGCCCTTTACATCATACAATTTAAATTAATATCTTAACAGTTTTTATTGAAATTTAAAAACTGTAGGGGGAGAAAATAAATTCGCTGTCTGCCTCTGTTCGTTAACTTTTTACTTTGATACGGTTTTTAGTAATATCTTATTTTCTTATTATCTATTAATCTATATAATAGAAATACTTATTATAAAGCTGAAGAGTTTGTTTGTTTGTTTGTTTGTTTGTTTGTTTGTTTGTTTGATTGATTGATTAATGGATTGATTGATTTATTGATTGATTGGTTGGTTGGTTGATTGATTTATTGTTTGATTGATTGATTGATTGATTGGTTGGTTGATTGATTGGTTGGTTGATTGATTGGTTGATTGATTGATTTATTGTTTGATTGATTGGTTGGTTGATTGATTGATTGATTTATGGATTGATTGATTGATTGATTTATGGATTGATGGATTGATTGATTTATGGATTGATCGATTGATTGCTTGATGGATTGATTGATTGATTTGTTGATTGATTGTTTGATTTATGGATTGATGGATTGATTGATTGACTGATTGATTTGTGGATTGATGGATTGACTGACTGATTGATGGATTGATCGATTGTTTATTTGTTTGTTTGTTTGTTGGTTCGTTTGTTCGTTCGTTCATTCGTTCGTTCGTTCGTTTGTTCGTTTGTTTGTTCGTTTGTTTGTTTAAACGCGCAAACCTCAGGAACTACTGGTTCAAATTGAAAAATTATTTTTGTGTTGGATAGTCCATTTATCGAGGAAGGCTATAGGCTATACTACATCACGCTACGACCAATAGGAGTGGAGCATCAATGAAAAATGTTGCAAAAACGGGAAAAATTATTCCTTTTGAGAGCTTCCGTCGCGCATGCTGATTGATTTGATGATTGATTAATTGATTGAATGATTGTTTGATTGATTGATTAATTGGTTGTTTGTTTGTTTTATTTGTTGGTTGGTTGGTTGGTTGGTTGGTTCGTTCGTGCGTTTGTTTGTTTGTTTGAATTTGTTAATCCCTGAAACTACCAGTCAAATTTGAAAAATTCTTTTTGCCTTTGATAGCCTGATTCTAACGGAGAGTTATAGGCTATACACATGAAAACGAAGTGTCTGTCTATTCGAGCAAATCGGCTTCGGCCAAAACGGCTTAACCGATTTTGATGAAACTTTACACATATAACAGGATGTAATCTTTTGACTACACCCTTTCCATATGTCTAAACCTATTTAAATGAAACATCAATGAATATGAAAAGAAGGTCATTAAAACTAACAAATGTTGCTTTTTGTCCGTCTGTCTGTCTGTACGTGTATCTATCTATTTGAGCTAATCTCCAAAACGGCTAAACAGATTTTAAGGAAACTTTGCAGACGGGAAAGAAGGTTGTCAAGATATTTGACTTTAGCTACTTTTTGTCCGTCTGTTTGTCTGTACGTCTATTCAATTCAATTTTATCTATTCGAGCTAATTTCCAATACGGCTGAACAGATTTTAATGAAACTTTGCAGACGTGAAAGAAGGTTGTCAAGAGTGTCATAAGTTACTTTTTGTGTTTGTCTGTCTGTCTATCTGTCTGTCGTTTGTCCTCACTGATCTAGCAACGTACAGCCGAAAGTACTAAGTCTAGGAAGCTTAAATTTGGAACATAAGTTTATTTTATAACGTGAGCACTATAAAGTTAAAAAAGGCTTTTTTAGAAATTTCAAACTTAAGGATGGGAATGGAGGGACTTAAATAATGACGTGTTTCAGGGTTTTTAGATTTTCACATTTTAAGAGTGGGAAACGGGAGATGAAAAATTGTATCGGTTTTTTAAAGGGTGGAAGGGGAATGAAGGTTTAAAGTTTGAATGGGTGTGACCAAAATTGGTTCCAGCAAAAAGTACGTATAAGCCATCTCGAATGTTAATAGTACCTATAACAGGAATTTGTAGTCTACGCAAGCGAAGCTGCGGGCGGTCGCTAGTAACTGTAATATATGTGAAAAAAATTTTTTTTTAATACTTTAACACAAAAAATCATTCAAAAAATATTTTTTAAACACCATGGAAGTTCACTGTAGTTCCATACCCTAGTCATATGGAAATATCCCGAAAAAAAAATCGCTTCTGTTCTACCATTTAACCTCTGCAAACATATGATTGGTTTTTGGGTAAAATACTGTAACAAAGTGATTTTGGTAGATATGGTACTTTACTATTATTATAAAATATAAAAATACAATCTAAATTTATAATTTTTTTTTCTCTAAATTTATCTCTAAATCTACTCTCTTAATTAAAAAAAAATGGAAACAGTGAGAATTTCATGCCACACATTGCAAAGCTTTACAAATAAGTGTTCTTATCTCATTATACACGTCTAATTTCCTCAAATTCAAATCATTCCTAGACACTTTTTGGTACATAAAATTAATAAAGTCGTACTTAAGTATATCATTTTACATCCAATTTTAAGTAGATCCATCTTTTTTTTTGTTTAAAAATGTATTCCCTTTATAATAAACCCCACCAATTGTATTGTATTTCATAATAATTAGACAAGAAAATAACCGATGTTTCTCGCCATTATTTTTTTAAAGTAATAAAGTGGTAAAGTTAAAAGTATTTAATTTTTTTAAACTATTAAAAATAATCATATAAGGCATGCCATTTTGGATTGTCCAAAATTTTTTACAATTTATTTTCAATAAATAAATAAAATTATTTGATCTTACAAAATGAAACAAATAAAAGGTATTATTATTATAAAGTAAAATAAAATAAAATTGCATAATATAATTTAATCCGAACTGTAGTAGCTGTGGGACTGTCTGGTTCGGCAGCGATGATCTTCAATAAAAGTTGATTCATATATTCTACTTAGAAAATTATTTATCGTTTTTTTTTGCAATGAATATTTAAACTAACCAGGTTTATAGAATTGATATTACAAATTCTCGACCTATGCCATACCTAATGAATAAAGTAAAAAATCACTAAAAAAATACTTTTGCGGTATTTCTTAAGTTAAAATTGGCAGAATTTTTAATATAACATTATACTAACCATCAGGGCACATTCATATCTAATATTCAAAAAAAGTATCCGCAATACAAATTGAGGTAATAAAAGCGTTTGAAATGCGTATTCCTAACTATTGAATTCTAGATGAAAATCTCTTGTTCCTCTTACTGAGACATTCCTACTCAAATTCAAATTCAAATTCAAAAAGTTTTTATTCAATATAAGATGTTTGCACACACTTATTGAAAGTCGTAAAAATTGATTAGGTACCGGTTCAAAAACTAGGACGAGAAGAACCGGCAAGAAACTCCTCCCTATTTATTTTATTTAAATATATGTTTTTCTTAATTGTTTTTTTTTTTTAATTTAAAGTCTTACAACTATTACAATAATGTCCATGCGCACTTATCATTTAAATACTCGGTAATACAATAGTAAGCTTTTTTCATGAGTTGGACTTTAACTCGCTTTATAAATTGATTAGAATTCAAGTCTAACATTTCTTTTGGAATTTTATTATAAAAACGGATACAATTTCCCATGAAAGAATTATTAACTTTTGAGAGCCTGAACCTGGGAATTGATAACATATGCTTATGTCTTGTATTTAAGTTGTGGCCATCACCCACCCTAGAGAAAGCATTTAAGTTTTTATGTACATAAATTATATTTTCATAAATATACTGACAAGGGACTGTCAAAATATTACCTTCTCTAAAATGAGCCTTTACACTATCTCTAGATTTTAATTTATATATAGCTCGAATAGCCCCTTTTCTGCAGAACAAATATTGTTTGAATGTCAGCGGCCTTTCCCCATAGCAGAATGCCATATGACATTATGCTATGAAAGTAGCTAAAATAAACCAGCCTCGCTGTAGGCACATCGGTTAGTTTTCTTATTTGCCTAATTGCAAAAACAGCAGAGCTCAGTTTACCAGCCACCCTCATAATATGAGGACCCCATTGTAAATTTGCGTCGATAGTAATGCCCAAGAACACAGTTTCATTAACAAAACTTAATGAATCTCCTCCAAGTCTCAAATTGACACTAATATTACCTAGATCAAGATGCAATTCCGATTATTTACCGCTCATACTATAACTTGTTTATATAAAACATTGAACCGAATTCAGCTTGTGTATAAGTTGTGTTCTCGTGTCCCGATTAGTACGCACACGTCCGGTGCACGCCCTTAGGGTTGGCACAAGGAGAAATTATTATTAAAAATAAACATGATCAAAACATAATGAAAATTTTACATGCAAGAAAGATGGAAAGCTTAATACAGACATACTTAATTATAGAATGAAAATAGAGTAAGTATTAATTAAATTTATTTAATAGCTATACAGGTATATTTTAAATGTTAAATAGGATTTTTGACTGATATTTAATATATTATAGTTCATCATCCTCCTGCCCTTATCCCACTCTAAGTGGGTCGGCACAACATGTGTTCTTCTTCCATTCATATTTGTCAGTCGTCATCTCAGTATTCACACCTTTCACACACATATCCTTCCTCACGCAATCCATCTCCACCTTCTTGGGTCGTCCTATATATACCTATATTATAGTTATCATGAAAATATGAAAATAGACTATAAACGATAACAAAATTTGTAAACAAAATTGTATTCGGTTGAAGAATACGGAAATTATAAGTTATTAAAGTTTTATCTCTGTCTCTTTCTTGCAAAACAAAATTTAACATTATTCTAAAAGGCCTGACGTCACACATAGATATGCAATTCGGTATTGCTCTCTTTGTCTAAAAAGACATTTTGAACACTTATAACTTTGTTAATGATTTATTTTTTAAAATTCTTTTACTGTTATGATATATTTAGAAAACTTTTTTCATATAAAATAATATTTAAAAAAATAGTCAACTAGCCGATTCTTATTATCTTTCTTTAAATTTATACTAATATCAATCTATACAAACAATTTTAATGGATAAACTAAAAACAACTTTTCCCTGTCGAATTCGGCGGAAAGGTCTCCATGTCACTTGCTGCATTACCGCGTTGGATCATTATGGCGAGTTACTGCGCCAGGAACAACCCAGAACGATGTGACATCCTCTCTTCTTAAGTCGGCGACCGATGCTCTTAATTAAATTTTAAGCTTCAAGACTTCAACAGCTTCTCCACAGCAAAGGGAACGAAGATAAAGAATTGTTCTAAAATCGATTTGCTATGTTTCAGACGGGCCGTAGATTCAGTGCCTGCCTCAACCGTTCGCCTAGTTAAATTAAGTGGCAGGGAGCAAAAATACTAACGAAAGAGTTCCGCTATAAGCACCCCCTTTCTTCTAGGGAACCAAAAACAAACCGTTAGGTCTCTTGCCATCAGAGCAACTAAGATCTGGTAGCTCTGGTGGCAACACAGGGTACATTGGCGGAAACGAGGGATATCATGATGGGGTGGAAATCTGCCCGAGTATCTATTACAATTAAAAGTGTGATGACCGTTGCTATCCACCAAGCACTGGTGAGGCTCAAACACACTACATTCCCCTTGCAGCCCCACTGCCACACGAGGGGACTCATCATCGAGGAGCGTACCCACGTGAAGCGACGGCGGAGAATGCAGCCACCGCTCATAGTCTGGTTAAATTTACCGCTCGTCTCATCTTAGAGATGTTGGCATCGTTTGGCATTCAGCAGATCTGAAGACGGGAAAAATTAATTTGATACAAAATAATAAACCATTGGTATAACCGTACCAATAAACCATTAATTTAGATAATAAAAACATTTTATGAGGACATGGGTGTGCTTATAAAGTTGGCAGACAGAAACATAGCAAAAAATTCACCTAATAAATCCAACATTTTGGTTTGATGGGTGACTGAATGATCTCTTACACAATACAATACCTGGGTTATGTCTATTTAGAGTATAAGATAAATTTTACTTATACATTAACCTTATGTAGCAAAACCCCAGGTCTATAATTTTTTAAAGAGTTGATTTTCCTAATGTTGTTATCACAGACATTCTTTTCTCAAATATAATAATAAACTGATAAGTAATTAAGTTTTTGTGTTATTTACAATACAGAACTTTGAATGCACACAAAAAAAAGAAATAGGGACTTGAGGACATTTTAATATTATCGAAAAAAATAAATATATTTCATGTTAAATTAAATGAAACAAGTACATGTGAAAATATATTATAATTATAAAATAAAACATAAAACTCAATAACCATAAAGTAAAATATACAATTTATTTCGTGGTAAAACGAATGCAGTCGGTCGGTGACAACCCTACGCGTGCGATCGGTGCAAGTGCAGTTCGTATTTATAGCGGCCCAGTTCTGCTAAACTGGGATCGGATTTGTGGGGCAACCCTGCCGCCCGCCGGGCTCGCATTCACTCCATGTACTCGAACTTAATATCTGTAAAGGGTTAATATTAGGTACTTGATAGGTTTCTGGTGGATAAAAGACATTTTTTTTGGTCCAATCTAAAACAAAGTATTTACAGCATGTTGCAAGAAGGTTGCTTAAAATTACTAACTATGTACTTAAAGTCTTTATTAACCATAGCTAGAATTAGAAATTTAAAGACGAATCTGTCATATAATTGGTTAATGGAAACCCTCAGTATTTATGGTATTTATATATGCAGTTTTTCTTGCAACTCGGCGTTAGTGTTCTCCATGATTTTTGTTAAATTCAGCTAAACGCTAATAAAGTTTTAATGATTGAAATGCTACAAACTATACATGTATGTACGGCCAAGTAACGCGAAAGAGATTATTTGGAATTGTACGTGTTGCATTGAATTTTAAACAATAATCATATCTCCGCAGTATGATATTTTTAGTATGGATGTTCATAGAGATGCTGCAAAATACAGCAAAAACGTGAGCAAAAAATATACACCACGTAAACCAAATATACACCAATTCATGTTTTGAAATATTCGATGTGAAATATATTTTTGTGAGATCCACAAGTAAAATTCGTATTTTAAAAGAAAATCAATATTTTGATAGATTCTGATATTACATGTCATGTGTAATTTAACAAAATGTGTGTTTAAAACAATGATAAAGACGTAATAGTCTTGTGTCCAATCACTGAGTTTGAAATTTTGTTTAGACAAATTTTGAGACGCTCTATCCGGATTATTACGACCACCGAATGGCCGAGTGGTTAGAGACCCTAACTGCGGAGCCAATGGTCGCGGGTTTGATTCCCGCCCGGGACAAATACTTGTGTGCATGATCTTGTTTATTTCGTTCCGGGTCAGGGTGTATAATATTTTTCGATGTATATATTATTTAAAAATATTTAAATATGTTTATCAGTTGTCTAGTAACCCATAACACAAGCATAATACTTGTTTACTTTGGGACTAAAATGGCTTTTTGTGCGTTATCCCATGTATTATTGTATATATTATTATTATTATGCTATCTTAGGTTTTTAGTTTAAAAGAAAAATCATAGTGCTGCAACCAACAACGTTCATTTTATCGACTACGCAAAAACGCATCCAAATGCCATTCTAAAATAAAAAGTACCTACATGTTTTTTATTAAAATTTAATTATTTAACAAAGGAATTACATTTAAAAAAAATCAATGAAATTATTTTGTTTACAACTTTTAATTAAAGATTCGAAATGGTTTTTAAAATTCAAATAAAAAAGGAAATTGCAAAAAGACCCAACTAACGTTGGGTATTCATAAGCGCCCTTTTGGAACCCTGTCATACCCATAGATTTATTATTATATAAGTAAAGTAAAACTATGGTCTTATGGTTAATAAAATGGTCTATGGATTGTACGTACTTGAGTTGCGTTGTTAATAAAAAAAGACCTCCAATCATTGCGATAGGCATTATGTTCTTGCATACTAAATTTAGTCAAGAAAAATGATTGATCCCTATTAATATCATAAATTTGAAAGTAACTCTGTCTGTCTGTTACACTTTCAAACCTAAACCGCTGAACCGATTTTGATGGAATTTGGTACAAAGATAGGTTCAACTTTGGAGACGGACATAGGCTATTGTATCTTTGTTTGTCCGTCCGAACTGATCTCCGAAACAGTTGAACCGATTTCAATGAAACTTTGCAAACATAAAAAGGAGGTTTTCAGGAGTAACATTACTACTTTTTGTTTGTCTATTTGTCTGCTAGAGAGTAGCATAGGCTACATTTTATACGGAAAAGTCACGGTTTCTGTGGGATAATTATTCTTCACGCTAAAATGGCTGAATGGATGTTGATGAAATTTAGTACTAAGTGCCTAAGGCGTGGAATAATAGATGGGATTAATTTATCCCGGAAGAATACATGGTTTCTTTAGGATAGCTAATGGATTTTGATGAAATTTGGTATAGTACGTAAAGTATCAAGATTTCTTAGATAGTTTAGTTTCAAAATGTTTTAGAAACTCTTAAAGTGTCCTGAAGCGTCAGGTTCCTTTAGCTGTCTCGGTACGATTGTGTAGCCCACACAGACGAAGCCGCGAGCGGAAAGCTAGTAACAAATAAATTGGAGTCAAGTCAGTAGGTACTTTACTTACAATTTTTTTTTAGGTATATAAACATTTTTTTTGACGGATCTTTTATTTTAATTACATTTTTAATTTTTCTAGTGAATTTGGCACTATTTCACTTCACTTCATCAGCCCATTTTTACCCCACTGCAGGGGTTTAGGCCTTCCCCGGGCTGAGGGGGGCTTGGAGCTTATATCTTATAGCTGCTCCACTGCGGGTTGGGGATTGTAACGACCGCCATCTATTGACAGCGCCCGGGACCGACCGCTTAACGTGCTCTCCAAGGCACGGTGTCAGTGATAGTTATGTACTTAAGTCAGAAAAACTCATTGATACACGCCCGGATTCGAATCATGGCCCTATGGCATTATAAATTTGAGACAGGTTCGTTGCGCTTTGGGCTATCACGACTCCTTTGGGCTGTCACGAATTTGGCACACGCGATATAAATCGAATATAAAGTTATTAGTATCGCTTTTAGAAAAAAAAAACTAGTTATTACAATAAAATCATCGGTCAGTACGTCACGCCAGTGATATTTATAAAGGATCGACGCCTACGGAAGTCGCGTGCTTGGTAAACTACTGAAGAGTCTATTGTTAACAAGAATCGTGATGTTTATGGGATTTTACAATACCGAGGAAGGTCGGAATATCTTTTACTGTATTCTGATTTCCTGGTATAACGATTAAAATCTAGAACATGACTAATTAGTTAAGTCGATTGAAAAACTATTCCCAAAAATTTCAGCTAGAAATTACTGAAAAAGTTCGTATTGTTTTTTGGTCGCCTATGCTTCTATGGGGGGGTCCATGTCACAGACCAGTCAACCTTTAGACCACGCTTTAATTAACGTCAGTACGAAAACGAAATCGCCCAAAAAGTGGCGGGGTGCGGGGAGAGGTCGGCTAGTTTTCATTGGCTCGTTCAAAATTGACAATTTAATGGCTTCCGACGTGCTTCCAACTGACGGTTCACTAGTGACGTAGTTATGTAGTGTCACTACATAGCCTTGGCGAATGCTACTCCCTGTCAAAGCGTGGTCTATAAGGTTGACTTGTCTGTGGTCCATGTGGTGGGTATACGATCCGAATTAAAGATATTATAGTTATTATATACAAACTTCTATTTAAATAAATGTAACTTCTTAAAGGTTTTTCTGAATTAAGTACTAATATATCACTGACTTCGTGCCCCGTATTATGTATTTAGGGGCTCGTTAATTATAATAAAACTTAAGCCACCATTGATATCCGTTTTATTACGTACAGAATACATCTTCATGACCTACATTAATAGACAAGGTCCATAGACACATAAACACAACAACTACAGACTAAATACATTAAATACATAACACTCGTTAAGCTGTCGGTCCTGGGTGCCATCAACAGATGGCAGTCGTTAAAATCCACCAACCCGCACTAGAGCAGCGTGGTGGATTAAGCTCCAAAAAAGTCCCTGCAGGTGATCATAATGCGCTGGTAGAATGGAACTTCTTAAGGCTTTTCTTTGCCAACTAGCCTGTCGAGACCGCTCCTGGTTTTACATGAAAGGAGATGCCGTATTCGCGAAAAATCTGTAATTTTTGTCTATACCTTTCTTTAGAATGGCATGTTTTACTTTTAATTTTTTTTAAGCTAGACGAAGTGCTTTCAAGTCAAATTAAATAAATATATAGAAAAACTTTTCGTGAAATGACAACACTAGCTCACCCGTGGAGTTTTAAAGATGCCGAACTGCGTCAGTAGAGGGATACGATTTTAAACCTTATTTTTACGATGTCTGAAATCATATTCCTTTGACAATACTATTTATAAAATAATTTCTGAAAGTAACCAATACAATTTTGAATCTTTATGTATACGAAGTGTTAGTTTATAACAAATAACCTCAAAAAACCTCAAGGCATATATTTGAGCAAAACGTAGATAAGAAGAAAGTATGATGACTCAAGACAGAAAACGCGACTTCCGGTTCACTTACACATATGGTAGGACAATGGACTAAAATTAGATTAGTCCAAATGCCCTATCTAAAAAAAAAAAAAATCAACGTCACCGTATATAAGGGAAGGGATACAATTGAGTCGGTTTTTTAAATTTGAACATCAATCAGATGTAAGCATTCAGAAAACAAAATTCTAATAATAATAATAATTGATGATCATACACTTAATACATTTCACTATCTATTCTATTCTATCACTGACTCCGTGCCTCGGAGAGCACGTTAAGCAGTCGGCCTCGGTTGCTGTCAATAGATGGGGGTCGTTACAATCCGCTAACCCGCATTGAAGCAGCGCGGTGGATTTAAGCTCCAAACCCCGCATCTTGAGGGGAGGCCTAAACCCCTATAGTGGGGTACAAAAAGGGCTGATGGAATAAACATTATAGACTTTCGTTATGTTTCGATTTTCAAATAATGTTTGAGAATTTAGTACGATGAGACTCTTTTATACCATAAAAAACGCGCGGGTCAATCTGTGTCGTGTTGTTCATACAATACAGCGATTGCGTTGCGTTGACTGCGCAAAAAAAATGCATTTCTTATAAGTGTAATAACCTTTTAAATTTTTTTTTTCACTCTCCGTGTATTATGTTTCGAATAAATAATGTTGATTTAATATGCATTAAAACTGATAGTACAAATTCAGCTACTTACATTTAATTGATTTGACGACCGCTTAGCCTAGTGGGTAGCGACCCTGCCTACGAAGCTGGAGGTCACGGGTTCGAATCCCAGGTCGGGTCAGTATTTATATGATGAATATTGATACTGGTATCGGGTCTTGGTTGTTATATGTGTGTCTTCGCTTCGTACCCAAAACACAAGCTAATGCTTAGTTTGGGGCCTGTTGTGATGTATACGTTACAATTATTATTATTAATATTAATATTATTGAACAAATGTAACATTCTTAATGATTGCTAAAATTAATCATATGTATATTGCCTTATTCTATGTATTCCAAAATAAATAAATAAATAAACATTTATTTCAGACTAGGGTCCATAATTCATTATTAACAATAACCTTAAAACTAATGTTAATACGCAATTAAATTAAATTATCTGATATTACAAAATGAAACAATTGAAAGGTATTATAAATTAAAATAAAAAAAAATTGCCTAATATTATTTAAACTCACCTCTTTAATTTTATTAAATTTAATTTATTTAAATTATTTCATTTAATTAAATATTTTTATTAATAATGTTTGGGTGAATACATACTCTGTGTGATTTATATATGAGTGTGATTCGAGATCCCATTTTGTAGATCCCTCTTCGTGTAAAATAAAAACCGACCGTACCACCGTACAATATAAGAAAAACATGTTTCTTGTATGGGGACCTATTTTAATTTTTTTTTTAATAATAATAATAATTTGTTGTTCTAGCGGCTATAATAGTGGATACACACTTTACAAAAAAATTCAAGTGTAAGCAATCGTCTCAATACCACCAATCACTAAAACGACGAAAAAACATGTTCCTTGTGTGAAGATACTTTTAAATTTTAACTTTATTTTAACATTATTATTTGTTGTTACAGCTGCCCCGCCACCAACCCGCACTGGAGCAGCGTGATGGATTAAGCTCCAATCCTCCTCACCCTGGAAGAAGGTTTAAGCCCCTGCAGTGTGGCATTAATGGGCTGGTGCCCATGGCTGGGCTAATACTAGTAGACCAGTTCCAGTATAAAAGAGGAGACAATGATTCTTAAAGCCGACCTTAATTTTGCAGTTACATGGTACACACACTGTGAATATTTCAAGTGTTTACCTATTCAGAAATTCAGAAGTTACAGTCATAGTGACAGACGGGCAGACAGACAACGGAGTCTTTGTAACAAGGTTCCCGTTCGAACCCTTTGAGCACCGAACCTTAAAAATTGTTACTACGGAATCCTGTTTCCGCTTGTTCCCATTCGCACTTGACACGTTATGTATGATATCTTTTTATATATATTAGTAAACTAAGTAACCGGAAGCCGTTGTTTACTTCGTGTCAATGATGCGAAAGCCAGGTGTTAATTTGCAAACTTTATTTAAGGGAAATCGACCACACGAAATATTCTTTGTGCTGGCGAATTATTTTCACTTCGCTTTTAATTGTTTAAGGAATTCATTTATATTGAAATATGTAATAGACGTTCTTTTTATTTACGATTTTTTTTATATCTATAGGACTTAAACATAAATCACCTAATACTAGGTTTATACGTTTTTCATTTTTTAAATATTTTATAATACATCATAAAAAAAAATAATTAAATGCCGGCGATTTTTTAAATTGAAATTTTTGTTTTGTTTTTCACAACATGTTCAACACGAAACTAATTGTTGTAAAACATTTATTTATATATTTTTTTAACTTCACGTGCCATGTCACAATTTAGGTCCTAAAAAGTTGTGGCAAAAAAAAATCTTATAAGTTAATTAAATGTAAAAGTCTTAGGTGTAAATTAATTTGCTTGTTAAAAAATATTTACTTCATCGAATGTACTACTTGAAATTCGGCAAAGTTAAATCAACAATTATTTTCGCCATACATTCGCCACAAGTTACAGATACATAACATTTTAAGTAAATTAAAAAACATAAACTTTTAATGTAGTAATAACTAAAATATTTACTGCTAGCGTTCATTCACCGCCCAAAATTTTACATTGTGCAAAAAAATTGTGTTTATAGAAATAACTTCCCTTGGATAGCGAGAAGTTAAAAAATATTACAAGGGATAAAACTTTTGTATGGAACATCCGTCATTATTATAGCTGAAACCATGTTTATTTGGATGTATGGTTAGAAATTAAAAAAATATCTATTTTGGCATTTATAGAAATTTAACTCTTAAGGGGGAAACATAATTACAATTTTTGTTTTACCTTTTGATGGAAAATTAAAAATAAAATGCTTCAGTGTTCACGTAAAATTGCATAACAACTTTCAGTAAATGCAATACAAAGTGTAATTCCATGCGAATAAAGTCACGGGCGGTCGCTAATAATATAGGTGCAGAATATATAATAAATGCATGCATACTATATTCGATATTAACTGACCGATTGGCTACTGGTTAGAGACTCTAACTGCAGAGTTAGAGGTCGCTGGTTCGATTCCCGCCCGGGATAAATATTTGTGTTCATGAACATGTCTATTTGTTCCGTGTCTGAGTGTAAAAATATCCATTGCATATTATTAAGAACATTCAAGTATGTATATCGGTTGTCTAGTACCCCATAATACAAGCACAATACTTGCTCAGTTTAGGGCTAGATGGCGCTGTGTGGGATGTCCCAGGTATTATTATTAAATACTCACCTACCTCAAAAGATCCAATTGAGTGATATAAATGTTTACAACACGATAATAACTATGGGTAGACAGTTCATTTGTGATCGCTATGCAATTTGGCAGACGCTGACTCAACAAAAATAGTAACAATGATTACCTTGATTGTTTATTTAAATATATCGTACAAAGTAGAATGCATGCGCAGAACTTTTGTAGTGAAATGTATTTTCTCATGTAATTATTTTAGACTACATTATAGACACGTAATATCAGCACAAAATGGCTCGCAAATAATATTTGGTGTAACAGAGATATTAATAATACTATAATAATACAATGGGACTTCCCACACAGCGCCATCTAGTCGCAAAGTAAGCAAGTATTATGCTTGCGTTATAAGTTACTAGACATTTGATATACATATTTAAATATTCTTTATAATATATACATATATGTTTTACACCCAGACATGAGACAAAATAAACATCAATCTAAAAAATCACATTAAAAAATACAATTTTTTTTGGGCCATGTTGCAAAATTTTAACAATGCATATGGTGAGTCGGATTCGCTCCCTAAACGTACTGTTATACACGATGTCACGCAAGTATGGACTCGAGCTGAAAATTCTAATCATTCGAAATAATATCTATACTTAATATTATAAAGCTGAAGAGTTTGTTTGTTTGTTTGAACGCGCAAATCTCAGGAACTACTAGTTCGAATTGAAAAATTATTTTTGTGTTGGATAGTCCATTTATTGAGGAAGGCTATGAGCTATATGTATAAAATAATACTATCTGCCTGTCTGTCCATTTGAGCAAATCTCCAAAAAGGCTAAACTGATTTTGATGAAACTTCACAGATATGGAAAAAAAGTGGTCAAAAGTGACATACACTACTTTTTGTATGTCTATATGTACGTCCATCTGTCTATTCGAGCTAATCTCCAAAACGGTTAAACCGACTTTAATGAAATTTCACGGGTATGAAAAGGAGGTGGTCAAAAGTGACATACGTTACTTTTTGTCCGTCTGTTTGTATGTACGTCTATGTGTCTATTCAAGCTAATCTTCAAAACGGCTCAACAGATTTTAATGAAACTTTGCAGACGTGAAAGAAGGTTGTCAAGAGTGACATCAGCTACTTTTTGTGTCTGTCGTTTGTCTTCACTGATCTATCAACGTAGATAAAGCCGACACTACTAAGTCTAGGAAGCCGAAATTTGGAACAGGGGTTTATTTTATAACGTATCAATTTTTTATGAAAGGAATATTTGAAAATTTCAAATTTAAGGAGGGAGGGACGGAAGGGCTTTGTATGAGTCTTTGTTCTTTAAAGTTAGAAACATAAAAATTTGGACATAAATAAATAATGATGTCTTTCAGGGTTTTTGGATTTCCGCATTTTAAGGGTGGGAAACGGGAGGTGAAAAGTATGGGAGTATCGGTTTTCTTAAATGAGTGGGGAGAATGAAAATTGAAAGTTTGAATGGGTGTACCCAATATTAGTTTCAGCAAAAAGTATGTATAAACCATTTCGAATGTTAATACTACCTAAAACAGGAATGTGTAGTCTACGCAAGCGAAGCTGCGGGCGGTCGCTAGTATGATATAAAAAAACTTATTTAAGCATGGGGTCTAGTACCCATAATACAAGTTCTGGTTAGTTTTGGACTAGATGGTGCTTTATGGGATGGCCCACGTAGTGTCATTATTCAATTAGCACGATGAACAAAATTGACCACTGAAAAATACCACTGCAGGGGCTTGGGCCTCCCTCCAGGGCGAGGGAGCTTAGATCTTGAATCCACCATGCTGCTCCAGTGCGCGTTGGTGGATTGTAATGACCGCCATCTATTGACAGCACCCGGGACCGACTGCTTAACGTGCTCTCTTAAGCACGGAGTCAGTGATATATATACTTAAGTCAAAAAAACTCATTGGTACACAACCGGATTCGAACCACGGCCACAAAGTCTTATAAATTTCAAACAGGTTCGCTGCGCTCAGGCTATCACGACGACTACTTGAATACGTGACATATTTTTACTAAGGTGACACGCAGACAAACTGGCCTCCCTCGATCACCTCCGATGTCACGGGCCTTTTTATTGAGAAATTAAAATACATCGAAGTACCAATTGCTCACTTTTTTTTAAAGAGGGAAATCTGCTTACAGACAACTGCGTACCCGACATGCCGCGCAGATAGTGCTGGGGTGGGACAACACAGAAATTGCAGCCCGACGACCGACTAAACCACAAACTTAACCTATTCTTCGCAGAGTGCATAGGGTTTGAGGCGAACGCAGGCTGGACGCATTGAGGTTGCTTCGGTGCGAGGCTGTCTTTGACGGGCGGTATCTTAAGGGCGCCGTCTCGCTCGGCGTAGGAGTTACTTTCAAGTAGAGGACCGACAGGTGTCATTCCTCAGTAAGGGAGGGCAGCTCAAGTTGGACAGCACGACTGTGAATAAACAAAAGCGTAAACGCCATTCGAGAAGTATTACACAATACACAACTATCACTGACTCCGTGCTTCGGACGGCACGTTAAGCAGTCGGTCCCGGACGCTGTCAATAGATGGCGGTCGTTACAGTCCCCATCCCGCAGTGGAGCAGTGTGGTGGATTTATGCTCCAAGCCCCCCTCCTCACCCTGGGGGAGGCCTAAGCCCCTGCAGTGGGGTAAAAATGGGCTGATGAAGTGAAATGAAGTGTTACTTTCACTAGATAATAAAATACCTGTTCATTCATTTGATATGTGCAACTTTGGTCACATTTTCCGAAGTAACCTTGATTCGGGACTGCGACGTGACTGGTGACGTCCTGGTGTACATTTTTGTTTACAAAAATTTTGTACCAGTTATTACCGTTTTAGGTTAGTTATTTGGGATGTGTCACGTGATGTGTCTTGAGCCATGCGTAACTCATCGTGACGTTCGAAGAGACCCTCTCCTCCCTGAAATGCGTCACGTGTTATATCCATGGCCTTATAACAACTAATATCTATGCTTATAAAATCGTAGTGTCTGTTTGAATCTTCGGGCCAATCTCCTAAACGACTGAATCGATTTTAATGAAACTTCGTAGGCATGAAAAGGTGGTTATCAGTTGTGACATAGGCTACTTTTTGTGTCTGTCTGTTTGAGTTAATCTCCACAATTCTATTCCATTCCATCAACCCTTTTCATACTCCTCTGCAAGGCTCAGGCCTCCCCTCAAGACGAGGGAGCTCGGAGCGTGAATCCACCACGCTGCTCCACAGCGGGTTGGCGGATTGCAACAGTCGCCGTCTATTAACAGCAATCGCGACCAACTGTTTAACGTGCTCTCCGAGAAGCGGAGTCAGTCACAGTTAATGTTCTTGTCACAAAAAACCCAAAAAAGTCATTGGTATACGCCCGGATTCGAACCACGACCCCATGGCCTTATGATTTGAAACAGATTCGCTGCGGCTCGGGTTATCACGACACAATGCTCCACACATGCACATATCTCCACAATGGCTAAACCGATTTCAATTAAAATTCGCAGACTTGAAAATAAGGTGGTCAGTTGTGACATAGGCAACTTTTTTTCCACCAGCCCATTACGCCTCACTGCAGGGGCATAGCCTTTAGGGTAAGGGGACTTGAAGCTTAATCCACCACACTGCTACTTTGGTCTGTATGTTTGTCCGGGCTAATATCTGATACGACAGAACTATTATTTCGGAAACATTTAGGGTTCTTAGGTAAACTTTCGAAATCATGAAAACCACACAAAGACACTGTGGGTCGCTAGTAAACAATAAAAATAATATAAATTTAAAGTTCTGTTGTCAAATGGCATAAAACCTTATGATGTCGTCCTGTCCGACAATCTGTCTGTTTGTCTATATCTATAAGTTTGACGAATAAGATACTTATAAATGAAGTCTTTGAATCTACGTCGAAAGTGGGGCAAAAAGTCTCAATTTTTTTTTATTAATAACACTAAAGCTCCTCAATAGCCAAAGATAACAAACAGAGTAGAGGAGAAAAAGGTTCTGAACATTTTTGTCTTTACCTATTTATATACATACTATAAGTTAAATCAATAATAATTGTTGAGATATATATAGATAAGCTTCTAAAGTCTAAAAAGTAGGCCTCTTAATATTTTAAATATGGGGTGAAAAATTTAGAAAAAAATTAAGTTGGTACTAAATAAAAAAGGATTTCAAACAAAATTGGTTCTTTTTGTAAGATATTTGTTTTGTTACACGCTATTTTGAATTTATGGTTTCCAGAAATGACTTTTGTTTTACTACCAATTACGGAACCCTTCACTGTGCGTAGTTTGAATAAACACTTGGCCGCTTTTTCAATTTCTTCCGAATGTTAATAACAAAATTTAGATCGAGCAGTGACGCACAGTAGTAGCTTATAGAAAGGAATATGCACCACGAAGTTGTAGGTATTTGTCGTGCAGTAGGGTTATATTGTTATAGGACGAGGCCGAAGAAAAACAAAAATTATATTAAATACGTATATATTAAATTTAATTGCACCTAATAACATCGAAAATTATTTTTCCGTTCTATATTCTAACATTTGTTGTCGGTAAATACAACGATCTTTAATTGGATTACAGTCACGAGAAATTAAATACAATTTTAAAATGTGTGTATTTTGTATGAAAATTTTAGCACATGCTAGAAAAGATGAACTGCTAGAAAACCACAGAGTAAAGGACGAAATTCCTTGGTATTATTGGTCGTTCAGAGAATCAACCAAGTTTATGCAAAAAAGTCTTTGGCCAGAAAAAAAAAGTGTTTTACATGTAGCACCAACCAGGAAAGCATAAATAACAAAGATTAACAATGTAAAATAACGTGATCGAATCCCTTATAAAAAATATTGTACATGTTTAACTATTTCATATATATTTCTATTTATTTAACATTAATAAAAATAAAAAATGGGACGGATTTTTTTTTTAAATTGTTATTTAAAAATGTTTATAGATTTCTGTTTCGTAGGATTCGATATGGTAACTATATGTTGCGTTTACCCGTTTTGCAACCCGAATATTAAAGCTAGTGTTCCATTGAAAGCTATTGCGTGCTATTTTCTATAAACAGACAGAATAGAAAATTTTTGAATCGAAATCTTTTTCATAAGTAATATATTAATTTTGGAAAAGACAACTTAAAACTTATAATTCGTGTTGTTATTTTAAGACACTAAAATAATTTAATTCTATCTATAATAGTTACAAAAATATATTTAAAATTCCCTCTTTTATAATTGCTTCAAAATTAATTGAATCATGTATCATTTTTAATAAATAGCTTTCTGAGGAACATCAGCTAATTAATTCAAAACCAGGGTTGCCACATTAAAATTCTGATTCATGACAAATACACAGCAGCCCAAGATCCGCGCTTTTAGCCACTCCATTTAAGTAGTTGACAATAATTTGACTTTCAAGTCAAAAACCATTTCCATAAATATTTTTATTGTACTTCACAATAACCATGATTTAATCATATTAATTTAAAAATCTTACAACTATACAATATACGCGAAGAAACGTAACTTAACAAAAAAAGGTACATAATTAGGAATATTTTTTTTTTAGAATCCAACAAAAAATTAACCCACAATCATTAGGTCTAATCGCTTAGCGTATCCGTAAATTTAATTTTATATACATAATTTTATTAAAGATAATATTTTAATTAAGAAAAAATTCAACAAATAATATTAATTATAACCGAAGACAGAAAAGGTTTTAAAATTATAATATACACTGTTAAATATAAAAGTAAGTAAAAAATATAGCGTTCGATCCTCTGAAACGGGAGTAATATATTTTCAAACGGTATTGAAAAAAATAAGCCATGATGATGACATATATCTATTTTTGAAGATTTTGAGATCGTGACATAATTTAAATAAATATTTACTTGTGTTTTATAAAACGTGACCATGATAAATTGCATGTCAAACAATCATGCAAATAAAAAAACACGTTTCTTTGTATAGGGACCGTCTTCAATTTTTAACTTTATATTATTTTTATTATTTACTGATATAGCGGTATAAGGACCCCCTTTAATTTTGAATTTCATTATATTTTTATAATTTTTTTATAATTTTCGTAGCGGCCATAATAAATAATACACCTTCTGTGAAAATTTCAAGTCTACTAATTACGGTTTAGACGACACAGCCCTGAGATAAACGGACAACGGAGGCTTAATAGACCCTACTACCCCGTTCGTATTATTTGGGTACGGAACCCTAAAAACGTGTAATCAAAGCTATGTCACAAATCACTCGAGACGTAGATTGGCTCGTCAATGAATGAAATACTGAAAATTCTGATGGGTCTGTCTTATATGGTTTTGATTTTCAACTAAAAAGTTCATATTCGGTGGCTCCCTAACAAGTAATACTCAATCATACTTTTGTGAGACGACAAGTTATCTTGCCATTATTTATGTAAGATAAAACCTTCTCCGTTCAGAGGAGTGTGTAGTGGCAAATATCCATACAAACGGCGTTAACGATTGCATCCCATTAAACGTCACCCAATTGGCGCCAAAAAGGTATATACCGTAATTGAATTACCAAAAAACTAGGTTTACACGTTTTTAATTTTTTAATTAGTTTGATACTTCACAAGGACAAAAAACTTAAATGTGCGAGTTTTTTTTCCAAATTGTTTCATTTTTCATAAGTAATGGAAAATAAAAAAGATTAGAAAAATTACCCCCCGCAATTAAGTTTTTTTTTCTTATGTTGTATCAACATGTTTAAAAAATTAAACACGTACGAACTTAGTTTTTGCTGATCTGTATACCATAAAAAAATTGCGCCAATCGGTTAAGGTTTAATGGGGTGCAACCGTTAACGCCATCTGTATAGAAATGTGCCACAACACATTCGTCTTAAAAAAATAAAACAAAATCACAACAAGAGAATCCAAAGAAAGCAAAAACTATACGAAAGGCAGTGGTAAACGGAGTAGCCTCGATAGAGTAACTTATTTTAACCGATCCAAAATTATTTACAACCAATTTACATATTAAAATCTATACAAATGTGTGAACGTCTTAAATTTTAAACATTTATATTTTTCAAACCGACATTATTCGAGACATTTTTTTTTTCAGTCTGTCAGCCCTGAAACAAGGGCTGCTACGTTCTAAAATCAATGACGTTACATATAGCTTGAAGTAGACTGGTTACTTTAATAGAGACGAAACCTAGAACGTGGCCCTCGCGAAATTTCGATTGTTTTTAAAGGCATATCGGGTTCAAAGGGTAAAAATAAAAAGAAATTTGATTAAAAAATATAATTACTTAATGAAAATTGTATATATGTATGGACATTATTTATTTATATTTACGGATACAAATTGAACTTTATTTTTTAATTTTTTATAGTAGTATGATAGTTTGTTTCCATATTTACATATTACACAAGAACGTATTTTGAAAACTAAGGCAGGCAAAATCTCAGAACAATTACCTAAAGTCATAGAAGGAATGTAAATTTTACATATCTTTAACTTGTTCTAACATGTGCAATAAAGCTTTAGAAAGAAAAAGATAGCTGATACAAAATCATTGCTGCTTATGATCAGAACGTAGCCCCCAAATTCATTTCAAATTATTATAACGATGGAGGTAAAGTCAAATAATTTTATGCAAACGTCCGTCTGACTAGTCAGACCAATGTCATTGAGAAATGGGTACAAGAAGGTTGAAGCAAACCGCATATATATGTAATGTAACTGTAATGTTGGCTTGCCAGAAGTCTCACAGATGTAATTCATATAAGTGAGGCTAAGACAAAAAATGTGTAAGTAATAATTAAGGAAACTATAGGTAAAAAATTTCTTATTTAGCAATAATGCCTGTAAAAGACTGTTTGTTTCTTACAATAAATAATTATATACGTACATCTTTTTCATTCACACTAAAATTCACCATATGGAAAACATGTGAAAAATGAAACAAATATATGTAAATACAAGAATGCCTTCTATGACTTTAAATAATTGTTCTGAGGGTAAAACATAGAAGTTACGTAAAGGATCGATTACGTAGGACTGTGCATAGATTGAGAGCAAGTAAAATTCAAATCATACTTTGAGCCTGCCACGCCGAAGGGGCTTGTAACATGTCTACTTAAAAAATATATGTAATGTCATAGTCTAATAATAATAGTTTTTTTAACGTTTTCAAAATTACAATGATGTTAACTCGAACAAATTTATCTGTGAAAACATTTTTTTCATTGAAAATATTAAAAAAAAAATGTACGATGCGAATACTACACAAGTCAGAAGTGGCATCCAGTCAATTCATTTCTTATTTTTAGTCAGTTCTTTGCATAATTGTTTAGGTATAGAGACCCCAAAATAATTATCATGGACAAAGATTGGACACAGCGCTTATACTCTATGTGTCAACCCATAAGTTATATATTGAACTTTAAAGTCAACAGTACAAGGTGGTTATTACCTCTAACGAAATTATTATTTTCTAAGCGCTATGCGTTCACATTTCTTCGATTTTTTTTTCAATAATAACGATGTAACTTTTGACTTGTATAACCATAGTAATTTGCATTATGTCTTTGTAATGGCAGTGACAAAAATGATGTTCCGCGTCGCCATCAATGAGATCACTTTCACGCAACGCGGACACTATAGCAAAGTATAAGCAAGGGTCGAGTTCAAAGGGTCAACTCTTATTGCGAAGAGTTACGTAGCTTGAGAAGCCTGATATCGTTTGAAACTAAGATTTTTATAGATACTGGTCCTTTTACTTATACTGTGCGTGTAGACAGTAAGACTTAATATGCGATTTCATTGAAAAAAAAAAGATTTTTTCATTTTTATATATAACATTTTTATATATTTTTTCTATAAGAATCGCAAATTAAATCAAGCTGCAAATTATGTACAATCCGGTACACTTACCATAACTAAAATAGTACAAAGTAAAAATCACAAAGTATAATTTCGCTAACTATTTATTAAGTCTAATTAGGCGTCCCCTATCATTAGTTTTAATGCACTAAACTTATCACTGCGCTGTATCGCGCTGTGGTGTCGCCACCTGTGAAAGAAAAATACGTTAATCAAACTGTTATAAAAATAAATACAAAATTACAGTCAGATTTAGCTGTACACGTTACGAGGAAGTACGTTTGTACTTCTGTAAATTCATGACTTTTGTCAGTAGGTTAGAAAATGAATCGGGAAAAGAGAAGAAGTATGTTAAGATAAAATAATTATTAAAATATAAGGCGAATACGAGTGGATTCGGCTGTAAACTTATAATAATAACAATTATATACATTGGTTAATTAATGATTTTTAGGGCTCCGTAAAAAGAAAGGAAAAAAAAACCCTTAAAGAATCACTTCGTTGTGCGTCCGTCTATCTGTGTGTTCGTCGAGACCCTTTTTCTCGGTAACACGTAACGGTACCAAGTTCAAATTGATTTCAAATATTTAGGTCTACGATATTTTGGAGCTGTAAAAAAATCTAGTTGTTAAGTTAATGCAATCGAATAAAGTGAATAAATCAAAATCTATAAGGTACTTCCCGTTGACGTAGAATTATGAAATTTTGCACGAAGCATGATCTCTCAACACAAGTAAAGGAAAAATTTGAAATACGTTAATTTGTTGTTTTACATAAAAAATACACAGAAGGCGCTGCTGCCTGGGTTGCTGAAGGAGCAGTAGCGCCAATAGTAGCGCGTAATAATATCCAATGGCCTTACAACCGTGAGCAAGTGTGGAGATTATTGGTGAACCCCCTAAATGAGAACCCCATAAAAGCGGCGGACCTTGTAAAGCGGGATGACGCTGGATGCAGGCCGCTACCAGTAGGTCCCATTGGAAATCAATAGGGGAGGCCTAAGTCAAGTAGACTTCCTACGTCATACCTACAAACTTATTTTTTTTGTCAAATACGTGATATCAATATATCGTGTACAAACGGGATCCTAAGTGTGCAAGTCCGACTCGCACTTGGCTGGTTTTTTGTTCAAGGGCTAAGAGGTGATAGTCGGACCAGGTTATATTATTACTATAAAAGCAGTCAAGTAGGAGTCTGTTTTCTCTACTATTGGAAAAAAATATTTACACGTATGTTTGTGAGGATTTAACTTAAAAACGACTTGACTAATTTTAATGAAAACAGCTAGGCGGACATATCACTCAGAGCAGGTGAGTCGTTTATGGTTACAATACGCGCCACGCTGCTGTCAGGTATAGTTCGCGTCAAACTTTGTGGTGGATCGGAATACAACGCTTTATGCTTGCTTGTGCAGGTACAGTCATATACCCCTTGCTCCAGTGCGTCCCGCTCCACCTAAAACTGGTTACTGCCACGCGACTTGCGCCTATGTTCGGATCCGCCATAAAGTTTGATTGTAACTGTATCACTAAGAGCAGGTTCATTGATTCGTTTACGGTTACAATACGCGCCACCAATTTAAAAGGCCGCCGCGTGTACACACTCGCCGGTCGGAGGCGCTATGCGGGTAAAAGAGAATGCCCTTCTGTGTAAATGTACATTCTGCGCATGTAGTGTGTACAACCGGCCGGCCTTTTACATCGGTGGCGCGTATTGTATATGCCGCTAAAATACGTTACAGGAGATAGACTTCTGCAAAATGGCATGTTTGTTTGTTCGGAATTAATTTTAAAAAACTACTTGATGCACTTTACTGTTAACTGTTTTAAAATGTTCACTATGATTCTAGATTCAATAATAATAATACCTGGGATATCCCATACAGCGCCACTTAGTCCCAAACTAAGCTAAGCTTGTATTATGGGTACTAGAAAATGGATATATATACTTAAATTGTACTGTTAAATTATCAGTTAGTCTCTATCCACCTGGTCACTCGGTCAGCTAATTCAAATTAATACAATCTTCATGTGGCGGGTAGATCCCGGCACGGCGGTAATTAATTATAAAATCTAGGTCAGACGTTACGAGACCAACGATCACATTGACCTACTTTGTTGTGCTAGTTGCCGCGTCGTTTGTTTGACATTATAATTATAGAAAAACAATTACTGATCACATTTACTTTGTCAATAGAGATTTGTTTTACGAAAAACTACAAATAATAAAACACTGTAAACAAGAACTTTAGGTGCCTACTACGAATCTCTTCAATCAGCCTTACCTAGAAAGACCATCTGATATATAAACAGCATTTCATAATATTTCAAAAATTAATTCGCTTTTTTAGCCAATTTTCTAGTTTACCAAACCCTTACACAGTCGAATATATTATAAGTATTTCGTTAGCAAAATTTTTTAAAATTCGTTTGTAAAGAAAAATACTTGTTTTGTGGACAAAAAGTTGAATATGGCAAAAATGAAAGCCAGTATTGAAAAAAAAGAAAACTGTGGGCTGGGCAGCTGCCCTTTTCATTGAATGATTATCCGATCAGTGCAACAGAGAAAGAGATTCGACTATATTTCAGAAAGTTATAAAGATAGACGAAAGGCAGTAGTGTCAAAAGGTGCAGGAGCTTGCGGGGCACCGTATGGTACCAAATTTTTGGAAATTGGGTAGATTGGTTCGTTTTCAATGTCCTCCCATAGCTGCGAGAAGCACGTAATATGTAGATTTTTTGCAAAATTATAGTAGGCCTAACATGTGGAAACTTAGACGAGGAAAACAACTATTGGTGGCAGAAAAGGATAGGAAATGCAAAAATTGCGGGGTAGAGGGAGAATTGGAGCACTTGATGGAGCATCATGGCCGAAGTGATTAGCAAGCTGAAGTGGCAATGGGCCGGTCACATTTGCCGTAGAACCGACAACCACTGGGGTAGACGAGTTCTCGAGTGGAGGCCACGTACCGGGAAGCGAAGCGTTGAACGCCCCCTAGTCAGGTAGACTGATGACCTAAAGCACCATACCGGGGGTAATTGGATGCGAAAGGCGGAGGACCGTGTGTGGTGACAAGCCTTGGGAGAGGCCTATATCCTGCAGTAGAGATACACGGGCTAATCATGATGGTGATGGAGCATGGAGGGTGAGGGAGTAAAAGGAAAATAAGAGATCTACTGGGGGAAATGAAGAAAGGGAAGTATTGGAGTGGGTACGGAGGATAGAGAAATTAAAAAAGGAAAGAGAAGGTGGGAATAGAAAATGAGTAACAGGAGAACAAGGGGAGAGGGAACTAATATGGCGGAAGAAGAGATATTTGAGCCAATATCGAGAACTTGGCCATCAGCCCGATTTTGTACATAAATAATCCTAAATATATATATAATATATAATAATAACGTCTACATCACAACAACGTCTTGGCCCCAAACTAAACATTTAGCTTGTGTTTTGGGTAACAAGTGAAGACACCATATACATATAACAACCAAGACCCGGTACCAGTATCAATATTCATCATATAAATACTGACCCGACCTGGGATTCGAACTCGGGACCTCCAGCTTTGTAGGCAGGGTTGCTACCCACTAGGCTAAGCTGAGACAAATTTTTGAGTAAATAAGAAATGTTACAGTTGGTGTAAGACACATTAAATTCCTCAGTAACCTATGTAATTGAAAAATGATTCGATGTCCTAAAATTATTTATGGCACGTTTCGACGTATAAAATTTTTTTAAGACCCGCAAAATAACATGTATATTTTGTTAGAGACTTTTCATTTCGAATTTATTTCCCTAAAAATTCATTTTAAAACGTGCATTTTATCTTGTGAGACCTGACCTCAATACGTCGTTGAAATCTATTTAAAATTTACCACAAAAGCCCACCATGCCGCACTACAGGGGCTTAGGCCTACCCTCGGGATGAGGAAGCTTCGAACTTAATTCACCACACTGCTCCAGTACGGGTCAGAGGATTTTAACGCCTGTTATCTGATGATGACAACCAGAACCAACAGCGTAACGTACTCTCTGATGTACGGAGTCAGTGATAGTTCACATAAGTACTATCACTGTGTACTTTAGTCAGAAAAAACTCTTAGTACATGTCCATTTTTGGAATTTGAAGAAGCCGGCTCACCACTACATGGCTATCACCACAGCGGCTTTTAAAACTTTAAGTATTTAGTTATTTCGTGCACATTTATTGCATACATAGACGTAATAAAAACTCTAAATTCGTAGCATACTGGCGGTCCGTAGGCTTACTATAGTATGAGTGTATTCAAGTTGACGCGTGCTCACATAACCAGCTAACTTACTAGGTGTATCGGTAGTTAATTCGCGACGTTGCATCCAAGTATTCATGGTACATGATAGCCAGAGTTCTTTCTAGCGATGTTCTAAACTTACGTGTACGCTCCACCGTCTCTGATAAAATTCAGTCGTCAAAAACATCCAATAAGCTTTGAAAAACCTTTTGTCCGATATAACATATGAAATATCCATCATTTGACGGTCAGAAAACACCCAAATCTGTGTCACCTCCTATGAGACCCAAAACGATGAGGTAACAGATCAGTGACGTAAAGTGATCTCAGTGGGACATTAGGTTTGTGTGCCGGTTACGCAACAAGTGGCCGGTGTTTCGGCAGTGTTGCACAACACGGGAAAGTCGGCCGCCGACGACGCTTCCGCGCTAACGTAACGTTCTCTTGGTCGTGGCTTGACACACTTTATCTAGTGTATTATAACTGGGATATTTGACATTCGCTGTCATGAAGACGAGTCGAATCCTTGACCATGGAAGGTGCTCGGTAAATAATAACACCTAGGCCATCCCACACAGCGCCATCTAGTCCCAAAGTAAGCAAGTATTATGCTTGTCTAATGGGTACGAAACAACTAATATATATACTTCAATATTCTTCATAATATATACAAGCATAGACATTTTGCATCCAGACATTCTGTTTTCTTTATTGTATTTTATCGTTGATACCTCTATAATTAAAAGTATATTACACCAGCGTAGGCAATGATGTCCAACTATTGTGCATTTTCTGCATGAATCAGTATTTTAATGTTATGTCCGCATAATATATAATTCATTAGGTAATGTAGTAACGTATACATAACAACAACGTCTAGGCCCCAAAATAAGCAATAGCTTGTGTTCTGGGTACCAGGCGAAGACGCCACATACATATAACAACCGAGACCCGGTATCAGTATCAATATCCATCATATAAATACTGACCCGACCTGGGATTCGAATCCGGGACCTCCAGCTTCGTAGGCAGGGTCGCTACCCACTAGACGAAGCGGTCGTCGCCGCAAGAAGTGCATACCTAGTATATTATTATTAAGATATTTGGCATTTCTTGTTATGGAAACGAGTCAAGCAGCTGACTTAAATGCCTGAATATGCTTTACTTTTAAAATGTGGCTATGACAGTCGTTGATGTATAAATCATATTACTTTAATCGTCCAAACAAAATAAATTATAAATTTTGTGTTACTAACGTTAGGTCTAGGCACAGACAAGTCAACCTTATAGACCACACTTTGACAGGGAGTAGCATTCGCCAAGGCTATGTAGTGACACTACATAACTACGTCACTAGTGAGCCGTCAGTTGCAAGCACTTCGGAAGCCATTAAATTGTCAATTTTGAATGAGCCAATGAAAACTTAATTAATTATACTTCAATAACTGTCATAGCCACATTTTTAAAGTAAGTCATGTTCGGGCATTTGACATATCTTCATGGTAGCAAATGTTAAATATTTCACCTGTAACATACTAAATAAGTACCCCGATTGACGTAACGTAGACCTAATTTTGTAAACACCAAATTGTTTAAATTTATTTTGTTTGTACGATTAAAGTATGGAATTAATTATACATCAATAACCGTCGTAGCCACATTTGAAGTTTTTGACACGTTTTCATGATAGCAAATGTCAAATATTCCACTTGTATCATACTAAACACATTGGCAATTGACGTAACCTAGACCCACAGACCAGTCAACCCTTAGACCACGCTTTAATAAACGTCAGTACGAAAAAGAAATCGCCAAAAAGTGGCGGGGTGCGGGGAGAGGTCGGCTAGTTTTCATTGGCTCGTTCAAAATTGACAATTTAATGGCTTCCGACGTGCTTCCAACTGACGGCTTACTAGCGACGTAGTTATGTAGTGTCACTACATAGCCTTGGCGAATGCTACTCCCTGTCAAAGCGTGGTCTATAAGGTTGACTTGTCTGTGCATGTGAATCAACTCATTATATATGTTCTAACTATTTCATACCTAAATATAAAAATGTAGACTATTTACCTATAATTTTATGTAATTTTTTATTTTTATTGAACCGTATATAAAAAAAATACCTCCTGCTCCAAAAAAGCCACCTCTCGAAGCTGCGCCCCTGATATTACGATGTTTACTTTGAAGAAGTAATTACAGGTGCGGGCCCTTGGTCTGATCGATTCCACCTACTGGTACGACCACGGTATACCACTATATACTCGAGGCCCTACTGGATTAGGGGCAACTAATAGTATCATATTTTTCTGTATCTTTATTAAGTAACTAGTTTTCCGTCCGCGGCTCCGCTTGCGTGGACTACACAGTTGTACTGCGACCTCATTTTCCGAGATGAAACGTAGCCTATGTCACTCTTCAGCTTATAAGCTATATGTATGTAAAAAATCATGGCGGTCCCGGTACAACTGTGCAGTCCACGCGAGCGGAGCCGCGAGTGGGAAGCTAGTTTGAAAATAAAATATAGCCCATGTCACTCAAAGATAATATAGTATTTGAATGGTGTCAGAATTTTTGAAACCGGTCCAGAAGTTTTTGAGTTTATTCGTTACAAACATACAAAAATGCAAATATTTCGTCTTTGTAATATTAGTGTAGAACACTCGTATATACAATTAATTTCATTCCCACTTTAAACTTAATATTCGAAAGTATTGTATTACTTTAAGTTAGGTCTCGATCAAGTTGATTGACGTATTAACCTAGTGTATGTAGAATATTTGCCATCAATAGATGGCAGTCGTTAACATCCAACGAACTGTACTGCAGTAGCGTGGTGGATTAGACTTCAAGCCCCCTCATCCCGAGGGGAGGCCTAAGCCGATGCAGTAGGGCATTAAAGGACTGATGGTGTGGTGTGGTATGGTAGATAGAATATTTGATGTTTGTTGTCACGAAGACGTTATATATAGCTGAATATTATACGACGTTTTCAAATAATTTATAATTTATATCATATGTGTCGTAGTAGCCCGAACGCAGCGAACCTGTTTCAAATCTATAAAGCCATGTGGCCGTGGTTCGAATCCGGGTGTGTACCAATAAGTTTTTTCTGACTTAAGTACGTTATATATCACTAAATCCGTGCCTCGGAGAGCACGTTAAGCAGTCGGTCCCGTTTACTATCAATACATGGCGGTTGTTACAATCGGCCAACCCGCACTGGAGCAGCGTGGTGGATTTACGCTGCAAGCCCCCTCATCTTGAGAGGAGGCCTAAGCCCCTGCAGTGGGGTACAAAAAAAGAGCCGATGGAATCATACGTAATTTAAACAATATTTATTAGTTAATGTTTGGTCTAGGTTACGCTAATTGAAATACTAGAAGTTCTAAGCGTGGAACAAGTAAGGCGGGGTGCAAAATTTTAAAATAGTTATTTAAACGTGAAAAATAATAACAAAAAAATCTTGGACATCCCACACAGCGTCATCTAGCCCCAAAGTTAGCAACTATTATGCTTGTATTATGGGTGCAAACACATATTTACAAATATTTTTTATAATATACACTTATATAGATACTTCTACACCCAACCACGGAACAAATAGATATGTTAATGCACACAAATATGTACCGGACGGGAATGGAATTTGCGACCTTTAGTTCTGCAGTTAGATTCTTTAACCACTGAACCAATCGTTCAGACACACAATATCTTTAAAATCGAAAATATCACTTTGCTGATTCACACGTTAATGATGTAAGTGTGTCAATAAAAACAACCAAGATATAATTGTCTCATAAATATTCAAATATGCATGTAGGAAATTTAATTCTGCTCTCCCATATTACATGGCGTTGCAGTTTGTAGTATCATAACGTTTATAAAACGACTTTTGTACGTACAAAAGTCGTTTTTAGTTAGTAAAACTGAATTATTCAAATTATTCAGAATTTCATTCACAAAAGGTTTGTTTAGATTATGAGAAGACATATTCCGTGAATCTTTCATGTGAAAACAAAATAAAGATCCTAAAGTATCGATTAAGAAACTAAAAAAAAAAGATAAAAAAAGATAATTTTGAAAATTCAAATGATATCGACCTGCTTCATCGAAAATTTTATAACATTATTTTATTATTTGACTAGCGACCCGCCCCGGTTTCGCACGGGTAGCAGAGCATATATGAGCCGTAGTGTTTTTTTCTTCTGTTGTAGTGTCCTATCAGCTTGTTGCGTCGAACAAATGGATTATTTTTAATTAGATTTAAATGTAACATAAGTTTATCCTACTGGTGAGTACTTTTAATATTTCCAATTCTGAAAATATTTCTTTATGTATCCAACATTGATAACTTGACCACGTGTCGCATTGGTATGGGGACTACGCCCGGCGCGGCACCCGGCCGCTTAAATTGTCGCGCGATAGTTTTTATTTCGCTATTATTCCTAAGATATTAATTTAAATTGTATAGTGTAAAGGGCAATCATAATGTGCATGAAATGCTGAAGGTAAATAACGTATTTAATTTGATAAGGATTATTACTGTATACGTATACATTGCTTTCCAATTAAATCATCATATGACAATTTTTTTAAACATAAAAATAGGTATAGTAAGCTAGTCATAAAAGATAGACATATGCCATCGCGGACTTTTCTTTAGTCCTATAAAAGGGAAACAATTCCTCTATATGTTATTTTGTTATATCTCAAAGGAATTACGCAGCTTTTTCAACGAAAGCTCTCAGCCGGCCGACTTTTTTCTGACTTCACCAGCAATAATCGTCATATTTCAACTAATTTGCTTAAAACATTAATAAATTATATACGTAAACCTTGCTCTTGAATCACTCCGTCCATTGGTAATCCGTTTGCCAATCCGTTTGGTAGTTTTTGAGTTTATCGCGTTCAGACAGACTGACAGACAGACGCAGCGGGGGACTTAATTTTATAATATGTAGTGAAGTAGACAGAAGTAGTAGAAACGTATAAACACCAATACAGAGCAACATTGATCTCACAGCTTCTAAAATGTTTTCATCGTTTTTTCATGCCTAGTGAGGCTAGAGAACCTGTCTGTAATATCTCTAGTGCTTAGAGAGCTGTGGGAATGAGAAAATATAAATATGGAGTGACCAATTAGGCCGAGTGGTTAGAGAACCTAACTGCAAAACCAAAGGTGGTTGGTTCGATTCCCGCCCGGGACAAATATTTATGTGTATTAACATATCTAATTGTTCCGTGCCTGGGTGTAAAATATCTATATGTATATATTATAAAAAATATTTAAATATGTACATCAGTTGTCTAGTACCCATAACACAAGCTCTGCTTACTACGGGACTAGATGGCACTGTGTGGGATGTCCCAGGTATTATCATTATTAGGGACGTCACATATGTTCAAGAAGGCGGAGCCGTGGGAAAACGCTAGATTGAATCAAAAATCCAGAATCCATCAATATACTTAAACGCTTAGTGACAGTGAATGCAGTAAGTGCACACACACAGACACGAAAAAAGTTCATTAGCCTTTGAATGGTGCGTGACATGCGCTACGCATCGCGAGATATTTACATACAGCCGTGTATATCGTGAAAAATATTTTAAGAATAAAACGTTGGGTCCTATTTTTGTTTGAATATATGACCTAATAAACATTCGAGTATAAAGTGTGACAGAATTTTGTATAAGAATAAAGTTGGGTGCATTTTAAATAACCGGTAAATTTTAAGCAACCGAATTCCGATGAAACGTGCATAAAATCATACTAACCTCTATTTACCCATTTGGAAAATAAGTGTGATTCATAATTCACGTATAAAATATAACAACTCTGTATAAAAAATAATATGATGTCAATGTTAAAAGCAATCACCACTTTTCATGAAAATCATCATCAATATCAGCCCATTTTTACCCCACTGCAGGGGCTTAGGCCTCCCCCAGGGTAAGGAGGGGGGGCCTGGAGCTTAAGTCCACCACGCTGCTCCACTGCGGGTTGGGAACTGTAACGACCGCCATCTATTGACAGCGTCCGGGACCGACTGCTTAACGTGCCCTCCGAAGCACGGTGTCAGTGATATTATGTACTTAAGTCAGAAAAACTCATTGGTACACGCCCGGATTCAAACCATGGCCCTATGGGGCCTTATAAATTTGAGACAGATTCGTTGCGCTCTGGGCTATCACGACACTCACCCATGAAAATCATGGATTTATAATAAAATATTTGTATATGTACACTCGTATATTATAAAGAATATTTAAATATGTATATCAGTTGTCTGATAACCATAATACAAGCATAATACTTGCTTAATTTGGGACTAGATAGCGCTGTGTGCGATGTCCCAAGTATTATTATCATCATTATTATCTTCTTTTCGGAAAAGAAAAATATCTGATAAACACTTCTATTCATCGCCATTTGCAATTTCTATTCAAAAATACACGGTAACTTTTTCGTTTGTAAAAAAAAGAATGCTTAAGCATTTGTTTTTTTTTTGGTTCAAGACAAATATACTTACAACATTTATTTAGTCTTTATTTTTTTTACAATGAACAGTTAAAAAATATCGACATATTCAAATTTTTTCTTCATTTTATTTACA
The DNA here is from genome assembly GCA_949709985.1 of Luffia ferchaultella. Classification (NCBI taxonomy): domain Eukaryota; kingdom Metazoa; phylum Arthropoda; class Insecta; order Lepidoptera; family Psychidae; genus Luffia; species Luffia ferchaultella. Next base: position 12,836,921 of record OX453261.1, on the reverse strand, counting down.
ATTAACAGTTAAAAATATCGACAAATTTTATATTATTTGTGTATATCAGTATTGTCTAACGTAACATTTATTTAGTATCCATTTTTTTTTACAATTAACGGTTAAAAAATATCGACATATTCAAATTTTTTTTCCATTTTATTTACAATTAACAGTTAAAAATATCGACAAATTTTATATTATTTGTGTATTCATATATTAGTATTGTCTAATGTAACATTTATTTAGTCTCAATATTTTTTTTTTACAATTAACAGTTAAAAAATATCGACAAATTTATATATTTTCTCTTTTTTTTACAATTAACAGTATTTGTGTATTCATATTTCAGTATTGTTTAAGTAAGCGGTTTAGACATAGTATGTTGCATGTAACACCCTGTGTAATCAGTAAGTGTGATATGATTAATAGAATGTTCGACATATAGGTGCATTACCAATTATAATTACGTGTTTAATACAAATTACAAAATTCCGGTGGGCCTCAGTAAAGTAATTATTCAAACGAAGCCGCGGAAAGTCAATGAATTCAACTCCAGTTTCGGATGTACGAAGTCAGTAGTTCAGTAGAACATTGGATGCGGCATTGACATTGAGATTTAGGGCGAGTGTGCTCACATTGTGATGACACTTTCATTGGCACAGTTGCATGTATAATCACAGAGGGACTGATTTATGAATTGCATAATTTGTGATCATAAAGTTAATATTTTTACAATAATTTCATGTGAAAATATCATTTGTGCACACATTTTGATTCGCTACGGTATCTAAATATAATTTCTAAAAATGATATCGAAAGACACAAATTGTTTTAAAATAAACAAAATTTAAAAAAAAATTAATTAAGTAGGAGCTCGAAATTTATATTAATAAAAAATTAAATTATCATATGAAATTTTAATATTAGATCTATCTTAAATAAGTCGTAATTTAGTTATAAATGTCAATATTATATATGCTATGTAAAACTATAAAAAGAGACAAAAACAAAACCGCCGCATCCATGCCGTTGTGTATTAGCTGTTTAACCCAAACAATGCAGTGCGATGCACGCTCGCTGATGACGTAACAGAATCACCGAATGTGGGACAAATTAATAAAAATACACGCACACTCACACACATAAATATCCATACTTGCGCAGTGAAAGTAAGTTCGGAAATAGGCGCGGACGCAGAACATGCTACGAACGAAGCGTTCAGTTAGTCTCGCTCCGACCGTCATAGCGAGCGGATCTCCTGGAAAATCGTTATCGTTTAAAAATCGTTATGTCGTTTTTCAGATTTACATAACTTATGTGATTTGAAAATTTTGTTATGAATTATTATTATTACATACATTTTTAAAGAAACATGTATTTGTGCGGCGCAGCTAAAATTGAAAGTAAACCGTAGCATTTTTAGATACTGGATTTACAGAAAATTTTATTAGATACGTTTTTGTTTTTTTTCTTCATTTCTTTTACTAACTCGAAATAAAAAGCTTATATTGGACTTCCATTTATTACATAGACAGATTTAAATATTCATACCGTAAATTAAAACGAAAATAAAAAATAATATGGAAAATTTTTCCATACTTAGGTATTATATTAAAAATGCGAAAAAAAAATTCTGAAGAAATTTACTGTTACTATTTTGAGAAATGTTAAAAAATCTCAGATATATTACAAACATATTGAATCGACGTCTTTATTAAAAAACTTCTTGGAAATAAAATAAATCTTACAATGTATGTACAGAGACCCGTTGATGTCTTTTCTTAGTAAAATTTGCAAGCATTGCAAAATTCGCGAATCGTCGGGATTGCAAATAAGAGTTCTTCTATACAATTAATACATAATATTGTAAGTTTCTTAATATATAGAAACACATAATAATACTTATTGTGATAACAGTATATGAATTTAAACTAGAGAAATTCGGTCAAGTGTGAAATTATTTCAAGTGCCGAGTGGACTGTCACCGAATCTTTGTTCTTGAAACTTCAGAAATCTAGCTTTTCCTCAAATCCTATTAATTTTCCATTAAAATGTGTAATCTGTTGCATACCTACATAAATATTTATTTTAGAAATTTATGATATACTCAAATAGCGACGAATTTGTATTTTATTTTTTTAAATTTTAACCGTAATAATTGTTAAAGCCACAGCCAAAACAAATTTAATAACACGGTATTTGACTAATAATAAATATAATAAATTAATCAAAAAAATTGTCACAATAGACTATAAACGTCAAAATTTATAAACAAATTTATATCCGGTTAATAAATATAGATATTATAAGCTATTGAAATTGTATCTTTGTCTCTTTCTTGCAAAACGAAATTCAATATTATTTTAAATGGCCTGACGTCACACATAGGTACGTCGTATACGGTATTGCCCTCTCTGTCTAACAGGGTATTTTAAACATTCATAACTCTGTGAAAAATTATTTTACTGTTGTGACATTTAAAATACTCTTTCACATAAAATAATTGAAAAATATAGTCAACTAGCTTATTATGGACATGTCACATATCTTTGAAGTCGTCTCAAAACCAATAGAACGACGCCATATTAGATTTTTTAAATTAAAAAAAGTAATTGTTTTCTTGGTTCGCATTTTGCAATATTTTGTTTTTTTTTTTACCAAATGTTTACATCATTCATATACGGTTTCTCTGCCAGCCGTTATTTTGCATATTGTGGTCTTGTTCTGGGTCTGGGTGGAAAAGTATCTAAATAAGTATATATATTATAAAAAAAGAATGTATAAGTATGTATATCAGTTGTCTAGTACCCCATAATACAAGCATAATAATTGCTTACTTTGGGATTATGTCTCATATATTATTTTTATTATGTAAAGAAGAAAGATAGACCTATACTCGCCCACCAAAGCAACAAAAACTGTAAATAAAAATATTCTGCTGAACCTAAAGTTAACATAAAATTATTTAGTACAGAGCCCTAGGCTAGACTGTGGCTGTCAAAATAAATATATATACGTATAACAAAATTCTGGAAAAATTATGTAGCCGGGAAAGATTTAGTTTTGTCAATACACTGAAACATTTAATATTAAAAAGGTATTATACCTACAATCGAAGAGTTTTTTAATGGAAAATTGTAGACACCTTTCCATGCCCCATTTGTTTGTAATGCTATAATTAAAAAGCCAAAAAAATTTTTAATCTCAATCCAACCTAACCGACAATGCATATTGTGTGTGCTAATATGTAAAACAATATTTTATTTTCTAAAAATTATTTTACTTTATTGAAAGTATTGAAACTTATTGCATATACTCGTACAACAATAATAACCTGGAACATATCAAAATAAGCAAGCATTATGCAGGTTTTATGGATTACTAGACAACTGATATAGTCTATCTGTCATACTCAAATATTCTTTATAATCTATATAAATACATAAATATTGTACACCCAGGCACGGGATAAATAGACATGTTCATGCATACAAATATTTGTCCCGGGCGGGAATCGAATCAGTATATCTTTCTAGTTTCGCATGGAGCAGGATTTTATTACTATGAGTGGCTACACGCACTTGTCTCCTGATGTCGATTATACGATTTAAAACCTCCGACATTCATTAAAAAAAAAAACAAACACTATATAAAAAGCCCCAGCACTAATTTTGGCCTATTTTCGCCAGTTTTTGGTAGTATATAAATAGTATTTGATGGTATATATTTGGTAGTAAATAAATAAATAAGTATAGTTTCTTAATTCGTTAACAAAACTGTTATTTTCAATGTTATTTGTTTTTCTCAAAACAATATTATAAACGTTTTTATTGTTTCGAATTTTTATTAATAGTAGTTTTTTATATTATATAATACGTCCGAAGGTAACATGTTTAGAGCTTTCAAAATTAAAAGTTTTCAATGACAATACCAGGAGACATGACTGACCGTTTGGCCGAGTGGTTAGAAATTTTAACTGCGGAGCCAAGGATTGCTGGTTCGACTCCCGCCCGTGACAAATATTTGTGTGCATGAACATGTCTTTTTGTTTCGTTCTGGATGTAAACATATCTATTTATGTATATAGTACAAAAAATAATATTTAAGTATATTTATCAGTTGTTTAATGCATATAATACAAGCATTATACTTGTGTACTTTAGGACTAGATGGCGCTGTGTGGGATGTTCCAGATATTACTATCATTAAAAATGACCGTCATTTTTGGTTTTAGATTTTCAAAAAAGGACCAAAATATACACCGTACACAATTCTATATACTATAAATTAATTAAATCGGTTGAGCTAGTTTTAAATAAATCCACGATCACTTGAGTTGTGAATTTATTTAAATTTTTGCTATAGCTAAACCGATGCAAATCTTATTTATTATGCAGGATAGTTACAATATGCTTGTGTTTTTAGAATGAGACATTTAGAACTTTTTAATTTTTAAGAGACATTTTCAGTCAGAGAGTCAGACGGTCAGTATTTATATGATGAATATTGATACTGGTACCGGGTCTTGGTTGTTATACGTATGCGGTGTCTTCGCAAAAAATATTTATATATGTATATATTATGAATAATACTTGCTTCCTTTGGGACTAGATGGCGCTGTGTGGGAAGTCCCATGTATTATTATTATTATTTTCAGCCGCATTGTTCAATGTGGAATATTTTACAGTAAATAAAATTTTAGAAACTGAAAATTTCTGTAATACTTTGAGAAATGCGAATCGTATTGGCAATAACTGTTTTATTGAAATAATAATAAACATACAATTACTAAACGTAATAGCGTAAACAATGAAAAATAATAAATTAAATTACGCGTTTTCAACCCCAGCAGAGGCGGATCGCTCTTGTTCCATAATTAAAACAGGCACCGTACTCTCCATTGTATCATATACTGCTATGTACTTCATTATTCCATGTGGCTATACAAGCTGTAATTCTAAATCGGGCATTTACCAATGAGTTTTTTCTGACTTAAATACATTAACCGTCACTGACTCCATGCCTCGTAGAGCACGTTAAGCAGTCGGTCCCGGTTGCTGTCAATAGATAGCGGTCGGCACAATCCGCCAACCCGCATTTGAGCAGCGTGATGGATTTACCTCTCATTTTGAGGGGAGGCTTAAGTCCCTGCAGTGGGGTATAAAAAAGGCTGATGGAATGGAATATATTTTTGAGCTATTAAGTTAAAGTTGCACCATAATTTAAGAAAGATTTATATAACTACAGCCCAACAAATATAAAACGTTTTATATTACCTTTGATTTACACAGTTTTTTTTAGTTAATGTCAAAATTGTAGTATAAAAGTGCTATATTATAAATATATTTGGCATGGACTCTTTACTAGCTTTCATTTGATACCCATATTGTTGTAATAAAAAAAAATAATTCCTTCCTTATTCTTTGATTCGTAGGCGTCATATATGATGTACTCAATATGAAATATTCGTCGTGTCGAGTCATGACGTGATAGCCCGAGCGCAGTGAAATTGTTTCGAATTTTAAAGGCCGTGCAGCTGTGGTTCGAGTCCGGGCGTGTACCAATACGTTTTTCTGACTTAAGTACATAACTATCACTCACTACGTGTCTCGGAGAGCACGTCAAGCCGTCGGTCCCGATTGCTGTCAACCGATGGCGGTCGTTACAATCTACAAACCCGCACTGGAACAGTATGGTGGATTTAAGCTCCAAGCCCCCTCATCATAGGGGAAGACCTAAGCCCCTGTTGTGGAGTATAATGGGCTGATGGAATGGAATGCAGTATGAAATACGTCACTGCGACAATTAAGATGAATTTAATGACACCTTATATATTCAAATCCATCAAGCTGTTTAGACTACAGGGCATGTCAAAAAAAATGTCGAAGATAATGCTCTCGAAAAATAATATCCCTACGCAGTCCGGTAAAATTTAAATAAAAACTACTTTGTTTCTGCATATAACCGATGTACTAGGTACTATTTATTCAGACGTATATCTGGGACTAATTAATTAATCTATATATAAATGCGTGAAGAAAACAACTTTTGACCCCTTTTTAAGCACATTACGGGTACGGAGGACTGTGATATTCGGCATAGTTGCAGTTTATGTGGAGTAGGAAAGCAAAAAGCTCAAATCTATATAAAGCGTAAGTTTTTGGGGTGAGACTGTATGGCCAAATCTTAAACTATGAGAAATAGCGAAAAGTGTTCAAAGGTTTCAAGAGCTCGATTTTTGAGGAAAATTTTTGAAAAATCTGTTACATTATCCGGGGAATAAACAGCTTGATTTGATAATCTACATTTTAATACGTGAAGAGAAAACTGTGTAACGATTTTCAAGCATATTACGGGTACGGAGGAGTGTGAGATTTGGCATCGGTAAAATTTATATTGAAAAAGCGTGCCAAAAGCTAAAATTAATTTATTTGTGTTACAAATGCTGGTAACTACAGGAATTAATAGTATGTCGTTTGATTCGGTTTAAATTGACTTACTCTCGCCTATCGTCGGGAGGTCCTGGGTTCGAATCCCAGGTCGGGTCAGTATTTATATGATGAATATTGATACTGATACCGGGTCTTGGTTGTTATATCTATGTGGTGTCTTCGCTTGGTACCCAAAACACAAGCTAATGCTTAGTTTGGGGTCTAGACGTTATTGTCATGTATACGTCATTATTATTATTTATTATTGGTTGTTTCAAAAAAGTATAAACCAAAACAAAAAATTTAAAAAAATTGAGATCCAATGTCGGCCACTGGGTGACCACTAGTTATAATAAATGACCGATGTCATATAGCGATCATGTATTTCGACGCGAGCGGAGCCGGGAGCGAAATACAGGCTTTCATTATTCGAATACAGAGGAAGCCGAGACGAGCCTCTGGACTTCTATATTAAGAGAATGTCATAAGCCAACGAAAATTCAGAATGTCGCCGCCCACTGGCCGCAAAGGCGACATACCTTGTTATACGTGTTCGTGCTTTACACAAGCGAGACGCACAATAGCGCACCGCTTGAAATTAAAGGGCGTAAGTGCAAAATTATTAAAATTTAATTTCTTTTAATTGAAACGCCTATTGAAAAATACAAAACGAGCATCGAATACAGAATTATGAAATCTATATAATATATTTTTTTCAACTATAACAAACTTCTTACTCAGCTACAATGATTGATAAATGGATTTTTAAGAGGTATTTTTACGATTTATTTTTAATCTGTAAAACTTATTAAATAATAATTTTAAAACGAACGTCGTATAAAACGATGACAGTGATTTAATATATTTTAATGACATTAAGATACATGAAATACTTTAAGCGATATCGTTGTTTGAAAATGCCGTCCTCAGCTTCTAACATCGCCTTAACTCAGTTGAGTAGAATAATAAAATCTCAATATCTGTGCTGTTATCTGATACCTATCAATGACCCTTTATCAGTGAATCAACTGTTACGAGTAGAGGGCAGATAAAAATACTATATAGGGAGTGAATACAATGACCTAGATGTGTATGATTACGGAGTTTTTTTGTTATAAGGTGGCCAGTGCTATAAATATAGTCTTCTTGACCGATAGGGCGAGTGGTTAGAGAGACCCTAACTGCGTAGCCAAGAGTCGGGTTCGATTCCCGCCCGGGACAAATATTTGTGTGCATAAACATGCATATTTTTTCGTGTCTAAAATATCTATTATGTATATATTATAAAGAATATTTAGGAACATATATCAGTTGTCTAGTACCCCATAATACAAGCATAATACTTGCTCACTTTGTAACTAGATAGCGCTGTGTGGAATATCTCAGATATTATTATGTATATTTAAGATGTATTTTATCTACATACCTAAAATTCATATTTTTATTTGTTAGCAAACATTTGATGCGATTCCCATTTGGATAAATTGTCAAAAAATATAATTGGATCTTTAAAATGAAAAAAAAAACAGTATCACGTTTTTTTTTTAATTTTATTGTTCGTAGAAAATAAAAATGTTTCCCTGACTAAAACTTTTTGCATAAATCTTTAATAATCTGTAGTGCACAAAATTTTGGTTATTCTTACTAATATTATAAACGCGAAAGTTTGTATGTATGGATGTGTATGTGGATGTTTGTTGCTCTTTCACGCAAAAACAACTGAATGGATTTTATTGAAACTTTACAATAATTTAGCATATATATCAGAATAATACATAGGCTATAATTTATAAAGATAGTAGCTTTCCGCCCGCGGCTCCGCTCCCGTGGACTACACAGTTGTACAAAGTTTTTAAAAATTCTTTCACTTATAGAAAGTTCCATTATCAGCAAGTAACATGGGCTATATTTATTTTCGAACTAGTTTTTCCCATGCGGCTTTGTTCGCGTGAACTACACAGTTGTAACAGGACCGCCATGATTTTTTGAATTGATATAGTTTATAACCTGAAGAGTGACAAGGCTATATTTTTTTCCTGAAAAAAGGGGTCGCGGTACAACTATGTAGACCACGCGAGCGGAGCCGCCGGCGGAAAGCTAGTTTATAAATAGATTTTAGTCAAAAATCATTATTAACATGTGTTTATTATGAAAAATCTGTAAGTACGTTGTGTGATATAAATTTTAAGCGAAAGTATTATCAGTGAATCATATTCAAAAGAATTTTCTCAACCATATCATATACACATAGGATGTTTAAAATCGACAAAAATAATAATATTTCTTTATATTAATAATTGATGGATAACTTGAATAAAATTAACCGATTAAAGACGATAAATAAAAAATAAATAACAATTTAATCTAAAATTTGCGAAAATAAGCATTAGAGTTACAAGAAAAATATCAGAACAAAGTTTATAACTTCAGAAGCCGGGATTTCAAAATTTCTGATTTTACAAAGACACATGGGAATAAAGATTTAAATGTTAACAAAATTATTATAGTATTAAATGCGAAGTAATATTTGAGTGACCGCTTATTTCTACCGTTAGAGTGTAACCAACTTTTTCCGGTACAATCGGCTGATATATATCGGTTGAAAGTAGCCCAAACTTATAGATTGCGTAGAGCTTACCGAACTAAATGAAAAATTAAACAAAAATGGAAATTTTAGACATGTTTTTCTCGGTAACCGTTAGTTTGCACCATCTGCTCATTTGAAACTTTTTGTTTAGTTCGGTAAGCTCTACACGCACTGTAAGTTTGAATTACGTTCAACCGAACACGCGGTATACAGGTGGATTTTTGAGACGGGACAGTAAGGGCAGGTACCTTAATCGTTTTAGTTACAGGAAAACGTTCCTAGGAGACCATCTATAACTTTTCGAGATATTCTGAACTGCATTAACAGATTATAGAAATATATACAGTTAGCGAAAAAAATGACAAATCACAAAAAAAAAAATGCCAATCGATCCTATTTCGTGTAGGGATCAAAAGACGCTAGGGGTCCACTGAGGTTTGAGTATTAGAAATGTTAAAAATCACCAAAACCTTTTCCCATACATTTCGATAAGATGTGTACTTTTTCTTCTGGGTAGACTATCCCCTATAAAAAAGACTGACTGAAAAATGTAAGTAAAAACAGTATTCGTTTTCAAAATACAATTGCCAATCGAATGTTTTCAGATCATTCTTTTGTTTGCGGTGAGAAAACTATAGATTGTTAGTTGTAATTTATGAACTTTTTGTTAAAAAATATCTTGTTTAATTGTTTTACAATAAATTCCTGAAAAACATGAATTCCATTGGTTCTTTGTGTTTAAAAATAATGAACCGTAAATTCCATATTTCATAAAGCGAATTTAAAAAAAAATTCCCACCTTAGAAACATCCTTTCTTAATGACCTTGCGAATTTTGGTAACAATTCAGTCACGGCACTCAAGCTGTTTCCACTGATATTTTATAGGTATTTTTGTGAATTTGTTCTTGTCGTCATTGTCCCTCAGAAATAGATCGGGGAAGAGGGATTGATACGGAGATAGCGATGCTAATTGGAAGCCGCGGAGAGAAAGACTGTCCCCTTAATGGAAGCGTATTTCGTAAATAATAGAAACACGGAAGCTGCATCGCGACAAATACCAACAAAAAAGCTAATTGCAAACCTTTTGGAAAAACTCGAAGAAAGTGGTTCGTTCAAAAAGAAGCTTTTGGAAAATTTTTTTTTTGGTTCGTTCAAAAAGAAGTTAGTGCGGCAGCCTTGTGTACTGGGCATAGACACGGATATTGCTTTATTAACCTACATGGAATCATATCCAGAAACATCGCCCAGAGATGCCGCTCTTGAAGTGAGTATTCCGCATTCACTAGTATTAAAGACATGAAAAATACGGTTATTAATGCTATCTCAAAAAGTTATGAATGGCCTCCTAAAAATGTTTTCCTGTAAACCTGTCCTTACTATCCCGTCTTGAAAATTCAACTTGTATACCTACCAACTGTGAAGGCATTTTTACATAACATTTCCATCTATAAGTTGTAGTACAATATTTTGTTGTTTTACAAACGACGTGAAGAAAAGACAACCGAACAAATACGCTTTCGCATTTAAATTATTAGTTTATTAGTACGAAGGTACAGTAAAGTAGGTATATTTTATTTAGATGAACTCCTGTATATACGAAATAGTAGGTTCGAGTTGTTTTTATCAGTTATCGATATCTCGTTTGTTTGTTTACGCGTATCGATATAGAGATGTGTGTCAGTGTTATCGAATAGGACTTGCCCTAAATATCGACAATCATTCACTAAATCTTTGCTTTGCTATGTATCTAAAGTAATGATTGTTTGATTATCCATGTTTCTTCTTCTATGCTATTATGACGCACTTGCATTATGCAGGTATCACCACCTCGTTTATGTACCATCAACCTATTAATGCTTCACTGCAGGGGTTTAAGCCTCCCTTCGGATTTAGGGGGCCTGGAGTTTAATCCATCACGCTGCTCCAGTGCGGGATGGTGGACTTTACCTACTGCCATCTATTGATGGCAACCGGGATCGACGGCTTAACATGCTCTCCAAGGCACAGTCAGTGCACTAAACACTGGATTAGTGTATTAAGCACTGTGTGGAATGTCCTAAGAATTATTATTATTAATATATTGCTACATCATCGTCAGCCCATTTTTACCCCACTGCAGGGGCTTAGGCCTCCCCCAAGGTGAGGAGGGGGGCTTGGAGCTTAAGTCCACCACGCTGCTCCACTGCGGGTTGGGTACTGTAACGACCGCCATCTATTGACAGCGTCCGGGACCGACTGCTTAACGTGCCCTCCGAAGCACGGCGTCAGTGATATTGCTACATATTAATTTATATTTTTATTTGCAGTATCCAGATATGGAAATTAATTCAGTACCATATATGCCGCACGGAAAACAAAATCGATCAAAAATTTACAGCTGTCACAAAAAACGCTTTCCCTTCTAAGATTTTCGCGTACAAACGCGTGTTGAAATGAAAACCCCCCGTTTTCCGAAGTCGCTGAGAAGGAAAAAAACATTTCAGGATCACGAGGAGACCACGCAACCCAGCACATTGTCGGCCACGTGACCCCGAATCCAGGAACTTCGCTCAAGAATTATACAAATAGCAAACACGGAAGCCTGAAAAATGTGAGATGAAGTTCCGTATATTTCATAAACGAAAAGAAAAGAAAACTTCGTTCGTCTGCCCCATAGAATAAATAAATCTGACAGCAGCGTTTGGTTTTAATAGAGTCAGGAATGTCATTCGACAGTATCGAAAATGTCAAACGCAATTTCGTGGGTGAAGGCCGACGTGCGGGGACCTCGCGGAATGAAATTCGCTATCTTCCACCAGCTAGCTAGAGTATGAGTGGTTAGACGGTAAACGCAATTTTAAATTTTATGGTCTACCCGATGTAAATACGGATATCCATTGAAAAGGTTTTAAGTAAAAGAATTTGTAGGATCGTTGCGGAACTTCTTATTTTTTAAGCAATGGATTCCATACAGTTTTATATCAATTAACAAGTAGGTACCTATTTTTAATACTTATTAAGTATTAAATTATATTCAGACTGTGATACAAGTCGATCTAATAAAAACAATCATCGTCTTTTTTCGTGATGTAACCGAAGTCACAACGACACGAATTCACATTTTGTCCAACTCATGAAAAAGCTTACTATTGTATTACAGAGTATTTAAATGATAAGTGCTTGTAATCTTGCTTGATGAATAAGTGCTTGATGATACTTGTAAGCATTATAAATAAAAAAAAAAAAATAAAAAAAATATATTTAAATAAAATAAACAGGGATGAATTTCTTGCAGGTTCTATTCTTTCTAGTTTTTTGTACGGTACCTAAACAATCAATTTTGACTTGCAATAAGTGTGTGTAAACATCTTATATTGAATAAGAACTTTTTGAATTTTTTTAAAATTTACTATAAAAAGCGATGGTAGTTTTTTTTTGTGTTTCGAGTTTTGTCTAAAGACTAAAACCGGAAGTATTCTTAAAGTTAGAATTCTCCTTAATACTTTAATTTCAGGCTTCCAACAATTCCTCAGAAAAAGAATCATGACAGTGGAATAGTAGAGTAGATCTATAAAGGTTACCTTTTTTTAGGGTTTCAAAGGTAAAAAATATGAACCCTAAGGCTCCGCTGTCCGTCTATCCGTACGTTCGTCTGTGACAGGGCTGTATCTTTTGAACCGAAATAGGTAGATACTTGACATTTTCATAGAATGTGTATTACTAAAGCCGCTATAACAAAGAATAATAAAAATAAAATAAAGTTAAAAATTAAAGGGGGTTCCTGTGCAAACAACATGTTTTTTCCGACGTTCTTGAAATAATTTTTTTTTGCCATACAAATATGCAAACAAAAACAATCAAATTTTGGTGACCAGCGGTTGCGAAATCATTGCTTACACTTGAAATTTTCATGAAGTATGTACTTATTGTAGCGGTTATAATAAAAATAAAATAAAATTTTATAGGGGGTCCCCATACAAGAAACGTGTTTTTTTTTCGACGTTTTTGGTGATCCATGGTCGTCAGAACATTGCTTACACTTGAAATTTTCATGAAGTATGTACTACTGTAGCACCTATAATAGCAAATAATTAAAAGAAAGTAAAAAATTAAAAGGGGTTCATACAAGAATCGTGTTTTTTTTGGTGGCACTTTTTAATTTGGTATCCAATTTTGGTGTACAATTTTCAAATTCAAAACATTTTAAAAAACCGCTTCCCCAAATGATGAATGTCGTTAAACGTGTCTACTTCCCTGTTTAAATATTCTTTCATAAAGCCACAGTAAAGTTACATAATAAAGGGTTGTATCCGCCGGAACGTGACTCGTTGCGCCAGCTAGGCATTCATAACGGATTCACGTGCGGAAAAGTTGTAAACAAAAACTTGAACCTAAGCGAAGGCATTACGAAGTCGTAGCTGGAAACAATACTTGAAACATCACTTGTTCTAATTTTAAGTCGTTATATACCACGTGGTTTTTACATAACACAACCTGCCCTTACTTTGCGATTTATGAATCAACCTCTGAGGTCTTTTTTCGGCACCTTATTTTTGATTTAATCTATATATTAATACGTGAAGATAAAAGACACTTTTTTAAACGTACCTACTACGCGCACGGATGGCCTTGGACCGAAAGTTACGCTGATGGTCATTAAAATTAAAAGGAATAATGTTTTTGAATTGCATCTGAAAATATTAATTTATTCTATTCACGAATTTGCCAGAAATTTATGAAAATTTGCCTGATTTTGAAATTGTCTCTGCTAAGTTATCTGGGCGGTTGAGTTTATTGTGCTGCTTTCCACAGTAAAAAAAACCAAGGCGTAAGGTCACTACGTTAAAAAAAATTGTAATCCTTATGAATCAATAAAAATATAATGACTGTATTTAGCACAGAATATTTAGTCTAAGATAATTTAAATAGTGCTAGTGGGTAGCGACCCTACCTATAAAGCTGGAGGTCCCGGGTTCGAATCCCAGGTCGGGTCAGTATTTATATGTTGAATATCGATACTGGTACCGGGTCTTGGTTGTTATATGTATGTGGTGTCTTCGCTTGGTACCCGAAACACAAGCTATTGCTTAGTTTGGGGCCTAGAAGTTGTTGTGATGTATACGTTATTATATATACCTGTCCAGATGATGTCAGCGGGATATTTTATAAATCCATTTTTGAGAAAAAATAACTACACATATTGTCTATATTTTCGGAGAAAAATATATTGATCCAAGTCTATATATGTGGAGTAGGAGTGCCGAAAGCTAAAATCTATAAACAGATGAGTGTTTGAAATTGTACTGTAGGGCTTTGGACCTACATCCCTTTTAAAGCATATTGCGGGAACGGAGGAGTGTTAGATTTGGCATACGTAAAGTTTATATGGAAAAGGAGTGCCAAAAGTTTAAATTGTTATATAATATGTGTTACAAATACTGTCAACTATACCAGTATAATAGTTTGTCGTTTGATGCAATTCGCGTTGGCTTACCATCGTCTAATTATTATTGAGTTTCTAGAAAGTTTCCAAAAAAATTTGTAGTTTCCAAAAAATGAGTACGGTCGAATATTTTCAATTAAATAAATGATGGTAATGAATGGCATTGGAATGACCAAAAAAAATAGAAACACTGTATTTTTAATTAGGTAGTATATTGATATCGAAACTATATTGACTAAATTAAAAAAAAAAAAATAACATCTAAGTGCTACTTCAGTCTGGATATCTTTTGTGTAAATACTGCAAAACCATTTTCGAGTTCCTAACAAGATGCATAAGGAAATTTCAAGTGATTTGAATAAAAATCTTTTCATAAAATGTAATATTATATGTTCATGAAATTGCCGTTCGATATAGGAAAAAAAATTAGGAGAAATTACTAAAAAAAAAGGAATTTAATTAATGAAAATTCTTCGCAATACTGATATACGAAGTAAATTAAATATTTTTAAATAATTTATTAATAATTAAATATTCTAAATTAATGACGAGTTTCACTCTAAAAATGCCGTAGGACTCAAGAAGTAAATAAAGTAAAAGTATGGCGGCAAAAACGAAAATCCATCACAGGAACGTTTTTTAGTATCTCCGTAAATCTCCTCCAACTATTATTAAACATAGATGACACATACATACCACGGTTTCCGTGTGCGCCTGCGTTCCGATTATGCGACCCTGGTACACTGAGTTAGACGATAACAGCTATCAACGGAAGAACCGACATTCAAATTAGCGCACAATTTTTTAAATTAATTTATTGTTTAATAATTCTACGAAAAGTTTGTGTTTCCACGAGTAACTCAATGTTGTAAAAAGATTTGACCTTTTAAACAATATTGTATTCTCAAGCTGAAGGGCGTCTCCATAAGATACCATCAGCTTATTTATATCCCACAGGGGCATAGGCCTCCCTTCGAGATGAGGTGGTTTGGAGCTTAATCCATCACTTTGCTCCAGTTCGGGTGGGCGGAAACGGCGCCTCATCAAAACCTTATAAGATCGTCATCATCATCAGCCTATTTTACCCCACTGCCTGCAGTGGGGTAAAATAGGCTGATGTGCAGCAGATGAAGCACCTGTGCTTAGGCCTCCCCCAGGGTGAGGAGGGGGTTTGGAGCTTAAATCCACCACGCTAATCCACTGCGGGTTGGGGATTGTAACAACCGCCTTCTATTGACAACTGCTTAACGTGTTCTCCGAGGCACGGAGTCAGTGATAGTTAATGTACTTAAGTCAGAAAAACTCATTGGTACACGCCCGGATTCGAACCATGACCCTATGGCCTTATAAATTTGAGACAGTTTCGTTACGCTCTGGGCTATCACGACATTATATTATAAGATACTTCTAAGGTATATTTGAAATTTGGCATAAAGGAAGGTTTTAATTATTAGTATTAAAATTCTGAAAATTAGTGATTTTTAAATCGTAAATTCTAATTTCTTAACTTTAAAAATAATATTTTTATTTAACTTCTTCAACGTTCTATAAATTGTTACGAAAATCCAAAACTGAGTCTTATTATAGACGGTTTTCTTTGTATTATCAACTACATCGACTTGTTTCAACACAGTATATATCATACTTCATATACAGTAAGCGTAAAAGTTTTATTGTATTTTGTTGCGCGCGAGAGAACGTCACAGATTTCCCCGGACGTTGTCGAAAAAAACTTTCCAACTCCTGCGCCTGGGACGGCGTTCGACAAGAGTGAGTTAAAAATAAAATTACTTTTAATAAAAATATTAATTTAAAAATATTACAAAAGCAGTCGAGTACAAAAATACCGGTTTTCCGCCGCCTTTAAGGTAAATAATAAATGTTAAAAATAATTATACATGGGACATCCCACACAGCGCCATCTAGTCTCAAACTAAGCAAAACTTGTATTATGGGTACAAGACAACTGATATACGATACATACTTAAATATTATATATTATATACACGTATACAGATATTTTAAACATAGACACGAAACAAACGGATATATTCATGCACACGAATATTTGTTCCGAGCGGGAAATGAACCTTCGCTTGGCAGTTAGGGTGTCTAACCACACAGCCAATCATGATAATTATTAATAAAGTTTTCAAATTCCTTTCGGTAAACCAAGTACGATCTAGAAAAGTTGAAATGAAAATATTTACTAACTTTTTTGACTGACCGGTTGGCTGAGTGGTTAGAGACCCTAACTGCGGAGCCGGGGGTCGCGGGTCGATTCTGGCCCGGGAGAAATATTTGTGTGCATGAACATGTCTATTTGTTCAGTGTCTGGGTGTAAAAGTATCTATAAGTATATATTATAAAAAAAATATTTAAGTATGTATATCAGTTGTCTGGTACCCCATATCACAAGCATAATACTTGCTTACTTTGGGACTAGCGTTATGTGGGATGTCCCAGATATTATTATTATTATTAACTATATCGAATATGTTGTAAAATAATATTATTTCATAATAATATGAATAAATTTACAAACACCTTATAGTTGAATTTGTGTTCCTGAAATCTTACAAGTATTTTTTATAAAAAATGAGACTTAAAACATGTTTTTGGGTAACAGATCAGAAATGTCACGTGGGCGTGGCACGCGTGCTCTCAAATGCGAGCAAATGTTTCTATTCGAATCTAAGCGGGGTTGTATTCAACCTTTAAAGTACGAATTTAATCATCATCCCGTGTCTCTCCACTGCAGGATATAGGCCTCTCCCAAGGCTCGCCATCACACATGGTCCTCTGCCTTTCGCATCCAACTACCCCCGGTATGGTGCTTCAGGTCATCTGTCCACCTGGCCTGGGGGCGTCCAACGCTTCGCTTTCCGCTACGTGGCCTCCATTCTAGAACTCGTCTACCCCATCGGTTATCAGTTCTACGGCAATTGTGCGAATTGAATAGAAGCCATCTTCTGCTTTTACCGTCTAACCACTCATACTATAGCTAGCCGCTGTATGATGAGGAGTTTTAGTTCGAGTTTCAGTGCGCAAGGTCCCCGCGCGGCGCTCTTGACCCCCGAGAAATTTCAACCACCCAAAAATGCGAAATGTCACTTCGATACTGTGAACTGACATTTATGACTATTAAAATGAAACGCTGCTGCAAATTAATTTACTCTATGTATTCAACAATTGCATCTCCACAGTAAATTAATTTATTAATTTTATTACAGATTATTTAATGAAGTCCCTTATATCTTAACGTATAATACTAGAATGAATTGGTATGAAAATGGCGTAATCATTTCATCACAAATTTATAAGGCTCCATAGGGCCATGGTTCGAATCCGGGCGTGTACCAATGAGTTTTTTTGACTTAAGTACACAATATCACTGACACCGTGCTTCGGAGGGCACGTTAAGCAGTCGGTCCCGGACGCTGTCAATAGACGGCGGTCGTTACAGTTCCCAACCCGCAATGGAGCAGCGTGGTGGACTTAAGCTCCAAGCTCCCCTCCTCACCCTGGGGGAGGCCTAAGCCCCTGCAGTGGGGTAAAAATGGGCTGATGATGATGATGATGATTTCATCACAGACACATACAAAGACCAGGTATTTAGCACTCACACAATGCTAAATGGTCAATCTGTTACAACATAAGAAAAGTGCTATGCACTGTTTTGGCGTCGAAGATTTCCATCACGACAAGAATATAGAAAAGTATATCTTATAAATTTATATGCATGGCAATGATAGCCCAGTATCAACATCTATGTTGAAAGCTTTGATTTATTTATATCTCAAAATTTTTGATTACATAACGTCTGGAGAGAGAGGCGACTCGAAAAAACGTAGATAAAAATATCACCTAACTGTTCGGTTATAATTCATGCACACAGAAACGGTTTGTACATGGTTAGTATGGCATAGCTATAGTATGTAGTTTGTTGAGTCCCACACATAAGTATAGTTGGCCTGTCATTTTTGCTGATATTGTATTGCGAGGTTCCACCCAGACATTAAATAATCAAAAGTTTAGAGTCATACGATATAATGACAACAAAAAAGGGGCCAACGTTCATATGGTTGTGTGTGTCACTGAACATATCACGAGCTCTCGCTGCGCCATACCACAGATTTATTAACGGTCTCTGTGTGCGTGAATTATAACCGAATGGCTAGGGGATATTTTTATCTTCATTTTTTGATGCCGGATCTCCATCTATAGATGTAATTTATATGATATAATCAAAAACTGAAAGCCAAAAATATACATAATAATAGTAATATTTGGGACATCCCACACAGCGCCATCTAGTCCCAAAGTAAGCAAGTATTAGGCTTGTGTTATGGATTACCTACTAGACAACTGATAAACATATATAAATACTTTTTTTAATAATATATACATAGATAAATATTATACACCCTGACCCGGAACGAAATAAACACGTTCATGCACACAAATATTTGTCCCGGGCGGGAATCGAACCCGCGACCCTTGGCTCCGCAGTGAGGGTATCTTACCACTCGGCCAATCGGTCGTCTACATACATGTTTGTTTTATTAAAACTAACTAATTTTATCGATACTTAACCGTTACGATTTCGATTATTATGTTTTATTTAAAATTTTATATTGAGTATACCGGCATCCAAAAATACGTTATTCTACATCATCTTATTCTAAATTTTGATTAAGTACGAACATTGCCAGCTTAGTTTGATTAGATTAGCTTTTGAAAAAAAAAAAATTACCCAAGATTGGACGTTCTGCAAACGCCATACAAAACTTAATTTTAACGTTTTTCTCATTTATGCCAAGATTTTTTTATTAATAGGCAACTTTTAAAATAACATAAAATTGCCAGATTTTTTTATCCAACTAATGACATTAGCTCATAATTATACAAAAAAAAACAATTTTCTAACAGTTTTTAAATCTAGAATAAAGGCAAATCAAGAAACTGGTTTTCAGTTTTTTTTATTTTTTCAAAATTAATTAAAATATAAAAGTTCGTAAAAATTTAGTTAATTTTAATACACATAATCTTAACCTTTGGATGTTATTATAATTCTTTTGCATAGAGTAAATTAATTTTACAACAGCGTTTGGTTTTCATCATCATCATCAGCCCATTTTTACCCCACTGCAGGGGCTTAGGCCTCCCCCAGGGTGAGGAGGGGGGCTTGGAGCTTAAGTCCACCACGCTGCTCCACTGCGGGTTGGGAACTGTAACGACCGCCATCTATTGACAGCGTCTGGGACCGACTGCTTAACGTGCCCTCCGAAGCACGGTGTCAGTGATATTGTGTACTTAAGTCAGAAAAACTCATTGGTACACGCCCGGATTCGAACCATGGCCCGATGGGGCCAAATTTGAGGCAGGCTCGTTGCGCTCTGGGCCGGATATAATAGAGTTATAAATGTCAATTCACAGTATCGAAGTGACATACGCAATTTCGCGGGGTTGAAGACTGGGGCCCGGGCATTTCATGGGGTACAGACCGGTGCGTGGGGACCTTGTACACTGAACCTCGGACTAAAATTTGTCATCTTGCATCAGCCAGCTAGAGTATGAGTGGTTAGACGGTAAACGTAGAAGAGGGCTTCTAGTCATTTTGTACTTTTATGTTTTTTTTTGTAATACTCAGTGAGAAATCTGATATCTCAGCATGAAGTACTTTTAAGTAATGACATAAGGTAATGAGTAAAACTGGTGTTTGCGGTGCGGTGAAGTTCTACAAGGGCCTGGTACACAGCTTATGCCAAGATTGTTGATTTTTCAATAAGGCAATGTAACCCCAGTTGCTACAAATGATGATCTACGATACGATTTTACGATTAAATAAAATATCACTACCTCTACGTCTCCTTTTTTGAAAAATTCGTTAATAACTCGTGCCCTGATTGGTTTCATACAGTTACGAGAAAGCTCCATTATTAATGAGTAACATGGGCTTTTATTTTCAAACTAGCTCGCGTGGACTACTTAGTTGTACCGGGACCGCTATAATTATTTGCATAGATATAGTTTAAAAGCTGAAGAGTGAGATGAGCTACTTTTGATCCTAGAAAAAGGGATTACAGTATAACTGTGTAGTCAAAGTCGTGATAGCCCAAAGCGCAACGGACCTGTATCAAATTTATAAGGCCATAGGGCAATGGTTCGAATCCGGGATTTGGCAAGAAGGAATATCCTAAAAGCACAAACAAAAGAACAAATCCAAAAATCGTCGTTTTAAATTGAAATATGCGTTTATGAGCCATTCTGGCAGGGAATAGCGATTATACCTCCATATATCTATTTTTACTGGTTTTCGGACGGCGTTTTTGCTCGCGTTGACTACACTTCATCTTCATCAGCCCATTTTTACTCCACTGCAGGGGCTTAGGCTTCCCCCAGGATGAGGGGGAGGGGCTTGGAGCTTAAATCCGCCACGCTGCTCCACTGCGGATCGGGGATTGTAACGACCGCCATATATTGACAGCGCCAGGGACCGACTGCTTAACGTGCTCTCCGAAGCGCGCAGTCAGTGATAGTTATGTACTTAAGTCAGAAAAACTCATTGGTACATGCCCGGATTCGAACCATGGTCCTATTTTCTTATAAATTTGAGACAGGTTCTGTTATGTACAAGATTTGTAAATAAAAGTTAACCAACAACGATAGCACATGTTTATTAATTCAAGCCTCCATTTTCAATCAACTCCACACAGTCAATCATCAATCTCAATCGTGTGTACATGACATATCTTTCCTTCGAGATTAAACTTATACAAAAATAATAATCTGAATCTATACTTCACAATACTACTATCTGTTATTACTTAACACATATTTAATGTTTTTTATATGGAACCATTCTTTCCACATGTTTGCGAGTGTGTGTCATTTTATTAGAGTGAGAGGGTATTCCCAACATGTCAGCCCACTGCTCTGAAGGTGGGATTTTTAGAGGTTCCACTTCTACTTTGTCCTTTTCGCTTGATTGTTCCATAAGCTGCATTTCCTCATCCGTGCCATATTCCCATTGTTTAGTTTGTCTTTCTACTATCTGGTTTTCTCTTTGAGTGTTGTTTGAAATCTTGTCTTCCGTTTCTTCCTGTTCTAATATCCTTTCTTCCGCTCTGTCTTCATTATGTTGTGTATGTTGTAACATTTGGTCTATGTGTCTATGTATTTGACCGCCTTCTTCGGTCTCTATTTCATAATTTGCTGCACCTCTTTTTACTTTGATCTTCCCATGTAGCCACTTTGGTCCTTCTGCATAATTTCTATATAGAATATTTGACCCTTCTATCATTTGTCTCTTCTGTTTTTTGTTTTGGTCTATACTCTTCTCTATATCTAAGTTAGTCGCATTGTTTGGGTTGATATTATCTAATATTGTTCTGAAACATCTGCCATTAAGCATTTCTGCTGGACTTTTTCCTGTCACAGTGCAAGGTGTTGAATGAATGGAAAACAGTACACGAGGCAACTTTATCTCCCAAGGCAGTATTAATGATTTCTTCAGTTTTGTTTTAATTGTCTGCACCATCCTCTCTGCTAGTCCGTTTGTCTGCGGATGGTATGGTGCTGCTGTTATGTGTCTAATATTATTCATATTTAAGAAACGTTTAAATTCTCTTGATGAGAAAGCTGTTCCGTTATCTGACACGATCACTTCACACAGTCCCTGCGATGCAAAAATTTCTCTCAGACACGTAATTACAACTTTAGTTGATGTTGTGTTTACCAATTTCACCTCTGGCCATTTTGAGTAAGCGTCTATCGCTATAAAAAAAATTTTGCCCTGGAAAGGTCCTGCAAAGTCAATATGTAGGCGCGACCATGGTCTTGATGGTAGAATCCATGTGTGTGATGTTTTAGTTGGCATTTTCCTGTTTTCTGCACAGTTCCTGCAATTTTGTACTAATGCTTCAATATCTTTGTTCATATCTGGCCACCACACATAGCTACGAGCTTTCATTTTTGTAATTACAATGCCATCATGTCTTGTATGTAATAAATTCAAAATTTTGCTTCTCAAATTTTTTGGTATTACCACTCTGTTTCCAAACAACAGGCATCCTCTATGTAAAGAAAATTCGTCTCGGCGTGTCCAGTAAGTCTGCAGTTGTTTGTCTTCACATTTATTTGGCCATCCATGTTTTGTCCAGTATATTATTTTATTTAATATGTCATCTTGTATTGTTTGTTTTATTATTTCTGTTAATGAAATTTGTGTATCTGCCCAATTGTCTGTCAAAAGTAGTACTTCGTTGATCTCGCCGTCAAAACATGTCTCTGGTGATGGCCAACGGCTTAATGCATCGGCACCGCCTATAGTGCTACCTTTGCGGTATACGATGTTGTAATTGTATGCTGCCAGTTTCAATGCCCATCGTAGCATTCGAGGTGACAATGTAACAGGCATTGGTTTTGTGGGGTTCAAAATGCCTAGGAGTGGCTTGTGGTCTGTCACTATTATCACCTGACGCCCCATTATATATTTGTGAAATTTTATGACACCGAACATGATCGCACATCTTTGAGTATTCGTCCACTGCCATTGAATATTTTTATGAAGTAATTTATGTAGTGGTTCACATAGAGAAGCTTTATTTGGAATAAACCTTTCATAAAAATTTAAAAGGCCCAGGAAAGCTTGCAATTCTTTGATATTTCTAGGTTCCGGGGCGTTTTGGATAGCTTCCACTTTGCTTTTCGTGGGATGTACGCCTCTGTTATCAATCCGAAAACCTAAATATTCAACATTGTCTTTTGCGAATTTACACTTTTTTATGTTCAAATGTAAACCTACTTTTTCGATTCTATTTAGTACTTCATTTAATCTTTCATCATGTAAAGCTATGGACGAACCTGAAATGATTATGTCATCTAGCATCACTGCCACTCCATCGATTCCTGCTAGTAACGAGCTCATGAGACGTTGAAAAATACCTGGGCAAGTATTGACTCCGAACGGTAAACGGTAAACGGTGTATAAACCTTTCGGTGTATTCAGAGTAAGTACCTTTGCTATTTCTTCATCTACTTCTACTTGTGTGTATGCTCGTTCTAAATCTAATGTTGTAAAGATTTTTCCTTCTGTGAGTGTGACAAACACTTCGTTTATTGTAGGTAATGGGAAAGTGTCCACATAAGCTGCCTTATTAACTGTGGCCCGGTAATCACCACACAAACGAACGCTGCCATCCTTCTTTAATATTGGCACAATTGGTGTGGCCCATGATGAAAATGATGTCGGTTTCAATACCCCTTCAGTCACTAGTCGATCTATCTCTGCACACACTCTGGGTTTTATTGCATATGGTACAGATCTCGCTTTTAAGAAAACCGGTCTAACTTCTGGATTTAGATGTAATTCTACTTTTCCACCATTGTATTTTCCTAGTGTCTCTTTGAACACATTGTTGTATTTGCTTACGATTTTGTTGGTCGATGATATTTCACATAAGCTATTAATGCCACCTACTGTAATGTTTAATTTCTGAAACCAATTGCGTCCCAAAATATCTGGTCCGTCACCACTGGCCACTAGTAACGGTAGTGTAAGTTGTCTATTCTTGTGTCTTATATTCACATTTAGTGTTCCTAATACATTCACTTGGTTTCCTGTTCATGATCGAAGGTAACAGTTACTCTGTTGTAATTCACTATTCCGGTTTTTTATTTTATTGTATGTGTTTTCTTTAATTATTGTATGGCTTGCACCTGAGTCCACTTGCATTTCTATCTTATAGTTATTTATCATTAAGGTCATGGCATATGGTTTGACACTATTGTTATTTTCCACACTATACAATCCATTATATTCACTGTATTCATTGTCATCCTGTGTGTTAGAATTGTCCACTTGTTCTATTATGTTCACAGTCTGACCACGTTTCTTTGCAAAACACACTTTTTCCAAATGTCCCGTTTTTTTACAATAATTACACACGCTTTTTGCAAATTTACACTGTCCAAAATGTTTGTTTCCACATCGCAAACAACCTTTGCTCCGATTTCGAATTGAATTAATGTCCATCGGTTCATCACTATTTGTGTCCGGTTCAGGTTCTCTATATGTAACATTTTTAATCAATTTGAAATCCGTCTTTGCAGACTCCGCCGCTAGCATGACGTCAACTACTGTTGAGTAGGTTAAATTGGATTTTTTCAAAAGTTCTAATTGTAATTTTTCGTCCTTCATTCCACAAACTAACCTATCGCGTAACATTCTGTCTAGGTTCTGAAAGTTGCAGTGTGTGCTTAAACGTCGTAATTCAGCTATGTACTGTGATGCTTTTTCGTCGCTTTCTTGTTTTCTTTTATAAAATAAATATGACGCTGTGATTTCGTTTACTTTCGGTTTGTAGTGTTTGTTTAATAAGTTTATAACTTTGTCGTATTTGAGGTCTTTTACTTTTCTTGGGGTGCACAATGCAACGAGTAGGTCATACACCTTTGCTCCGCACACTGCAAATAAAT
Organism: Luffia ferchaultella; assembly: GCA_949709985.1. Taxonomy (NCBI): domain Eukaryota; kingdom Metazoa; phylum Arthropoda; class Insecta; order Lepidoptera; family Psychidae; genus Luffia; species Luffia ferchaultella. The sequence goes on along the minus strand of OX453261.1, from coordinate 12,812,016 downwards.
TCGCTTTTTGTTCTTCCTCTGCCGTGATTTTGAACGCCGTGAAACAGTACTGCAATCTCTCGATGTAAGTTTCCCAGTCGTCATTTTCGTCGTATTCTTTGAAACGTATTATACCCGAACAGTTTTTATCCATTTTGAGCGACTGCGCCACTATGTTATGTACAAGATTTGTAAATAAAAGTTAACCAACAACGATAGCACATGTTTATTAATTCAAGCCTCCATTTTCAATCAACTCCACACAGTCAATCATCAATCTCAATCGTGTGTACATGACAGGTTCGTTGCGCTCTGGGCTATCAAAGTGAACGAAAACGAGTGAAACCTCAGATTAGTAAAGGAAAAACAAAAGTAAGTTAAAAAAAATATGGATTTTAATAATATAATTTTAGAATCTATTTTTTTTAATTTTGGCATTGCGTGTGCTTACACCCGGGACTGACCTAGTAAAGGGAGAGTGCGTTGCCTGATAACAAACCGACCGCAAAATGTCGAGAATTCGTATTTTTTCTTTTTTTTAAATTATAATATATTAGTTTATTTTTGGTTTTAGATGACAGCGGTGTAACTGGCCTAGACGTTGTTGTGATGTATACGTAATTTAAAAAAAAAAACTTTAATTCAATGGCCTGTCTAGAAACGCCTTCATAACCATAATTGGAATATGCATTTGAAGCGAAAATTCATGAAATATATTTTCATAATCTATATCGGCTCAGAACTGCATTATAACCATAAATGGTTTATTTTTTATTTAATTTCTTATAAATAGCTAATTTTATTAATTCAAAATTAAAACTGTATTCAAGTGTATGGAATACGAACACTTCGACGTACATGGGGACGTGCGGTCAGTAATGTGGGGCAGTGAGAACGCGTTATGATGAAGGTGGGCGCACTTAAGCATTAAGAGGATTGTGTAGGTACCTGCAAATTTCAATACGAACAACAAGCAAAAAACAGTTTTTTTTTTCAGCAATCAAACTGAACATAAAAATTCTGAAAAAAAAAAGTTTTTAAGAGAAGTGTGTAGTTGCGTATTTCCTAACAAGCGGTGTTAACGGTTGCACGCTATTAAACCTTAACCGATTGCCTCAAATAAAAAAAAATGGGATTCAGATCAGCAAAAACTAGGCTCAACTGTTTTCATTTTTTAATCTTTTTGATACATATTATATTATAGAAAGAAAAATCAAATAAATGCGTACGTTTTTGCGAAAATGTTTTATTTTTCAAATGTTGTGAAAATGTATTGTGAGGAAATTCGCAAGCAAGCAATTTTTTAGAAACTTTTTTTTAGAATTTTATGTTCCATTTACTTGCTGAAAAAAATTGTTTTTATGTTTAATCTAATTGCTGTAATATTCTAGAATTCTTTACTATATTTCAATTAGATAACAACATAATATAAATAAGTAAAAAATTAAACACTAATTAAAAACTAAAAATACCTACAAATAAAAAATATCATCTAATTGCTGAAAAATATAGGTTATAAATATATATTTTAGACTTACTTCGTTATATAACGTCTGAATAGAGAGTTGGCGCCAAAAAACGTAGATAAAAATATCAACTAATTGCTCGGTTATAATACACGCACAGAAAGATGGTTTGTATATGGTTAATATGGCGTAGCGAGAGTACGTGGTCTGTTGAATCACACGTACAAGTACATAAAAGTTGCCCTGCTATTTTTGCTGGCATTGTATTCCATCCAGATATTATAGAATCAAAGTCACAGATTTTAATATTGTAACCACGAAAAACATTGGTGATTTCCGACAGACATACAGAATTTTGACAGGCCTTATCTATGATTTAAATCTATCCTTATAGGAAATATAGATATATAGAGTATATATAGAGTATAGACCAAAAAATAACAAAAAGACAGCAGTGTCAATTAACGTAGAGATAGCATTTTGTTTGTTTCGTACAACCACCTATACACCAGATAACTGGTGTTTAAGTTGCCGGTAGACGAAACAGCTGATGACGACCGTTCGACCACAACCGCGCGACCCTCTTCACGCCCGAAACTCGAGTCCGCGTCAGATATATAGTTCAAACTGAGAATGCACCCTCTAACTAAACTATAACCTGCTGTTTCTTTACTATATGATATAGGTTTTTTGCCGTAGTTGATAGTATAGAAAAGTAGACGTAAGTAAAGTTGCTTCACGCATGCGCGACGCGACACACATACCAAGAAGTTGCGACAGACTGGCACGGATTGGCGGTAACATCAAGCCATTAAACCGACAGGGGTGGGTAATTAATTTTGTTGGTTAATAACAATTTGTAAGGTGTTTATTGCCATTGGAAATGACTTTCATTTCGTTGGAGTATAGGGGGTCATTTGGGAGTTTTGTGAGACAGGCAGATTGCACGAAGAGTTTTCGAGATATCGGGATTAACGTGGTGTCAAAAGACGCACCTGGGCGAGCTCTACAAGATGGCAAAAAACAATTTGGAAAAGTTCAAAAACAAAAAAATTATCGGCAAAAAACGAAAAAAATCGCACTTTTTTTTCCCCCGATTTTTATTTTGGGAGCCCGATATTTCGAGAACTAGGTCCGAATAAGAAAAAAATAAAAAAAAGGCTCGGGGTAATTAGACGGGGGATCGATTGAGACTAAAATTGTTGTAAAACTGTGTAAAAAAGCAGGAGATCCGTTGATTTATATATATATAAATTATGACATATGATTAAGTATTGTTTAAGAAGTACTTTTTTTTATATATTTAAAAACATAATGTTCGTCAAAATGTCTCCACCTACCAATAACGACCAAACATATATATATCCACAGAGCATTAAAGTAGGTTAGAGTTGGCATGTAGGCGGTTAAGCTGTCCCCTTCAAGTATGCAATACATTGCAAACTTAATCTCTTAACTTAAACTCTAAAATGCGACATCATGTCATACCAAAGATGTAAGGGAAAGGGATGAACGACTTACCGGCTTTCTAAAATGATATAAATCTGAGATAAAACTATTTACGAATGCCTAACATTATTACTCGTATTTTGTTTTGTGAGCAATTATTTTTGGGACACGTGTCTCTGAACAAATACCGTTACATGGCACCTCTAACCTATTCGATTCTCTGTGGGTGTATCATTGGAAAGCTCCTTTCATTTCAGTTATTTTATAAATACGTGCAATGGCCAAAGCTATTAAATATTTTTATCAAAATCGAAATTGAGAAGTTAACTACTTTTGAGTACAATCATATTCAGGGGCTTAGGCCTCCCCTTGGGATGAGATGGCTTGGAGCTTAATCTACGCTGCGGTGCGCGTTGGTGGAGTTTAACTACTTCAATTGCCATCTATTGATGGCAACCGGTACCGACGGTTTTTAACGTGGTCTCCGAGACACAGAGTCAGTGATGGTTATGTACATAAGTTAGAAAAAACTCATTGATACAAGCACTGGGATTCGAACGACGACCTTCTAAACTAGCTCGCTAACATTCGATTGTCACGATTTCGAGTCTCATAGCCGTTATATATGAAATTTCATCGGAATAACGACTATTTATGGTATATTGTCTTTGTACAGCGGGTGCGGCGGTAACACCATAATCTTGGCTAAACGAGATCTACACTCCATCTGGAGCCTATCCGCCAATAGAAAAAATATTAACAATAAGTTGTCGTGTCGTCATTACGAAGAAAAATTATTTGCGTCCATTTTCCAAGTTTTCTTTGATGTAAGTACAATATTTTTAATACTTTTTGTACCTGTCAGTCGATAATTTTATAGTCCGTGTCGATTGCATCCAATAAGGAAGATAGATCGGCGCGTCTATGGCGGATCTACATCTTTTCTGTTCAGAGAGGCCGTAAAAGTGAAATGTGTGTTTTATTCATAGAAATCTAAATCAAATCAAATATCTTTATTCCGTAGTTATGTAACATAATCTTGAAATACGTCGCAAAAGTGAATTTTATTACTTTGTGGAAGAACGTCACCACAAAGGCGCATTCAAAAATGCTGGTTCCTCTCAGAAGAATAAGTAACAAACTGAGGGACGCTCTTTTTAACAATATTTTTAACAATACGTGCTTAAAATTAATAGTACTGAAACAAACCTTTAGGCGAGCGGCTTACACCCATGGAATTTTATCATCTAAGCAGTCTTGTATTTTATAATAAGCTTTTGCATAAAGCTTTCGTTTTATTATAGTTTATTTAGAACATGTTAAGGAGTAGATCTTGAATGTCAACTGGGATCTTATTGTAGAAGCGTATACATTGCCCTTTAAAAGATTAATTAAATTAATTAATCTAAATAAGTACTAGAAATTAACAACAACTTGACCTATCGCAACACATGTGACGGATTATGTAACTAGCACGCGACCACTATGTCATAGTTCATTCTCAATGATTAATAATTAAAATTAATTTTTTATTCCTGTTACGATAGTAATTCGAAAATCATATACAAGGTGAGATTTTAGTAACCGGCCAAAATTTTTCTATATGTCAGGTATCACCAATAGACCTCATTGCGTAAATAAAAAATATGGTTTACATTTTTATAATAAATTATTTTATCTACAGTGTTATTTTATAACGTTTGGTTGCCTTCATAACGCTGTAAACGTACGCGCCCGAGGCCTTGAAACGGAATGAGGCGGCGGACATGGATGGTGACTAGAGTTATTGGTTTTTTCGGGAAGGGTTTGTGTAGTCATATCTCAATATTTTTGTATAGATACTAAAAGGAAACAAGACGGCTATCAGTTTTCTACCAAAGATCATTATATTAAAATTTGGCTGGTCATTAAAACCTCAGTCTGTATATATATTTTTAACTATTACTGTGCTTATTACATAGAGAAAATTATGTAAATTTTTAAAAAGGTAAAAAATATATAATTTTTAATTTACTACCATAAGCATTATAAACGGCCTGGTAATGAATGACCTTGCCGCTATCATCGGAAACTTACTGCGGTAGCGGCAGCGGCTAAATCAAATGTATAGTAACGTATGACCCATATGCTTTATCTATGTAATAAATAAATAAATATCAGCGCTTCACCTCTGTCAGAGGCGTAGCTCTTATATTTAGCCCATAGTGTAGCCCGTAGCACTGTGATCCGCTGAGTAGCCCGCTCCGGTGCGACCGCAGATTTTGGTATACTCGACATTCATTCACGAATGATGCCGAAGCAAAAAATATTTCAGTTAGTATCCATTTGATTTTTGTGCTTTTATCGCTTCAGTAAATATAATTTTAAATTAAAAGCAATTCTTTCAGCTCGAAAGAGTGATTGTCCCGTTCCCAACACCACAGTTCAAAGCTCTAAAAAAAACCAGATATTTACGTAGAAAACAATGAATCTAAGAATACGGGACGTAGCATCGCGAACTAATTGCCGAAGCACCCCTAATAAGTCAGCTGGCTATGTCTAATGAACGAACTCATGCCAGTAAGTCTATCGACCGTCAGTACGCTACGATATTCCACTGGACGTATTTATTTGGGCATCTCCTTAATTTTTATAGTACAAAAACAAGATACAGATGAATTTACAAAGATGAAAAATCTTATAATTTGCATTAAAAAACGTCAGGTATTAATAATAACCTAATAAAAAACGGACCAAGTGCGAACCGGACTCGCACACGAAGGGTTCTGTACCACCATACAACATAAAAAAACGAGCGCGACGTTAATCGAACTTAACTATTAATCGTTATTATTATGTTATTTAAGAATTATTGTATAAATATATTTCATTTTTACTTCGTTAGTTATTTAGAAGGCACTCGATCCTCTCTGGTTAATCCGAAAAGTAATAACATGAGTGCACTGATAGCTAGAGACAATTTTTACTACTTATTTTATTACAGTGAACTTTAGACTTTTAGTATCGATTGTGAAGAGAATGAGCTCTGCAAAGGAAAGCGTAAATTTATAGTACCTAGTAATACAATGTAGTTTTTATCATAAAAGGTTTTTTTTTAAATTATCTTTTACAATAACATCACAAAGATTAAATGCATCTAGTTTTCGCTTATTGGCTAAACGCTATAAGTTAATCTATAACTCGTTAAATAATACAGTCTAGTTAGCTGTGCTAGTTTTCCTTTTAACTACGTTATATGTAGGTACTTCTGCCATAAATTTTTTCCACATAACCAAAAACAACGGTTTAGCTGGTAGAGGGGTGGGGGGGACACATGACTCTAACAAAAAGTAAATCTCAACAACTGTTGACTTAAAAATTGTTTGAAACCTTGATATAATTTTTAAGACCTATCGTTTGATACCTCTCGCGTTAATATACGATGGATTTTTTTTTCGTCATACAGTTACATGTATGGCGACCTACCCGTAATTGTTTTTTTTTAATTTCACTACCTACGTCGTTGTGCAGCGGTTCATAGATTATACATACCTTCCAAATTTCATCTATATATTGCCAATAGTTTCCGAGAAAAACCACAGACAGACAGACAGACAGACAAACGAACGGACGGACATGGCGAAACTATAAGGGCTCCTTTTTTGCCATTTGGCTACGAACCCTAAAACGGCGAAACAAATATGGTTTGATTGACGTTCGTAGATACTATGTGTACAGGCATTTAAAAAATCTTGTTTGTCCTAAACATCTGACTAACCTATTGGCTGAGTGGTTAGAGACCCTTACTGCAGAACCAAAGGTTTCGGGTTCGATTACCGTCCGGGACAAATATTTGTATGCATGAACATGTCTATTTGTTCCTTATCTAGGTGTAAAATATGGATATATTATAATGTATATTTAAATATCTATATCAGTTGTTTAGTACTCATAATACAAGCACAGTCGGTACTAGCTTACTTTGGGACTAAGACAGAACTGTGTAGGATGCCCCAGGTGTTGTTATTATTTAAATAAGCAAATCGCACCTTTAAATTTAACACTTTATATAAGAGAAAAAGATTTCATTTGATGCGAATACGGTAAGCTGCATATTATGGTCGAGGTAGTCATCGATGACTGTAATAGCCAGCTTACTGTGTACGAGTATCATATAACTTTTTTCAATACATTTGCAATTAAAATTAGGTAGATACTTTAAACGTAATAATGGAGGGAGCTAAGGGCGCGAGCGGATTTCATGCGTCACAAACAGAATGCTCGTTTGTGATTGGTGTAAAGTAAAAAGACCCAGTACTGTAAAATACAACATTACGGTAAAAGTTTCGATGTTATAAAGACCATATTAATGCATCGATAAAAATATTTATTTCCATTTGTTTTTAAACTCATGCGTTTCGCGCGTCCCGTCCGTTTTCCTTCCTCATCCTATGGCTCAAATGTGATAACTTTGGTTCTCGAACTAAACGGTCAACATTACTCCTCTATTGAACTGATTCAAAGTTCGTGGTTATAAATAACGACACAAAGCCCGATTAATCAGCACGGCTAAAGATTCCAGAGCAAAGCTACATGAAGGTTTTCCCGACCGGCAGCCTTTATGATCTGTCAGCCCTTGATATAAAGACAGTGAATTCTACTCCCGCTATAGGCGTATTGACCGATGACTGAACTTTCATTTATAAAAAATTGTATGCCGATATCCTCTATTATGTGATGGTGGGGGTAAACGACCCACCAACTCACAACAAACTATAATGGTAAACTTATGGTGTAATCTCCATAATTCAATGTTGAAGAAGTGCTGTAGTTCAGTAGCAAATGATGAGTTTGTATACGATAAGGATGATCCTCAAACCATTCAAGAATAACAAGCCGATAGGTGAAGACAGAGAAAGACGAGAACTTCAAAAAGCCGGTGGAAAACCAGTACTCAGAGTTTCTCAAAAGCTTTTTAATTTTGTCACACACGAGGGCATTTCGCCAGAAGCGTAGAGCAAGGGTGCGGTGGTGCTGAACTTCAAAAAAGGATACTCACACTTCACTTCACTTCATCAAGCCATTTTTTACCCCACTGCAGGGGCTTAGACCTCCCCCAGGGAGAGGGGGGATTCGGAGCTTAAATCCACCACGCTGCTTCACTGCGATACCCACACGCTTCCCGGTATTGTGCAGAATCCCAAGAGATATGCCGCTATTGGCCGCTGTGCTTAGCTTAAGTGAACTATGAAGCAGTCCGACTGCATAGATGGCGTGAGTGAACATAGTGTGCAAGCCTCGTATTTTTTAGCATGACACGTCACAAAAAATATAGGTACCTACATTATGTTAAAAATTTACTTAGCGACCCCCGACGCCTTTAAATATTAAAAACATTTGACAGTTAATGCGTTCGTAATATTTCAGATTTTTTTTGTGGCGATTTAGATTATAAATTTAATTTTTATTTCAATCTTTTTAAACTGAATCATAACATCTGACTTTAAAAATAATTTAATTTAAAAAAATTGTGGAAAACTTTAAGAACCATCCGATTTGGACCTCGCTCCTCGTTCGAACACCCATTTTTTCCATTCCATCAGCCCATTATACCCCACTACACGGGCTTAGGCCTCCCCTCTGGGTGAGAGAGCTTGGAGCTTAAATCCACCTCGCTGCTCCAGTTCGGGTTGGTGGATTGTAACGACCGTCATCTATTGACAGCAACCGGGACCGACTGCATAACGTGCTCTCCGAGGCAAGGAGTCAGAGATAGTTATGAACTTAAGTCAGAAAAACTCATTGGTAGACGCGCGGATTCGAACCACAGCCTTATTGATTTGAAACAGGTTCGCTGCGTTCGGGCTATCACGACACGAACCCCCATATACAATCGTAATTGTAAAATTAATGAATGAACATTGTTTATAGTGAACATTAAATAATTTCTCGTCCGAGAACCAAACCGCATTACCGTTTAGGGCGCCATCCACAAGGACAATCAGAATGGAGGTGGTCACGTGTGTGTGTGTGCGTCGACACGGCGGCGCTCACTTTCACTTATTTCGTTAATACGCCTTTTGTGTTTTGGTCGGCTGTATGCCGTAACCACCATCTACATTATTATACTAACGTAATATTGTGGTGGCCTATGAGCTGATCGGTTACTTGGCGTGGAAATTAAAGTTTTAACTTAAAAGGATTAAGGTGAGGTCCCTCGGCTGATTCGTGCTCGTTTAGACCCGAAACGGACCGAGATAATATAATGATGCGTGGGACGGTAAAATTGCTTAGACGCATTTAATAAAATTATAGCTTTTATTGTATTATAAAATATTTATTTTTTCGTTTAACATTACAAGCAAAATGATTTGAGTTATTCATTGTTTTATCCAGAGATAATAATAATATTATCTGGGACATCCCACACAACGCCATCTAGTCCCAAAGTAAACAAGTATTATGCTTGTATTATGGGATCATAGACGACTGATATACATACTTAAATATAATTTTTTTTTTAAATAATGTATAGATATTTTTACAGCCTGACACGGAACAAGTAGACATGTTCATACACACAAATATTTGTCCCGGGCGGGAATCGAACCCACGACCCTCGGCTCCGCAGTTAGAGTCTCTAACCGCTCGGCCAACCGGTCAATCAGTATTTCATATAGTTCACTTTTTCTTTTCATTCCCCCACAACAGAGCTCTAACAACCGAAATCTGTTTTTGATAAAATCCCTGGCTTTAAGCAGCTTTAAGCGTATTACATATTCCTTTGTAATAGATTGGTTTTTGTAGATAAACTGTCAGTAGATAGTCAGGTTCAAATTTATTGAAATTATTTTTAATTCGATACTTTAGTACCTACTATAGTACAATTAAGTTATCATAGTTCAAAATACACCTAAATATTAAGTATAATTTTTCAAATTTTGTATAAAATAATACTGGCACTGGCTAGTAAAAATGATTTGATTTAATATAACATTGGCTGGTAAGCGTTTGATAGATTTCAACATGAATTCAAAAACGAAAAATGAAATTAGTACCACAATAAAGAGCAACACGGGCACATAGAAAATTCGTCCGAAAATAAGATTTATTGACAATTTGTTATTTTTAGTACCTAATAAATATTGGGTCGGGGAAAAAGTTTTTTCGCATTTTATATGAAAACTCAACACATTTTTTCTTTAAAGTTTATTTACATTTAATTACAATATATATGTACCATTTTGTTCGATGACTGTCTGTCATTTTGTAGGCATAGTGACATGATTCCGTTGCTGTAGAAATTTTGGGACTTTTGATCAAAAAAACGAGACAAGTTGTTTTGACAGTTTTCTCTTGATTTTAACCTGATACTGTCTAAAGAATTCTGAAGAGACCGAAACAGGTAGAAATCTGAAGGTGCAAGGTGAGGGCTATATGGGCCATATAGCCCTGACCTTGCACCTTCAGATTTCTCCGCCATATAATATGGCGGATGCATTAACACCTCCCAGCCAAACTTTCTTAATTTTTTCTAAGTGACATGTGTGAGGTCTAGCGTTATCGTGATGAAAGACCACACCCTTTCTATTGATTAATTGTGGCAGTTTTCTTTCAATTTCTTGCTTTAATCTCATCAGTTGTTCGCAGTAGAGATCCAAATCGATGGTTTGGCCCGGCAGTAAAAGCTCATAATGAACAATACCCTTCCAATCCCACACAGCATCACCTTATCACGAGTCAGCTCGGGTTTTGCCACAGCCTGTAAAGCCTGATTGACCTTTGACCACGATCTTTTTCGCACGTTCTTATAGAACCTGATCCACTTTTCATCACCAGTTATCAATCTCTTTAAAAACGGTTCAGTTTCATTACGACTCACACTGTTTCATTTCACTAAAAAAATTTCCCTATGCTTTTTATCGCATAAATCGACTAAGAAATCCATTTTAAATGTAAGAGTAAAACACCCACGTGTCAATTGGACATACTTTTTTTTTTAAAAAATAATTTGTGTTTCGTGACCTCGTCGTAAAAAAAAGATTAAATAAATTCTGTAAGCGTGTCTGATCAAAATATATCTTTTTGATTAATATGGTTTGATGAAAGACCTTCAGGCGCATATTTTCCAGTTTTTATTTTTTGAAGATCACTTTTGGTTACCGAGTTATTAATTTTTATTCTAATTTTTGTTTTTATTTTTTTTCTCCCAAAAACCTCAAAAGTGCGACTTGTGACTGGCACTCAAAGATTCATCATAAATGCGTCTATCATTGATAAAAAACTCAAGTCGCACTATGGAAGCGTTTACGAGTAATCGAATTTCAAAATATGGTGTTAGGGGTGTCACTCAACTTGACCTTTTATTTTTGTTTAAATTAATTCAATTTTGTCCTTAACTACAAAATTGTATATTGTTTACTTATTTTATTTTTATTTACTTATTTACATTTATTTATTTAAAAAAAATTTACAATTGCATATTAGTTATTTACAATTAGAGTGTCGACGATATTTTATCACTAAGTGGCTTCTACTTTGTAATGTCTACCCTTTCATCGTTTACTTCGTTAATTACTTTAGAAGTTTTTTTTAACTTTTATTAGTTTTTTTTATTAATTTTCTATTGACACAGTAAATTTTGGCATTTTTCGCCTCACGCTCGCGGAAAAGTACATCCAGTAATTTAATTGGCATCCGATGACTGTGACCGTACACTTCTCTTCCTGTCGGTATGCTCTCAGAGGAAGCAGGTCGTTATTGTTGGGATCTTCTAAATTAACCAATGACTAAAGTAAAAATTATAAACAAGACCTCAAAATTAGAAAACGAATCATGGAGTCCTTGGAAGATCAACCCTAAGCTAAAGTGATAAAATCTTTGGCATTCACGATTACTTCAGAAGATGGAAGCAAGATAACCCCAAAAGCTTCAAAAGATTTAGAAGACGTAATAAAACTTTGTCTGACATCACCAAAAAAACGATTCAAAGTTTTAAAAAAAGTATCTACGTTAACGAAACCCTATACACCTGAGGAAGCTCTAGGTTTCGTTATCGACAGGAGACTGAATGTGGAAACATATAAACTTTTAAGACAGGATTTGAAAAGTCGAGTTTATTCAGCTTATCCACCCTTCTTACTAATAAGAGCAAGAAAAGCATGTTACCCAGCAAAAGAGCTAGATGTTTCGGAAATAGAAGCGTCAGTTTCGTTGCATGGACTTCTCACATATACTTTGCAACGAATCGTTCGAAGTTGTGATGAGAATTTTATCGAGTATTGTAACAGAACAGGCAAGCAAGAAGTCTCATGCGTATTTAAAGGGTCCTGGGGTTTTGATGGAAGCACAGGCCAAGCATTATATAAACAAAACTTCTCAGGATCAGACGAAGACATTTCTGTGAACGAAAATAGTCCTTTTGCCTCGACTTTTATTCCTTTAAGTATAGTAATGGACAAAAATTATATTTCATGGCACCATCCTGCACCCCAGTCGTATAGATTTTGTCGGCCGCTCCACATTCAGTATAGAAAAGAAGACACTAATCTTATTCTTAAGGAAAAAGCTTTGATAGAGAAGCAAATTAAACGTTTGACAGGAGTCAAACGTTTAATTTGCTTCTCTATCAAAGTTTGGGTTTGAGTCGTAATTCCTATTACGACCCAAACCTCCGAAGGGCATCATACTTATTACGTTTGTTTCTAATTTAGTTTTGAGTGTGATCGTCGGCAAAGTCCTAAACTGGTACGTCTTCACAGTTAAGGTGCCTATTTTGCAAAGCTACTGCCAGTCAGTTCATGATTTGGCAACATCGTAAACAAGACGAAGTGTAAAAGAAAATATGCAACACGGCATCAATCCACTTCATGTATGGATACGTATTTTCGAATTTTTATTACATCTCAGTTACAAAAACGATCCGTTAGTACGGAAATGGAGAATCAAAAAAGATAGCAGAGAAAGTCAAATTGTGGAAGAACGGAAAAACATATCCAGGCTGATATAAGAAATCAGATTGGATTGTTGCTGGACGTTATTAAATCCAATGCAGGAACCACAAATGATGGTAATTCAGCCCGCACGGCACTATCAGACAAATACCGTGCTATATTTGCAGAGATATTAGGTCTAGATGCATGTTTGATGGACGGGCTGCATACTATCTTTGTCGCCATATCTTGTGAATTTCCTATTGACTCTGTAAAGTTTGGCATTTTCTGTCGCACGCTCGCGGAAAAGTACATCCAGTCATTTAATTGGCAGTCGATGACTGTGACGGTACACAAAATTCTAGTCCATGGTAAAGAGATCGTAGAATCATGTTCTCTTCCTGTATGTATGCTCTCAGAACAAGCGGCTGAATCGCGCAATAAATTTTGGCGCTCAAATAGGGAACGCCACTGTCGGAAAATGAACAGGAAAAAAACTATGATTGACCTCTTCCACCATGCACTTGAATCGTTGGATCCGTTTGTGTGTTTACGGCACACTATAGACAGCTCCAAAGATTGTCTAATAGGATTTGTCTGCCAGCAGCTGTTCGTGAACTTCTGAAGCCGGTTAATGAAGAAAACTTGCAGTTGGAAGAAGTGGCTGACGAAGTTCCAACATGATAATGTTGACGACAGCATGTTGATACTCGTAAATGAAAATTATATGTATGTGTCTTAAATTTTTTATTGATTACAAATATTACAATTGTTTGACCTTTAGTGACAACCTTAAAATGTACTATATAACCTTTATCCGTAACTCCCAAACGCTTCCATAGTGCGACTTGACTTTTTTATCACTGATAGACGCATTTATGAGGAATCTTTGAGTGCCAGTCACAAGTCGCACTTTTGCGGTTTTTGGGAGAAAAAAAATAAAAACAAAAATTTGAATAAAAATTAATAACTCGGTAACCAAAAGTGATCTTTAAAAAATAAAAACTGGAAAATATGCGCCTGAAGGTCCTTCATCAAACCATATTAATCAAAAAGATATATTTTGATCAAACACGCTTACAGAATTTATTTAATCTTTTTTTTACGTCGAAGTCACGACACACAAGTTATTTTTTTAAAAAAAAAGTATGTTAAATAGACAGGTGGGTGTTTTACTCCTGCATTTAAAAAGCATTTCTTAATCGATTTATGCGATAAACAGCATAGGGAAATTTTTTTAGTGAAATGAAACAGTGTGCGACTTAATAAAGAATCGCAAATGAGTTTCATTAGGTTTTCTTTCAGTGAGTTCATGTGGCACCCAAATATCGAGCTTTTTTGTATAACTACCTTTTTTTAAATGGGTCAAAACTGTTTTGCGATCAGTTCCTAGACCTTCAGTTATGTCGTAACTACTGATATGCCGATCTTGCTCCACTTTTTCAAAAATAGCGTCCGTTTTAGCCGTGACAGGGCAACCACAGCGAGGTGAATCTTTGACATTAAAATTCCCGGATTCAAAACGTTTAAACCAACTTTGTGGTACTTTTACTAACACCGCATTAGGGCCGTAAACGTCACAAATTTTATTCGCAGCTTGCGTAAAATTTTTTTTTTTCAGTTTTATAATAAAATTTTAAAAAGTATGTAATTTCTTCATTAGATTCACTCATTTTGACAGAAAGGAAACAATATTTTCTTTTTTGTTTGTTCCTTTTTTGAAATGTAACCTTTTTAATGGTATCAAAACCAGCGAGAAACAATTAGTACAGCCAAAGAGATTTTCTTAAAAGTATATACGAACTATATGCGAAAAGACTTTTACCCCGACCTAATACAAAATGTGACGAACCCTTTTCTATAATAATGTACCTACTTAGTGGCTGCTTACGTAGTATAAAGAATACCTGTGCAAAGTTTTAAATCTCTAGAGTTTCGGAAATATGACTGGGCTTGTATCACTATAAGAAATATTTTTATTGTTAATCTTTATCTATCGATTTTCATTTACTAATATAGTGAAAAGCATAAAGTTTATTTCGGGTGTAAAATGGCACCCGATTCCAATTCTAAACCAAACCCACTGAAAAACTATCTACTATTGTGCTGATTACATGTGAGTCACACTGTTTATATACGGCAGTTTAGATCATATGTCTAGGATACAAACAGCACAACCACACTTATCAGCACAACCACCTATCGTGGGCTCATATCCTGAAAAAAATATTGGCAAATTATAATATTTTGTTTCATTTTGCATTGTGGGGCATTGTGGGGTGTGGGGCATTGGCATTGTGGGGTGTTTAGAGCGATCCACATAATTTACTGTATTGGTCTCACGGGCTGTTTATATTTTATATATAGTAATAAGAATAAATAAATAAATAAATAAATAAATTAATATTTTCTGTATACAATTTTCTATTAAATTGAATTAAACGATCACAAAACTCAATTTGTTAATTAGATATGTAAAGCATTTACAAAGTGATGCTAATCATTGACGACCGAATGGCCGAGTGGTTAGACACCCTAACTGCGGAGTCAACGGTAACGGGTTCGATTCCCGCCCGGGACAAATATTTGTGTGCATGAACATGTTTATTTCGTTCCGGATCTGGGTGTATAATATTTATCTATGTATATATTATTTTAAAAAAAGTATTTTAGTATGTATATCAGTTGTCTAGTTACCCATAACTCATGCATAATACTTGCTTATTTTGTGACTAGATGGCGCTGTGTGGGTTGTCCCATGTATTATTATTATTATTATAGAACTACTACGTAAGAAAAATTTGACTAAAAGACACTTTTTTATTAGTTAGACATAAAAAATATCTAAGATTGTGTCTATTCTTACTGAAAAAAATGATTATTTCTATATTTGAACTTGAGATCAAAGAAAGGGTGAATTCAATTCAGCTTCTTCTTTAAGTCAATAAAAAATCTACGGATTTCGCTCTTCTCGCAACTATCGGAGGACATTGAAAATGAACATCAAAAATAAAAACTTATAACACATTTTTGTCAAACTATTTTATAAGGAAAATTTTTCGAAAAAAGTTTAGGGCCAATTTTCAAAAATTTTGTGCCATGCCATATGATGCATCTTGTGCCACTGCTATACCTTTCGTCTACCTTTATAACTCTCTGAAATACAGCCGAATCTCACTCTCCGGGGTATCAGATCTGATAATCATTCAATGAAAAGGGCACTGCCCAGACCACAGTTATCGACCGATTCCAAACTTTCGTTTTTGAAACGGTAAACAATCTATCTGCCTTTGAACTTCTTTTTTTTAATTTTTTGGATATTGGCTTTTGTTTTCAAAATAATAAATTTTATGTCCGAAAAATGGGGAAATTTGGCCTTTTTTCCCCCATTTTCCGAAAAAAGAACGAACCGATTTTAAATGATTTAATATCACACGATGTCCACAAGTCCCGGCATCTTTTCACATCACTACCTTTCGTCTACCACCATGAATTTCGAAAATAAAATAAAATGTGACAGTTTGTATATATCAATGACATTTAAAATGACAGTTTAACTTTTTGGTAAGCCAACGAATTATATAGAACAACATGTTTGTAAAATTTTAAATATTTATTTCGGAACTTTAAAAAACATAAGCAAAATATCCATCGGTGATGGAAATGTTCAGACTCATTGATTAGAGAAACCATACGTCATTATAATAATTTTTCTAAAATCTTTATTTTCTATTGCAGTATAAATTTTACATGTGAGTCACACAAAACTCAAATTTAAAAAATAATACAAAACATATATTATGGTCTACGGCATATATTTTTTTTTGTTCACATTTTTGTTATCACATCGCGATATGTCTATGAACATCCACGGATTTAAGATAACAATATTTAAAAATAAAACACATACCTAATTACTATAGTAATTATTTTCGTAAATTATATTAGAACATTGTTAAATAGATTGTTTTTGAAACATTACCGAAAAACATCAATAACTAAAAAAAATTATACCGAAAATGGAAAAGTGGGTCGTGCAAGCGAAAACTCGTTTTCTGCTAAAGAAAACACCACTCTATTTCTATACCCATAGAGTTAAAAATTCAATGAACATACTGAACATGAAAACGAAAGTCAGAGTCGCAATTTAACATACAAGATTTGAATACAACATCGTCATTAAGTGGGCTTTGTTATACATAAGTACATAATAACATTTAACTTACACTATAGCTACTTATTTGGTCACGTAATATGTACGTACATGTATGGATAGTACAACAGAATGGGACACTGTGCTCTTAATAGTGGAGGAGTTATAGGACAATACCAATATTTTTGACATTAAAGAATGGGACTTGGCACACTTGTTCCTTAGGTGGACCAGAGTGGAAAACGCCCGATAGCCAGCGGGAGCCAGCCTGTTTGAAAGTCGTGATAGCCCGAGCGCAGCGAACCTGTTTCAAATTTATAAGACCGTGCGGCCGTGGTTCAAATTCGGGCGGGCGTGTACCAATGAGTTTTTCTTTCTGACTTAAGTACATAACTATTACTGACTTCGTGCCTCGGAGAGCACGTTAAGCACGGTTGCTGTTGATGAATAGCGGTCGTTACAATCCACCAACCCACACTGGAGCAGCGTGGTGGACTTAAGCTCCAAGTCCCCTCACCCTGGGGGGAGGCCTAAGCCTCTGCAGTGGGGTAGGTATAATGGGCTGATGGAATGGAAAAAATAATATATGTGAAATAGTGATTGAAACCAAGTTTCAAACGTCCCCTAAATTATTTTTCCGTGGCAAAAATATTCGTCTGTGTAATCAACTAGTCTATGTAGTTTTGACTGATTTATTAAAATTGTACAATAAAATCTTCCCGTATAAATAAAAACTTTTTTTAAAGTAAAAAGTCGTGTTGGTTCTTTGTTCCGTTACAACGCGAAGAAAGAGAAAAAAAAATAAACACACAAACACACATCCACATTCACGGTACGGAAAAACGACGACAATACACTTACTGATCCAACTCTAAAATATATCCACTTTCGGAAACAGAGGAAGAAGGCTACTAATTCAATACTAAAAATATATATACAAATATATAAATAATATATAATATATATAAATAAAATACTAATTAAAAAAATAATAGAGATTTTACTTGGTTGTAGTCGTAGAGTTCCCACAAGATACTAATCAAGTTTGAAATGTATGACGTTCACGGAAAGGGCTCGGACCAAAATTTTTGACATATTTTTATAATTTTTTCCGACATTATAGATCAGTCTATAAACTTTTGAAATAAAACAAAATTACGTATGTAATTTTTTAGTTAATTTCCAAAGTCGATTAATAAAATATCACTGTGACGTAATCTAATCGACGACCGCTTAGCCTAGTGTGGCAGCGACCCTGCCTACCGAAGCTGGAGGTCCCGGGTTCGAATCACAGGTCGGGTCAGTATTTATATGATGAATATTAATACTGGCACCGGGTCTTGGTTGTTATATGTATGTGGTGTCTTCGCTTGTACCCAAAATACAAGCTAATGCTTAGTTTGGACCTTGACGTTTGTTGTGATTGTATGTGTTATTATTATTGTTATTATTATTAATCTGGACAGTCGTTTGCTTTTTGTAAGACTATAAATAGAATCGTAGTATTTTTATTGATTAGTTTTTACTTTTGTTTTTTATGGTGGAAATCAGCAGAATACGTTCAGCTTGTCCAGATGACGCCACAGGGGATAATTTTAACGTTTCATGAATTTTCATAAAAGTCTGGCCAATTCGTAAATAGAAAAAAAAATTGCATGTTTATTCTAGAACCTCATTTCTTTCCACTTTAATAACGGTTAGCGCAACTTTAAATTTTTTATCCCAGCAGAAAATTCTATAAAACATACTAAATAAATATTTCTTGCCCTAGAACTGACCTGGTGACAATGATAGATAATATAGATATATACACCCGCGTTTCATAATTTCGTCTCGCACTTGACCGACTTTATAAAAAGCAAGATGTTGACTTGGTATGTTACGTAAGTAACATTAGGGGGGGAGGGGGACACGGTTCTAGTTATAGTGTTGAAGAGTGACAAAACTTGTCGGAAAAGTGTTTGAGGTTACTGAATGTCAGAATTTATGAGGAAATGGATACTTATTTTTTGGGTGAAATTGATAAGACTACGTATTGCATATTTAGTGTTATTTAAAAAAAATCTAGGTGTGTTTTAAGCTTCTTGCGAGCTTGATGTGGGTTATTAAGTACCAGCTTCTAAATACCCAAACAAAATTTAACAATAATAATATGTATTTCAGAAAGTTTTTTTTTTTAATTAACGCATTTTCATGGCTGTTCAAGGTGTTGTTACCTGATGCGTTTAGCGGGGCAGTAACCTTTTGTGAACGTTTGTATTGCTTAGAGTCGATATGATGCCGTTGCATGTGATGAAATAGAAAATTTGGACATTTAAGAAATCCTTGTCCTTTTATTTTATCGCTTGTAAAATCGTATATAGGCTATTTACACTAAAAAAAAGCAATAGGTACATTAGTGAAATTTGATTTCCATATCTTCCACAAACACAAATCACAAAATCTCCTCTGAAAAATGTTATGTTTGTTTTGTGCTTTCCTTGTAGATGTTTAAAACATTTTTGGTGAATATTTTACAAAAAATTCCAGACATTTAAAACATGTTGGAGGATATAAACAAACCAAGCTGGAGGTCCCCGGGTTCGAATCCCAGGTCGGGTCAGTATTTATATGATGAATATTGATACTGGTATCGAGTCTTTGGTTGTTATATGTATGTGGTGTCTTCGCTTGGTACCCAAAACACAAGCTAATGCTTAGTTTGGGGCTTAGACGTTGTTGTCATGTATACCTTATTATTATTATAGTTCAAGAATATCAGTTTAATCAAAACGTTTATTAAATCATCATTTACTGACCGATTGGCTAAGTGGTTAAAGACCCTCACATGCGGAGCCAAGTGTCGTGGGTTCGATTCCCGGCTGGTACCAATATTTGCATGAACTTGTCTATTCGTTCCGTGTTTACGTGTAAAAGTATCTATGTATATATTATAAAGAATATTTGAGTATGTATATCAGTTGTCTAGTACCCCATAATACAAACATAATACTTGCTTATTTTGAGAGTAGCTGGCGCTGTGTAGGATGTCCCAGATATTATTATTATTATTATAATAATAATAATTATTATTATTATTATGACATAATACATTTTATTTCAAATAAAATAGCTTGTTCGCATAGTCAATAATGTGACAACTTGTTTTAACTTTAATTGAAATTAACTAAATTACATATCGTTAATCTGTAAATTAGGTTAAAACAAGCTAATATCAGTACTCAAAAGTGAAAGTTTTTGACTTAATGATACGCTCTACAACGAACGGTTTTTTTTTTTGGAACCTTTATAAGATAATTTTGAATGTTTACGTTTTTAAGTAAACGCCAAAGAAATTTACATTTTCCGATTTAATTCCCAAAGCTGAGAAAAGAAGTTTAAAAGTTTTTCTATAAGTTATATCTATATGACACGCTAAAATAATATACTAGATCCTAACTAAATGACGGAGAAAAAGGATTTTTTTTGGTTGTTTATGTTGGATATTTAAAAAAATGTACCTATAGCGCAATTTGAGATAACGAATCTCAGATTTTTCATTATGATTAAAAAGTAACTTATTGGTATTAATGACATCTAGAATTTCTAGAAACAGAATCTAGAAACCGCAGTGATGTGCTACTTAATTTGATAGACAAATTCTACTCATCATACCTCATTGTCTCAAGTCAATAGTCTTCAATCAGCGTGCGTTTTCAAGCAGTGATTTTTTATAGTTAGGAAAAAAGGTTCAAGGATACTAGGAGACAGGATTCGGAATAAAGGAGTTTGCCTGAGAAGTAGGGTGAACGACGTGATAAAAAGAATTAGCAAACTGAAATGATAATTGGCTGGCCACATGCTTGCAGACCTGAGAATCGATTACTTAAAAAGTCATCGAGTGGCTATCATATGAGTGGTAAATATGGACTGGAAAGCTCAAGCTCCCGACCAGGTGAACAGATGACCTTAGGGCAACAGCGGGAGAGCACCGGATGCTCAAGGCTCAGGACCGTTCGGGGTAAAAGTCATTTATAGAGGCCTGAACTGCTGAACATAGTCCAAAAAGTTCTAAGTGAGCAGATGGCGCAAACTAATGGTTACCGAGAAAAAATGTTTAAAGTTTTATTTTTTTATCAGTTATCTTTCTTTTAAAACTTTTTATTTACATCGGTAAGCTCTACGTGCTCTATAAGTTTGGACTTATACGTCTAGGAGTAGACATTAATAAGCTGATATTGATGAATAATAAACTGTGAAATCAACTGAGGCTAGACGGGTGGTTAGTATAATAATGCTGTATAATCAATTTGACTTAAATAAAAAGCTTACGTGACAAATTTTTATATTAGATAAGTATTCTATAAACCTTAAAAAAGCCTTAAATTTGTGGTATTCAATTTCTGAATTTTCCAACATAAGTACTGGTACTGACACTATATTAATAGGGAATGGAAAGTTTGGAAAAGCTAATCTAGCAAATACCATTTAGCGTCTATATGAAACCATATTATGTCGAAATTCATATTTTTATTTGACATTGTTTGCCTTTTACATTGGTGTTAGACAATTTTTGGTGTCGGCCATTGAAAAAAGTAATGATTTTTTGTTCTAAAAACGGATTTAGTTAATTTTTTTGACTATGCATATTACCGATTTAGTGTAAGATTATAAACTAGGATGTTATCACGTATTTATTTACATTTTGTCTGTAAAACAAGTACTGACCTAAGCATCTAATTTTTTTGCATGTCTATGAGTTTTTTTATATTTTATTTTATAAGATTTTTTATGAGTTAAGTAGATGTTCAAGATAGAAAAATTTCTTTTCATTTCTTATATTTACTGATAAATCCCAAAAAAAAATTGTCACTAGACAATTTTTGAGTCATCGTTACGCTTCCACAATTAACAATTATTAATAAAATTCTTGGTATTTCTTACGTAATTAGGTTTATGAGTGACTTACGAACCGTTTCGGTATTTTAAAGAAGTTGGCGTCTTCACTAATTGAACTGGATTTAAACACTTTCTAATTAATCGTTTCTTAATTCGCTCTGTTTGAAAGGTACCTATTTTTAATGGAAATAAAAAAAGATATGTCAGTGCAGAAAATGCCTTATATTCCTGAAATTTGATTATTTACGATATTGTTTTTTTTTTTGTTTATAACTGAATTAGTGTCGTTTATTAAACTATCGTATAAAAAAGCTCTAAAGGAGTTTTCGGTGGAACATGGAAGAGTAGTCGATTTGTATTTGCTATGTTTGTGTACATTTCCCATCTTATAGACAACATTGTCCATATGATGAGAAATGTAAAAAGTACATAAACATTACGTTTTACGTCAAAAGTACATTTCACAGATTCAAACACAATTCAGTTATGAGAAAGCACATTTCTGCATTGTAAAATTTCAGAAATATTTAGAGCTTTCCTTTCAAATTGGATTTTTTCGATTTGTATTGATTTTTTAGGTCTTCTCGAAACTTTAAGTTTGAAACAGAATTTACTGAGATTCAATCCCTGCCTCAAATGGACATCTCGCCCGAAGAGGTGCAGAAAGAGCCGTCGCGCCCGGCGAGGAAATGCGCTCACCTGCGGTCAGAGCGCGTGGTCCGTGGCGTGTGGCGCGCCCAGCTGGAGCATCGAGCGGCACAGCTCTGTGATCTCGGGATGGTTGAGGTTGATGAGGTGCACGTACATCTGCTTATGTAGACTGAGCTCACCCGACACCGCCTCCAGCCGTTTCAGCAGCGCTTCCTTTTCGCGCAACAGCGTCTTCACCTTTTCCTCTACCTCCCGCGACCGCACTTTCGCCTTTTCCCGCGACTTGCGCACCGCAATATTGTTGCGCTCGCGCCGCCGCCGATACTCGTCCGTGCCCTTGTCCAGCACCTTTCCCGACGACGAGCGGCGCGGCGGCGCTGGTTTATGTTTGAGCAAAGGTGGCAACAGCGGTCCGCCCAGCGGCGGCAGCGGCGCAAACCCGCCGTAGGGTCCTCCCGTTACGGGGCCTACGCCTGCTCCACCACCGCCCGGGTACTGCGCGTGCGGCGCCGGCGCGTGTGCGAACTGCGGGCACGCCCGACGGAAGTCATGAGGCTCGGGCGGTTCCTCCTTGATTGGTGGCGCATCGTGTTGTTGCGCCGGTGCGTACGCCGCGCCCGAGTGCACCGGCTGCGGCATGTACGCGAGCGTGGTGCGTGCGAACGGCCGCTGCTGCGGCGACCGGCCGCCTGGCATGATCTCCTGAAAGAGCGCCATCGTCTCCTCGCCGCGGAACTGATCCTCGATGAGATGCTGCAGGTCGAGGCTGATCTCCTGGCCATTGAGTTCGTCGAGATCGGGGGGCGGGAAGGGTGCTCGTTTGTCGTCTGCCACCTTCTTGAGGTCCGGCTGGGGCGGGGGCGGCGGTGCGCCCCCTGCATCGTACATCTGCGGAGAGTCCATTCCGCCAGCCGCGCCACCGGCGGGCCCTGCGGCCGAGCCCGCCCGCGCCTCCACTGCCGCGCCGCACGGAGCTCCCGTGCCGCTTGTACAACCGCCTGCCCGCATGGGCCGCGCACCCACGGGCGCGCGACGTCACTGCACCGACCGACCGCGAGCGCCGACCGAACGGCGATGCACTATGCGAACCGCGTGGGACACCGCTCAGGGCAAACGTACAAACGTGAACACGCGACGGCGCACAGCGAGCGACTGGCGATGGTCTGGCTCGTGGTGCGGCGCGGGCGTCGACCGGCGGCTATCGCGGCGGCGCGAAGGTTGGCCGGAAGGAAGCGCTATCAATGCGACTCCTTCGGAGCTTTTCCCGGCCTCCTTTAACCACCAAAACACACCCCCGCATTCGCAATTGTGTTGCTGCACAACAAAACAACCGGGAAAACTTTCAGTTTAAAAATACGTACTTATGTGAATAAAAATTGTTTGCCATTGAGTAATCATGCTTTGACATTTTAAGGTACCTACCTACAGAATTATATTCAGAATTATATTATACAGAATTCCATAAAGCCGAAACAAAATTAAAATTGTCATAAAAAAATCATCAATAAAACCTATAATTGTCATTCGTACTAGTTTTAAGTGTTTAAGTTCAAATGTTTCTTGTAAATGTGTTGTACGTATTAAGTTGGTTTACCGTAAATAAATAAAAAAATAATGTTTCGAAACCGCCCTGTTTGATGTTTAACGAACAGAATTGAAAAGGTCCTTACAAACATATAATATAATATGATATAATGTTAAAATAATAATACAATATATCAGGGACATCACACAGCGCCATCTAGTCCCAAAGCAAGCAAGTATTATGGGGTACTAGAAAACTGATATACATTCTTAAATGTTCTTTTTTTTTTTAATAGTCGGTATATACATATATAGATAATTCTACACCCAGATATATAAGAACATGCTCCCCTAGTAGTATATTGATAATAATATCGTTGCACAGTTCAAGAACAGGGTCACAACAAGATAGGGCATGTTCCCTTTCAGTTGAATTCGAAATTCAGCCAAGATGGGTTGATAGTTTAGGATTTCTAAATTAATAGCTTTGGTTAGATCAGGTTTGTTGATAGGAGCGAAGCGGATCGGAGCCACGAGCCACCCAGAAAATAAACCTTTTTAAAATCTCTATTCTAAATTATGGCCACGACATACACAACATATTTGTGATTGTTTCAGTTGTTACAGCCAGAGATACGATATCACATTTAGTTTGTAAAGACCTTTATGGGCACGTCTAGATATTGTCTAGATTTAGACGTAGTACCAATCACTAGGATTAAATACTGGGTTATAAATAATATACGAGGAGTGATAAAAAAGTATCTAAAAAATAGAATAGAATATACACTTAACTAATAGAGTTTTGTTGATATTTTGAATGTATACAAAATTTTTGAATCATTGTTTTTAGCCAGTGCAAATTAAAGTTATTTTGGCCTAACATTGTTTTTGATATTGATTTCCTTATGGGGCTTTATCTTTTTAGTTTTATACAAATAATAATGTAGATAAATATTGAACTTTCTTTCTTTCAGCTCTGTAGTTCTAATAGTGTGCGAATAAAATAACTGACATGCAAATAGACGGACAGACACAGAGAAGAACTTATAAAGCAGGTAGAGCTTACCGAACTAAACAAAAAGTTTCAAGTGAGCAGATGAAGCAAACTAACGGTTAACGAGAAAAACATGTTAATTTTTTTTTTTAATTTTTTCAACTTTTTGTTTAGTTAAGTAAGCTCTACACTCTCTATAAGTTTGGATTACGTTCATCCCATCCCATCCCATCCCATCCCAAAACCAGGTATAACCACATGTGTCCATTATCTAGCGACAAAATTTTCGAAAACTATTGCTACATAACATGTGACGTGTACATTTTTTATCAGCACGTACACAAATCGTCTATTTTATTATCGGGCACGTTTACAGCAGGCGTATCGCACGGAGGTGAGGCCGATCGCTGCGAAATCTTCGGGTTACGAGAAAAAAAGAAATTGTTTTCAAAATCGCTATTATCTATATAGAATTGATAAGCAAACTAACGTGTAACACGTACCGAGATTATTAAAATTTTCAATGTAATAAATGACGATTTGTCGTGATAGCCGAGTGGTGGCGAGCCCGCTTCTTGGTTTAGAAGGTCGTGGTTTGAATTCCAGAAACAGGTATGTACCAATGAGTTTTTCTGACTTAGGTACATAATTTATCACTGACTCCGTGCGTCGGAGAACACGTTAAGTCGTCGTCGCGTCCCGGTTGCCGTCACTAGATGGCAGTCGTTAAAATACACCAACCCGCACTGGAGTAGCGTCGTAGATTAAGCTTCAAGCACCCTCATTACGGGTGGAGGCATAAGCCCCTTAAGTGGCGCATAATGGGCTGATACGGTAAGGGACGATTGTCATGGTATAAGCGTATAATTATTGCAAACAGAATGCAATTTTGCATTATTTTTAAGCCAATACTAAATAGTTTATTGCATCCGTATTCGATTCGCATCGACGACCGATTGGCC
The DNA here is from genome assembly GCA_949709985.1 of Luffia ferchaultella. Lineage (NCBI taxonomy): Eukaryota > Metazoa > Arthropoda > Insecta > Lepidoptera > Psychidae > Luffia > Luffia ferchaultella. The sequence goes on along the minus strand of OX453261.1, from coordinate 12,786,046 downwards.
GAGCGGTTAGAGATCCTAACTGCAGAGCCAACGGTCGCGGGTTCGAATCCCGCCAGGACAAATATTTGTGAGCATGAATATGTTTATTTCGTTTCTGGTCTGGGTGTATAATATTTATATTATGTATATATTATTAAAAAAAAAAAAGAATATTTAAGTATATATATCAGTTGTAATCCATAACAGTAATCCATAACACAAGCATAATATTAGCTTACTTTAGAACTAGATGGTGCTGAGCGGGTTGCCCCATATATTATTATTATTATCCGTATGGTTACAAAATTATTATATTTAAAATAACATTTAACTTGCACTCTGTCAGGACATAGCAATTCAAAGATAGGAGTGTAGGATGACGATATTTATTAAAAAAGAAAATTCAAACTATCATCAGAATCTATATATATATATTAATATCATAGAAAAACTTTGGACTCCTTTTTTAGCATAATACGCGCACGGAGGCGTGTGCTAACATCTATATACAGATTGAATTTTTGAGATGGTACTGTATGACCAAATCCTAAACTATGAGAAATTGCGAAAAGTGTTCAAAGGTGTCACAGATTTTAGAGAAAACAAAAACTACATATTTACATTTTTGGAAAATCTGTTACTTTAACAGAGAATCAAACCGTTTAATTTGATAATCTAAATATTAATACGTAAAGAGAAAGCTTTGTATCCTTTTGTACCTGTATATTACTATGGCACGGAGGAGTGTGAGATTTCGCATAGTTAAAGTTCATATGAAAAAGGAGTCTGTCAACCATACCAGTATAGTATGTCGTTTCATGAAAGGGCCTATTAAATACCTGACATGAACAAAAAATACGAATATTCCTAAATTCTAAATATAATTAAATATACATAATAAAATTATTCTCAAGTTTTTAGAGGTCGGGTAAAAATATACAAATTATATTAGTATTAATTTTGTCTTCAGACAGAATCTTTTCGCAATAAAATCTATAAAACTAGTTTCTCGTACTTTTTAAACAATTATTGTAATTGTAATGAGTTCGAAGGAAAAAAGGTTTATGTGATGTATAATTTATTTTTGTTCATCTCAGGCAGTTTCAGTTTGACCAATGGGCATAATTGTCCTTTGAATTGATTTACTCTCGCCTAATTATTATTGGTGATTTGAATTTATTGAAAGTTGAAAGGACTAAAGTAGTAGAAGAACCTTTTAATTAATTGTTTTTCATTTTCACGGATTACCAGATGTTTGTGAAAATTTGTCTGCCTTTAAAATTGTCTCTGTGACGTCATCTGGACAGTTTAGCTTATTTCGCTGATTTCCACAGTAAAAAACAAAAGCAAAAAGTTAATATAAAATATTTAGGTTAATCACTATATGAAACGAAATTGTTATCCTCATTAATCAATCAATATATTATGACCTTATTTAGTCTTAGATGAAGTAAATATTATATAACTGTCCAGATAACGTCACATGAATACTTTTATAAACAAATTATTAAATATAAATTACAAAAAAATTAAAGACTTTAAAAAAATTTTATTCCACAGTGAGGTACCCTTGGTTTATGTTTTCTGAAAAAAATATAATAAAATCATAGCTCAGTAATTTAGGTTCAAACCCATTTAAAAGCTTTTAATGCGTAAAAGTTGTTTTAGTAGTCTTATGACGTCCTATGATGTTTTTTCTTTCCTTCTTTCCTTCGAAATTATAAAAATTAATCTGCAATTTTTTTAGTGATTTCTGTCTAAAATTTTATTAATAAAATGACCCTGCGACGTCATCTGGACAGGTATTTATTGTTTGCTTTATCTAATACCAAATAAAACCATAATATTGTGATTGATTTATAAAGACTAAAGTTTCATTCGATGTATTGATTAACCCAAATATTTTATACTTACTTTTTGTCTTTTGTTTTTACTCTGGAAAGCAGCGGACAAGGTCAACTGTCCAGATGACGTGACAGGGGTGTGTGGCATTAGCTTATTCAAGACAGCTCTAGTGACAGCCCTATCTGTTGTGAAGGATTAAAACTAGATATATATAGCGCTATCTATCGTAAAGTATAGCAAACAATTGAATTTCAGTTTATTTCACTGCGTCTATTGGATGTTCGATGTAGATGTTCAAATTTATCTTCTTTTTTTCGGATTTTATGAAACCCCGCTGCATAGAAAAAAACAAAATAAAAAATAAAGGTGTTTTTATTTTGATATTGATTTTCATAAAGGGCAGTATTATATTATACTCAATTTAGTTCTTTAGTTGTTGTATCTGCAACGGTTACCTCGCAAGTTAGTACCCGGTATAATATAAATCGTAAACCAAATTTACAGTCAAAGTGGCAAATTTTTACTCATCTAGTTTTTGAGAATAATAAAATCAGTAAACTTAACTGCAATGATTCTCGTTTTCAGATACGATTCTTCTCATATGGTAATTTGACAAGTTGTCAGCAGATGAGAGTGCAATGTCTGCTCTTTGTACGGAACGAGGTCGTCTCAATTTTACGGGGTGAATGTGAGCGTGTGGGGTTGCGGTTAGCTTCAGAACCATCATGACATCGGCGGTTATCTTGCTTTCATACTACATTTTATTCATGAAGACTTGTCTGAGTGGGTATACCGAGCGACTGATATGATGCCTCTGCCAAACAACGCGCCAAATGGAATTGCCAATTTTTAAGGCCCTCCTAGTATGTACGAGGCTCGTTAAAAACTAGATAAATAAAATTTTGAAAATTCAGAAGTCGTGTTGTCTTAAAAAATATATGATAAATAGAATTAAATGTCTGATTTATGTTAAATAGCAATAAGTTTAAAAAAATCCAATAAAAATACTGAGCAACGAAATTATTTTGTGTTGTCAACTATTAGCATTTTTCTAAAGCACTGTAAACGCACCGCGATTCTTTACTTCTATAATTTGTGGGTATCTTAAATAAACAAAAGTTTTGTGAGTGCAAGTGTGTGTGTTTTTTTACATATTTGTATTCACTTATTTTTCGTTCGCTATATTCATTCAGTGAGTATTTAACTAATTTAACTTTAACTAATATTATTCAAATTACAATGGTTATAAGTCTATGCCTTTACTATTTTGGAAATATAGAAATACACAAGTATAAAAAGTTGTTTGAGGATTTTTTCTTTCATTTCAGTGTATCGTATAATGGTATAAAATATTCGAGTGATTGTTATTTGAAATTGTTGTATAATATATAATGATGACTAATAAAACTGTATTTTTAGACGTTACAAAAAGTTCAAAAAAAAACTCATGGTTTTATTTATGAAGAAAAATTATTTATTTGTTATTTAAAATTAAAATTTTTGACAAAAATTATTACAATTAAAATGAAATAAATTCTCTCATAATAAATTGCAAAATCTCATTAATTTCATCTAAAGCGTTATACAAATTAATACCTATCGTAGATAGAAAATTTCAACAATTATTTACAATACATCTAAACATTTTTGTCGTTGGTCTCGATGTATTTGTATGTATCGATGTATGTACAATGTATCGATAATCGAAACTAAAAAACAATAGTTTTTTACGTTGTCAAAAATTATTTTTCAAACCTGATCTAGGCTTTCTGTCTACCCCGTAAAATTCTTAGCCTAAACCATGTTCGTAAATAAGTATAACATTAATATAAAACCGACTTCAAAAACATAAACTAAAAAGTTAAAAACAAAATTTTTACTTTAATGAAAGGAGCATTAACAGGCGGCATATAGTTAATGAAGTCGGTGCCTTTTCGGTTTCCTTATCATGGTACTACCACTCCGGAGATATCTCCCTTCCACAAAAAAAAATAATCATCAAATTCGGTTCATAAACAACGAAGTTATCCCTGAACACACATAAAAAAAAAACATATATACGGTCGAATTGAGAAACCTCCTTCTTTTTTGAAGTCGTTTAAAAAGTGTGAGGCGCGTTTTTCTCAATAAGCTGGTGGAATTGTGGAATCTATCAATTAAATGATTACAATTTCTAAAAAAAAGAAATTCCGTATCTGAGTGTGAATGAAAAAAAATTATAAAACCCGACTGGGTAAAAAACCAATTAAAAAGATTTAAAGAAGATGACGTATAGAAAAAAGTAGAATGTTTCCAGAAATCTTTTTCCATAAATTCAAATAGTCAAATCTGCTAATTATAACCTGATAGATGAAGTCATGAAATCTGTAAAAAGTTATCAAATCATGTATATATGAATAATTGCATCTGTAGCTATCAGATTCATATTTTACTTGCTGCGACTCCTGCTAAGTACATTTTTCTTTCGATTGCTTATTTGTTATACATATTTGATTAGATGAATCTTTACAGATTCCACGATTTTATCTATCAGGTTATAATTGGTAGACTTGACTATTTTGTACATATAAAATTAATGTTCAAGTACAGTACAAATCTTAATTTCTCAACCACGCCAAAAAAGATAACTTCTAACTTCTTCGACGACAGCTAGGCCTAGTGGGTACTGACCCTGCCTACGAAGCTGGGGGTCCCAGGTTCGAATCGCAAGTTGGATCAGTATTTATATGATGAATATTGATACTGGTACAGGGTCTTGGTTGTTATGTATATGTGGTGTCATCGCTTGGTACCCAAAACACAAGCTATTGCTTAGTTAGGGGCCTAGACGTTGTTGTGATGTAAACGTTATTATTATTATTCTAACGCGTATACATATGTCGTGACACTTGATAATTTCATGGTGTATTCGAATTTTAAAAGGTTCATTTTTTGGGCGGCTCGTCGTTCTTCACTTTGCTCCGCGCTTTAACATAAATGAGCCTAACCTAACCTAAGTTATCAATTTAGAAATCGTAGACCATTAACCTATCTTGGCCGAATTTTCAAAGACAAGACTATTTAAAAAAAAAAAATTTATAAGAAAGAGTTTTCTAATTATATCATAGCAGTGAAAAAATTTAAAAAAAAATATCATTATCAACAAAGTTATGAATGTTTAAAATGCCCTGTTAGACAGAGAGGGCAATGCCGCGCTACATACTTAGTTATAACGTCAGGCCACTTAAAATAATGTTAAATTTCGTTTCGCAAGAAAGAAACAGAGCTAAAATTTCTTATACAAAGGTACATTTTTATATTTGCTTGATAAATATAATTAGCTTGTATTTTGGGTACCAAGCGAAGACACCACATACATATAACCTGCCCACTAGGCTAAGCGACGACCGCTTAGCCTAGTGGGCAGCGAACCTGCCTACGAAGCTGGAGGTCCCGGGTTCGAATCCCAGGTCGGGTCAGTATTTATATGATGAATATTAATACTGGAACCGGGTCTTGGTTGTTATATGTATGTGGTGTCTTCGCTTGGTACCCAAAATACAAGCTAATGCTTAGTTTGGGACCTAGACGTTGTTGTGATTGTATGTGTTATTATTATTATTATTATTATTATTATTATATAACAACCAAGACCCGGTAACAGTATCAATATTCGTCTTAAAAATACTGACTCGACCTGGGATTCGAACCCGGGACCTCCAGCTTCGTAGGCAGAGTCGCTACCCACTAGGCTAAGTAGTCGTCAAAATAGATTTAATATACTTAATAGTATAGTCAAGTACCGTATTTTATGATTTGGCCACGACATATACAATACAATACTATAGCGAACATCCTTGTATTTTTTATTTGATACAACTTTCGTCTTTATATCCATGATATTTTGAATATATTACATATTTATAGATTGTATAATTGCTAACATTTACTATATCCAGGTATGGACCAAACGCGAGTGTTCGTAGTGCCCCACACGGAAGGATATTTGAAACCCCAAACGAGGATACCGGTGCCCAAGTACCCGTTACCTGAACTCCCCAAAAAATATGTTTATGGACAAAGGATAATAATAAAGCAAGAGAATCCCGAAGTATACAAAACTGCAACATTTTACCGAAAATCATCGAAGTAAAGAAAATATTTAGATATTATATGAATGCGGGAGTACGTATGTATACATACTTTGTGATATATATAAAAAGACACTGACTATGTTGTACAGTGATGTGTGTTTTGACCATAGAGTAAATTAAATTGACAGCAGCGTTTGGTTTTAATCTCAGGATTTAATAGAGTCATAAATGTCAATTCACAGTATCAGAGTGAGTACGCAATTTGCGGGGTTGGCGGGAATTTCTCGGGGGTGAAGAGCGGCGCGTGGGGAACTCGCGCACTGAAACTCGGACTAAAATTGGCCATCTTACACGAGCTAGCTAGAGTATGAGTGGTTAGACAGTAAACGCAGAAGACGGCTTCTAGTCAATTCGTACTTTTATGGTTTGGACGATAATAATGTAGTTTTTAGTGTCAGGATTCTTCGTCTTCTTCACTTCATCAGCCCATTTTTACCCCACTGCAGAGGCGTAGGCCTCCCCCAGGATGAGGAGGGGGGGCTTAGAGCTTCAATCCACCACGCTGCTTCACTGCGGGTTGGGGGATTTTAACGACCGTCATCTATTGACAGCGTCCGGGACCGACTGCTTAAGGAGTCAGTGATAGTTATGTACTTAAGTCAGAAAAACTCATTGGTACACGCCTTATAAATTGAGACAGGTTCGTTGCGCTTTGGGCTATCACGACTCCATTCCATTCCATCTTACACAGGAAGAGTCCAGAGTCCATTTCTACACAGGAAGGTAGTGATTTGGAGGTAGAGCTACTGTAAATCTCCTTCAAGCATTGAAGCAATATAAGCGGTCCCAGTCATGTCAGGATTATGAATAGTTAAACTTATTATATTTCCCCACCAAGCTGAGTTATTTCAATACAGGAGTAATGCTGACCGTTTAGTTCTAGAACCAAAGTTATCACATATGAACCATAGGATGAGGGAGAGAGACGGGCGGGACGTGCGTATATAACCCATGCGATTGGTTACCTAAATGTTTGTGTCATGTCTTCGTGTAATACCCGTCACAACTGGTTACATACTATTTAAAGGCAAAAACCGATGAAACAATTTTGAAGTAAATACCTAAAGTTGACAAAATTTAAGTAGGAATTGTCAGGGTTCCGCTTCCGCTGCGTAAACGTAAGTTCAGACGGTACGAGAATTATCGAGACGGTGCGTTCGTGACCATTGTTTTCATGTTTTCCCCCTGTTCCCGTGTCGTGTGAACAGCTCGTAAATGGCCACGGTTTTCTCGTTGACATTCAAAACACAGATGGAAGTCCACGTCAAAACGAGTCATATGAGTTCAAGGATGTGGTAGTTCACCACCGAAGAGTTCCCCTAGGCTACCTGCCATTTCCATCGTCACATAAGCCCTAGGCCATCATGATATTTTGTTTTATATGAAATTACACGTATAGCATATCAAGCATATTAAAATCGGTTAACGGGAAGCGGGTGAAATTCGAATAAATGTTATTCGCTTTCGGGTTCGATTCCCGCCCGGGACAAATATTTGTGTGCATGAACATGTCAATTTGTTGCGAGTCTGGATGTGAAATATTTATATATGTATATATTATAAAGAATATTGAAGTATATATGTTAGTTGCCTAGTACACATAATACAAGCTTTGCTTAGTTTGGGACTAGATGGCGCTATATGAGATGTCCCAAGTATTATTGTATTGTTATTATTACCGTTAGGGGTGGAAAATTTTCTTCAACTTTAAATTAGACCAATCGCGAGCTAAACCCAATTATAAAAAAAAGAAATCAATATTTAAATAGAAAATAATCCTATTTAATACAAAACCTCCTTCTTTTTTGAAGTCGTTTAAAAAGGGATCGGTTCACAATTGCCAAAAGATATTGAGGAAGATCCACACAACATAAATACATAGTCGAATTCAGAACTTCCTCTTTTTTTAAAGTCGGTTATAAAATGCTTCTAACACATTCATTACATTACAAAGCATTTAATTAATTTCTGCGTGATAGCCGAGTGGTAGCGAGACCGCTTCTTGTTTAGAAGGTCGTGGTTCGTATCCCTGAAACCGGCATGTACCAATAACTTTTTTCTGACTTAAGTACATAATTATCACTGACTCCGTGCCTCGGAGAGCACGATATGCCGTCGCCCGTCAGTCCCGGTCGTCGTCACCAGATGGCAGTTGTTAAAATCCCCCAACCCGCACTGGAGCAGCGTGGTGAATGAAGCTCCAAGCACCCTCATTTCGAGGTGAGGCCTAAGCCTCTGCAGTGGGCCATAATGGGTTCATGTGGTAAATATATTTTTGCCTTATATACAAGTCGATATTAGAACTTGTGATAATGTAAACACAAATTTCTTCAAGTTTAATTCATGCAGTAGTCAATTTTTCTTTGTCCGATTCTCATATGTTATTAAACATTACAATTCAATTTACGTTTGAAGTTATTATTTACAATTATCCCGATACAGTGAATTACTTAAAATCCACAGGTATTATAACTGACCGGTTGGTCGAGTCGTTAGAGACCTTAACTGCGGAGCCAAGAATCGTGGGTTCGATTTTCGCCCGGGACAAATATTTGTGTGCATGAACATTTGTTTGTTCTGTGCCTGGGTGTAAAAAAAAATATATCTATATAAGTATATATTACAAAGAATATTTAAGTATGTACATTAGTTGTCTGGAACCCACAATACAAGCTTCGCTTAGTTTGGGACTAGATGATGCTGTATGGGAAGTACCAAGTATTATTATTATTATTATGTAATATTATTACAAAGCGTTGAACGCCTCCTGGCCAGGTGGACAGATGACCTGAAGCAACATACCGGGGGCAGTTGGATGCGAAAGGCGGAGGACCGTGTGTGGTGGCGAGCCTTGGGAGAGGCCTATATCCTGCAGTGGAGAGACATGGGCTGATGATGATGATGTATTACAAAATTACGAAACCTGCCTTTACTGATTTACCTATAAAAATATTGATATCTGGTTGCTATTTTCCACCTAAATAAACAAAAATTTAACAATATACTCGTGTCAATCTATGCATGAAGTGCAGCAGAATTTTTGGTACGATTTCGCAAACACCCTTCGTTTAAACGCAACACGTCCAGTCCATGTCCAGCCTGCATTTAATGGAAACTTTATAAATACACTTGTTATTACTTTTTAAATGTTAATTGTTTTTTTTTTTTTTAATAAATTTTCAATAGGTCAAGCGTTATATAAACATCCTTGTTTTTGTGTTTATAGTAACAAAAAGTCGTGTGTTCGCTGAGATGTTAGAATTTTATAAGTTGAATTTCTGTATTTGTCTGTGTTGGTCTTATAAGTTTGCCAATACTATACCGATCAGGTGGATGTGTGGAAGATTATTTATCTGCCTTAATATAGTTATGTACATTGAGTCTTCGATATTTTGAGTTTAATAATTAAAATAATATAATAATATCACGGACATGCCACACAGAGCCATCTAGTCTCAAACTAAGCAAAGTTTGTGTCACGAGTACCAGACAACTGATATACATACTTAAATATTCTTTATAATATACACATATATAGATCTTTTACACCCAGACACGGAACAAATAGACATGTTCATGCACGCAAATATTCGTCCCGGACGTGAATCGAACCGGCTACCGTTGGCTCCGCAGTTAGGGTCTGTAAGCACTCGGCTAATCGGTCAGTCAATAATTTTCGACTTAATCACTAATTTTACGCCAGAAGGGTCGATGAAAATCAAATGATAGCTAAATGACGGGGTTTTCAGGGGCATTGATATAAAAGATACTTACTGTAAAAGGCGTCATGCTTCACAACTGAAGAGTTTGATGTGATATATCAGAATTTTTAAAATGTACAGATCTCCATGTTAGACATGACTATTAAGTATAAAATAAACACACCTTTTACTTAATAAACACGCTTCATTACGCAAATTGAAATTTCAAAATATTTCAATTTTAAAGGCACTGTCAGTAATCTAGACAGAACTCTGAAATATTATCTTTTCAAGTAAAACGCACACAAACTGTATGTTACAGGCATCAAAAATCTCCATATTTGCCCAATTTCTAAGTCATATTTTTTCAAAAAAGTCTTCCATATTAAAAAAAAGAGGCCTATAATAAACTTTTGCCAATCCATTTAATGTATATCACCACTTTCGAAATAATTCAAAAAGCTGCCATCTAAAAGACCATTTTTATACAGCCGAAAATGATGAAAATCTATCTAACTTTTAGAAGAAAAAAATTATTATTATCAATATTGTAGTTTTCCCTAAGATAATTACTTTGCCGCTAAAATCATCTTTCTTACTTTTCAACTTTCAGAGACATAGCATATTCTCCATGTTCTGGGTATTCTTTCTAGTATAAAGAACATTTTTAATATCAATTTGTGGATTATTTAGCGATAAATTGTTGGTCGTGGTAAAATAAACGAGTGAATGAAATAGTTGCGTCGACTTTCATTGAGCACACACGGCTAAAAATGTCATAACAGAAATGTATTAAAAAAAAATGGGTACAAGCAGCTACACACTCACTTAGGGAAGTCGTTACCAAGGCATTATGTAATTTTACATTCTGTATTTATAATAATTTTTTAAGTTGTAAACATTTTAACTGTCCCAATTGTTATTAAAAACCCATTTAATGTGTATGATTTGGCACCGATTTCGTAAACTAAAATTCTCTTGTAAATACGAATTTTTTTTAACTTTGTAGTTGTGACTTCTTTTTAAAGATGTTTTGTTTTTGTAAGAAAGTTTTTCTTCACGTGTGTTCGAGAAATATTACAAAATCCATAAAAAACATAATATCGATAATAATAATAATAATACATGGGACTTCCCACACAGCGTCATCTAGTCCTAAAGTAAGCAAGTATTATGCTTGTGTTATGGGTTACTAGACAACTGATATACATACTTAAATATTCTTTATAATATATACATATTTTTGCGAAGGCACCACATACATATAACAACCAAGACCCGGTACCAGTATCAATATTCATCATATTAATACTGATCCGACCTGGGATTCGAACCCTGGACCTCCAGCTTCGTAGGCAGGGTCGCTACCCACTTGGCTAAGCGGTCGTCATAAAGAATATCGATGTTCATCTTATAAACATGGCTTTTCTATTTTCTGAAAAACTGAATGTTTCAAATCATAACAAAACATATGGAACTATTTTAATAATAATACCTGGGACATCCCATATAGCGACATCTAGTTCTAAAGTTAGCAAGTGTTATCCTTGAATAATGGGGCACTAGACAACTGATATGCATACTTAAATTTTATTTTTTTTAATGATATATATATTTTACTTTGTGTTAGCCCGAGTGCAGTGAACCTGTTCGAAGTTTAGGAGACCGTGCGGCCGTGGTTTGAATCCTGGCGTGTACAGACGCCTGCGCTCTAGTTTGAACACTTCGTATTTTGATCATTTTCAAATATTTGTCTTGGGCGGGAATCGATCCCGGTCGAATCGAACTCGACCGGTCGAATCGGTCAGTCTTCTTTTCATTTTGGGACCTACCTTAATAGAATACAGTTTCACCTATCCACATTGGTTAAGCTGTTCAGAGAAACCGATGAACATATCTTCCACGTCATAGAAAATATATGTGACCATCTCAGGATCACATACCATCGAATATACAACCTATCCTTTTTTAAAGTCGGTTAAAACTTACGTAGCGACCGCACAGCATCTAAAAAGACTTTAGGATAAGAGAGTACAGTCAATCAAGCTAGTTCATCATCATATGCTTGCCCTGTTCTTAATTATTTGGGCTCGAATAGTATGCAAGTACCCATGATACATTTGTACATACGTCACCTTCGAATTCGCTACTTTCCCACTCGCATTAACCTTTACACGATTCATCTGTCTCTTCTTTGGTCTCTAGTCTAAACAGTTATTTTATATTTTTTTTGCAATATAATAGATGTACACAGAGATACCGGTTTGTGACAAAAAATGTGAGCAAAAAAATATACGCCGCAGATCAAATATACGCCACTTGATGTTTTGCAATATTCGCTGTGATTAAAAAGTTGTGTTACCAACACGTAAAATTCGTACTGAAAAAGGCAACAAAAATTCTGAAATTACTTTTCATGTGTAATTTAAAACCATGATAGTGACGAATGGTCTGTCCAATCACTGAGTCTGTCATTTTTCCTCACGTTTTCGATTGTTTATCGAAATCTAAGTGAAAATCATGTTAATAACAAAGTACTATTCCCGCCCACAAAGGCGGGAGCAGTTGAAAATGTATTTTAAATGAATCCTTGACTGTCTTGTGATAACAGATTCTATCGTTCTGCTTGCCTAGTAATTAAGTGCCACTTTTAGCGGTTTTATTTTAGTTTATTGGTTTATAGTTACCGGGAGAAATTGTGATACTAAAATCAGTTTCGATAAAAAATGTATAAAAAATTTGAGTTATTAACTTAAAGCTTCATTAAAATAGTTCAGGTTAACAAAGTCTGGTTTAAAATTCATTGTTAAAACCCGCTTATTCGATTTTTTCTCATGAGAATCGTATTAGTTGCTAACAAAGTACTATTTCTATTATATCGTAAGAGGGTGGGAGAAGTAGTGGGGATGGATTCAGAGGGGAAAAGAGCAGTGCGAGGTGAGCGGTGTCTCACCCGCCATTTTACCGTCGTGACGCAACCGCGGTCTGCCTGTGCGATGTACTGCTTATCTCATGAATTGGTCTACTGCGACACCATTGTATATTTTGTACAGTGGTGACGGATGGAAAAAAACTGGCCAGGTGCGAAAAAATAAAAAAAAAGTCAGTAAACGCAAAAAATAATCATGTGATATAACAATAAATTAAAATTTTTCGAATATTTTCCCTACTAAAAGGGTTTCTTTTTTTGAGTTATGGAACTTTAAAAAGACGTTGTCCATTAATGATATCCCTGTCAACAAGTTCAGCGTCATTCAACGGTCTGTGGAAAGAGCTTATCTAGGGATGGAATTTCTCTGTAAGATAGAATTCATCCACATAATACATTTAAAAAAATCCACAGAAAAACTGCAGTGACCGATATAGCTAACAGAATTGCAAATTAAAGTAGGAATGAGCAGGAGCAGGACATTGCTCGCATTGTAACGTAGGATGATCCTTCTTCCGAGGTGAGCTGATGACCTGGTAAAAGTGGCAGGCTGCCATTGATTACAGGTGGCTCAAGACTTTGGGCCATGGGGAGGAAGAGAATTTCACAGATTGCTGTCATGATTTGGGAATATAGGGTGGAAATGAAAGATGGCAAGTGTAGGGAAAGCACCCTTAGATATTGATGATAGCGAATTTAAGTAATAGAGAAAATCTTTTGTGTTGATTAATAAGTAAAACTATATTCATAGATTTTTGATAAAAGACTTGCTTGAGCCTCTCTATATTTTTATGGTTTATATATTTTTCAGTACCTGTATTACAATTTTTGTAGTCATTTATGCGATTTTATGGGTATTTTCACAGGATTTGTAAGACTTTATTTCCTGGAAAAAATAAAACAGGTATTACTGAAAAGTTTTTCATCGATTTTCCAAAACTAAAACGTTGTTCGTTATACTCATTGTGCCCTTTTTTTAATTCTTCACGAGCAGCGGTCATAAAATTACCTTCGCCGCCATACTGTATATCTTTGAAATTAAACGGCCAATCCACATCGCCTCTTGGTCGCAGTGAGTGGGTAAGTAGGCGAGCGACAGCAGAAAGTGACTGTGACGCAACTCGACTCGACTCGGCCCGCGCCGGTAACCCAGTCACCGACGTGTTTTATGCCCCCCACCCCCAATCCAAACTATAAACCCCACTTGAGATACTAATAAAAAAAAGAAAAAGGTTATGATTTTTTCGAAAAAATTCATGATTAAATAGGCTACAAACAAGTATTGCTGCTTTTGGGAGGAAAAAGAATATCATTTAACAATTTGTTTTAAATGTCATATCTTTTCGTTGAGCGAGAATTCATAAACCAGCATCCTGTGGGAAAATTTGTAACAACTTTTCACCTCATTTTACAATTACATCTTAAAAAAAACATAGGTACCTAGTCATTTGTCTCATTCAATAATTTCCCGAAAGAGGCGTTTTCATGATTCCTTGCAGACAAAAATTTTTTAGATATAAATCCTCTCTTTAAAAAATATGAAGTTAATAAAAGTTTTCCAACGGAACTTTTTTATTTCAAGTGTTAAGATGACATCATAATTTAATAAATTTTTTAAATTGAGATTGTTGATAGAGTACTATATGAATTTTTTTATAATATTAAATAACAACTTAAAAATTTGAATAAATTGTAGTGTCATCTAAACACTTGAATGAATAAAATTGCGTTGGATAAAACATTATAAATTTATCTTAAAAATAGGAGGTTTTATTTCTAAAAAAATATTGGTGGCGAAAAAATCATGAGAACCACTTTTTCGAATTTTTTTTTTCGAAACGAATGAGTAATAATTCATCATCATTCATCACTCATATATTTTTTAACATTTTGAATTATTATTTACAAAAACCTACCACTTCACTAGAATAAAAAAATATCGTTTCTAGGACCAGTAGCGATAAGTAGGTCATTGAAGTGATTTCTTAGTAAGAGATTTTTATAGTTTCCACCCAAGAGTTGATTCATTCATCTCTACTAAACTGCTACGCGGTTAATTAATTTTTTCTCTTTCAAATCAAACTCTGTCCTCTTCTTTTTATTTATTTCTGTCTTTATTTACCAATTTAATAATCACTTATTTTATAACTATTTAATTCGGTTATTTTTTTTCGAATATTTCTTTTTATATACCACTACCGTTAATTGAACTTCATTGGATTTAGTAATAAAATGTTTCAGGGACCTCTCTGAACAGCTGGATAGCCTGTTGTAACAATTTTTATTTTAGTGATGATATTGTGGAGCATATAACACGAATCAACAATTTAATTTTAACAAGAATTTAACAAGAATCATCTCTAGGCATATACTTAAAGATGAAGTTATAACTTCTAGTGGTTTATTAATCATATATTAGTTACCTAATTATTATTATTATTTTTAATAATTAGTAACATAATAATATTTTTTTATCACAACAACGTCTAGGCCCCAAACTAAGCATTAGTTTGTATTATGGGTACAAAGCGAAGACGCCACATACATATAACAACCGAGATAAGTATCAGTACCAGGTATCAATATTCATCATATAAATACTGACCCGATCTGGGATTCGAAGCCAATTTATATGACAAATAATTTAAAAAAAAATATTACAATATAGAAACGTTAAAAATAATATGTTTTTTTTTTGTTTAGGTATTTTAGGTAGTTTAATTTATTCTATCAGTTAGTACATTATAAATATCTTTATTTTCTCAAGTTTCTACCAATCCATTCAAAGGTAGTCTGGAAGAGATTATTTTTAGCGAAAAGACCGCCTATTGTACCAAACTTAGTAATAAAAAATATTTTATTTAATCTTCTTCTAATGACATGTGGTGCACAATAATTTCATAATAATTATTATTTTTATAATTCAAATCGAACCATCTTTTTGTCGCTAGACTATCGCACTTTCTACATAGTACTTTTAATTACTGCAATATCTGGCTTTGTAAAAGTAGGTACGCCAAGCTTATAATTTAATAGGTTGATAAATTTGTAATCTATTCGACACAAAAAGTAGCCATTTCGCTATCTCAAAATGACAAACAGAAAACAACACAAAAAATATTAAGAGGAAGTATTAATTGTTTTCACTAACCCAAGAAAAGTAACTCCAAGATGAAACCTTGAAAACGCTATTTATGGAAATATTTTTAACTTGTTTTCCATCGCTTGTAGGTCGGGCCGAACAGCTTGAGTTATGCAATCCAAGCCACTCTCGCTTTCACGCTCCGCTATTCGCAAGATATTTCACACACTTCTCAACATACGACAATCAACAAACTATATTTGATGTCACAAGGAATCAATGAAGGGATTCGGTGAAGAAAGATGCTGTTTTGAAACAAACAGATAAAACGTTAGTTGACAATTATTTTTTTAAAATTTATTTATATCAAAGAATTTTATAAATATATCTTAACAGTGAAAGAATTTTTTAAAATAAATCATTATTAACAAAGTTATGAATGTTTAAAATGTATTGTTAGACAGAGAGGGCAAAACCTATGTGTGACGTCAGCCCATTTAAAATAATGTTAAATTTCGTTTTGCAAGAAAGAGACAGAGATGAAATTTTAGAAGCTTATAATATCCATATTCTTCAACCGTATATGATTTTGTTTATATAAACTTTTGTTATCGTATAAAGTCTATTTTTATAGTTTCTTGCTAAATATAATATATTTTATGGTAGTACGGTGTTATACATGATGGACGGTGTTATGCATCTTTTAGCACATATTCATTATCTCCTGTCTTTGTTACACATGTTAAACGTAACTAGGTAATATTATATAAAAGTGAAATGAAAAAAATAATTATTATATCGTAGCGACAACCCTGCGCGCATTTTAATTTTTTCACACAAATCGCTTGCCTACAAAATGCCTACAAATGACATGTAGTCTTCGTCTTGTAATTTAGACAATATTAAACTACTAGTAGTAGGGTTGTGTTTGAATAAATTCTAAGTGTATGTGAAATATGCAAATAGTGCATGATCGTATCCATCTTATATTAATTAAAATATTTTTTTTTAAAATTTTGCACATTTAAATTTGCAGTTGTTTAAATTATGTATTATTTTAATACTAAAAAAAATGAATACCTCAAAAGCTGTCTCCGTTTAATTCTCGTTACACTTATAGGAATCATTTACAAATTGTTTACAAATGTATAATTTTCAACAGAATTTCCATATATTTTGTATGAGACTTAAGAAGTAGATAGGTGTGCTTTAGCATGACTTAAATCTTAAATTGTACCCTATATTGTATTCTCGAATAACTTTCGCAAAATATATAACTGCAAATTTTTATGCATTTTACTGCATTTTATCATATTTATAATGTCAATCTAACATTTATTTATTATTATTATTTATTTTGTAGTCATACAGCTTGGTTATTTTATACACTTATAAAAAGCGTACAGGATTTGATTTTAATCATTATATACGATTACACCCTATAGGAAACTTTCGATGAGATTGCGTAGCATATTTTATTAAAATGTAAGTTTTACATTAAAAAAATTGTGCTTGATTTTGTTTATGAAATTTGATTATTTATTGTTATTTGTAATATAAATATCAAATTTTGTAGTGTTTCGTACCTGAAAGTTGCCAACTGGGGTCCTATCACTAAACGAAGTCGTCTGTATTTTACCTATATTTTACCAGATATTCTGATAAATATAACAAATAAAAAGGGTAAAATTAACGGGGTTCATAGAAGACACGTGTTTTTTTTTTGTTTTTTTTTTGCTGTGTCGTAAAAGCTGTTATGTTATTGTTTGTTTTAAGAAAGAATAAACGTATCTACTGCATTGAATTTCTTTCTATGCACCTTTGTATATTTCGTGAGGAATCATCTATAAAAATTTTGCATTTAAATTAAAAAAAAATTAAACATATCAACATATTGTTTTTCCAAAATAATGATTTTTATCTAAGTCAACAACAGTCTTCTACTTAGTTTGTCCTAGAATATCACGCTGATTACCGCCGCGCCGGCGACTACCCGCCGTACGAATACCACATCACAGGTGAATCTTATAGTTCCACTACCGAACTTCGTTTACTTACCCAGAGTTTTCTTCCTACTGAAAGGGGGAACCCAAGCTTCATATATTCCCCAGTTGTTGATTCAACATGCGTAGATGGGTACCTATGTTGTCAACATATGCTGTATTTTGTTTGAAAACCTTAAAACGAATTGCCAGTTTCGCATTTGGTATTTACTATTATTTATGACAGGTCAAATGCATCACTTGGGAAGATGTTTTGACATAATATGCCATATAAAATATTAAGCCTGGCGCTTAACTACGGGTATATAAATAGGTGGGGTCAACAAGCGGCATATTAATATGATTTGAGATAGACATTATAGATAACTTCAAACGAATTATCATTAAATATCGACAAAATGAAGTCTATTCGTGTCTAGTGTCGTGATAGCCCAGAGCGCAACGAACCTGTCTCAAATTTATAAGGCCATAGGGCCATGGTTCGAATCCGGGCCTGTACCAATGAGTTTTTCTGACTTAAGTACATTAACTATCACTGACTCCGTGCCTCGGAGAGCACGTTAAGCAGTCGGTCCCGGACGCTGTCAATAGATAGCGGTCGTTACAATCCCCAACCCGCAGTGGAGTAGGTGTGGTGCGGTCCCGCGTGGTGGATTTAAGCTCAAACCCCCTTCTCACCCTGGGGGAGGCCTAAGCCCCTGCAGTGGGGTAAAATGGGCTGATGATGATGATGATGATGAAGTCTATTCGTTTAAAACACGAGTAAGGGTAAGACAGTTAGCTGTACTTTTAAATGTGAGGGTTCCTCACACTTCGTCGACGTTTTAAGTTTAGGATGGAGGACTAAAATATGTTAATATGTCAAAACGGTCGACGATTTAGTCAACAGACTTTCAGAGCAATATTTGCAACTATCTTACATTAGCGGTGAAGGTGGTCTTGAAATGGTGACCCTATCATTGGACCTTAACTAAGGAGATAAAAACGCTTTCGAGAAATAATATGTAGAAATTATAATTTCTAAGATAAACATTAAAATAAGTATTTAAAATGTAAAATGAAAACAATTTTCAAATTTCCATTAACATTGTAAACTCCTGAGGTCCGAGTACATTGTATTCTATTCATGTATTGTCGCTGTTTATCTAACAATGTTGGTTTGTGTCGCACTGTAATTAACCTGTATGTAAGAAATTAATTATTTTTTATTCTAATTGGCTGTTTGACCTATTAGTCGAGTGGTTACAGACCATAACTATGGAACTAAAGAACGTGGGTTCGATTCCCGCCCGGGATAAATATTTGTGTGCATGAACATGTCTATTTGTTCCGTAACTGGATGTAAAATACATGATATACTTAAATATTCTTTTTTTATATAAACATACATATACACGTATATATTATAAAGAACATTTAATTACGTACCTATATCAGTTATCTAGTAACCCATAACACAAGCATAATATTTGCTTACTTTAGGACTAGATGGCGCTGTGTGGGATGTCCTAAGTGTTATTATTAATATTTAATTTATGTAGAATAAACTGAGAAATCAGGCGATAATTTGGAGTCAATAACAAATATATTTAATTTCTGAAATAAATCTCATGTTTAAAATAAGCATAGAAATGGCAGGACGACTTCTTAAAACAAATATATTAATTTACAAATTGTCTTTCATTTGATGCGTGAGAAAAGTCAGTACCTGAAGGGCATTCTCCTTTGCTCCTGTACTCAACACTAAACCCGAAATTTTTATGTAATTTGGGTGAGATGGACAACATGTGCTTTAGTCTGGTTTTTGTTCTGTGAACATAGCATGTAATTAGAATAATATCAAGAAAACATGTTACTAAATGAATAATTCTTACTTCGATTAATTTCTTAGACTGTATTAACTTCACGTTTATCGATATAAAATAAAATGCATGTTAATTTGTGTTTTTATTTTCCTTTTAATGGATAGCTTCGGTTGAACGCAAAGAAAAATAAAACATACAACAACCGCTTTAAGTGCTCTGAACATAAATTAAGAAACTTTAGAATTAAAATAAAGAAACAATAGCTGGTGATTCATTCTTATCTATCTACTTCATAAAATTATGAATTGACTAGAAGCCCTCTTCTGCGTTTACCATCTTATCACTCATACTCTAGCTAGGTGGTGCAAGATGGCGAGTTACAGCCCGAGTTTCAGTGCGGAAGATCCCTGCGCGCCGTTTTTCACCCCCGCGAAATACCCGCGCGCCTGTCTCAACCCCGCAAAATTGCGTAATGTCACTGCGATACTGTCAAGTGCTGCTGTCAAATTGATTTACTTTGTAGCTATTCCACTACACATTATCTAATAAAATAATCATGAACATCGCGTTGCTTGTTAAGAGAAGTGGGTACTGGTAAATTTCTATGCAAATGACGTTCACGGTTGCAACCTTAACCGATTGCTGCAAAAAATTATACTTATGTAATTCCGATCAGCAAAAACTAGGTTTATACGGTATTAATTTTTTAAATATTTTGATACATTATTTGATACATTCGAATCCGGGCGTGTACCAATGAGTTTTCTGACTTAAGTACACATTATCACTGACACCGTGCTTCGGAGGGCACGTTAAGCAGTCGGTCCCGAACGCTGTCAATAGATGGCGGTCGTTACAGTTCCCAACCCGCAGTGGAGCAGCGTGGTGGACTTAAGGTCCAAGCCCCCCTCCTCACCCTGAGGGAGGCCTAAGCCCCTGCAGTGGGGTAAAAATGGGCTGATGATGATGATGATGCATTATTTAAGAAAAAACTTAAATGCGCGGGTTTTTTTCGAAATTGTTTCATTTTTCTCAACACGTTCAACTAATTGCATTTTTACGTAAGAAAAAAAAATACTCCACGTATTTAAGTTTATTTTTTCTTCATTTATCACTAATCGGTTAAGGTTTAATAAGGTGCAAACGTTAACACCGTTTGTATGAAAATTTGCCAGTACGCAATCCTCTTAATGTTTTAGTGCGGAACCTTCTGTGTGCGAATCCGATTCGTACGTGATAGGGTTTATTCTATATCTTTAAGAAAATAGATTATTATCGATAATCCTTTAGCATATTCTGAGTGGCAGCTACCTACGTCATCGTTTAGGATGGTGTGAAAGTGTGTCACTGCCCACTCGTTGCCTCCTGCTCAGTGATAATGCGTACTTAAATATTCGATGGCAATAATAAAGCTCTGTTCTGAAGAAAGACGTACTTATGTTATTTAAAGTAAGTAAGTAAAGTATAAAGTATCTATATATGTATATATTATTCAAAAAGAAAATAAAATTTAACTATGTACATCAGTTGTCTAGTACCCATAATACAAGCATAATACTTGCTTATTTTGGGACTAGATGGCGCTGTGTAGGATGTCCCAGATAATATTACTATTTATATTCCTCGTGTGGGTGTAAATCTATATAAATAATGTTAAGCGAAAACACCTAATTTCAAAATTGTGTTTCCCTATGAAGCAGGGTTTTAAGCTCTGAAAAAAAGTTGTGAAATTGCGATGGAGAAGATCAACCATTCGATACCCGCAGCGAAATAAACTGATATCGAATTAGTTGTTATACTTTACCACAGATGGCGCTATCTAATTATTTATTATCCTTTACAACAGGTAACGCTACCACTAGAACCGTCTTCCATAAACCTCAATTATTCAAGTTTGTCAAAAATTATAAATTTTCATACACGCGATATGTGTTATTTCGAAAAAAAAAAATACGTATAGCTTAAAATAAAATCATTCGATTGCAACTGTATCTACATATAAAGATGGCGTCACATTTATAACTTTTAATATATATCTCAAACACGCCGTCAAATATCATATGGTTAAAATTTTCAAAAAAGCATTTTCATTCAATTAAAATTAATAAATTAAAATTACATGAATTGATGATATGCTTGTCATATTATTTCCCGCTTCCAGAACAACCAATGGAGAATGTTAAAGTTTCCATGATTTCTCAATTGGTGTTTCTAAAATTCACAGGATTTTAGAAACTGAACTAACATACACCGGCGCATGACCGGATATCGAGACTCGCGCACAAAGGTTTCTGTACCAGCGTACAATATAAAAACATTTTTTGTGTGGGGACCCCTTATGATTTTTAACTTTATTTTATTTTTATTATTGGTTGTCATAGCAGTTATATAGTATGCATACTTTATGAAAATTTCAAGAGCAAGCAATGATCTCACAACTACTAATCACTAAAAACGTCGAAGGAACACGTTTCTTGTATCAGTATGCTGAACATCTTTAATTTTTACTTTTATTCTTATTATTTTTTGTAATAGAGGCCGTAGCGACCACACACTTCATAAAAAATTCAAGAGTAAGCAATGATCAAGGTGGGCTCCGGCAAGGTGTACTGATGACCTGAAGCACCATACCGGGGGTAATTGGATGCGGAGGGCGGAGGACCGTGTGTGGTGGCGAGCCTTGGGAGAGGCCTATATCCTGCAGTGGAGAGACACGGGCTGAAGATGATGAAGATGATGATGATGAAGCAATGATCTAGGTTCACAACCACCGATAACTAAAAATCCCCTTTAAGTACATCCGCTGTGAATATTTCAAGTGTCTTCCTATTACAGCTCAGACGATACAGCCTTAAATTGTGACAGACGGACGATCGGACTTGGAAACCTTAGTAATAGGGTTCCCGTCCGTTGCCTTTGGATACAGTTCCAATCAACCTTTATGGCGGATGTGAACATAGGCACAAGTCACGTCGCAGTAACCAATTTCAGGTGTAGCGGGACGCAGTGGAGCGAGGGGCGTATGACTGAACCTGCGCAAGCATGCCTAGAGCGTAGTATTCCGATCCGCCATAAAGTTTGATTGGAACTATAGCGAACAATAAAAACTAAAATGTCTTGGTGGTGCACAAACAAAATACTCGTAGGTCATTATCAACATACACCTGCGCACCTTAAGATCTTAAACCATCGGGTCATCACAGTAGCGTATTCTGAAATACCAACGCCATCGTAAATTACTTCTACTACAACCAACTACCTTGTGATAACTTTTACGTAATCATTAAAGAATCCATTCGTGAAGTTCATATCTCACTCACACGCATAACATGTGTTACGACCACACTACATCCAAGATTGTTTGTGATAGGGACGAGGTGTGTGTGTGTGCGGCCCTATGTCGAAATCCCTTAAATAGGTCGCGCCTAGACATTAATAGACACGACAGGGCCGGACCTTTTTATTCATTGCTGTATTAGTTTGTCGCGGCTGCGCTTGACCGGGCCTCCGTCTCTGTGGGTTTATCTTGAAGATCCTCATCTAACCTTTATACTGAAGCTAAAGGCGTGTTCTTCAGTACGAATTATCTCAGGGATGGCAGGCGGAGGCTGGAGAAGTTGCAGTCGCAAGTTCATACATTTTGAATTTAGTATTTGTTTTTAGCTAAGCTGTGGGTCTTAGTAAAACCTATCAGCACATGTTTTATAACCAGTGATTTTCTTATGTAGATACGTTCTTAGTTCATGAAATTCCTGAATTCATGAATTCATGGAATTCCGAAAAATTCCAAATTCACTTAATCGACCATTATCGACCCAAAAGAAGCAAAGGGGACGTTGTATACCGCATTCCGGACAACCAATCAAATCAGTTAAAATATTAGTTTACAGCACAGAACGACTTGGATTCCACGTTCGAAACGCACGCCGTCTCTGAGTGGTGGATTAATCCACGTTCGCGAAAGAAAATATTTAATTTTAATTACATATTATTGATTGTTGATACAAGCAAACAGTCACTACACGTGATAAAAAATATTTAAGAAAAAAATAGTGATTATATACTTTTTTTTAAAGTTAAAAACATAACTTTTTTAACAACCCACGATTAAAAAGGTTCTGAAAAAAATATTTAAAAACTTTTTAAAAGAAAAAAAGTGACAAAAATTTTAGATAGTGCTTGCTATACTAACCATCGTGCGTGGCACCAACTAAAATTTATTTGGGCTGTTTATCGCCTAGGTAAGATGGTTAATTAAAATCTTCTATTCCATTTCATCAGCCTTTTTGTACCCGACTGCAGGGGCTTAGGCCTCCAAGCCCATCCACCTGCTGCCACCTCCAAGCTGCTCCTTTGCGGGTTGGCAAATTGTAACGACTGCCATCTATTGACAGCAACCGGGACCGACTGCTTAATGTGCTCTCCGAGGCATGGAGTCAGTGATGATCAATATACTTAAGTCAGAAAAAACTCATTGGTACAAGCCCGGAATCGAACCATGGCCACATGGCCTTACATATTTAAAAGAGGTTCGCTGCACTCGGGCGATAGCCCGTAAATAAATTTGTAGTGATAACTACAAATTTATTTACTCTATGCAAAAAACACGTATTATTTGAGATTCGCGCTCACATTTTATCCAGCCACATACATTACCTAGTGATATGACCATATTGCAATTATAAATTCTAATCTAATCACAAAATTTTAAATTTTAGTATTTAAGGTGGTTTATAAAATGAAATACATTTATTATTATTTCATTCTTTATACCGTAACATCTTTTTAATTTTGTTTTGTTTACGAAGTGATACCTATGTGATGCGAGAAACCGCATCCAAATCATCCCAGCGAATATTGAGAAACATCTACTACAGCGCGCTCTGGTGGCCTATAATTGTAACACATATTTTAGGTTCTAGTTTTGAGTGATATTTGTATAAAACAAAAATACAACAAAACTGGCTCAGTCATTTTAGATTAAGATATCCATTGCAGTGCCGGCTTGTAGTCGATAACCAGTAAGCAACAACAAATAGTCAAAAAAAAAAAACAATTAAATATTGGCCCAGCCATTATTTTATTTGAAATATACACATCTAATGCAGTGCCCTCTAGTGGCCTATAACTGTAAAACATGTCTAAAAATTGACTTTGCTATATACGTTATATATATATTTATAAAATACCGGATCAAAATTGGTCCAGTCGTATTTATAATGTTGACTACAGCGCTCCCAGGAGCCAAAACTGTAAAACGTTTACGAACCTGTTCTGAAGTGATACTTATTTAATACAAAAAACCGCATCGAAATCCCAGTCGTTTTAAAGAACCATATTTATTGCAAAGCCATCTGGTGGCCATTATCAAAAACCGCATTGAAATCAGTCCTGCATTTTATGAGGACAATGGTAACATATACGGACAAACACATGATATCTTACCTCAAACGCATAAAAGCCTTGATTTTGTTTACGTTCAGTGATTCTTAGGTTTAATGAAAGGCTCGTGAACTATTTATTATAATAATTAAATATATTAACATTGTAAGAACTCGTATTGCAAGACGGACGTGAAGCCAATGGCGGCGATTGACAGTGTCGGTACCATAGACTATATTGATATATTGATCATAGACAAGTATTTATATGTGTGACAGTGATAACTCCAGTCACAGAATAACAACTATTCTACGTTTACGTTATAATTAAGCATTTTGGGATAAATACCTATTTATATTAAATATAAAAGGAAACTTGTTACTATCCGGCCCTGTGTAAAAAAATTTGAACATTTGTTTGCATCTTTCAGATATATTTTAGGTCAGGCGGACGTACTAGCTAGCGCACACGCGTGTGTTAAGTAGAAAGGATCGACTGATGTTTTGTCCCTTTGCTAAAAAGTAAGATTTTATTTATAGCAATGCACAATCAAGGATATGTTAAATTGTGGGTGCGGACCATCGGCGTTACGTCTCTGTATATATATTATGCAAAGTCGGTTATTTAAGTAGCATAATGTGAATGGCTGTGTGTATTATATATCTAACTTTGTATCCATTTTTAAGCATATTACGCGAACGGAGGAGTGTAAGATTTGGTACAGCTAAAGTTTATGTGGAGTAGGAGTGCAGGAAGCTATAATCTTTGACTTAATCTCGCCTAATAATGATTGGTGGATTCAAAAAAGCGAGGACGGTCGAATTTCGACCACTGCGCGGCAACTAGTTCTCATGAATCGACCAAAGTATTACGACTTTATTTATTCTAAGCTATTGCAAATAATAAACAACTGCCCAGAGAACATCACAAGGATAGTTTATTAATTAGATTTTGAAAATAAATAATTAAGAAAATTGCAGACTTATAAAAATATTATTCCGTGAGAATGTTATTATAAAATGATATTTTCCCAAATAAACATAAAAAAACTGCATGTTAAAAATTTTGATCGAAGCCCATTGCATTATTCCAAAACACGAAGTATTTCGCCACGTCATTGCAAATACAACGATGCGTAATAGACGATAATTTTCTGGAAAAATTCTTAAAAACCTATTACACTGGTAACGCATTAGATTAGCAAGTGTTTGACACGAATTTGTCGGTCACTATTGTCTGAACGAGTGACCCGGCTGCGGCCATGAAAGCGACAAGTAGGGCAATGGACTTCATACGACATACACACACATACAAAAGTGTATAGAATAATCGACAGCAACGTTCGATCGGAAGGTCCTAGGTTCTAATCCTTCGTAAATAAAACATGTTAAATTAACCAACGTCTGGCAAGCTAATGCTAAAATCCGTCTGTCTGTCTGAACGCGATAAACTCAAAAACTACCAAACGGATTGGCATATGGTTGACACCAATGAATCGACTGATTCAAGAGGAAGGTTTGTGTGTATAAATCATTGATGTTTTGCGCAAATTAGTTTGAAATATGACGATTATTGTCGAAGAAGTCGGAAAAAAATCTAGCCGGCTGAGAGCTTTCATCGAAAACGCTGCCTAATCCCTTTGAGACAACAAAATAATGTACGGGGGAATTGTTTCTCTTTTATAAAACTAAAGAAAAGTCCGCGATGGCATATGTCTATCTTTTATGGATAGCTTACTATACCTAGTTTTATAATTAAAAAATGGCATCATATGATGAGGTAACTAAAAAGCAATTTATGCGGATACAGTATTAATACTTATCACATTGGATCACCTGGAGCTAGCTATATAGAAATAGTAAATAGAATTATATTGGGGAATTTTAAAGAAAACACAACATTAATTATTTTTATTGGAAGGAGGGGAAATGCGAATAAAAAACGTATTATTGACTGTTTTTTAAAATTAAATAAATTAACAAACATTTGTAATGTAATTTTGTTTGCATTTCCTTTCAGCAGGAACTTATCTGTAGACGAAAATAATATTAGACATAATTTAAATATGACATTGCACACATTGACATGTCGTCATAATAAATTTCATTTTATTGATACTAATAATTTTATTAGTAAAGATTTTCATTTGACAAAAGAAATGTACTTTCTTTCAAATTATTTTAAACGACAGTTAGCAAAGCTGCTATCTTATAATATTATACTACTAAAAAGAATGCTTCTATTGAGCATAAAAATAATTTTAACATTGAGACATTGGAATCCGTTCCAAATAATTTAAATTAGTTAATAAGACAATAGGGAGTAACTCTGGCAACATAATTCTAAGCAAAAAATTTCGAAAACAAATGCCCGCCTGTAATCGTAAATATAACTGTAAAGACAAAAATTGTAAGCTTAACCTGGTGCATCAAAACATTCAGGGCATGCGGAGTAAGGAACTCGAACTGGAATTGTTTTTGAATCATAATAATATTGATATTTTATGTATTACTGAGCATTGGCTCAAAAGTCACCAGTTTATGTTTGGATTCAAAAATCACCGTAGCAAGTTCGTTCAGCAGAGTAAAATCAATACACGGTGGCTCTTTAATACTTGCCCGTAACACAATTAAGTGTAAAGAACGTGTTGACTTTGTGAGCCTATCTGTTGAACGAACAATTGAAATAGCCTGTATAGAGCTTGAGCGGCTTATTGTAATAAGCGTATATAGACCCCCAGCCTCATCATATGATTTGTTTGAAAATAAAATGGATGAGGCACTGTTTAAGGTAAGAAATAAAGGCAAAGATGTTATTGTCTGTGGAGATTTCAATATAGATCTACTAGATTCAAATTGTGTACTTAGTAGTAGGCTCAAATCGCTATTTCGATGTTCTGATCTGGTGAACCTCTTTACTGAGCCTACAAGAATTACCGCTACCACAGCAACATGTATTGATAATATATTTACTAATGCTGAACCTTGTGATAAAGCCATAATTAATAAGTTAACGTCAGATCATTGTGGTCAACTGGCTATTTTTGATTTAGGTGAATTTCAATTTACTAAAAATAAAATAAAATGTATACCAGTTAATGAGATCCGGCTTGACAATTATAGAAAAAGCACATTAGCGAGTTTACCATACTTAAAACATTATGATGATATTAATGAGTCATATAGTGCATTGTTTGATATCACAAAAAATGTATATGACAATGTGTTTAAATCCAAAACCATACAAATTAATAATTCGTTACTATTCAGTGATTGGGCAACGGCGGGAATCCATGAAGTTAGGCTTAAGTTGTATGAACTTTATGAAGAAAGATCATATAACAAAAGTGATTATTTTAGAAATTATGTTCGGAATTATTCAAAAATGTTTAAACGCGCTTGTGCTATAGCTAAAGCAAATCATATTTATGGTAAAATAAAAAATAGCTCGAATATTACAAAAACGACTTGGCAAATAGTGAACAGCGAAACTGGAAAAGTAAAAGCGCGCAGTATTGATTTTAAACTTAAAATTGATGATAAGATTTTAACATCAAATTTAGAAGTAGCCGAAGCTTTCGAGAAATTTTTCTCTGATGTTCCATTTTCTACTACCAAGTCCTTAAACTCTTCTCCCGCTCTTGCCGAATCATTACTCAAGCAAAATGTCAGTGAGTGCATGGTTGATTTTAAGTTTTCTCACGTGGACCCTAAAGTCATTATTAAAGTATTCAAATCATTAGAAATGAAAAATACTGCGGACCTTCATGGCCTTTCAGTTAAAATTATAAGCTCAATTATTGATTGCATCTCGCTTCATCTTGCTTATTTATTTAATAAGTGTATAGACCATGGCGTTTTTCCCGACCTAATGAAACACAGTAAAGTAATTCCATTATTTAAAGCCGGTAGCACATCTGACCCTACTAATTTCCGGCCTATTTCAATACTACCAACGTTAAGTAAAATTTTCGAAAAAATATTAATGGGTCAGTTACTTTCCATTTTAACTTGAATAATTTAATGCATCGCAAACAGTTTGGTTTCACCCGGGGCCGTTCAACAACCGATGCTGGTGTTGAACTGATTCAGCATATCTTTGAGGCCTGGGAAAGCTCTGGAGATGCTATAGGTATCTTCTGTGATCTTTCCAAGGCTTTTGATTGTGTCCAACATGATACATTGGTCGGGAAATTGTGTCATTATGGTGTTAAAGACCGTGCGCTCGACCTTCTGAGGTCTTATTTAAGTAACAGAGTTCAGAGGGTTGATGTAAGCGGAGAGAGGTCATCGGGATCCCCAATGTCGATGGGCGTCCCACAGGGTTCAATTCTTGGTCCATTTCTATTTTTAGTTTATGTTAACGACATGCCTTACCTTGCAAAAAATAATCACGAGATAGTAATGTTTGCTGATGATACTTCTTTAGTATTCAAAGTTAATAGAAAGAAATGTATCTACGACGATGTAAACAATGCTATCTCCAAAATAGTCGAATGGTTCACGGCTAATAATTTATTACTAAATGAAAAAAAAACCAAATGCATAAGATTCTCGCTACCGAACGTCAAACAGGCACTTACCAATATTGTTATTAAAAGCGAGAAATTGGATCTTGTGGATTCTACTGTATTCTTAGGAATCACATTGGACGCGAAATTGCAATGGGATCCTCATATCACTAACTTGGCGAGAAGGCTCGGTTCTGCAGCTTACGCTGTAAAAAGGATTCGTTTCCTTTCGGACATAGAAACCGCGAGGTTGGTGTACTTCAGTGGTTTCCATAGTTTAATGACTTATGGCATTCTGCTGTGGGGACACGCTGCTAATGTTAATACAATCTTCGTGTTGCAGAAGCGAGCTGTTCGAGCAATTTATAAACTGGGATCTAAAGTATCACTTAGAGAAAAGTTTAAGGAAATTAATATAATGACATTGCCATCTCAATACATATTTGAAAACATTATGTACGTAAAAAAAAATATTACATTATTTAAAAAAAATAGTGATCGGCATAATGTTAATACAAGAAACAAAGATAAACTTGCTAATCATGTCAGCCGCCTCAATAAAATCACGAAATCTTTTAAAGGGCAATGTATACGCTTTTAGAATAAGATCCCAGCTGACATTCAAGATCTACCCCTTAATAAGTTTAAAACTACAATAAAACCAAAGCTTTATGCAAAAGCTTATTATAAAGTATCAGACTACTTAGATGATAAAAATCCATGGGTGTAAGCCGCTCGCCTATCAGTTTGTTTCAATAATATTATTCTTTAAGCACTTATTGTTAATTTTTTTTTTATAATTTTGTTAAAAAGAGCGTCCCTCAGTTTCTTGCGTATTCTTCTGAGAGGTACCAGCATTTTTGAATGCGCCTTTGTGGTGACGTTTTTCCACAAAGTAATAAAATTCACTCTTAAGACGTATTTCAAGATTATGTTACATAATTACGAAATAAAGATATTTTGATTTTGATTTAAATACGTTATTTACGTTCAGCATTTTCATGTACATGATGATTGCCCTTTACACTATACAATTTAAATTGATACCTTAGGAGATATCGCCAAATAAAAATTATCGCACGAAGCAGTCGTGCGCCGTCGGCCGGTCGCGCCTGGTGGCTCATACCGACGCGACACGCGTGATGCATTAAGTAGAAGTTATCAATGTTATATATGAAGAAATATTTTAGTTTGTTATTATGTAAATACTCTTTACTTTTTCAAATATTTCCATCCATCCATCAGCCCACATTCGTTCACTGCTGGACGTAGGCCTCTCCCAGGGCACGCCACACTCCTCTATCCTCAGCCATCTTCATCCAGCCACTACCGGCAACTAGCTTTATATCGTCGGTCCAGCGAGCCGGCGGGCCTCCCACACTACGTTTGCTGGTTCGTGGTCTCCACACAAGAACCTTTCTTCCCCATCGTCCATCAATCAGTTCTTCGGCAGATGTGACCAGCCCACTGCATATTCAGCTTACTTATCTTGCAGGCTATGTCGATCACCTTTGTTCTCTGACGGATGACTTCATTCCTGGTATGATCCATCAGAGATACCCCGAGCATAGCCCGTTCCATAGCTCGCTGAGCAACTTTAAATCGGTGAACTTGTCCTACTGTGAGTGTCCACGTTTCAGCACCGTAGGTCATGACCGGTAAGACGCACTAGTTATACAGTTTTCTCTTTAAGCACTGATGGATGGCCGAGGTAAATACCCGACGAAGTTTCCCGAATGCACACCCAGCCCAGCTGGATCCTCCTTGCTTTCAAATATTTACAGAATTGGAAATAAAGTACATTAAAATACTCCAAGTAGGATGAACTTATACTACGACAGAAAAACACTACGGCTTATATGCTCTGCTACCCGTGCGAAGTCAGGATGGGTCGCCAATATATATTATAGTGTTAAGTAGTTTTTAAGGCAAACTTACTAATTTAGGAGTACCAAAGCTGCGTGATAGTCGTGATAGCCCAAAGCGCAACGAGCCTGTCTCAAATTTATAAGGCCATAGGGCCATGGTTCAAATCCGGACATGTACCAATGAGTTTTTCTGACTTAAGTACATAACTATCACTGACACCGTGCTTCGGAGAGCACGTTAAGCAGTCGGTCCCGGGCGCTGTCAATAGATGGCGGTCGTTACAATCCCCGACCCGCAGTGGAGCAGCTGGTGGATTTGAGCTCCAAGCTTCCTCACACTGGGGGAGACATAAGCCCCTGCAGTGGGGTAAAAATGGGCTGATGAAGTGAAGTGAAGTGAAGTGAAAGCTGCGTGAGCGGTTGATGTGCCAAAAATATTAATAATAATTAGCTATTCAATTCTTAGTGATAAAAGCTCCATTAATGACATGGATCTAGAGTCTATGGTTCTTTAAAGTTATTAAAAAATATATATATATCACAAACACTCTTCAATATATCTTATTAAAATTTTCATTCAGTGTATATTAAGTTGTGCTAGCTTAATTCTTTTGTTTTCTGAATTTTGTATTCTATAGTTGAAAAGTTTACGAAAAAAGGATATTTACCCTTTTTATGACTTCAGAAGCACAAACGTCAATAACTATTGACTTAATTAAAAAAGTTATTTAATAACCTTGAAAATTAACAACGAAAAAAAAATCAAATAAATATTAGAATGTAATTAAAATTATAAAATGTATTTATCTGAGGTTTTATAATTTTAAAAATTTGTAAATTTAATGTTATATTAGTTATTTCAAATTAGATGTAAATAACTAAAATAGGAATTTTATTAAATAAAATTAAAATATAGACATCTGAAGCTATTCAATTTTACTTAATGAATGTTAAGTACTTTTATTTTTGTTCTAAAGGGTCTATAATATATATACAAAATATTATGGAAACAAGTTTTACGGTAGGTAAACATTTTTTTAGCCTCTAAAATTTAAAAAGAGTAGTGTTTTTTTTACATTTGTAAACCTTGTTTATTCTACAATTCAGAAAATTTTCTTATTGTCACAACATTTTTTTCATGTTTCTTAACGGAAAAATGCTTTTGTAGTCAAATATTATATAAACACTTTTTTTTTTAAATTTAGTTATATATTTAAAAAATCATAAAATGACTTCTACAATGCTTAAGATGTTAATATATCTAATATATGTTTTTGAAAAATAATAGATTATCCGACAAAGTACACATACGATTCTTTCTAAATAACGAATTAAATATATTTTCAATCCACTAACAGATCTTTATTCGATTTCGATAAATAAATCGATTCGACATAACCGATCACGATCTAACTCGATCGATTGCTAACTAGAGCAGAAGAGTTTGGTTTTGGCAGAAACTTACATAACCTTTGAAATTGTTTAGTAAATCGAACACGATTTTTAGTATTTTTACCGAAGTGATGTTTTATTATTTTCAGAAATATTTGCAAGCGATCGTGTTTACCATTAAGTTCTATTGTTACTGTATCGAATAAAAGTTCGTTAATTCAGAGCATCGATTTAAACGACAAGATTTACACTGTCACTGTGTTAGCATGTTTACACGAACACTGTTATAATAATATTTACGTAAGTTGGCTAATACATAATATCTCTAAACTGTCGTAGATTTTTACATAGTCGAAAAAATAATTCTGAAATAAGTTATCTCGTTCATAATATCCCTAAGAATAAGACAATTTCATTTAATAAAACTGCCATAAAAATTTAAAAAAAAATAAGAATCAAAATAGGTAGTTTATACTTACGTATATCACAAATAATATTAAAATTCCAAAATGTGCTCTAAACGAAGAGCAATAGAGATACTATTCACAGGCCACTTACGACATAACCTACTAATATTATAAATATGAAATTTTGTAGGCTTGGAAGTTTGTTATTCAATCACTTGATTGGATTTAGATGAAATTTGAACTAAAGATAGGATATAAACTGAATTAACACATACGATACTTTTTACTCCGGAATGGCCGTATTATCTGAGGATTTTGGGGAAGGGGGTATTTGCGGACATATACCTATGGGCCATCACCGAGAGGACGCTTGGCACAGTTGTCGTGGGATAAAACATAACTTATATATATATATATATGATGAGTAGGTACTAGGCAAGCAACAAATGAAAGACATCGTGTTTCTTTAATATTCCGCGAAAATATACGGTGCCTGTGGGAACACCTGTGGGGGGCGGGGGGAGGCCTATTCTTATTATGTAGTTTAGTTTCATATTATTCTAGAAAGAAAGCCTCACAATGTCCTGCAGCGTCGCGTCCCGTCCCGCTTTAACGGTCCCAGTACAACCTAAGCCGCGGGCGGAAGCTAGTGAAGAAACCAATTCCAAAATTCTTTCAACTATATTGATCCCCCCTCAGAATACGGCGACGCTTGTTTCTGCAACGCTTATGTGCAAGAATTTTCGATGCAAAAATCAAGTTATCTAAACATATTGAAACGGTAAATGCTTTCATAAAACATCTCTATAAAGCATATAAGCTGATATAGTATTTATGTGCCATTTTTATCATCGCCTCACTTATCTCACAGTTATTTACTTGATGCTTTCATATCATATCCTATCGGTCAACTAATAATAGGTATACGTCGTAATTTTCTCAGCGAATTTTCACTTTCCTTTCTCGTCACTTTTCCTTAAAAAAACTAATAAGGATATAGTTATAACGCGGCCATAGTTCCGAAATCACATTATAACATTTTAGAATATATATCATTTTTAGATAAGAGCAAAAACTAAAACGATTTTGTAATTTCATGAAAAAACCTGAAAATTTATTTAATATTTTTGGTCGCAGTCTTCCTTCAGTATGTAATATCTATTAATATCTGGGACATCCCACACAGAGCCATCTAGTCCCAAAGTAAGCGAGATTTATGCTTGTATTATGGCGTACTAGACATATATTTTTTCCGTTCCATCAGCCCTTTTTATCCTCACTGTAGGGGCTTAGGCCTCCGCTCAAAATGAAGGGGCTTAGAGCTTAAACCCACCACGCTACTCCAATGCGGGTTGGTGGATTTTAGTAACCTCCATCTATTGACAGCAACCGGGACCGACTGCTTAACATGCTTTCCGAGGCACGGAGTCAGTAATGGTTAATGTAATTCAATCAGAAAAGAACCACGGCCACACAGCCTTATAGATTTGAAACCGGTTCGCTGCGTTCGGGCTATCCCGACACTGACTCAGACACTAGTCAGACAAATGGTAAACATAAATATTAATATACATATGTATATCGTGAAGAATAACATAAATACTTTTTAATGTTCATGCAGACAAATATTTGTCCCGGGCGGGAATCGAACCCGCGACCCTTGACTCCGCAGTTAGGATCTCTGACCACTCGGTCAATCGGTTAGTCAAAATATGTATAAGCCTTCGTTTCAGATTGTTCTGAGCCTCTGAGAGTCGAATTCTTTTAGAAGTATAATGAGTATTACGGAATTCTGCAAATTCAGTTCGTTCTTTTTTACCGCTTTCTTTAGCGAACGATCCGTTTTTCTGCTATCTCAGGTATAAAAAACTAATAAATATTTATTTCAGAAAATGTAATGTAATTGAAAGTTTATTTAACACTAGCGACCGCCCGCAGCTTCGCTTGCGTAGACTACAAATTTCTGTTATAGGTACTATTAATGTTCGAGATGGTTTAAACGTACTTTTTGCTGGAACCAATTTTGGTCACACCCATTCAAACTTTCAATCTTCATTCCCCTTCCACCCTTTAAAAAACCGATACAATTTTTCATCTCCCGTTTCCCACTCTTAAAGTGTGGAAATTTAAAAACCCTGAAACACGTCATTATTTAAGTCCCTCCATTCCCATCCTTAAGTTTGAAATTTCTAAAAAAGCCTTTCTTAACTTAATGCTCACGTTATAAAATAAACTTATGTTCCAAATTTAAGCTTCCTAGACTTAGTACTTTCGGCTGTACGTTGTTAGATCAGTGAGGACAAACGACAGACAGATAGACAGACAGACAAACACAAAAAGTAGCTTATGACACTCTTGACAACCTTCTTTCACGTCTGCAAAGTTTCATTAAAATCTGTTCAGCCGTATTGGAAATTAGCTCGAATAGATAAAATTTAATTGAATAGACACATAGACGTACAGACAGACAGACGGACAAAAAGCAACATTTGTTAGTTTTAACGACCTTTTTTTCAAATTCATTGATGTTTCATTTATATCGGTTTAGACATATGGACGTACAGACAGACATACAAAAAGTTGTGTATGTCACATATGGAAAGGGTGTAGTCAAAAGATTACATCCTGTTATACGTGTAAAGTTTCATCGAAATCGGTTAAGCCGTTTTTGCCGAAGCCGATTTGTTCGAATAGACAGACAGTTCGTTTTCTTGTATATAGCCTATAACTCTCCGCTAGAATCAGGCTATCAAAGGCAAAAAGAATTTTTTTAAATCCGACTGGTAGTTTCAGAAATTAACACATTCAAACAAACAAACGGACGAACGAACGAACGAACCAACCAACCAACCAACCAACCAACCAACCAACCAACAAACAAACAAACAAACAAACAATCAATCAATCACGCAATCAATCAAACAATCAATCAATCACGCAATCAATCAATCAATCAATCAATCACGCAATCAATCAATCTATCTATCTATCAAACAAACAAACAAACAAACTTTTCAGCTTTATAATATGTATTATAAAGCCAACCAACCAACAAACAAATAAACAAACAATCAATCAATCACGCAATCAATCAATCAATCATTCACGCAATCAATCAATCACGCAATCAATCAATCAGTCAATCATGCAATCAATCAATCACGCAATCAATCAATCAATCATTCACGCAATCAATCAATCACGCAATCAATCAATCAGTCAATCATGCAATCAATCAATCACGCAATCAATCAAATAATCAATCAATCACGCAATCAATCAATCAATCACGCAATCAATCAATCAATCTATCAAACAAACAAACAAACAAACTTTTCAGCTTTATAATATGTATTTCTATTATATAGATTAATAGATTATGAGATAAGAAAATAAGATATTACTAAAAACCGTATCAAAGTCTATTGGTTTGGAAGTAAAAAGTTAACGAACAGAGGCAGACAGCGAATTTATTTTCTCCCGCTATAGTTTTTAAATTTCAATAACAACTCTTAAGATATTAATTTGAATTGTATGATGTAAAGGGCAATTATAATATGCATGAAATGCTTAAGACAACTAACGTATTTAATTTGATAAGGATTAATATCACGTTTAAAAAACATCTTCGCAAATAGTACATTATGTTGAACAAATTTGATTATCATAAAAAAGGTTATAGTAAGTTAACCTTAAAAGATACACATATGCTGTCGCGGACTTTTGGTTAGAACTTTTAAAGGGGAACAATTCCGTAATACATTATTATTAGTTAACATCAACCGTTTACGCAGCGCGCGCGACGAAAGCACTCAAAAGGAATAATTTTTCCCGTTTTTGCAACATTTTTCTTTGATGCTCCACTCCTATTGGTCGTAGCGTAATGTAGTATAGCCTATAGCCTTCCTCGATAAATGGACTATCCAACAAAAAAATAATTTTTCATTTCGAACCAGTAGTTCCTGAGATTTGCGCGTTCAAACAAACAAACAAACAAACAAACTCTTCAGCTTTATAATATTAGTATAGATTAATACTATAAAGTTTAAAAAATACAATAGAAAACTTATGAACTTATTTAATGTAGGTAAAATAGGAAATAAATAAAATAATATGTGTTCATGCCAGGTAGGTAAGTCTAAATGGTATTCGTATATGCCTTTATTACTTTGTCAAAGTATGTTACACACAGGCTCGCCTATTATATTTCAAGTACCTAAAATTTAAATAATAATAATAATAATTTAATAATAACAAATGTTAATAAAGGCTGTTTTAAACATGGATGGCAAGTTCGTACCTGGATTGTGAAATTATGAAACCTTTACCAATAGTTAGACGTTTGATTGTTTGATTTTGAAAATTCCTAGATGTGGTATTGAAAAATATTAAATCATGTTTAAGTTTTTTACTGCATTAACATTACAGTAGAATCTAGTGTGGTATTTGACAGATAATACAAAGTTTACAGTGTTGCGGATAAAGAACTTCTCCTCGAACATTTTAGTAATTATCTAATCAGGGTCAAGTTTTACAGATAAATTAGTAAGTCATATGTTCTTTAACTAGTGTCTTTAACACAAAGACATTTTTGTTATAATTTCACAACTTAAAATAAATTCAGGTACACCACATGTATGGGGACTCGCCGTTGTTATTTAAACGCTA
The DNA here is from genome assembly GCA_949709985.1 of Luffia ferchaultella. Lineage (NCBI taxonomy): Eukaryota > Metazoa > Arthropoda > Insecta > Lepidoptera > Psychidae > Luffia > Luffia ferchaultella. Next base: position 12,748,342 of record OX453261.1, on the reverse strand, counting down.
AGTACTTCATGAAGTTACAGTATATATAAATAAAATGTTCATCTCACATTGTTGCTCCGGTGCAAGTCTATTGGGCTGTTGACCTGTACAGTCACAGAAGTGACTATGTCGGCGGATTTGCCATTTTCAGTGGCCAAAGCGGTTTTGGCGGGAATCGAACCCACGACCTTCGTATGAAAAGGGGGATGCTTGTCTATACTAATTTGTTTTTTTTTTGTTTGTTTGTTACGGATAAACACAAAAACTACTTAAATTATTTAAAAAAAATTCTTTCACATATTATTATGTATCTTTCCGGACGCCGCCGGCTGACGCAGTCAGGTGATCAGTCCTCTTGAGTGTATAATATTTCCCCCAATTCCCCATTTGGTGAATCCCTTTATGGGTTACTGTCCGTTCGGCATCATCTCGAACCTTCTTGTAGCCTTGCAGAAGTCTACCAATTACCTAAATTGATGTCTGCAAGCTGCTGTTCGTATATCTTGTCTGCTCCTAGAATTTTCCATTTGAGTAGTACGTGAATCGGGCATTCTGCTACCAGGTGGAAACTTGTTTTTTCTGCTTCATGCTGGGCATATGGGATGTTCCTTGATTTTCATGATCATCAGGTGTCCGTTAATTACACATGTTCTGTTGCGATCGCTATTGCTATTCTCATATTTCCCCTGGTCAATCTGAATAGTTTTCGGATCTTCTTATTAGTACCGTATGACTTTTAGAAGATTTTCGATTTCCGAAAACCTTCTACTTTACTCCAACTGAGCTTTGATTCTCCTATTATTATACTATGAATGATTAATTTCCTTTCTTTCACCTACAGAAAGCTGCATTATCAGCGAGTAACATAGAATATATTTTGTTTTCAAACTAGCTTTCCGATTCTGGCTCCGCTCGCATGGACTACACAGTTATACCGCGACCGCTATAACTTTTTGCATAGATATAGAAAAGCTGGAAAAAGGGATCCCGGTACAATTGTGTAGTCCACGCGAACGGAGACGCGGGCGGAATACTATCCTCTAGATTACCACGAGTACTTTAAAAACAATTTCATCATATCAGCCTTTGTCTGTCCACTGCTGAACATTAGCCTGCTCCATAACACACCACGCGACGCGATCCTCCGCTTGCTGCATCCAACGGTGACTAAAAAATTTTAAAATCCACTAATCCCAGTTTTTCCTTTCGATATAAATACACAAAGGTACTTGAACTTAAAAGTAATATCGCAGTTCGTCGACAGTTGCACCTGGGCAATGCATTTTTATCGGACGATGCAATTTTTTTTATCGTACAACGATCTCTCTACATACATTTTTTCCTTTTCCAAAGCAAACGTACCTACTTTTATTTTAACATCTGTTTGATGTTGGCTTAAATGTGTTGATACAGACTAGTTTTGGAATTAAACGCTTAAATTTTATTTCAAATGTCTCTGGTTATAATTCAAGCTTATGGTACATTGTCGCCCTGTACCGGAAGATGGTTTGACGATAGATGGAGCCGCTATTCAAAAAACCTATAAAAACCTCTTTATTTTTCTAAAGAGACATCTGCGTTTTCTTTAGTGAAACATTAAGAAGGGGCTGCACGCATGAACGACCATGCAAACGCTCTTAAACGATCACGCGTTAATATGCATTTTAATCTTGGTTTGTTTTGAATTATATAATATATAACAATATATATAAAACAATATTTCATTTGAGTAAGAACTAGGTATGTAAATAGCCAAAACTTCGAAATTTGTGTAAACATCCTAATTACCTTAAAATTTTAGATATTTCTATAACTAGGATGTTTATAGAAATTTTGAAGTTTTGGCTCTATAGAAACCTAATTCTAATTCAAATGAAATATATTGGTTGCATTACTTGTACATATTAAAAAATTTCACATTTTATAGTAAAAAAATAAACTCCAAAATATATTCAAAAGATTAATTTGCATATTAACGTCTTATTTTTTAAGAGGGTTTGTATGAGCGTTCACCCGTGCGGCTGCTTCCTTCTTAAGAGCTGCTATGTTCAGTTCCAATCAAACTTTATGGCGGATGCGAACATAGGCACAAGTCGCGTCGCAGTAACCAGTTTTAGGTGTAGCGGGACGCAGTGGAGCGAGGGGTGTATGACTGTACCTGCGCAAATACGCTCACAGCGTTGTATTCGGATCCGCCATAAAGTTTGAGGCGAAGTCCTTACGCAACATAAGCGTACTTAACACATATACAGTATGCATCAGGTCGGTGATGACACACGCATATTCCTTCGCGCATGCAGCTCCGAACTTGTAATCCATTCATATCCATAACAGCCCATTATGTTTCACTGCAGGGGCTTAAGCCTCCCCTCGTAGTGAAGGGCATTGGAGCTTAATCTACCATGCTGTTCCAGTGCGGGTTGGTGGATTTTCACGACTGATTGGCCCGATGGCATAACGTGCTCTCCGGGACACATAGCCTGTGATAGTTATGTACTTACGTCAGAAAAACCTCATTGGTATATGCTTGTTCCTGGGTTTTGAACCACGACCTTTTAAACAAGAAGCGGGCTCGCCACGACTTGGCTAACACGACATAGTTCAATAAATCTGTAATAAAACTTCAAATTATTGAAAATAAATTCTGTAGACGAGCGACTGGCGCGATGGCGCGCCATCCCAAAATGTTTCCTCATGCGAGCCCCAAATCATCCTGAGCCATTAATATCTTCAGTTTCCACTTATGAGACATTTCCTCTCTACCATTTAATTGGAGGTGTCGTGATAGCCCAGAGCGCAACGAACCTGTCTAAAATTTAAAAGGCCATAGGGCCATGATTCGAATCCGGGCGTGTATCAATGAGTTTTTCTGACTTAAGTACATTAACTATCACTGACTCCGTGCCTCGGAGAGCACGTTAAGCAGTCGATCCCGGACGCTCTCAATAGATGGCGGTCGTTACAATCCCCAACCCGCAGTGGAGTAGCGTGGTGGACTTAAGCTCCAAACCCCCTTCTCACCCTGGGGGAGGCCTAAGCCCCTGCAGTGGGGTAAAATGGGCTGATGATGATTTAATTGGAAGGACAAGGAATGTCCTCACAGATCAGCCCAACGCTCCACAGTCCTTTCCTCGAATGTGCCATTAGTTGGTGTCACAGAATGTGACATTACCTACTTGTGACGGGTCGCTAGTTTCCCTTAAATTGATGTAGCCCAGGTGTACCCCACACATTAATGTGTGGTAAAAATGTTAGTCTCTCAGTTACATAATAATACCTGAGACTTCTCACACAGCGCCTTCTAGTCCCACAGTAAGCAAGTATTATGCTTGTATTATGGGTACTAGACAAATACACACTTCACTATGTTTGATATATTACATTCAGGCACGGAACAAATAGACATATTCATGCACACAAATATTTGTCCCGAATCGAACCCGCGCTCTTTGGTTCTGCACTTGGGGTTTCTAACCACACGGCCAATCGGTCAGTTATATTATGGCGACCTAGCCCAAAAAAATCTGTTCCTAATTTTATTACACTATTGTATTAGCGGTTCATAGATAACGCTTAGGTACCTTCCCATCTATAATAGTGCCAATAGTTTCCAACTAAAATAATAATAATAATACATAGGACAACCCACACAGCGCCATCTAGTCCCAAAGTAAGCAAGTATTATGCTTGTGTTATAGGTTACTAGACAACTGATACATATACTTAAATACTTTTTTTTTAATAATATTATACACAGATAAATATTATACACCCAGACCCGGAACGAAATAAATTTATGCACACAAATATTTGTCCCGGGTGGGAATCGAACCCACGACCGTTGGCTCTATGCTATGCTATGACACACGGGCGGGCAGACAGACAGAATGAAAATAGGTAAGTACCGTATTTTACTATTTGGCTGCGGATCCCAAAAATGAGGTTGATACTGTGATATTAGCGGTGAACGATATTGTAAAGACTTCTAAAAAAATACATTAGAAAGAATTCACAATTGAGATCGGTATAGTTATATAGATACATATAGACCTGCTTGCTCTATGTATGAAAAAGAGACCTTCGCAACAGTGTAAATAAAGAAAGTTTTTGTAGGTTATATTTATCAAATTATTTTTGAATACATGATTAGTTGAGGTTCTATTTACCGTAGTTTCATTAACTTCTATAGTCGATAAAAATATTAAATGTTTCCATTCAGCATTTTTCATTCTATTCAAATCATTTTACACGGCGCCATTCTGGCTGTTTCTTAAACTATTATTTAATGCATTTAGCATGTATGCGCCATCTAGTGTCTAAAAGCTTCACTACTTGAATGTTCAGTTCTACATTAGATAAAATTTGATCAGATTAAGTCAGCTTCATATAATTTCTCATAGATGTCGCACATTTTACTAAGTTATTGTTTCCAAATAATTAAATTTATAGAGTCTATAGTTTTCACATCTACAATTAAATTTTGATTTTGTTTACTCTTACCAAAATAGTTATATTTTTGTACATTCTTTTATAGAAATTTGCCCGCTCGTTTGTTTATTTTAAAGAACAGAAAAAAAGATACCTACCTATGTACCTACTTAGTATGACTTAGTACTCATATAAAATTTAACTAGAATTATACGTATGTGTTACAAATAGCAAAACTATTCAGTGAGATTTTCATTAAAGCCCATTTAGGTAAGTACCTACCTACTACTTAAACTTTTGAGTCAGTTATGACATGACCAGTTTTGCGTTTTTATTCAAAATTCGAACTTAAAATGTTTATACCTCAGAATAATTACATAAAGTCATAGAAGGTATTCTTGTATTTACATATATTTGTTTCATTTTTCACATGTTTTCCATTTGGTGAATTTCAGTGAAAAATATGTAAGTATATACATAAATGCGGTTTGCTTCAACCTGCTTGTACCCCTTTCACAATGAGATTAGTCTGACTAGTCAGACAGACGTTTGCATCAAATTCTTTGAATTTACCTCTATCGTTTAAATAAGTTGAAATGAATGTGGGGGCTACGTTCTGATCAAAAGCAGCAATGATTTTGTATCAGCTATCTTTCTCTTCCTAATGCTTTATTCGACATGTTAGAACAAGTTAAACATATGTAAAATTTACATTCCTTCTATGACTTTAGGTAATTGTCCTGAGGTTTATACCCATAGATAAACTTTATGTCCGCCCTGAACAAGAGGCGAAAGCTATTCTGCGGCGGTATAGCACCCTTTTCACACCCGCTGACACCTGAAATTAACGCTGTCTCAGATCGGTTATAAAGCTTATCGTCATCTGTAGAAAGTATATTACTTACTACGTGTATTAATATTTCTAGTAAATTATGAACATAAATAAAGCAGAATATCTTAAGTTTAAAGTTTTTTTTCTGGCATTCATTGTTGTCATTTGTTATGTAGGTTTATGTAGGTACTCCATATTAAATATCTTCGACTTTTTCTTCAAAAGCATAAATAACGTCATAGCCTAGAATCAAAAGGAACATTTGAAAAAAGTAACGTATAGATCCGTTGTCACGATAGATATATCTAGGTAGGTATGGGCCAAACTTCATGTAAATAAAAACAAGGAAATGAACTATGAAAGGAACTAAAATAATAATACCTAGGACATCTCAAGCATTATGCTTGTATTATAGGGTACTATACTACTGATATATTTTCTTAAATATTTTTAATAATATATGCACACATAGGTAGATACTTTTACTCCCAGACACGGAACAAATAGACATGTTAACGCACACAAATATTTGTCTCGGGAGGAATCGAACCCGCGGCTTTTGGCTTGGTAGTCATGGTCTCTAACCGCTCGGCAAATCAGTCAGGCTTAGTAGATTTAGAGTTATGTGACGATTCGTTACAAAAATTTGCGGACCACGAGCAACTATGATGACGTCGTGCCGCCCGCATCCATATAATACTATATCAATGGTTCTAAGTAAACATTAGATATGTCGTGATAGCCCAGAGCGCAACGAACCTGTCTCAAATTTATAAGGCCCCATAGGGCCATGGTTCGAATCCGGGCGTGTACCAATGAGTTGTTCTGACTTAAGTACAGAATGTCACTGACACCGTGCTTCGGAGGGCACGTTAAGCAGCTGTCAATAGATGGCGGTCGTTACAGTTCCCTACCCGCAGTGGAGCAACGTGGTGCATTTAAGCTCCAAGCCCCCTTCCTCACTCCGGGGGAGGCCTAAGCCCCTGCAGTGGGGTAAAAATGGGCTGATGATGATGATGATGATGATGATGAAACATTAGATAATCAGGGGGTGGGTGAAGAAAATGAAATTATTCATTGTATTATCTAAGTACATTTAGTTCAGTAATACAAAGACAACAAAAAATAGGCCAACTTTCATTTGCTTGTATGTATGACAAAACAGACCACACACGCTCGTCACGCTATAATTACCGTGTACTAACCCTCTCTGTGTGCGGCAATTATAACCGAAAGGTTAGGTTATATTTTTATCTACGTTTTTTGAAGCCGAAGCTCCATCTAGACATATTCAAAGGTAGGTACATATCTAATCCTAAAAACCATCCGTTGAATTAAGTTTTAGCTACCAGTTAAGCAAAGTTTTCAAATATTGTTTCTTTGAAAGTAATTGGTTGATGAAAATTAATTCACGCTATTAAATTACACTCAGTAAGTTTAGAGAACTTTTAGTTATGTGAGTAACTTAGTTTTAAGCTATTAAGTTCGAGCAGCGATTCACAGAATAACAGATTTTTGTTTAATTTTTAGGACAATCGCAACCCAAACGCAAACCCTATTACTGAGACTCCGCTGTTTGTTCGTCCGTCTGTCACAGGGCTGTATCTTCAGAACCGCGATAAATAGACACGTGAAATTTCCCCAGTGTGTGTATTACTGTCGCTGTTATAACAACAAATCATAAAAATAAAACAAAGTCAAAAAATAATGGCGGCCCCATAGAAGATACTTTTTTTTTAAATATATTGTACGATAGTAGGGCGCCCTTTGGGTGCTAGTTCGACTCGAACTTGGACGGTTTTTTGATTAATAATGTCAAAATATTAATTTTACATAATCTATACATAATCGTACATAATCTGGCTAGCTGGTGCAAGATGGCGACTTTCAGACTAAGTTTCAGCCCGCGAGATCCCCGCGCCAGTCTTCACCCACGCGAAATCCCCGCGCCCCGATCTTCACCCCCGCGAAATTGAGTTTGACAGTTTCGATATTATGAAGTTATATTTCTGACTCTATTAAGACTAAACGCTGCTGTCAAATTTATTAACTATATGTTTGAAATGGCATTATTTACAATCATATAAATTTGAAAGGTTTGAGGTTGAAATTGCATTTTGATTATCAATAAGCATGTAATAGTAAGCGTTGAAATTGACCAGATGCTTTTAATTAGGCCTAAGCTTGATGTCTTTATTGGCCAGATGGTTCTTCGCGCTGCAGAAGCGGACTGTTCCGAGTAGTTTATAAGCTAAGGCCTAAAGAATCACTTAGACTCACAATCGACGACCGCTTAGCCCAGTGGGTAGCAACCCTGTCTACGAAGCTGGAGGTCCCGCGTTCGAATCCCAGGTGGGTCAGTATTTATATGATGAATATTGATACTGGTACCGGGTCTTGGTTGTTATATGTATGTGGTGTCTTCGCTTGGTACCCAAAATACAAACTAAAGCTTGGTTTGGGGCATAGACGTTGTTGTGATTGTATGCGTTGTTATATATTATTATACAGACAAGTTTAAGAAAACTAACGTAATGACGTTACCGTCTCAATATATATTTCAAAATATAAGGTACGTAATATTGTATTGTTTAAAAAAATTGTGTTTGGCATAATGTTAATACAAAAAAAAGATAAACTTGCTAACCATCTCAGCCGCCTCAATAAACTCACAAAATCTTTTAAAGGGTTATACGCTTTTACAATAATCCCAGTTGAGATTTAAGATCTACGCCTTAACAAGTTTAAAACTACAATAAAACGAAAGCTTTATGCAAAAGCTTCTTATAAAGTATCAGACTACTTAGATGATTAAAAATCGATGGGTGTAAGGCGCTCGCCTATCAGTTTGTTTCAATAATATTAATCTTTAAGCACTTATGGTTAAAAAATTGTTTATAATTTTGTTAAAAACAGCGTCTCTCAGTTTCTCGCGTATTATTCTGAGAGGAACCAGCACTTGTGAATGCGCCTTTGTGGTGAAATTCTTCCACAAAGTAATAAATTGTAATAAATTCACTCTTATGACGTATTTCAAGATTATGTTACACAAATTACGAAATAAAACTTTTTTCATTGTGATTATGCTTTTTCCCTGCAGTTTATTTAAATCGTACCTATTTAATATATGTTTTGAAACTGTTACACACAGAACTGAAAGGTAGATTGAAAACATTCGATAATCTAAGTGTATATCAATTTGTATGCATTGGTGTGCAACCGGTGACATTCGTTTGTTAATTTCCCTCGGGTGAAGGGACTTAGAGCTTAATCCGCCATGTTTCTCCAGTGCAGGATTTTAACTACTGCCACCTGGTGACGGCAACCGGGACTGACAGCTTAACGTGCTCTCCGAGACACAGTCAGTGGTAATGAAAAAACTCATTGGTACCCTCCCGGCTCATTGGTATACGCCCGGATCCGAACCACGGCCGCACGGCCTTTTGAATGGAAATAGGTTCGCTGCGCTCGGGCTATCACGACATTTGTTTGGTTCCTGGTGACTATGTAATCCTGGAAACCTCTAAACTGTCTCCGCAATTAGGTGACTAGTCGTAATTTGCGCGTGTTAATATTTACCTGTACACCCATTAGAGGTAAATTGCGCACCGCGCCCATGTCGACACTTTGCTAATTGTTAGTTCGGTAAGGTTTTAGTTAATCATTTTAAAAGTTGTTAATAAAACGCACAACGCTAACGAGATTGAAACGATTCTGCGTTGTAAGAATATATTGTACTAAAAAATATAGATATGCCTAAATATTCCATAAAACAGGCTACGCAATACGAGTTGATTGACTCGTCTTCGGTTAGTGTCGTTAGGATCTGCGGTGAAAGGGTGTATAAAAAAAGCTGGTTCGTGTGATGCAAAAGTGTAAAATAATTAATATGTGATGTGTGTATTATTCTTACGTAATTTATTTAATGTATGAATTATTGTTGTGTAAGTAATGTGTGCTTGGATCATTTTTTTTCATTATCGAATTGCAAAGGATAGGGTATATACACCTAAACACGTTTCTTTCGGTAACCGTTAGTTTACGCCATCTACTCACTTTAAAGTTCGATAAGCCCTACATGCTCTATAAGTTTATATTAAGTTCAGACGAACACCCGTTAAACTGCACAAATTACTAACATTGGTATGATATGTATATTTCAAAATTTTGTTTACGCAATTACTGTTTTTTCACGAAGTGTATAATATAGTAAATTTGAAAAACATAGAGCAAATAAATTTGACAGCAGCGTTTCATTTTAATAGAGTTAGTAATGTCATTTCACAGTGTTGAAAACGTCAAACACAATTTCGCGGGGGTCAAGGCCGGCGCACGAGTACCTCGCGGGCTGAATTTGAATTGAAACTCGCCATCTCGCAACGGGTATACACCAGCTAGCTATAGTATGAGTGGTTAGACGGAAGCGCTGAAGAGGGCTTCAGTGAATTCGTAATTTTTTGTTGGAAAACATGAATTAAAAACATTTATTAAGTACAGTGAAATACAAAATATACTCATATAAATTAAAAACCATTGCATCTGTTTTGTTGAAATTTTCAGATGTCAATACATGAAACAATACTGCACTTAAAAATGTATCATCACACTGATATTTTGAGGAGCACAGCCCGAGCACAGCAGTAAGAAGAAAAAAGCATATACCACGCGGATAAAGTCACGGGCGAAAACTAGTATAAATTTTTAAGGGAATATTAAATTTTATTTTATTGAAAAAATATCGAACGATATTTAAAACCTCGTTATTTTTCCATCAAACCGCAATTTCGTAGCAAGTTAGTATCTATGGAAAATATATTAAAATATTTATAGGCCATCCGACTGCAGTAAAAGCGAGTTATGAGTCGTTTGTTTCGCTTTTCAGTTTCTTTTTTCCTCCGTTTAATTTTTAGTTAAAAAGATAATGTAATTATATAGGTTGTTTATTATTTAAACAACTTGGTTATAAAGTTCATACTTTTTAAAGAAATAGTTGTTTTTTGTTGCTTTTGTTGTTTTGTAACTCATTAATTAATCAGTGATTCCATAGTCATAGTTAAAAGTTCGCAAATAATATATACCGACAATCATCAGTCACAATTTATTATTACGTAAGTAATTTAATTTCGGCCAATGTTCCGTGCGTGTTGGAGCCTCCTGGTCTTAGCCGATCCGATGGCAAAAGACCCGATGGTATGACTTTGGTGCCGTGGGAGAAGGGTAGGTGTCTACTTTGGGACGCCACGTGTGTCAGCACATTTGCCGCCTCTCACCTTGGTCGTACCGTGGGAACGGCCGGAGCCAAATACTCTACTCTGAAAACGAGTCAAATACTCTACTCTGGAGAGCAAATACTTGTTCGTCCCTCTTGCGGTGGAAGATGCTGGCTGTTGGGGGATTGAAGCCAAACGTTTCGTCGCGAGCATCGGCCGTCGTCTAAAAGAAAGGGGACTCGACCCCCGTTCCGGTTCCTTCCTGGTGCAAAGAATTGCCATTGCAATTCAGCGCGGCAATGCGATGAGCGTCATGGGCACATTTGCGTCGGGGGCGACGAGGGGTAGATTTTTGGATTAGTTTTATTTTTTATTATTATTACTTATCATCGGTAAGTAAGCAAACCATCAACTAAAATCAATATTTACGTAATTAGTAATTATATATTTTTTGTATTGTAACAAGTATCCCGTTGTTTAACAAGATTCTAGAGAGCTTATTCTTTTAAAATTTCCATTAATATCTGGGTATGCTACACAGCGCCATCTAGTGTCAAAGTAAGCAAGTGTCATCTTTGTTATGGGTTACTAGACAACTGATATACATACATAAATGTTCTTTATAATATATACATATATAGATACTTTTACACCCAGACAAGGAACAAATAGACATATGAACAAAAATATTTGTCGTGGGCGGGAATTGAACCCGCGACCCCTGGCACCGCAATCAGGGTCTCTTTAATTGACCGATTGGCATACCAATCGGTCAATTAAATTAGCCATTCAAGAGGCGTACTTTACACCAAAACATCTCTATTCGAAAACGTCGATTCATCTCAACTGTCAAACTACAAATATACAATTCAAGTTAATAGCAGTACGAAGGTGGATTGAAAACTACTTTGCATAACAATGAAATACCAATATTATCGTTTTAAAACTATATTTATTTTTTGACGTAGTCCCTGTTTAGCTGTTTGCACTTAGACAAAAGATCTTGTAAAGTTTAAATACCTGTCCTTAAATGGCTTTCTTCGAGTCCCGAAAAGTAGTAGTCTACAGCAGCTTTGACCTCATCTCCGTCCCTAAACCTCTGCCCTCCCATAGGGAAACAAATAAAAGTCGGACGGTGCCAAATCAGGTGAATAAGGTGGGTAAGAAAGCAAATCATAGCGCAGTTCGTTCATTTTCACCATGGCGATAACGCCTATGTGTACGCGTGCATTGTCTTGATATTTTTTTTATTCAATCCCGATCTTTTCAGACGAATGCAATCTTATAATTTATAGCGTAATATATATACTGTTTATAGTTTGGCCTTTTGGAAGATAATCTGTCAATAAAATTCCTTTCGTATCCTAAAACACTGATGCCATGACATTGCCAGCAGATTTCTCCACCTTCGCTTTTTTTTTGGGGCTGAAGTTCCGGGTTCTATCTATTGTTTTAATTGTATTTTTGATTCTGGTCCATAGTAGTGGACCCATGTCTCATCTGTAGTCACTAATCTTCGTATAAAATCAGTTGTATTTTTCATAAAACAAGCCAAGTTTTCCTGTGATATTTTCATTCGGTAAACGTTTCTGCGGTCAAACAATACTAAGCAAACGCGGCACCCATCCCGAAGTTAATTTTTTTATTCAATTCATCACTTAAAATGTAATATACCTATTTCTTAGAAATACCTACTACTGTAAGGCCGCCGGGTGAACCGACTTATGACACTTCCCTTTGAGTGTTACCATCATCTATTTATGATCAAAAATGCCCAAAATTTACATTAAGTAGTCCATGAGAGATATATATATATATATATGGAAAAAATACCTTCATTTTTATTACATAAATATATAGATTGTTAGTAATAAAATAGTAGTAATATTTCCCTTAAATAAAAGAAAAATTAAAATTAATAATTTCAAAAATACAACTGCATAAAAATACCAAACTACGGGCACAAATTAAAAGATATGCAGCACGTAAAAACACTACGCGCCCTTTCACGGCAAACAAATTTATGGGTTTATTAAAAGAAGCATGCAATAATGTTACAGAAGAAGACTGGGCAAAAGTCGTAGGTAAAATTAGAATAATAATTTCAGAAGATTGGGAAAGAGATATTAAAGTAGATAGGTTGAATAAAACCCAAATTATAAAATCAGTCAACTCTGATAGCAGTGAGAGTGAACCAGATAGTGTGAATTCTGACGAATAGTCAATAATTTTTTTATTTTAACTTATCTCATTTGACTGATTTATTCAGACAATTTCATATAGTGAATATACCCTAGTTTAGTGGTGATGTCTAAAAATGGTAACACTTTTGAAGCCAGTGAGGTGACATTACATCGTTGCTAGTTGTCCACAAATCGAGAGTAATCGATCATTATATAGCAATTGTTCTCTTAAAGATCACATAACTTTCTTGAATATAATAAAATACTTTACCTTTTTATCTTAAAAACGTACAAATGGTATGAAATAATTTAATTAGTAAAAAGATTTGTTTTTTTTCGTAATTACACATTTTATTCGATAAAAAAATTATATAATAAATAATAGATTTCAGTTGGTTCTGTCGCATCACTCCAGACAAGTGTCAAAAGTCGGTTAACTCAGCGGCCCTACAGTACCTACCTCAGCTATCTCTGATAATTTCAAACGTCGGTCTGCTAAAACCATGTCATACTTTAAATGTCATTTCTGAATTCTAACACTTTTTGGACGCCCAGGTCGGTGTTCATCTTGAACGTTTGTACGGCCCCGTTTAAATTCAGCTATCCAGTTTTTTACTGTTGCATATGATGGTGCACTATAACCTAAAACATTTTTAATTTCTTCGAAAATTGCACTGCCCTTCAATCCTTTCATATACAAAAACTTAATGATAGCACATTCCTCGATTTTATTCAATGCAAAATAATCTGCGACAACGCTTTTCTAAATGACATTAAAAAAAAAAACTACTAGCTTATCTGGCATGTAATTTATATGTGGCCAGTTACAAAACCAATTTACAGTATTTTTTTTTAATATACCATACCTACTTAGAAGCAGGTTAGGCTAAGTACTTATCAACCCACCCAGCTAATATAAGTTAAAGGCCTGTGTCAATGCCTGTGATAGACAGAAAACAAAGTTTTGTCTTGAAATACTATTTGTTCTTATGGAAAAAACCTCGTAATTTCCCGAAATGGAAGTAGGAGTTAAAACTGGTCTTTGTACTTTAAACCTACTTAACAGAAGCGGCTTTCAGTCAAACGAACTTTTTCTCTTTATGCTAGTAGTGTAGATGCGATACTTAACTTTCTTTTCGGCCTTCGGAAATAAACTTTCTAAGTCCTTGTTTTCTTTAGATTTCGTAGTGAATAAGGGGATAGGATGTTTGACCTTTTACAAGAAAGTCTTTGTTTTTGAGACCTTTGGGATTTCGGCAGTATATAGTTAGAAACTAGGTTGATTTTATATTATATATCTAGGGCATATAAAAGTTACTGTGTTATCTACGCGACATCTATCGTACATATTTTACTTGATAATGTCTACGAATGGTCAGAGTTTACGCTGATTATGTTTTTGTTTAGGGTACCCGTGTGGGTTGTTGCGATTTTTAGTACGCCAACTGAATCAATATGTGTCCAGCACCATATATCCAGCACTACCATATATATACCATACAATACCATCAGTCCATTAATACCCCAATGCAGGGCTTAGATATCCTCTTGGTATGAGAGAGCTTGGAGCTTAATGCACCACACAGCTCCAACGCGAGTTGGTGGATTGTAACGCCTGCCATATATTGACGGCAACTGGGACCGACGGTTTACCGTACTCTTCGAGGCACAGAGTCCGTGATTGTGATGTAGGTATATACATAAGTCAGAAAAAACTCATTGGTATATGCCCTGGGATTCGAACCACGGCGTTCTGAACAGGAAGCAGGCTAGCCACTTGGCTGTCACGACACGACGGGTAGGTATATATAATTGACCGATTGGTTGAGTGGTTAGAAACACTCCCTACAGAACTAAAGAAAGTGGGTTAGATTCCTGCCCGGGGTAAATATTTGTGTGCATTAACATGTCTATATGTTCCGCTTGTTCTATCTGTTGTCTAGTATCGATAATACAGACTTTACCTAATTTGAAACTAGACGGCGGTGTGCGAGATGCCCCAGGTGTTATTATCATTATTATTTAATTTGTATTGTCGAGTAATACGTATTAATTTTGTTAATATTGGAGCTCTGTCTAGTTACAAGCCAGGCGCTCAATTTAAAATACATAATTTAAAAAAATCCAGTTATGTGTGTTAGGAACATGAGCCCGGATGGCTCGGTCTTTTGTTCGTTGGTGTTCATTGTGAATAGACGATTTCGGGGTGTTCTTTGAGGCGGTTCGTAGTTGTACAGTTCGAAGTGTCGTGGGAATATATTTCTTATTGTAATATTACTTTGGGACTAGATGACGTTGTAATAAATGTATATAAATGACGAAGTAGTCCCATGTATTATTATTATTATTGAAATCGCGGTTACAAAATACAAAGTTTTTTCCTTTCAGCATTCATATCTTTCATTTCAGCTCTATTAAGCTACGATCCCAGATAAAAATATAATTAATATTTAATTGAGAAATAATATTCGAGAGAGTATATAACAATATCACTCTCTACAATATCATAACCACAGACGAAATAAAAACTCTAGACTCCTGTTACTCACCAACCAATGAAGCACAGCAATGGCGGCCGCGTATTTGTGAGTCAAAATTCCTGGTGTACTGGCGATCGGTAGATTTAATGTGGTATGAAAGTGTTCAATTTGTCGCGTGCGTATATAGCTGTGTCGTGATAGCCCAAAGCGCAACGAACCTGTCTCAAACATAGGGCCACGGTTCGAGTCCGGGCGTGTACCAATGAGTTTTTCTGACTTAAGTACACAATTATCACTGACTCCGTGCTTTGGAGGGCACGTTAAGCAGTCGGTCCCGGACGCTGTCAATAGACGGCAGTCATTACAGTCCCCAATCCGCAGTGGAGTAGCGTGGTGAATTAAGCCCCCCTCCTCACCCTGGGGGAGGCCTAAGCCCCTGCAGTGGGGTAAAAATGGGCTGATGAAATGAAGTGAAGTACATAGCTAGCTGACTACTAGGGGTACATAAGTAGTTAGTTGGTTTGAGTGATTTTTTGTCTACATACGTATATATCTTGTATTATTTAACATATTTAAAAATGGCTCCTGGTGAGAAAATCAATAGGTATGTATGTTTTTTACCTATTTATGGTTTTCGGTAATCTAAGTTGTAACTATTTTAATGCGCATAGTTATGACATCAGATACGTTTCTTCTGTCTAATGAGCACTTCGGACGCTAAAGCTTTTTTACAACACTCGCCCATTATGCCCCACTGCAGGGGCTTAGGCTTCTCCTATGGTTGAGAGTGCTTGGAGCCTAATCCACCAAGCTGCTCCAGTGCGTGTTGGTAGACTTTATCGACTGCCATCTTTTAATGACAACCAAGACTGATGGCTTAACGTGCTCTTCGAGGTACGGAGTCAGTGATATTTACGTAATTAAGTGAGAAAAAAGGTACATGCTCGTTTCGGGGATTCGAACCACGGCCTTCTAAACAAGAAACGAGTTCACCACCACTCGGCTATCACGGCACTAAATATTTTAAACATAATTATACTAAATCACTTGAAGTCAGAGCTTTGCAACACGGCTCCTACCGCAACTTAGTCAATTAATGAATCCTAAAGAAAGACCATACTAATTTATATTTAACTTACTGTTTTTTCTTGTGGATTAATCGCTACATACCCGAGAGCGAAATTCCCTGACACTCATAATCTATAAAGCTGATGTGTACATACGGTATCAATATCAGAACATCTCTGATCTTGATGCGAGCTTGTAAGTTAGCTAGATAAACTTTAGTCCCAATTTTATTTTCATAAGATTTTCAACTAGCTTTCCGTCCGCGGCTCTGTTCGCCTGGACAACATAGTTGTACCGGGACTCCTTTTTCCAGTAGCCTATGTCACTCTACAGCTTATAAACTGTATATATGCAAAAAATTATAGCGATTCCGGTACAACTGGGTAGTCCACGCGAGCGCAGCCGCGGGCGGAAAGCTAGTTTGAAAATAAAATATAACCCATGTTACTCGCTGATAATGTAGTTTTCTGAAGGTGAAAGAATTTTTCAAAAACGGTCAAGTTGTTTTTGAGTATATCCGTAAGAAATATAAAATGAAAAGAATTCTCTTAGATAATATAAATAGTACAGATGAAAACAGTCACAGTTTCAATATACAAGAGAAGCTTTTTGTACAGCTTATAACAAAAGATTGCTATTTTATGACAGCAATGGAATTCGCAAAATTTCGTCGCTTTTGCCTGCAACCTAAGTAATTTCAAATTTTAAAGTTCCAAAGCTCGAGCAATTTGGGCTCGAAGTTCAAGGACTGTATAAACAGCGGGTTTTAACTTAAATATATTTGTTTAAGTCGGTTTGCGTTGGAACGTTTGCAATAATTTTCATTATTAGTTGGCAGTTAAGGTAAAACTGTAATTGACTGGTGTTCGTACATGGAAAGTGTTGGTAGAAAATTTTTGAAAACGGTTTATTTCAGTAAGTATTTATTAAAAATACAATTCCTCAGAAAAACGCATTGGTACACGTCCGGATTCGAATAAATATGATAATGTTATTAAAATTAAATTTAAAAAATGTTTATGTAATAATAATAATAAATTATTCTCGTTGACCCAGAAAGCTCAAATTTTATATAAGTATGAACTTCGAGGGAGGATTAATCAGAAAACTGTATTTTCCCCACAAGCCGGAAAACTTAAGGTTTTTTCGTTTGTAAATATTATTTAACAATAATATTGTGATTGGCTACGCCGCATTCCTACTTCTTTCATATATCTCATAACAACCCTCTTTCCTTTACATATTCATTCCGCCATTGTCTTTCCTATGCGACGCACTAAAATTAACCGCCTCTTCGCTTGATTCTTCACTTCACTTCATCAGCCCATTTTAACCCCACTGCAGGGGCTTAGGCCTCCTCCGGGGTGAGGGGGGCTTGGAGCTTAAATCCACCACGCTGCTCCATTGCGGGTTGGGGATTGTAACGACCGCCATCTATTAACAGCGTCCGGGACCGACTGCTTAACGTGCTCTCCGAGGCACGGAATCAGTGATAGTTAATGTACTTAAGTCAGAAAAAACTCATTGGTACACGCCCAGATTCGAACCATGGCCCTATAGCCTTATAAATTTGCGACAGGTTCATTGCGCTTTGGGCTATCACGATTCATCGCTTGATTGTTTCTCACAAAAAACCCCGTGTAATACAAAACCCATTGTGATCAACGCTTTGAAGCATAAACTATAAAGTGGTGTGTGCCCGATATTTGTTGGTGCCGCGCCAGACGGGAGCTGCTGGCTGCAGTAGAAGATTGGAGTGTGTCGCAGAAAAAGATCAGACCTTTATTCAATCCTTTCGCTCCGCTGTTGCTCCCCGCTATACTATACCAACGTCATATATAGTCCACTAAAAACGCTGACGCTTCAGGAGTGAGCCCAGACGTTGTTCATAAGTACTAATGGGCGCCTTCAGTGATCTTAGTCTTATGTTATTCTTCAAAACTAATTCCAATGTTCTGACCGACGACCGATGTCAGAGAATGGCCTGGGTACACTTGCTTTTTTATTCTACAGTGGCTTTTTGCTGTAACAAATATAAAATATTTAGGTGTAACATAATACCATCTATTTATTTATTTGACATTGTTATGAGTCTAAGAACGCGGCTTTTTGCGCTGCCTCTTTCCTATCTCTCGTCCTTCCGAGGAAGTTTCCGGTTCGCGGCATCCAAATGTTGAAATGATATTCCGCCTCCAATTAAAACTCTCCCTACATTGCTATCTTTTAAAAACAAATGCAAACTATGGATTATAAACAAGCAACTAAAGTTAGACCATCCTTGGAGGGAGCATGAGTAGGGGAAATTGTTGTATGCTCATCATTTTATTGCACCTATTCTTAGTGTTCTAATTTCTCTTATGTTAAAGGTTATTGCTTTTTATGTCTTGTTACTTGTTATGTTATGTTTGTACCTGCATAATTTTATTTTTTTATGTAATGTACTGCTTTAATGCGCGTGCGTGCATGCGTCAAGCTATTGCTGAAAAACAGCGCCCACACCATTTGAGGGTCGGCCAATGCTGAGCTTTTTGTACAGCCTTCCTTTTTTTTTATATGTTTATTTTTTTTTATATATTTAAGGATGCACATGTGTTTTTTTAGTAAATAAATGTCTTATTATTATTTACTTTTATATTACACGAAATCTATGATTACATGTCATACTTACCCACCGTCATAATACGCGTTTCGTGGCTGATCCAAACATGGTTTGAATGCTTTATAATGCTCTCCGCGTATCTCTACTGGATTATTGTAACATAGCATAGGGTACAATCGGTAAAACCACAGAGAGGTAAAACCAACGTGCCATACTAAAAATGGCAACCTTTCATAAGCAAAAGATATATAACTGACCTTTTTTTTGTGAGCTGTCTATTATCAGTAAGGAGACTTTTGTCCTACGTGCTATCCTAACTACTCTTAAGCATAATTAGATGAATATGAAACCTTGAAACTCATCCTTCTTCGACGCGCAGATAAAATCTTTCTCCCGTGCTTCTTTCGGATGACCTGTGTGCAAAGGCATATGTTTTAGTGTATATGTGTTACGAAGCTGTAAGTAAGCAATAAAAAACTGGCTAATAAAAAAAACTGTAATTAAGTGGTTTGGCCATGTTATGAATATGAATGTTATATAGGTATGAAAGTTGAAGAATGGTGTTTGCGTGAGGGTGTTAGGGTGTGTGTAAGGCTTCAAACAGAGCGACGCTGATGTCGTTCGCGTACGTCAGCGCTTTTATGACCACATCATCAAATCATCAAATATTACCACACGGAACTCCACAGACGATCAGCAGCGCGTTTCGTAGGAAGTTCACTATGCCCGTTGCCGGCGTACGCGACAGACTTCAGCGTAGCACTGTTTGAGGCCTTACACACACCCTAACACCCTCACGCAAACACCATTCTGCAACTTTTTCTTTGTATCAAATACCGACGGAAGGAGTCCTGGCTACTTAGAATATAGGGTTTTTTCGTACACTAGACTTTTATAATAAATACAATTTCAAAGTGTCTTAGACATGGATTTGATAAACCTAGTTTAGGCGCCAGGTTGCACAAACAATAATAATACTAAAAACTGCTATATTATCACAAGCAAAATTCATTATTCCAAATAAAGCACAAAGTAAAGCATTATTATTATTGTTTATTAATGACCGCCTCATTTTCATCTGACCTTTTTCAGAAATTTTCAATTCTCTTCAATTGGCTGAGCTATAAATATTTAAAATATATTTAATTTCGTTGATAAAAATTAGTATTTTCAATTTATTATAGTCCCACGAAAAAATTCGTTGAATACAATTCGTTTGTAGAAGAACATCGCCTTGTCACTATAGATAATAGAATATATTCTGACGTAAATAAAAGCGGCAATATGGCTTGTCCGTCCGTCCAGCGATATTAGTAGCCAATAAATATAGGTAAGTGCCAATACAGCATTTCCAGTGTTTATGATGTCGTTGCCGAGTTTTGTCAACCTTTGTTTTAAGGCTCAAATTCCGATGATTGAATTCTAATGTCAATATTTATATCTATCTAACAAAGTGTGTTTATGACTGACCGATAGGCCAAGTAGTTAGATACCCAAACTGCAGAACCAATGGTGATGGGTTCGATTCCAGCCCGGGACAAATATTTGCGGGCGGTGAACAAGGCTATTTATTCCGTGTCTAGGTGTCAAATATCTATTTTTATAAATGTCAAATATTTAAGTATGTAAGTATATCAGTTGTCTAATACCTATGTATATCCATATCAGACCGTTATCTCCCTTTGCAGGGGCTTAGGCCTCCCATAGCGATAAGGGTGCTTGGAGTTTTATCTACCACGCTGCCCCAGTGCGGATTAGTGGATTTGAACAACTGCTATCTAATGATAGCAGTCAAATCAAATCCACCTATCCACCAAACGAGACCGACGGCTTATATTAACGTGCTCTCCGAGGTACGGAATCAGTAACAGTTATGTAGTTAAATCTGAAAAAACTTATCGGTACACGCTGGTTTCTGAGATTCGAACTACCTCCTTCTAAACAAAAAGCGGGCACATCACCACTCTGCTATCACGACTAGCACTTATAACAAACAAAATACTTGCTTAGTTTGGGACTAGATGGCGTTATGTGGGATGTACCAAGTACTTATATTTTATTAAGTACATATTTGGAATTTTTCTGTAAATCATAGTATGCTTTAATGATCAGTTTTCATAAACACGTAGCACGCTAAATACAACAAAATATTTGTATTACATATAAGTGGATTATCTCTAGTTTAGGGTAAAATCAATATACATTCCACATATAACAGTCCCATCTAAGATTAAGTGAAGTGAAATGTTACTACGTAATATATATTTGATGTTTGGGGCTCATGTCACATGAAAACGATTGCTCTCAATGCGATGAATTTCAGAGAATTCTTTTGTATTCAATTTATTAATATTAAATACTTGTCGATGATGATATACAGGTTGAGGTTTTAATTAATAGCAAAATTTTAATATAATGATCTTTGGTAGAAAACCGATAGTCGTCTTGTTTCCTTTTAGTATCGTTCTATAGAAAAATATTGAGAAATAACTACATGAAACTTTCCCGAAAAAACCAATAACTCTAGTCACCATCCATGCCCGCCGCCCCATTCCGTTTTAAGGCCTCGGGCGCGTACGTTTACTATAGCGTTAAGAAGGCAACCAAGCGTTATAAAATAACACTGTAGATAAAATAATTTACTATGAAAATGTAATCCATATTTTTTATTTACGCAATGAGGTCTATTGGTGATACCTGACATATAGAAAAATTTTGGCTGGTTACTAAAATCTCACCTTGTATACGGCAGGGGAAATAAGAATAGCATATTCATATGCCAATGAAACAGAAATAGAAGGTTGAGAGAAAATGAAGGATAGACGAACGGATATGAAATTATAAGGGTCCAACTTTGATGATGAAATACAAAAAAAAAGTTAAAAACGTCCCCGACAATAAAAGTTTTTCCGTTACTCACAGCCGCCTTCGCTTCCGTTAGCGCGTGGACAAAAAGTTTATATTAGTTCGATTTTAAAAATAAACTTCTGATGTTATGACTTTATTTTGTCTAAGAAAATGTAATTAGTAAACCTCCGTCCAGTTCACGTCACAGGGATCGTGTATGAATAAATTTTTGGAAAAAATAACTAAGTTTTTATTTTAAGTTAAATTTAAAGATCGGTCTATATTTTGGAAAAAAATATACAAAAAGTATGTGTTAAAAATATTGGTTCAAGCCAAAAATGAAAAAAAAATTATTGGCGTGGCATGCGTGCGAATACTATCGGTTCATAAGTATGGCTGACTGTAGTAGATTTCATCATCATCATCATCAGCCCATTTTTACCCCACTGCAGGGGCTTAGGGCTCCCCCAGGGTGAGGAGGGGGGCTTGGAGCTTAAGTCCACCACGCTGCTCCACTGCGTGTTGGCGGATTGTAACGACCGCCATCTATTGATAGCGTATATTGACAGATAGTAGATTTGTTTGTTACTATTCTAAGTCTTATTTATCCAGTTACACCTAGGTCACACAAATTCCAGAGAACACGCATCGGAAACTGTTGTTTTCCAATGTTTATTTGTTTTTAATTTATTTAATATATACATATATTCCTTCTGTTCGAGTGTCACTGTCACTAAAGTACTCTTAAACGGCTGGACAGTTATGAAGTTTTGGGGGGACTTTGTATGAAAGCCTTTGTTCTTTGAAGTAAGAAATATGAAATTTTGAATTACAGCTACTGAGCATAAATAAGTAACGAGGTGTTTCAGGGTTTTTAGATTTTCATGATTTAAGAAGGAGAGAGGGGGGGGGGGGCGAAAATGTATATTAAAGCACCTGTCGGTTTTTTAAAGGTAGGCACTTGAAAAATCGGAATTGTAACTACTTATCATAAATTACTAATGACAAGATTCAGGGTTTTTAGATTTAATCATTTTAAGGGGCGTGAGGGGGACGGGGGGTGGAGGGTCCCGGTTGTTTTTTTTTTAAATAAGAACTTCAATTTCGCATATGTTTGGTTTTGCAAGTACCCATGCCTTCTTCCCCACCTTTGCTTAATAAGAACGGAAACGAAAACGGGATGAAATAAAACTGTAATAAAAAAAAATGAATCCTATAAAAACCGAATACCACGCGAGCGAAACTACAGGCGGGTCCACTAAAGTGTAGTTGATATATTTTTCTACTGTTCCAAACACCGAGTAGCCTCATAAACGCAAGAACTATTCCCTAACACAGAATGTGATAACTCTGGTATTATGTTTACGTTTTATGTGGTTTTCGTTTTTCTAAATTTTTTTTCCAACATCAATGTGTTTTCCTAAGAAATTATTGTTATGAAAAATAAACATTCTCAAATCGTCTGTGTATTTATCGGTTATTCCGGCCTCTTACTAGCAATCTGTTGCTGGGCCGCCCAACCCCTGTGTCCTTCCCACTCCCGTTTCTCCCTTCAGACCTCTCTTTCAAGCGCGGGATGAACGGCAACAGGCGTGGGTCGTTCTACTCTGTGAATTTTAATCTATACAGAGCACTTAGTGGAGACTGAAATGTGTCGTTTATTGAAAAATCTGCTGCAAACACAACTGTTATTTTTCGTAGTATTTATTATTACGTGTGTATTCTCAACGTCGTATATTAATCCATCGTACCACAAGTTCTGTTCCAGAAAGTTCCGTCAAAAAAAGGCAACGATAAATTTAATTTGATGAGAGTATTCGGCGAAACGCATAACATTTTACAATTATGATGTAGATATTAGCCATGGAAAAGCAATTTTCAGGTTTCATAAGGAATTTGCAGACTCATGGAAGCCGAAAGATAAGTGGATGAACAAAAATCCAAAAACACTTTCAATATAAATCATGCCAATCAAACTAATGTATGAACACATCAATTTTTCTCATAAGGGAGAACTTAAAGAATTTACTTAAATTTCTCATTACTTAAAGAACATAATTTTTTGATATAATTTTTGCATGATCAGAGTATGTATGGAATTATATGAATAACTTTTTATTAAGTTTTTTACTACTTTATGTTATAGTCCAAGCACATGACAAACGAACGCGCGTCGTCTTTGCTGATAAAATGTGTGCAGGATAAAATACTGAAATCCGTCGAAGAACTAAAGTTGTCGACATAGCCGAAGCGATTAGGGTAAAGTGACAATGGGCTGGTCACATTTTCCGTAGAACCGTTAATCGATAGGGTAGACGAGTTCCCGAGTGGAGGCCAAGTACCGGGAAGCGAAGTGTTGGGCACCCCCCGACTAGGTGGACAGATAACCTGAAGTACCATACCGGGGGTAATAGGATGTGAGAGGCGGAGGACCATGTGTGGTGGCGTGATATGGGCTTACGATTATGATGGTGATGAATACATTATCTTAGGCGGACCTCAGACAACTGCTGAACAAAAAATAATTTTTACGCACTTGTAATCAAAGGCGATATGGCATTCGTGTTTCACTTAAAACTTGACTATGCTGAAAAGCTGCTTCCAGTGTGCTTGTTTAACTTAGCATTCGTGTCATGAAAATAGCGTTGAATATCATTTTGCTATTCCTGTGCAACTATATGTATCTTTGATCTGCGGTTCACTTCAGTTGAGTCAAGCGTCGTTTGCTCGTCTAAAAAAATTCGAATTAAAGGATTCTTAGGTTAGTTGCGTTATCCAGGCTTCAAATACGGTAGACTCAAAATCAATAAAAGATCACTAAAACAAAAATTGATCATTGTCATCATCTTCATCAGCCCTGTCTCTCCATTTCAGGATATAGGCCTCTCAAAGCTCCCCACCACACACGGTCCTCCGCCTTACGCATTCAATTACCTTTGGTATGGTGCTTCAGATCATTTGTCCACCTGGACCTCCGGCCAGGTGGACATGGACATCGCTTCGCTTCTCAGTGCGTGCCCTTCACTCGAGGATAAAGGATAATTAGTTTGAAATGGAATAAGCGATATAGTGATAATTTAAAGCTTACTAAAAACTAAAACAGATTTTAGGGATTACTAAAGAATGAATACAAGCGATTGCAACTCTATATAATTCCAAATTCATCCCCCATCCGTAATGTACCATGCGTCAGTACCGTGTAAACCTTCATAGAGAAACGACGTACGTTTCACATTCGAGAGATGCAAAGGTGAGTTTATTTATTTTTATTCACTAGTAAATAAAAACTAATTACACAATATTCTAGTATTGACTGCAAATACAGTGGAATTATAATGAAAACGTTTTGAACACGACAGAAAATATGTAGTAGGTATCAAAAGTCCCAGTTTTCCCTCGGGAATATAGGTCTTAGAGCGTGTCATTTAATAACATTTGGATCGATTAGCTATCTTGTTAAAGATTCAACTTAGTAATGTAAAAAGAAATTGTATATTTATAAATAGTAATTAATTAAATTGAAACAAATTTATCATTTTACGACATATAATCGATATTTGATATGAACTATAGTCGTTAATGTTTTTTTATATGTTTATTTCTATTTTATTTATTTACTTTAAATTTTTTAAACATCAACTTCTTGATATATGCTTTGTCAGGTGTCAATGTAAAAATGCTTTATAAGTTCTGTAATTTTACAAAATATCTATCCCATTTTAGGTTATTCTAAAGTAAAATGTTATATTGTTATATCTTATTAATGAATCATGCTTGAAATAGCTTATATGAACGTGTTTACTAACAGTACGGTACTTGT
Organism: Luffia ferchaultella; assembly: GCA_949709985.1. Classification (NCBI taxonomy): domain Eukaryota; kingdom Metazoa; phylum Arthropoda; class Insecta; order Lepidoptera; family Psychidae; genus Luffia; species Luffia ferchaultella. The sequence goes on along the minus strand of OX453261.1, from coordinate 12,722,896 downwards.
GAAGCACTTTGAAATACATATTTCGTAAGCCAAGATTTATATTTTTCAATTTCTTTTTTTATGGATTTGTCGTTAGGCGACAACATCAGCCTTATTTATTTCACAAAATATTATATTTTAATTAGACTAACCTAATAACAAAATATCTAAAATATAGTAATAAGTATTGTACCTAAGTTGTTTCTCGTCTTTCCTTAATCGATGTTTTGGTGAATCTATGCAGCATCCCGGCTTCCGAAGAACACGGAGAAGCCAGGATACTGTTATTAATGATGACCTCGGACCTCCAACTGAATTAAGCTTTATATTAAAAAGTTAATTATTAATTTCGACTTGTAAAATGTGTGCTTCAAAATTATTTTTAGTTATTTTCGGACACAAATAAGAACTTTATTTGAAAAATGTAAATGTGGTGAAATATGGATTCACGAATGCCATACTTAATGAAGATTTCAAAGGATCTATTCAATGTTATAATGTAGTTAGTACTAGAAAGGCACCCCCAGATAGCATCTCCATACAATTTACAGATACAGCTTTGATGTATTAAATTAAATCATCTTATATCATCAAAATAATAAATCATTGAAATTGTTAGGCTTTGACATACAGTTGAATGGAGATACCTACTATAGTTAACAAGATGATAGCCGAGTGGCAGCGAAGCCGCTTCTTTTTTAGAAGGCGTTGGTTCGAATCCCAGGGAATGTACCAATGTGCTTTCTCTAACTTATGTACATTAAGGAGAGCATATTAAGCCGTCGTCGGTCCGAGGGGCGTGGGGGCCAGCCCCCCCACAAACACAATTACACAAATTAAGTTAAAAACATTCGGCAAGAAGATACACGCTGCAATTGGAAAATTATACATTTCTATTTTATACTCAGTATAATAGTAAATTATTTATATAACCAAAGTACCTAATATACTTAATTAATTAGGTATAATGTTGATTGAATGCTGACCATATTTTACGTAACTAGATCTGTTCAAACATGGCATTTTTAGGGTTGCGAATCTTAAAAAGAACCGGTTAAGTGTGAGTCGAACTCGCACGGAGAGGGTCACGTCACCTAGTATGTTTTATTATCCTTAATTAAATTTAGGTTAAAAGGTGAATCCGACTCCTTCGTGTAAAAAACTTACCGTAGTAACATACTTTTAGCAATGCATTTTCTCTTCATGAATATTTCCCGTTTCCTGCGGGAATGAAAAGACTTTCGTTTAGATTTTCCTGTAAACTTTGAGTGAGGCAAGGCAACATATTCCCTATTTTTTGATTTAATTTTAGCCATACTAGTTTCTGAGATACAGGGGGCAATGGGAAATTATCATATATTTTTTTTAATATCTACTGCTCTGAGCTATGCATTTTTAAATCATAATTAACATTATGAAAAAAAAAACCTTCTATATCTCATAACGAACACTTTCATTATGAACCATGAGGCTCTTGAATTCAGTTCTTAAATTATGTAATTTGTACACATAGTTATAATTTTAGTCGTTTATCGTTTAGTTTTTTTCTGTAAAATACAAAACAGCACTCTATAATCCGTATTTTTTTCAAAATTTTAAACACTTCACAACAGTTTCGGTGATAAGGGGGGATAATTATTTTCTTTAATATTTTTGAAACCCTGAATATTAAAATTATAAATAAAATACGCTAGCACTTTCATTCGACATGTCACTAGGAGCCCTTAGAAAAGTTTTTTTTTTTATTTTCTACTTTGCTCCCCAAAATGGAAATCTTTCATTTACGCTATACGTTTGTTATTGGGTCACCAAACTCTGTACATGTATCGAATTTCTACTTTTGCATCAAGTGGATTCGGAGAGAGTATGCTTTGACAGATGGATAGACAGACGGATCCCAGAATGACCCTGCATGGGTTCCTTTTTTCATCTTTGATGTACGGGATCCCAATAAGTACCCCAATAAGATCACTTCGTTGTCCGTCTGTATGTCTATCGGTCTGTCGAGACCTGAAGGAGATATTTTTCTCCGGAATGCGTGAAGGAGATATCAAGTTAAAATTAGTAACGTTTAATCTCAAAATAGATTGTCAACAAAGTAATAATAATAATAGACGGGACATCGCACACAGCGCCATCTAGTTCCAAGTAAGCAAGTATTATGCTTGTGTTATGGATTGCTAGACAACTGATACACATACTTAAAATATTCGTTATAATATATAGATATATAAATATTTTACATCCAGCCACACACGGAACAAGTGGACATGTTTATGCACATGTTTGTCCTGGGCGGGAATTGAACCCGCGACCTTTTGTTCTGCAGTTAGGGTCCCTAACCACTCGGCCAAAATAAAAAATCAATCAAAATCAAAATATCTCTATTTCGTAGTTATGTAACATAATCTTGAAATACGTCATAAGAGTGAATTTTATTACTTTGTGGAAAAACGTCACTACAAAGGCATTTTCAAAAGTGCTGGTTCCTCTCAGAAGAATACACAATAAACTGAGCGACGCTCTTTTTAACAAAATTATAAACAATTTTTTAACAATAAGTGCTTAAAGAATAATATTATTGAAACAAACTAATAGGCGAGTGGCTTACACCCATGGATTTTTATCATCTAAGTAGTCTGATACTTTGTAATAAGCTTTTGCATAAAGCTTTCGTTTTGCTGTACATAGTTTTAAACTTGTTAAGGGGGCATATACAAAATAACGGCATGTTTAGGTACATTTTTAAGAAGTTTGGAAATGTATATCGTTATAAACCTGATGCTGAAATAAAGAATAGTTCTTAATTTACAATCGTGTCAGAAAACATTTGCATATTTTTCACTCTTTCACAATGAAAAAACATTATTTTGTAACCCACTTTTGCCGAAATCTCTGAAAATGAACATTTTTCGGTACATATTACACCATCATCACAAGTTTTTTTGAGATTAAAAAATCATTTAAATATTGTTAATACTTCATTCCTTCTTTCTGTTAGAGGAAATTTTGATAATAAACGTAAAAGTGGCAGAAAAAAATTATCAATAATATGCGATTTTATCAAAATTTCGCCATACTATTTTGTATGAGCTGACAGTTCATTGACAAGCGAAAACGATATCGTGTTTCAGTTCGCTGTGAGCAGCGCTAGCGAAAGGTTGGGTGTATCACTTTTTTCTTTTCCATCCGAATACGTATGGAATACGTACGTATGCTAAAGTTGAACTTAATCAATCTTGAGACTTAACTGTAAATAAATTTATAATATTATTTTATGAATTAAATTAGTTTTAATTATTTTTGTTACCAAGCAGATAGCTTAGAAATTAGACATAAAATAAAAATCTTACACTGTATATACAATTATACAGTATATGTATATATACATTAACGACTAATAAATTTTTATTATTAGGATTTCATTCACCATTCCACGAGGACCCCACTTTTTACATATTATGTAAAAAGTGGGATCCTCGTGGAATGGTTCCTACTACGCAGATGGCATTTTTGCGCTGAATGACAATGGAAATCCTTTTCGCAAGAAAACCGTCTGCGCGAGGGTCACCCATTGCCTAACTTAACCTCTGCTGGGTTCGGCGAAGGGCTCATGTGCTCTTGCCCCATGGCCCGAGAGCCAAATGCAACTAAGTCATAGGAAGAGCCGAGACAACTGTATTTACCCACTTTCTGACACTCACGAGCCTCCGCCGCCGCCGCCGCAGTGGCTTTCCTAGCGGTTGCCGAGAAATAGCTAGTGTGGCGACACAGGTAACGGCCCACACCAGCGCACGGCCCGTTGCCCAGGGTATTAATGACATACCATCAGGCCGTTTTCCATCGTCTCGAATGATACGTGGCTCGAGTTTCGCCGGGACATTGGCACTGACGAGAGCTCTTCTCAGTATGTACGACTACAGTATGTATGTACGACCGCTACGCGCAGGGTGTTAAGGTCGATAAAAGTGCCTGTTTTGGGGAACGGGTAGGAATGAAATGAGTGATCAGACTCTGGCCGAGGCCTAGACACTGCCAGCAATTTGGCGCTGTCTACCAGTAGCTGCTTCTATTAATGAATTAAGGGGAGCTAAGGATGCGGTGCAGGCCCTTTGAATGTTAGGCGTGGGCGGTAAATTTAGACTCGGTCCAGCTAGCCAGGTATTTGTAGCTTCATCTAAATACGCTATCTTGCAGTTTATTGCCACAGGGGCTTCAAGAATTTTATCACCGAGGTCAGAAGTACTATGGATCGAAGATAGGAAAGCCGGTAAAGACACTTAAAATTATGCGGGTTCACAAACCGAACTCATTGTCGTACCTAATTGGTAAAGAGGCTTGGGTCCAAACTTGCTCGCTGAAAGTTATGTTATTAATGACCACAATTTGGAATTTTAAAGCGTTGTCAATGGTAACATCTAATTTAGAAATTTCCAAATGGGGCAACAGCGAAGTAGGTAAGTAAATTTAAAATAAAATATATTTAAAAAAAAAATCACAAAAAAAGTCGCTGCTCATTTTTATTTTTATATGTTATAAGTTACACCTGTATGTTTGTTTGTATGTAATGGAATCTTTAAACGCGATTACCACCCACTTCTACTGAAGATTGAAATTCAAAATACGTATGTAACTTCGATGACAATACACTAAAATGGATAAACATAACCTGATGCTGCAGCCAGGATTGTTTCCTCTCGAGGATACTTCTCAACGGTTAATAACACGAATACAAACTTTGTATATAGGTTGGATTCTAATAGTTAACCATGACTTTCACCATGAACTGATGATGCACCAGGATAGTTTGTTTACGAGGGAACTCGTCAGTGGTTAGGTTCGCACCGACATAAAGCTTTGTATCGGTCTGTATCATTTCATCGTTTTATAGGTAATTGAGAGTTCCACCTTTATGTTTGTAAATTTTGATGGAATGTAGTTTAAAAAATATTAAGACTAAAAAAAGAAAAAAATAATACGTTAAGAAAAAATAATAAATTACACTTTGATAGACAATCGAACTTTAAAAAAGAAAATAAGTAGAAAAAAAAATAGAAAATTAATGTTATTGTGAAAAATCGTGGAGTGCAATGAAATATTTAAAACAACTGATATCGGGCACCCCACGTTTTGTCACAATAACACTATTTTTCCTCATTAAACACTTTATTTTTATTCTAAAAGTTATTTTCTTCTTTATAGATCGATTTGGTATTAAAGCGCACGTTTCTTAGTTTTTTTAAACTATAATGTTTTTAGAAGGCGGTCTGAATGATCTTTAATTTCAAAGAGCAAGTTAGTCAAAACAGGGGTAAATTACACTTTGATAGACAATCGAACTTTAAAAAAGAAAATAAATAGAAAAAAAATAGAAAATTAATGTTATTGTGAGAAATCATGGAATGCAATGAAATATTTAAAACAACTGATATCGGAAACCCCACGCTTTTTCACAATAACATTATTTTTCCTCATTAAACACTTTATTCTTATTCTAAAAGTTATTTTCTTCTTTGTAGATCGATTTGGTATTAAAGTGCAAGTTTTCTATTTATAGAAATAAATAATGGTGCGAGCTAAGGGCGCGAGCGCGTTGCTTTTCGCGGTTCACGCATGCGTTGCAAACAGAATGCTCGTTTGTGATAGGTGTAAAGTAAAAAGACTTAGTAATGTGAAATACAACATTACGGTACAAGTTTCGATGTCATGAAGAACGTATTAATAGTAAATGTATTGACAAAAGTATTAATCGTTGTTGTAATAACGCATACAGACTTGTTTTTTTTTTTTTTTTTTGAAATGTGGACGAAATAATAATAAAATTTTAATCTATACGAAACAGACTTTATTTTAGTAATGTTGGGCCCAGAAAGAAAGAAGTTCAAAATGGCAGACACTGTTTTCAGTTTTGACCGCAGATTTGTGAAGGGAGACCACATGGACCCATAGATATCGATTTTGAAAGCAAGCTGTTCAAAAACAAAAACGGATTCAAAAGCAGTATTTTTTTTTAGTTCTAAGCACAGATTCGTGATCGAAGACCATACAGACTCTTAGAAAACAATCGGTCCAGAATCAAAAATAGTAGAATTTGACGAAATGGGAAATGAAAAGGTCACCTCATTCAATGAGACCTCGGTTTCGCCATCGCCAAGTATCACAAACAAAATTCACTCGTATTGCAAAACTCCTCGATAACTGTGGCACAGTATAGTATTGTCTAATAATTTTTTTTTATGGAACTTTAAGACATCTTAACCCACACCCATAACACAAGTTTTGCTTAGTTTGGGACTAGATAGCGCTGTGTGGGATGTCCCAGGTATTATTGTTATCACTACATATTATAAAATAAAGTCCCCCGCTGCGTCTGTCTGTCTGTCTGAACGCGACAAACTCAAAAAGTACCGAACGGATTGGCATGTTATTGACATCAATGGGCAGAGTGATTCAAGAGGAAATTTGTTGAAATATGACGATTATTGTTGAAGAAGAAGTCGGAAAAAAATCAAGCCGGTTGGGAACTTTCATCGAAAATGCTGCCTAATCCTTTTGAGATATAACAAAATAATGTATGGAGAAATTGTGTCTCTTTTATAGGACTAAAGAAAAGTCCACGATGGCATATATCTATATTTTATGGATAGCTTACTATACTATTTTTATGATGTAATATGATGAGGTGATTGGAAAACAATTTATACGGATATGGTATTAATCCTTATCAAATTAAATACGATATTTACCTGGAGCCATACTGGACGACGCGACACGCGTGGTTAGGCTGAAGTTATCAATGTTGTATACAAAGAAATATTTTAGTTTGTTTTTAGGTATTTATTCTTTACTTTTTCATATATTTATAGAATTCGAAATAAAATACATTAAAAATAATCCAAGTTGGACGAACTTACGTTACATTTAAATCTAATGAAATCCAGTCCACATGTTCGACACAACAAGCTGATACGACACTACGACCGTAAAAACATTATGGCTCTGCTACCCGTGCGAAACCGGGGCGGATCGCTAGTTATAATCTAAAATAAAGCAACATTAAAAACCTGACATAAAAGAAAACTAATTCTTAAATAAATAAAAATAGTAATGATCAAGACTAATTAGTTCTGGTATAGCGCCAAGTATGTGTTGCCTGGTGCAGAGATGCGCGTGTAGTAGTAAGCAAGCTGTCAAGTAAAACCTATTTTCGAGCTGTCACTTTTTGTGTTTGCGTCCTTAAGGAGTAGATCTTGAATGTCAGCTGGGATCTTATTGTAAAAGCGTATAATCCTTTAAAAGATTTTTGAGCCGGCTGACATGATTAGCAAGTTTATCTTTGTTTCTTGTATTAACATTATGCCGAGCACAATTTTTTTTAAATGATAAAATATTTTTTTTTACGCACATTTCAAATATATATTGAGACGGCAATGTCATTATATTAATTTTCTTAAACCGAACCTTAGGCCGAACAGGTTAATCTTATCAGTAAAAAATGGTGTAACGCAGCATGTCCCTAAGCGTTCTCGACATGTTTTTTCACTCTTCCAAAAACGACAACACATATAAGACCGTGTCTCCCGGTTTTCCAAATTTGGCTTATCGCGCATTATGATATAATGGAGATTGGAAAAGCTGTCCTGTAATTAAAATGAACTTTCATCTCCTTTTAGAAAGACTTAGAAACTAATGTTTAACTTGAAATAAAAATCTACAGATTTCGCGCTTCTCGCATGTATCGGAGGATATTGAAAATATATGAAAAATAAAAACTTATAACACATTTTTGTCAAATAATTTTATTAAATTTTTCTAAAAAACTTTATCGGAAACCATATGATGCCCCGCGAGCTCCTGCGTATTTTGCCACTACTGCCTTTGTTTATGATAGTTTTGAAAAATGCCTTTTTATCATAATATGAAAGTTATATTAAGGAATTGGCATATGCAACACGTTGTATTTCAATTTAATTTAGTGCTCGTTGGTTTCGGAACTATACGGTTTTTCATTTACCTAAAAGCCTTTGTCAAGAGGTTAATATAACGTAATCGTCAATAGTTTCCCAGAGCTATAAGTCCTAAAACTCCTAAATTCCGAAAACGTAATTACTACGATATTTTTAAGACATTCGAATTACTAAATATGACCTGAAGTGCATTGCCATATTTCAAATACGACTCTTCTAGAACCTACTTTATTTATGCTTTATTAGCTTTTTTAATAACTGTTTTATAACCAAGGAAGCATTTTGTAGGTACGTATGGTTATAAAAATTATTTACAGGTTATTTTTAGGTAAATTTCGTGCGATGGTAATTCTGCAGGTTCTCTGTGAGTTATTTGCAAAGCTAGTAAGCCTTTGATCTATGGTCGCCATTTTAAGTTGTTTATTGTGACAGTATCTCACGAAAACACTCCATTATTTACACTAACTATGTAGTTTTCGTAGGTGAAGCTGTTATTTAAAGTGCTTTTGTACTTTTATGAATGATTATATGTCAGTTCGAGATTAATATTCACTTTCCATGTCTTTGTTTAATATCCGTATGAGTGTTAAATAATTTAAATATGCCTGTAAATGAGAGCCGGTTTATTTTATAAGCTTATTATTCCATAATTTTATAGTAAACTCTGTCATTTAACTCTGTCATATATAGCGGTGTCACACCGGATGCACGGAGTGAGAGTACGGTCATCTTATTCTTCAAAAAAGGAGACAAAATGCTTCTAAAGAATTATAGACCGATCTCACTCTTTTTCAGCCATGTGTACAAGCTGTTTCCGAGAGTCATCACGAATCGCCTCGTCTAAAGATTTGACGAATTTCAGCCCCCTGAGCAGACCGGGTTTCGAAAAGGTTACAGCACCGAGGACCACATACATGTGCTGAGGCAGATTATTCAAAAAACGGAGGAATATAATCAACCTATGTGCCTAGCCTTTGTGGACTACGAGAAGGCCTTTGACTCCGTCGAAACCTGGGCTGTTCTGGAATCCTTGCAGCGATGCCGAATTGACTGTCGCTACATTGAGGTGTTGAGATGTCTGTACTAAACCGCGACAATGACTGTCCAGGTTCTGGACCAGCGCACGAAACCTATCCAATTGCGAAAAGGAGTGCGACAATGGGATGTGATATCCCCGAAACTGTTCACTAACGCATTGGAAGTTGTTTTCAAGACGCTGGACTGGAAATATCGTTGCATCAATGTCAACGGGGAATACATCTCTCACCTCCGGTTTGCTGACGACATAGTCATCATGGCAGAATCGCTGGAGGAGCTCAGTAGAATGGTAAACGGCCTCAATGCCGCCTCTCGGCGGGTGGGACTCGGGATGAATTTGGACAAAACGAAAGTCATGTTCAACGAACATATTCTACCGAGTCCGGTAACCGTAGAGGGTGCGACTCAGGAAGTTGTGCAAGACTATGTCTATTTAGGACAGACTGTCCAGTTAGGCAAACACAACTTCAACAAAGTTGCCGACCGAAGAATTCAGCTGGGCTGGGCTGCTTTCAGGAAGCTCCGTCGTCTGTTCTCGTCACCACTACCACAATGTCTGAAGACCAAGGTCTTCAACCAATGCATCCTGCCTACAATGACATACGGTGCCGAAACATGGACTCTCACGGCAGGACTGATCCACAAATTTAAAGCCGCTCAGCGCGCTATGGAACGGGCTATGCTCGGCATTTCCTTGATGGATAAAATCAGGAATACTGAAATCCGTCAAAGAACTAAAGTTGCCGACATAGCCGAAGTGATTCGCAAGCGGAAGTGGCAATGGGCCAGTCACATTTGTCGTAGAACCGACAACCGATGGGGTAGACGGGTTCTCGAGTGGAGGCCACGTATTGGGAAGCGAAGAGTTGGACGCCCTCCGGAAAGGTGGACTGGTGACCTGAAGCACCATACCGGGGGTAATTGGATGCGGAAGGCGGAGGACCGTGTGTGGTGGCGAGGCCTATATCTTGCAGTGGAGAGACACGGGCTGATGATGATGATGATGATTATAGTAAACTGGTAGTTGTAATAGCATTTACACACGTGTGTCAATTTTATTGACGTTTTTCCGTCGCACATGAAATACATCATATTAAAATGAAATAGTATTACAAAATGGAAGCCATGGTCATTTATGAAACAAGTTTTAACTAATTTATGACTATATTTCTAAAAGATAATTCGAAAACTCGCTAATAAGTTTCAAAAGTGATTTGACGATAACCCAATTCTGAAATAGGAATGTTGCCGTAAATACTGATTGTGACTAGTTAATGACTAAGTATAGAGTTCATGAAGGTTCTAATTAGGTAAAACTACATCTTACTGAGTTATAAAATGGTTCACGTATGCCTTTAGGTTATTTGTCTAATGTGTTCTAAGTAACCTAGCGGAGGTTATTACAACGGATCCTTTTGGCTATTATAAGTTTATGCGGAGTTTATTATGAGGTTATTTTGGTACAACATTCATTTTTGAAAAATTCTATAGAAAGGTTACATATCTAACTTTTCTGAAACCTATCTACAACTAAAATTGTTACTTGGGATGTGGGCCCTTAAATATCGACTTTGAAAGCAATCAGTCCAGTAAATAAAAAGTTCAAAATGGGGGTAACTTTTTTCAATTTTTACCACAGATTCTTCACTGGAGTGCAGATGCACCCTTAGATATCAATTTTGAAAACAATTGGTGAGCGAGTCCAACTTGCACTACACCGGTTTTAAAATATTGTCTGAGCTACATCCATTAACTTACTTGACACCAATATCTAAGAATTACAAACAAGGCGCGGCCGCCATTTTGTTGCGTCGTCATCACGAAAATATTCGAATTAGAAATAACATTAAAAATACTAAACATCTTACCGTTCTTCCGACCGTGGAAATTGGTGAAACTTCAATTCCTAGTTTACATACGAAGATGATCCACAGTTTGTCACCGCACAAGTGGTACGTACCATTTTTAATATTTTATAATCGACCGAACGCGTAAACCCTATCAGATAGTACCGAACCACTAACATAGTCACAGAATGCCGTTCGGTACATCCCCCCCCCCCCCCCCCGCACCGCATGATTGCTCTGTTTAGACGCCTCCGATGACTTAACTGTATGGAGATTACTAGAATGTGCTTGCGTGGTGTATTAGGTTAATATTTGTAGGCATTTGATTTACTTGCAAAGCAAATTCCGTTCTATACTGCGCGTCGGTATTAATTCACGCCTTTGCACTACTCGTAATTAAGTTTTATTACAATTCTATCTTCCAATTAATTTCTCGTCCTTATTTCTTTTTTTCATTACTTCCGTCCCCAACTCCTCCTTTGCTCTTTCAAAGCGATTTAAGCAATCAAATTTTCAAGCCCTTTTCAGTGACACCATAAATTTATTTTTCATTTCGTTTACGTAATTCGTGACACAAAATAGCTTTAAGATCTTTCAATTAGAAATTTAATGTATCCCAAAAAGACAGTACAATAGTTAGGTAATTTATTACACCTATGTCACATACCCGGTGTATCTTAAATGTGATTTACATTTATTAAAAATAATTAACTTAAATAATAATAATAACATTAACAAATTAAATTAATATAATTATTTTATTTTTTAAATATCTGACATGATTTTTTGAAGTTTACTACAATTTATGTTTAAAATAGTTTCTGTACGGCGGATGGAAAACGGCGCGGCGGTGATCGGCACAATATTCTAGATCAAACGTTGTCAACGAGACCGCAACAATCTACTTTATTGTTACTGTATACCCGCCGTACAGAAACAATAAACATAAGTAGTAGGTACTTTGAAGGACGATTACTTTCTTTATTTTTATTTATAATATTATTTCCTGAATTTGTTATTTTTTTTCACCTGTATCACTTTTGTTTCGTCTCCCATGAAAAATACAGCAATTAATACTAGTATCCATTCAACACAATAACTATACATTCATTTGTTAAGTATTTATATCGAGAAATGGAAATAAAAGCACAAGCAATACACACAAGCGTGCCAGAATATATTATATAGAGAAAGATAACTTAACTGTGTCGATAAAATTCACTCTGAAAGCATTACAAATGTTTTATGTTACTTTCTATCTCACGCATTTATTTGACGTCATCATTTTTCGTTCATTTTCTTGACGTTTCAACGTCTTGTGCGTATTTCGCACTTCTATCGATTTATTTTAAAATATACTCTCCACTTAAACGTTTTTAATGATGAAACAGAATCAAACGATTGGGCAACAGCATTTGCAACACATTGTAACAGCCTTAAAGGCTTTACTGTTTTTTTATACATTTAATATGAGTGAGTATTGCTTTGGTTTGCCAAGAAAAAAGCAACAGGTGTCGGAAATTATTATGACCTTGCGCTCCAGTAAAATAGAAATAAAAAACCGTTTATTTTCAATTATGAGACTACTGTAATTTTAAAAGCTAAATCTAATCAGGTTCCTAAGCGACGATAAGATTAAGGATACTGTAAGAAAATAAGAGTAACTTGTTTTTAGAGTTCCGTATCCAAAGGGTACCGACGACGGGTACCCTATTACTAAGCTTCCGCTATCCGTCCGTCCGTAAAAGGTAGACTTTTAAAGTTTTCACAGATGGTGTATTACAACGGCAACACATAATAAAAATAAAATAAAGTTAAAAATTCAAAGGGATCTCCATACAAAAAAAAAAATTTTATAATGTACGGTGGTACAAAACTATCCGTGTGCGAGTTGAACTCGGGTAAATATCAGTTTTTAATTTAGTATAAGCCTTTATTTTTAATTAATTTAGTTTTATTTTTAATATTATATTAATTAAATGAAAATGTTTGTTATGAGAAATTAAAAATATAGCAATAATCTCAAAAAAAAGAGAGAATAATATTTATCTCACATATCAAAATCCGACGTTATTGACGCATCACTTACTAAATTTCGTAAAAATTGTGACTTGTGTTCTTTATTGGATAGCCATTTCATATAGGGTAGATATAGTATTGACATCTTGTGTATGGCTTAGGGAATTTTCACAATTTGATTTGTGATTTAATTTTGTTTGTTTTAATTTTTACTAAAATTTAGGTTGAAATGTAGGTGTTTTACTAACAAATTAATCCTTGTTACTTGATAAGAAATAATAAATAAATAAATTGGATTTCTAGTGTGCAGATAGTTGAATCCTTTTTAACGTAAGAGTATGTTACACACATATAATATAAGGAGGAGGAGGAGAGGAGAAGGAGTTTCTTGCCGGTTCTTCTCTTTCTCGTTTTTAGATCGATACCTAATTAATTCATTTTGACTTTCAATAAGTGTGTGTAAACGTCATATCTTATATGTAAAAATGTAATGAAACTGTTTACATGTCTCGCTAAAACTCAAAAACGGCTGAACCGGTTTGGCTAATTTTGGTTTTGAAATATTTCTTGGAGTCCATGAAAGGTTTAAAAGGTGAGAAACTGTGAAGAATTTGCAAGGAAAAACCACTTCATTTTTCCATACAAACTGTTCGTACCTGTCAAACAGTGTGTGTCTTTGATTGTACATTGTACAATCAATTTCTTTACTCTTTTATCGCCTATCTCAAAAACGGCTCCAATTATGAAATTTTGTATTTAATAGATAGGTATCATTCCAAAACAGGTTTCTTAATAAGTTTAATGGTTATTGGGGGATATAAGCACCAGGGGACGTTGCAGTAAATGTGTATCTTCGAAACGACTAGACTGATTTTGATGCGGTTTTTTGCATTATATAAGTGTCACCTACGAATAGACAATCAAATAAGTTGTGCAGTTATGGGCCACCAGAGGACGCTACAATAGATGTGTATCTTCAAAACGGCTGGGACGATCTTGACGCGGTTGTTTTATGTTACATAGATATCATTTAATAGCAGGTTCTTGAATAAGGATTGCGTGGCTGTGAGCCACTAAAAGCGGTGCAATAAATACGTTTCTCCAAAATGGCTAGAAGGATTTTGGCGTGGTTTTTAGCTTTACATAAATATCACGTAAAAGCAAGTTTTATGTTATGGGTTATGGGCTCTACCAGGGGGAGGGGGGCGCTATAATACGTATACGGTTTAAACTATTCTGAGTTGTGAAGCGGTACCGCGGTGAGCGGGTCAGCTATATTATATAAATACGTACGTCGGGAAAGTGTAATTTATTTAATTAGTTTTAATTAACAAGGAGGGGAGGAACAGGTGTGAGTTACGACTGACAGAAATTGAGACGATAAAGCATTTGTGTTGCGGGAACGAAAACGGGAAAAGAAGAATGAGTTAAGACTGAGATAAATAAAGTTATTCTTGATGAGAATGGAAACGAAAACGAAACGACACCAGGGCCAAGAACGGAAACAATAAAGTATTTTTGCGATGGGAACAAAAACGGGAAAGGAAGAACGGTAATGAGATAAGACTAAGATAAAAAAGTGATTCTCATGAGAAACGAATTCTACCCGTGCGAAGCCGGGACGGGCCGTTAGTATTGAATAAAAACTTTTTGAATTTGAATACTTAGTTACATGGATTCGGCATCATCATAGTTTATGAACGTCGGTGGGCCTAGGTTAAGCCATCATTTTTGTGAAACCATTGTATTACAAGAACTTACAGTTGTTCACAATACTGCCCCAATGAAAGCTCAATGTAAGCAACAACGTACGGTGGCGAAACATGGACTCTAACAGCAGGACTGGTCCACAAAATTAAATAATGAAGAAGGCCCAAAAACACTCAAAATCGACGAGCGTGTTTGAAATGATGAAGCGAAAAAGCTATGTAAGTAGCGTACAGCATGGAAATTTTTAGTCTCAGCCGAACCCTAGCTCTGAACAATAAGTGTGTGTATATGTATAATATTAGAAGCCCGGTCGGGTAGAGGGCGTGTAGATCGCGTAAACATATTTCCTTGTACAGTTTTATACCCACGCATCAATTTGAATCGCGGTTGCATTTAATGATATCGATTAGCCTGGTTACCTAGTTTTAGTTCCAAGTTGTTTCCATGTTTTAAGACTTCACATATATTCTTTGCACAAAATTGTACAATTTTAATAGCTACGATTTTTTTAAAAGTACATTAGCATATCTGTCTATCCCTATATATAATTCAACAGGAAGGTTTATGTGTATAATTCATTAATGTTTTGTATAAATTAGTTGAAATATGACGATTATTGTTGAAGATGTCGGAAAAAATCAAGTTGGCTGGGAGTTTTCTACCTAATCCCTGTGAGATATAACAAATTAATGTATGGAGGGATTGTTCCTATCTCATTGGACTTAAGAAAAGTCCATGATGGCATATGTCTATCTTTTATGTATAACTTACTATACCTATTTTTATGTTTTAAATAATGGTGTCATATGATGAGGTAATTGGAAAGCAATTTATACGAATACAATATTTAACCTTATCAAATTAAATACGTTATTTACTTTTAGCATTTCATATACATTATAATTGCCTTTTACACCATATTATTTAAATTAATATCTTAGGAGATATTGCGAAATGAAAACTATCGAGTGACAAGCAAGTGGCTCATACCGACGCGACACGCGTGATGCATTATGTATGTTGTTATGTATATATACTTTACTTTTTCAAAAATTTACAGAATCGGAAATGAAACACATTAAAATTACTCCAAGTAGAATGAACTTATGTTACATTTAAATCTAATTAAATCCAATTCACATGTTCGACGCAACAGGCTGATATGACACTACCACAGAATAAACACTAAGGCTTATATGGTCTGCACCCGTGCGAAGCCGGGACGGGTCGCTAGTACTAATAATATTTAAAAAAAAAATGTTTATTCGTTCTTTGTTCACGTTGTGAAGGAGTGGGGCAATGTAACGATGGGACTTTTCATGAACATACCCGACGACACAGCCTAACATAGGCTGTTGTTTACCCTCATCCGCTCATCTGCGCTTCCTCTTGGGATACAAAACAAATCGACATTTGAAATAACGTTACGAACGGTTGGTTTTGCACACAGAGAACCGAATAGGTTAGAGGTGCCATATGACAGTATTTGTTAATATATATACGCGTCCCAAAAATATTGACTCATAAAACGAAAATATATAAAAATATTACGCAAACCTAAACAATTTTGTGTCAGATATGTATGGACTATTTGGGAACAGTTTGTGTAACAACAAATATATTTTGTAATGTTAACGATAATTTTATTTGACACCCTTTATTTATTAAGATGGTAAAATAAATATCACAGTTTTTAGTTCTGGTCAAATAAATTTTGTATGGAAATCACTTCCAGCACATATGGGAGTTTCGGAATGAAAAAACGTTTACAGTTACAATCAAACCTTATGGCGGATGTGAACATAGGCACAAGTCGCGTCGCAGTAACCAGTTTTAAGTGTAGCGGGACGCTGTGGAGCGAGAAGCATACAACTGAACCTGCGCAAGCACGCCTATAGCGTTGTATCCGCCATAAAGTTTGATTGGAACTATAGTAGGATTTAAAAAGCTGGTCTGTGACACCTAACTCCATGAGCACAAATTTTTTTTACAGAATATATTACAATAGGAATTAATAAGACAAAGCTACTATCATTATCACCCATTGCTAAATAAAATAAATTGAAAAAATTGCCTAAAACATTTTACTGAATGTCTTGCAGGCGGAGACAATCTTATTTATTAAAACATATTTGTTTAAAATTTAGTTAATATTTATTTGGGTAGTCGGGTTTTTTAATTTATTTTATTTACCATTGGATCTTGAATAGATGATGATAGCATTGTTTTACGTTAATTATTTTTAAAAGTGATTGAATTTGATAAATTTGAATAAATAAAGTTTTAAATGACCCATAAAGATTCAGTTAATGAATTGAAGATGTAAATTTTTTAATCTCAAGCCAGCAAGAGGCGGCAGTCGTTAACATCCACTAACCCACACTGGAGCAACGTGGTGGATTAAGCCAAACCCTAGCATTGTTTTACGTTAACTACTTTTAAAAGTAGTTGAATTTGATAAAGTTGAATAAATGTACTTTTAAATGACCTATAAAGATTCAGTTAATGAATGTAAATTTTTTAATCTCAGAATTCTAGTATGTACCTACCTATGTCTGTTTATTCTATTCAAACTGGTTAAGAAACGTTAATTTCGGAGCCTTAGTACTATACCCTTTGTGTGCCTGAAATTTTTTAACTGATATCGATTTCCCGTGCCGCGTCTGAGTGTTACTAAATCTATGTTGCAATACTCGTAAATCCGGTTGCCAGCAAGAGGCGGCAGTCGTTAAAATCCACTAACCCACACTGGAACAACGTGGTGGATTAAGCCAAACCTCCCTCATTCTGAAGGGAGACTTAAGTTCCTGCAGTGGGGTATTAAGGGGTTGATGGTATGGTATATTCGTAAAATGTAGTGAATAAAAATACTTGAAGATGAAAAAAAAAAATTTATAAGTTTTACCTATAAGCTATTGATTTGAGAAAGTTGTAGATTTTATACGTATTTGTTGCGTCAAAATCTTATTGAAATTTACAAGAATCATAATTCTTACTCTAACACAGAACAGGTATTTTCATAAAAAAAAACTTTAAATTGCAATTTTACGAGGCAAAAGTGGTTTAGTTGGTTGCTGACACTGATTTCGCTTCATATCTTAGCACTCGCTCGTTATGTCGCTATAAATTTCATTCGCGTTACCCTTTTTTTAGGGTTCCATAGACAATCGGCAAAAAGGTAACGCTTATAATTCATCCTGTCCGTCTGTCTGTCTGTACGTCTGTCATAACCATTTTATTCGGAAACTGCACTACTAGAATTTGGAAGTTAGAAGTAATCTATAAACCGTTTTACAATACTGTAGCGAATGATTGTTTTTTGGGGCAGGTCGATAGGTACATGTTTCTGAAAGAGGAAAAAAAATTCTAGAGCACGTTTACGTGTGGGGTACTCAGCACCACCCCGACCATTCCTGGCTTCCTAGGCAGAAAACTGGAACGGAGCCCACAAACGGCGCCCCTTAAAAAAAATTCGTGACAAAATAAAACAATCAACAGATTAAGTATGTATTTTTTATCAAATATTAGAGTAGGTACTTATTTTTGGAACAGGAAAGAGTGTATAAAACTTTTTGCTGTGTCAAAGAAACTTAAAAACTTAATAAAAAACACTGTATAGGGCATAAAGTTAGGTAAGTTTTATTTTTCTTGCCTTGATTTTGGCAAAAGTGGAAACGATCTTCTTTAAATCAAATTGTTTCCGCTATTTCTTGCTCTATAGATAAAGTTGACAATCTCACTAGTCTTTCTTGAGTTATTGTTGACTGCAGGTTTTGATTAGTATCTATTTACAGATTTTTTTACAAGGTTACAGATTGCGGCCCCTGATAGATAGGAGAGCCCTAGGCCATCGCCTAGATCGCCTATATAAACGGGCCGGCCCTGGGGGTGTTTATTGCTTATTTAATAATAATAAGTCTCTTTTTTTCTTGCAATTTATATATTAATTAATTCTATCTTAATGTTATTTATCTATCTGTTTATTTGTTAGTAAATATTAATTATTGTTAATTATATAAGCTCAATCAATCTGCAAAAACCCCAGAATAGGTGAAGGCCTCCTCCAAAGATGCCCATTTGATTCTGTCGTGTGCTACTTGTCTCCAGTTTGTACCGGCTGTTCTTTTCAAATCGTCTTCCCATCATGTCAAAGGTCTACCTCTGCCTCTTTTGCCTTGTGCAAGTGCCTTGCTTATAGATAAGTCTATGAAAATCATAGATTACTAAATATTTTTATATTTAAGTCAACATTGTTGTGATTTCCCGAGTGGTGGCGATCCCCCTCTTGTTTATAGAAGGTCGTGGTTCGAAACCTATTAAAAAACTATTGGTACATAGCCGTTCCTGACCATTATTATCAGATGGCAGTCGTTAAAATTCACCAACCCGCATTGGAGTAGAGTGGTCGATTAAGCTTTAAGTACCTTCATCCCGGCCTTACCCCTGCATCGGGGTATAATGCGATGATATGGTAAGGCAACAGTTGTTGACCTTTTAACTTTTCAACGATAAGACAGAAAATTCTGAAAAAAATTGAACGACTGATTGGCCGAGTGGTTAGACACCCTAACTGCGGAGCCAAGGGCCGCGGATTCGAGTCCCGCCTGGGACAAATATTTGTGTGCATGAACATGTTTATTTCGTTCAGGGTCTGTGTGTAAAATATTTATATATGTATATGTTACTTTAAAAAAAAAGAATTTTTAAGTATATATATCAGTTGTCTAGTAATCCATAACACAAGCATAATACTTGTTTACTTTGGGACTAGATGGCGCTGTGTGGGATGTCCCATGTATTATTATTATTATTAATTAGTACAACTAACAATATCTACACTTTCAATGAAAGTGTGTTTGGCTGAGATATGTTGAATTGAATGGTTGTTTTCAAACTTATTCGAGTTTTAACTATGAACTGTTGTCCCAACTGCGGAACCGTTCACTGTGCGTGGCCTTACCTCCCTTGGCCAGTTTTTGCCAGTATGTCTCTCTGTATGCCGAAAGATTATGTCAAATGAAAGTGCACATTCAAGGCACGATCGCGACGTAGTTCAACGTCACGCTGTGAGAGCCCTTAATAACTTTATATAAATTTCATTATTATTGCGACAAAGGAATAGATCCAAAGTGCTTTTGATTCCGTAAGCTTCTTAGCGACGACGAGAAAGCGTTCCGGAATTCTGATTAAGTTTTATTTGAGTACTGTAGAAACTCTCGTTTTAGAGAAGTTTATTGTTAATAGTGACTAGTGAACTTTTGCAAGTATTTATTAAAAAGAATTTTTCGTCACGTTCCACTCTTTTTCAGGAAAATTTTAATAATAATAATGAATAGAATAATTACAATATTTTTCCCTAAAGAGGAGCATGGTTACCGAATTAAATGTGAATATTAAAAGATAGCCGCGGATATAGCGACAAGGTTTATCTCGTCGGCGGCCGCCGACCTACATAATTGTCCGTCCGTTCGCAATCTTAGAGCATACTTTGTAAGGCCATGTCTTAATATTTTAAAAGTGAGTGATACTATAAGAAAACAATGTATTTTATTATTTTCCCCGAAGGTGAAAATAATACCTGTACATATTTTTAATTTCGCTTGTAATTTTGCACTTAAGTCCAAAAGGCGTTCATTCACCTCGAAACGCTAACAAGAATGTACCTCTTGAGAAAAAACTCAAACAAAATCTTATTTCATACGAACAAAAAGGCGTACCTGGAAAAAACATATTTATAAAGGAAAATCATTTCTTTTATACGAGAATTCGGTATTTGACTAATATTAAAATATTATATTTATTATTTATTTATTAGAGGACAACAAAAGTAAACAAAATTATTATATAATAAAGGTGAGATTTTAGTAATCGGCCAAGATATTTCTAGAAGTTAGGTATCACAAATAGACCTCATTGCGTAAATAAAAAATATGTGTCACATTTTCATAATTAATTATTTTATTTACAGTGTTATTTTATAACGTTTTGTTGCCTTCTTAACGTTATAATAAACGTACGCGCCTGAAGCCTTGAAACGGAATGGGGCGGCGGGCATGAATGGTGACTAGAGTTATTGGTTTTTTTCGGGAAAGGTTTGTGTAGTCATATCTCAATATTTTTCTATAGAACGACACTAAAAGGAAACACGACGGCTATCGGTTTTTTACCAAAGATCATTATATTAAAATTTCACTGGTCATTAAAACCTCACCTGAAATTATAAGCTATTAAAATTTTATCTCAGTCTCTTTCTCGCAAAACAAAATTTAACATTTCATTAACTGCTGTGCGATATTACCGTCTCTGTCTAACAGGACATATTAAACATTCATAACTTTGTTAAAACTGATAAATTTTTGTAATTTTTTTCACTGTTATGATATATTTAGAAAACTCTTTCATGAGAAATAATTTAAGAAAAAAGTCGACTAGCCTATTCAGGAAGGGCTCATGTGTTTTCTTAATATGCATGTGTGCATCATTTTACGGCCAGTTATATACAAAGAATCGCACCCGCCTGTCGAAAGAGTTTATACGTGGTTTATACATACCTAACAAGTGGATACAAGAGTGATCTATAGGAAAGACTAAAAGCGTAACAGAGGCAAATGATGAAGTTTATTATTACAAGACTTCTCAATATGTGTGGGCATTCCATTCCACCAGCACATTTATGCCCCACTTTAGGGACTTAGGCCTCCCCCCAATATCCCAAGGTGAGTGGGAATAACAAATCTTAAACACACGTCCTAATATTCCTAAATTGAATATTGTAAATGACTCATTAAATTTTATGGGAAGAGATAAGCTAGCTATAAATTAGAGAAAACATCAGAATTGGTTCTTATCTTCTCCGTATACATTAATGAATGTGAATACACAAATATTTTGCCTGCAACCCTTCTGAAATTTATGACTTTAGGGAACCTATGCCCATAAAGGAGTCATTAATGAAATGCATACTTCCTACATATTCTACGATTGTTGTTAGCACTGTGTTTTTTAATTAATTTATTTTATATACTCGTTGTCCATAGTCTCCCCCCGCTATTTGTATTGCGGGGTCCTTGAAATATGTATTCTTATTTATATTTTCCCAATTTTAATTATGTATTTATTGCCTTACTCCATGTTTATACTACCTTTACCGTAATTCTTTGTTTATATGTGGTTTAATATTATATACATTTTTATTAGATTTACTATCCACATCCATCAATATACTATTTTCTATTACCTATTTAATTAATTACTATTATTTATTTTATTACTTATTATTTCTTTTCCTTTTCTCCTCTGCTTCCATTCGCCTATTTATTTACTCCTTCTCTTGATCACTCCACTCCTCTCTTTATCTTTATATTTATATGATTTATTTATTATTATTTATTTCTTATTATTATTTTTTCCTCTACCGAAATGTATCCTGTGTATTATTCATCCTTACCTTCTTCATAAATTCGTTCCCTTTGTTTTGTTGTTTTTTTTCCAGTGTTTCGTGTCCTGCATGTTATTATTATTATTATTCTTACTATTATTATTTTTATTATATATATATATATATATATATATTTACCCTGTTGTACACTTCCCCTTTTCCTTAACTTTCTAAATCAAACTTCGATTGTTATGAAATTTGGGGAAGTCATATAATTTTTTTTTCGATAAAATCATATAATTTTGGGACCATAAAATTCGCACGATGAAATAGACTATATAAAACGTTTATTGCAATATAAATAGGCGTATATATGTATGGATACGAGCTGACGAGCCAAAACAAGACACGGCCTACCTAGACTTTTATATCATGAATATTACTAATATTTCAATTATTATGATCTAAATGTAGTTATTTGGCGTTTCTATAGCAAGGATATCTATAGAAATACTAGATCCTGCCTATGATGTGGAGAAAGCGCCAAAAACGAAAAAAATATTATATATATATTTTTTAAAATGTAAATTTTGATTATTTTATTTACAATATTACAGTCAAATAGATCAATTTAGCTTCAATTTTCAAAATTTAAAGGGTAGAAAGTTACGCCTGTACTAACTAGACGCAAAAATGAGATTTATAACCAGAACAAGTCCAGATCGGTCAAGCGCGAGCGACTCGACGACGTGCGGCTTCGTATTATTATTATTATTAAGTTATATGAAAGTGTTAAATTTTTTTCGTAATTGTGCGATTTTCGTCGTTCTTTTTTAGCAGGTTATGTACAGAGGCACTAGGCCTTGCCTAATATGCCGAAAAGTTGACAAAAATGCGATATAATTTAATGTTTAATTTAAAATTTGCACGATGAAATAGACTATATAGAACATTTATTGCAATATAAATAGGCGTATATATGTATGGAAACGAGTTCTTAGCACTGTGTTAGACTTTATATTGTCAATAAATATAAATTCAAGAATTATGTAATACTAGCGACCCGTCCCGGCTTCGTACGGGTAGCAGAGCATCTAAGCCGTAGTGTTTTTTTCTGCGTAGTGTCCTATCAGCTTGTTGCATCGAACATGTGGATTGGATTTAATTAGATTCAAATGTAACGTAAATTCATCCTACTTGGAGTATTTTTAATGTATTTTTTTTTCAATTGTATAAGTATTTGAAAAAGTAAAGAATAAATACATAAAAGCAAACTACAATATTTCCTTGTATACGACATTAATAACTTCAGCCGAACCACGCGTGTCGCGTCGTCCAGTATGGCCCAGCTGCTTATAGCGCGATATTTATATTTCACGATAGCTCGTAAGATATTAATTTAAATTGTAAAGTGTAAAGGGCAATCATAATGTGCATAATATGCTGAAGGTAAATAACGTATTGAATTTGATAAGGATTAATACTGTATCCGTATAAATTGCTTTCCAATTACCTCATCGTATGACACAATTTTTTTTCAATAAAAATTGGTATAGTAAGCTATTCATAAAAGATAGACATATGCCATCGCGGACTTTTCTTAAGTCCTATAAAATATATTTTACAAAAAAATAAAAACCGACTTCAAAAAAATTAACTGAAAAGTTACAAATAAAATTTTTACTTTAAAGCAAGGAGCATTAATAGGCGGCATATAGTTAATGAAGTCGGTGCCAAGCCACTAACTTTAAGTTATGTTCTATATTTGTTAAAGTTATAAATATATCATTTTTATAATTGTTATTACCAGGTAAGTAACCATTTGATTGTCGTTTAAAAAGAGACACAATTCCTCCATACATTATTTTGTTAAATCTCAAAAGGATTAGGCAGCGTTTTCGATGAAAGCTCCCAGCCGGCTTGATTTTTTTCCGACATTTTCAACAATAATCGTCATATTTCAACAAATTTTCACAAAACATTAATAAATTACACATAAACCTTCCTCTTGAATCACTCTGTCTATTGGTGTCAATAATATGCCAATCCGTTCGGTAATTTTTGAATTCATCGCGTTCAGACAGACAGACAGATAGACGCGGCGACGGACTTTATTTCATAATGTGTAGTGATAACAGCAATTTAAAAGAGTATATCATTTTTTTCAATTTTTTAACAACAAATGCGTGATCGAATTCGTAACAGAAAAGTTCAAAATGGCGGGCACGTTTTTTCAAATCTGGACCAGAGATTTGCGATCGGAGTCCACACAGATCCTTAGATATAAATTTTGAAAACAATCGGTCTATAAACAAGAAGTTCAAAATGGCGGGCACTTTTTTCAATTTTAATAACAGATTTGTAATCGGAGTCTACGCCAACCCTTAGTAAATGACTCGCTATCCGCCCGCGGCTTTGCTCGCGTGGACTCTACAGTTGTACTGGGTTAACCCTTTTTCCAGTATAAATTAGCCTATGCCGCTTTTCAGTTTACAGTTTATAAAATCCATGGAAAGAAAAATTATAGCGGTCCCGGTACAACGGTGTAGTTCATGCGAGCGGACCCGCAGGCGGAAAGTTAGTTTGAAAATAAAATACAGCCCATGTTACTCCCTGACAATGTAGTTTTCTACAGGTGAAAGAATTTTTCTAATCAGTTAAGTCGTTTTGAGTTTAGCTGTAACAAATGAAAAATCAAATATTTCATCTTTATAATATTAAAGCCCATACAAACAGTACGAAATTGTCTGATTTCACCCGCCCGGCCCACGTCTCGCTAGAGGCGCGCAGACGCAACTAAATGGAAATTTATACGTTTCAGATTTACATATTTTTTGAGTTATAATAATGGACAGTAATAAATTTCAAATTGTAATCTCATTTTAATTAATTGATCATAAATATGGTAGCCGTGTTGTGGTAGCCCAGAGCGTAACGAATCTGTCTCAAATTTATAAGGCTCCAAAGGCCATGGTTCGAATCCGGCGTGTACCAATGAGTTTTTCTGACTTAAGTACACAATATCACTGACACCGTGCTTCGGAGGGCACGTTAAGCAGTCGGTCCCGGACGCTGTCAATAGATGGTGGTCGTTACAGTTCCCAACCCGCAGTGGAGCAGCGTGGTGGATTTAAGCTCTAAGCCCCCCTCCTCACCCTGGGCGAGGCCTAAGCCCCGGCAGTGGGGTAAAAATGGGGTGATGATGATGATGATGATGATCATAAATATATTTTATACACTTACATTTCTTTATTCATGAAACTAAAAAAATTACATTTGATTGGAACGACAATAAAAATATTTTTTTTTTCCTGATTTTATAATTTTATTTGTGTTGTAACATATCATTTAATCAAATTATGTATCAGAGAGCGTAATTGCCATGGTTGTCACAAAAATAATCGTAATTATTTTGATATTGCATTTGAATATATATTTATGAAAATATAAATTATCTAGTGAATTTTTAATTTTTTTTTAATTAGAAGTAATTATTTAAAAAAATAATCGGTTGTAAAAATTCATAGTACACTACTACTAATTAATTTTTTTATATCTGTTATTACGCCTCCGAAAAATTTCAAATTTTATGTCATTCAACAGAAAAAATAAGAATTTTTTTATCTATTCATATAAATACAAAAATTTTTGAACCTCGTTGCAAAATGTTGAATAATGTCAGTTGTGGAATTTTGTATTTTCAATACGATTTATATGTACGTCACAGTGTATTCCACTTCACAATGTTACGCCAACACAAGTGGCGTACTTTTTTGTTCACATTTTTGTGGTTACGTCGCGGTATCTTAATATGCGTCTATGATTACATATAAACTTGAAGCGGCTGGGTGCAGTTGATACTTTATTATACTTTATTATACAGTATTAACAGCATCTAGCCATTTCATGATTTATATAAAGCTATAAAATATAATAATAATAATAATAACTGGGACATTCCACACAGCGCCATCTAGTCCCAAACTAAGCAATACCTGTATTATGAGTACCAGACAACTGATATACGTACTTAAATATTTTTTTTTAATAATATATACATATATAGACATTTTACACACATTCGGAATAAATGTTCATGTTCATGCACACAGATATTTGTCCCGGGCGGGAATCGAACTCCCGACCCTTGGCTCCACAGTTAAGGTGTCCAACCAGTCGGCCAATCGGTCAGTTAAATGTTATATATAATTTTAGAATTCCGCCAATATTCTCCCAACACTGTTCTGAAATATGTCGCTCTAGAAAAGAGAAAATTTCCCGAAAAATAATTTTCGAAATCCCAAAAGACCTCGTTAACCGTTCGCAGGATATCACGTAGTCGGTGTATTTTTAAGCGATATAGCGTAAAAAATTTCAGCGTCCTTTTTTTAGTACTTGTAAACTCGTAACAGACGAAAAGCTCTCGAATAAATTACAATTACTTTAGGGACCGTGTTGTACGGTCAGCATAAAATTGTTTGGGCGAAATTAAACTGTCAAGCGCGAATTTTATTTGCCGATTAAGGGCTCCTTACCAGACTCGAGTAGTCTCATGGGAGATATAAAAGAGTAACGCATGTTCTAAAAGGTCTGATGTCTTTACATGTATAAAAAATAGGTACCTTATAGAAAAAAGCTGTGGGCTTAGGATGAAAATAATTCGTACTGTATGGCAAAAACTCGGATAATAATAATGTATACATCACAAACACGTCTAGGCCTCAAACTAAGCATTAGCTTGTGTTTTGGGTAGCAAGCGAAGACACCGTATAACGTACATATAACAACAAAGACCCGGTATCAGTATTAATATTCATCATATAAATACTGACCTGACCTGGGATTCGATCCCGAGACCCCCAGTTCCGTAGGCAGGGTCGCTACCCACTAGGCCAAGCGATAGCAAGATTATTAAGATTGAGCTGTCATACTTCGAAACGATCCGAAACGAGCAAAATAACAGACTGGGTGATTAAACATTTTGTTAAAATACACATGAAAGTAATTTTCAGAATTTTTATTAGTTTTTATAGTTTCAATTAAACATGTGCGTCACACGAAATTCTACTTAACTGTGAATATGGCGAAACCTTAACTGGCGTATATTTAGTCTGCGGCGTGTATTTTTTTAGCTCACATTTTGTCGTTACGACGCGGTATCTCAAGAGTAACAACAACTTCTTGAAAAAAAGCTTATTATTCGATTCGAGATTTTTTGGACGACGGAGCTTCTTAAGCTTTATGGTCCACGTTTCAGCTCCGTAAAAGAAGATTAGAAAGACTAAACGCCTCGTAAGCCGAACCTTGGTATTCTTGGTTAATCCATCTGCTCTAGGTATTTCTGTATCTTTAAGAACAATTTTGAGCTTTTCATTTTCTGATTAATCTACACCGAGCCAAAACCGCTGAAGCTAATACACTTGGACACATGTGGACAATTGTTTCTTTTGTGAAGTAAGCACGTAAGAATTTTACGCGACCCTTCTGCTTGAAGGGTAAAAATAGATGATGTAAGTTGGTGGATGTTAGATACCGGAGCTAAGAGCAAAAAAATCGGCACCCTTGTAGTTATATCGTCTCAGCCTGTTCGTCTGTCTTGTCTGTCAGAGTATATTGAACTGGCAGATTTGACTGTTTATTAATTGTCATGATTTTTTTTTTATTCGTATTTTCCTCTACAACAAAGTAGGGATGATTTTTTGCTTATACCATATTGTAAAATATATTAAAAGCTATTTTGGAATGAAATATAAGTTCTGTATATACTATTTTTATAATAGAAATATACTGATCAAAAAAAATATCTCTGTGATAATATATCACTTTATGAAAAAAATTATATATTTCACTTCAAATCGACAGCATTTCAAAATTTAAAATAATCTGTAAGGCAGTTGATTCTTGACAACAGCGTTTAGTTTTAATATGTCAGTTCATAGTATCGAAAATATCAAATGCAATTTCGCGAGGATGACCGGCGCGCGGGGATTTCACGGGGGTAAAAACCGGGGGACCTCGCCAACTGTAACTCGCGATGTTGCGCCAGGTAGCTAGAGAATGTGTGGTTATACGGTAAACGCAGAAGAGAGCTTCTAGTCATTTCGTACTTTTAATGTATTCGACATCAAAATAATCTAGAAATATCTTCTAGAACTAACTATATAGTATACATATATCAGTAGGCGTATTGACTATGGATCCCTAAATAACGCGTGATCCAACACATATTGCCCAGTTTTGAAATTAAATCCATGATTTGTATATAAGGATAAAATAATAATAATAATAATAATAACACACACAATCACAACAACGCCTAAGTCCCAAACTAAGCATTAGCTTGTATTTTGGGTACTGAGCGAAGACACCACATACATATAACAACCAAGACCCGGTGCCAGTATTAATATTCATTATATAAATACTGACCCGACCTGGGATTCGAACCCGGGACCTACAGCTTCGCAGGCAGGGTCGCTGCCCACTAGGCTAAGCGGTCGTCAAAAAAAAGGGAATGAGTTTGTAAAATTTTTATGGTGGAACCGAAAAAAATTGTATTTAATGTTTTGATTCAAAAATAAAAGGGTTGTTTGTATATTTTATGGTTTTGAAAACTAAATTCTAAAAATTTTGAAAAATAATAAACTATTTCGAGAAATTGCATATTTATTATTTCATCTATGATATTAAAGTTCAAAAAATGGTTTTTTAGCACGAATTTTCTCAGAGGTGGCGGCGCGGAAAATACATATTTAGACCACCACGCCGTAGGGCTCGAATCATGTGAGCACATAACAATATCAATGTAACAGGAGTAAACGAATCAACTATGGGTATGGATGTTGTTTGATCATGAATCGTTTCAAATCTCACGTAATGAAAATGTAAATTTAAGGTATTGTTCGGAAGGGCGGAAACCACAGGAGCGTATGAAATAATAATAATACCTGAGACATCCCACGCAGCGCCATCTAGTCCCAAACTAAGCGAAGCTTGTATTATCGGTACCAGACAGCTGATATACATACTTAAATATTCTTTACAATATATACTTAAATAGACATATTTTTGTCATTGGAAATGACTTTCATTTTGTTGGAGTATAGGGGGTCATTTGGGAGTTTTGTGAGACAGGCAGATTGCACGAAGAGTTTTTGAGATATCGGAATGAAGGTGTCAAAAGACGCAGCTTGGTGAGCTCTACAAGTTGGCAAAAGACAATTTGGAAAAGTTCAAAAACAAAAAAATTATCAGAAAAAAACCAAAGAAATCGCAATTTTTTTCCCCGTTTTTCATTTTGGGAGCCCGATATCTCGAGAACTAGAGCCGAATAAGAAAAAATATAAAAACAGCTCGGGGTAATTAGACGGAGGATCGATTGAGACAAAAATTGTTAGAATCGGACAACCGGAAGTAGTGGTTAAGGGTGCCCTTAGTTGGAAGTCGGATATGCGTCGGTGTTACATTTCGTACTAACTCCGTTTGTTCGATCGAAATGTCGTACAGAATGTTATATTTCGAAGTTAAGATACAGTTGTGTTATTTATTTTTTTTGCGAAATTAATTTATTTCGAAAAATATTATCCAAAATATGTGTGTTTACTTTATTCCGTTAGGTTCATTTCCAATGTCGTAAGAATATCGTGCGAAAGCACGAGATCCGTTGATTTTTTTTACCAATAGACACGGAACAAATAGACATGTTAATGCACATAAATATTTATTCTGGTCGGGAATCGAACCCCCGACCCGTGGCTCCGCAGTTGGTATCTCAAACCAGTCGGCCAATCGGTCAGTCAAATTTTAAAATACTCAATCACCTGTAAGCGACTCAACTAAGGGAAAAAAAGGGTTTTGTAATTTGTATGGATAATCAAAATTAATAATAATAATACCCAAGACATCTCACACACGCCCTGAAAAAAGTGTTCAATATCAATCGAGCAATGGATGACCCCCATAACAAAAAAACGAGGAATATGAAGAAGAAAAAAATATGCGTCAACGGAAATTATGATTCCTGTAACGTAAATATGATGAGGCAAAGTATTTTCCCGCGTTTTCCTCGTATTTATGATGATCTCGATCATCAAAATGCTCTTAAGACAGTGAAACCATCATAATGAAATCTGAATTCACTATAGTACTTTTTTCAGTGCGGCGAGGCCATCTAGTCCCAAAATAGCTTGTGTTATGAATAATATCTAGTAATAATAACGTATACATCACAACATTGTCTAGGCTCCAAACTAAGCATTAGCTTGTATTTTGGGTACCTAGCAAAGACACCACATACATATAACAACCAAGACACGGTACCAGTATCAATATTCATCATATAAATACTGACCCTATCTGGGATTCGAACCCGGGACCTCCAGCTTTGTAGGCAGGGTCGCTACCCACTAGGCTAGGCTAAGCGGTCGTCAAATGGATACTAGATGACTGATATAAATACTTAAATATTTTTTTTATAATACATACATATATAAATATTTTACAACCTAGACACAATGACATTACATATAGCTTTAAGGTAGACATGTCATACTCTTTCTCGGCGTAGGAAGCTCAAAATAAAGTTTAAGCTTTACTTGCTCTTAATCTATGCTCAGTATTACGCAGTCGATATGTCACAAAGCTTTTGTGTTTTTCCTGCTTCAGTTTTCGAAATGCCTTCAAAGTGTGAAAATAATACTAGCGAGAGCCAAATTCTAGGTTTCGTCGGTATTAAAGTAACCAGTCTATCTTGAACCCGCGACCTTCGTCTCTGCAGTTAGTCTCTAACCACTCGACCAACAGGTCAGTCAGTATTAAGTATATCAATTTGATACTTCATACTAATAGTGTTCCAGGTAGTGATGCCCAAATGCAAGAACAAGACGAGACTTAGCCAGTCTTGGTCTTGGTCTTGCGCCAATACACCTGGTCTTGGTCTTGGTCTTGGTCTTGCGCTCCCAGTCTTGGTCTTGGTCTTGGTCTTGCAGCAAGAGTCTTGCAAGTCTTGCAATTACCTATTAGTCTATTACTATTTATTAAAGTTTACTTTAAATCTTAGAAAAACGTATTATAATTGGAACATTGTGAGCTTGAATTAACATAGCCATAGTAAAGATCAAGCAGATTAATAAATAACTGAAGATTTGATAAGAAATTCGAAAAATCAACTGACCTATATGTCGTTTTCCATGGAAGTAACTGTTTCTTAATAAACATTTATGATTTATAAGCTTACATTTGCTAAAACATGTAAAAAAACAAATTAATTACAATAACTGTTACACCTAACTACTCAGTGAAATAGCGCTAAGTCCTAGCTGCAAGACGCAAGAGTCTTGCAGGCTATGTCTTGTTCTTGCTCAAGTCTTGCACGGTCAGTCTTGGTCTTGGTCTTGCTAAAAATACGCGGTCTTGTTCTTGGTCTTGGTCTTGCAAAAACGCAAGAACAAGACCAAGACTGCAAGACCAAGACTGAATTTGGGCATCACTAGTTCCAGGCGAATGATTAGACAGGCGTTTTACTGATTTTTTAATTAATATCCACGAAATAGTTGCTATTTATTACCACAAATTATCTTTAAATCGGTAGAATGGAAGAATAATTTTGAAACCTTCAAAAAGGGCTTGGAATATAGGAAATGCTAAATTTTAGGTATAGACGGGTGATAGTCGGTACAAAAAAAAATTCGGATATATCTCAAGTTTATAATTTTAGTGTTGAAAAAGCTATGGTGTGAACGAGTGGGCAAAGAAGACAGTGTTAAAAAATTAAATAAAAGCCCATAAGTTTATATGAGCGAAGCCGTGAATATACGATATCTGTATTACGTCAGAAATAACACCCATCTGTAGACCACGGTGGGAAGCTAGTCTTTGTTAAAAATACAAAATCGCGAATACAGGCAAATGAAAACTGTTGTCGTTTTATGAATGAAGAAAATAAATCCTATTATATATCTCTATCTATGTTAATACTTGATTTCGATGACCTACAATACGAGCCAAAAATAAGGGTCGTACACACATCGGTCGGTGTCGTTGTGAATTATTAAATAACCCTTAAGTTGACTGATCGATACACGGCAATACGTTTATAAATATATCTGTGTGGTTATAAATTTAGAACGTGACGTATCCACATGATGCCCGTTTTATACACATAGCGTAGACGGCTTGGTAACGATTTTGTTATGTTCACGAAATCCTTGCGCTTACTTCTCTAACTACTACTGTATACCGTTGTTTCTAACATTAAATACTGGTTTCTACTTGTAATACTTACCTAACATTGTTATGACATTGGGTTTCGTTCGGAAACCCAAGAACCCACGCGGTGAGTGGTGAGTTCTACCCACCGAACTTCGAATCAGTTCAATAGAGGAGTAATGCTGACAGTTTAGTTCGAGAACCAAAATTGTCATATTTGAGCCATGGGGTGAGGAATAGGGACGGGCAGAACGCCTGTATGGCCACGCTATTGGTTACCCAGGTTTTTGTGTTATGTGTTATGTCTTTGCGTATTACCCGTCATTAGTTACGAACTATTGTATGTTAGGAGGATACCTACAATTATTGGGCTGTGAGTCGTTGAGTTCAGCAAGCTTTCGCCATCTAGTCTGCTACAGTCAACGTTTGGTGTTATACCAGAGGGCGCTACAGGCAATGCTTCACGACTAGGATGTCCATCCAACCATCAGCTCACATTCGTCCACTGCTGGACTTAGGCCTCTCTAGGGCACGCCACACTCCTCTATCTATCCTCTATCTATCTATCTCCATCTTCATTCAACTACTACCGGCAAATAGCTTCATATCGTCGGTCCAGCCAGCGAGCCGGCGGGCCTCCCACATTACGTTTACAGCACCCCCGCCCTACCGTTACCGTGGCCACTGCCTTGGCCAGGAATAGTATGGCTGCTAGGAAGTGGGGGGCGTGACATTTGTGTGTATTGCATTTGGGAGGATTTTGCCCTAATCGCCACACTGGACAGGCGGGTTTGCGATCGCAGTAGTAGAAGGTTTGTTTTCAACCCAGTAACGCTGCTGCCCGTCATTGGTTTGAGTGGTGGTGTTGTAGTCCTTCGTTATAATTATTCCCATAGTCGTCTTTTACTACACCCACGGGAAGAGGACGGGTTAGTCCAATACTAATCTGTCTTGAACCAAGCGGCCTACTGAGACATCAAAGCAAAAAATTATTACATATTTGGTTGCATTTTCCGAGACCCATTCAGCTTATAATTTACTCTTTAATTCTGCCTTATAAAACTTCGCAACCACTTGCTATTATAGTAATCAGAATACATCACGTGAGCGTAACACGAGTGAAAATATCGGAAGTGAATGCCATCAGATGTGCCTATCGAACGTTAACGCTTAGGTTCAACGGTTGCATCTCTACAATTAATAACATTACGTTATTCAAAGCCAAGACGTAGTTTGTGTCAGGTGTGAAATCTGGGATAATTTTCCGGAGAGTTAACTATAGTGGCTACGGAACTTTCCAGTTTTATCCACGTCTCGTCGACGACGCCACGATAAATTGGTATAAGGCACCTCCCAAACTGCCGAGGTGTTGTACGAGTATAAAGGTCGTTGTTTACGACCGATACGGTTTCGTTTCGCTATTGGGAATGAAATGACATCGCGGAAGTATCGATACTAAATATATGCATCGAAAGAAAATGCTGGCTACCAATTTCATTTAAAATACAAGCCTTTTAATATATACTTAATCTAAATATATACTTAAACGTCGGTATCTGATTGATAATAAGATGTCAACAAGCAAAGTGTTCTAGAAACTACAATGTGTTAAAGTGCAGTAATTTGTATCCCGAAGGAAAAAAACTGGCCACGTGCGAGTCGGAATTACACACGAAAGGTTCTGTACAACCGACCATTATAAACAAAAAACGTGATTCTAGTATGGGGCTTCCCTTTTAAAATTATTTTATTTTTGTTATTGTTATAGCGGCCATGGTAGTAGGTACATACTTCATAAAAACTTCAAGTGTCAGCATTTATCTCACAACCACCAATCACCAAAAACGTCGAAAAAAACCACGTTTCTTGTATGGGGACCCCTTTGATTTCTAACTTTATTTTATTATTATTAATTATTATTTGGAGCTATAGCGACAATAGTAGTACTTAGTACTCTGTCAAAATTTCAAGTGTTTACCTACTGCAGTTTAGACTACACAGTCCTGTGACAGACAGACAGCGGAGCCTTAGTAGTAGGGTTCCCATTGGTACACTTTGGTTCATCATCATCAGCCCATTTTACCCCACTGCAGGGGCTTAGGCCTCCCCCAGGGAGAGGAGGGGGGCTTGGAGCTTAAGTCCACCACGCTGCTCCACTGCGGGTTGGGAACTGTAACGACCGCCATCTATTGACAGCGTCCGGGACCGACGGCTTAACGTGCCCTCCGAAGCACGGTGTCAGTGATATTGTGTACTTAAGTCAGAAAAACTCATTGGTACACGCTCGGATTTGAACCATGGCCTTATAAATTTGAGACAGGTTCGTTGCGCTCTGGGCTATGGTTACGGAATCATAAAAATAATTGTTTCTGTTGTATTCTCGTAACGTAAGGAACCATAATTATGCTGACGCGTCTTGTTTTCATTATCTCATTTTTATGTAGGTATTTCTCTCGGTCGTCCATTGCTCATCATAATATTTAAAGAATATTTTCATTGTGGAGAGTGTCCAAGTATCGTGTTTCAAAGTTCAGTTAAACATATCGATACCGAAATTGTTTTGTGTCGTAACAAACGGATCGAAAAAATACTCCAATCACTTCATCCTTTGCAATCTAAGAAAACAGCCTCCGTCAATCTTTGAGTTGAAGTATCTCGACCTGAAACTTTTCCATAAGTTACATACAAGGCCGTTCAAAACAAAGCAATAGTTCACGCCATTGACATAAGTGGTTCACGCACAATTCGCCTCTTTTTTCTTATATCGCGGACTTTTCTTCAGTTCTATATAAGATACACAATTCCTCCATAGGTACATTATTTTGTTATATCTCAAAAGGATTAGGTTTTCGATGAAAGATTCCTACCGGCTTGATTTTTTTCCGACTTCTTCAACAATAATCGTCATATTTCAACAAATTTTCACAAAACATAAATAAATTACACATAAACCTTCCTTTTGAATCAATCTGTCTATTGGTGTCAATAATATGCCAATCCGTTCGGTAGTTTTTGAATTCATCGCGTTCAGACAAACGCGGCGGGGGACTTTAATTTACAATATGTAGTGATTTGTTTACATATTTTTTAAAAAACCTTGAAGCTTTATCTTACGCCACAAATGAATAATTATTGCTCAAAACCGAACGGTCGGTTTCGGTCGGTTTCGGTTTTTTTCGGACGATAACAAATAAAACGAAGAGACCCTCAGTGAGTTGCTAAAAGGATAATCTATCGGCTTTGAAGATTAGAACTTACAACATAAAGGTGAAGTGATTAACGAGGGAAACTCCCACAAACTGTACACAAAATTTGCAAACATTGGTTCGAAAACCGGCGTTGACATAAATGTGAAACTGGGCGATTCCTGACTTTGGTTATCTGCATAACTCCTCGGCGTCGGAAAGAACATAATCTCAAATACCTATCTGCAGCAGACATATAGGTGCATGCATACCTATCATACATTCTACTACAATATGGTTAGGTTTTTACCTAACAGCAATTTTTTACATTAGGTGTAGGTACGTAGTTTTCATATTCTGTGTTTTCCTTTTATGGCACGTCAATTGTCTACTTTACTTCTTAGGAGACATTCGCCCAACTACATCGATGGACTATTTTTGTAGAAATAGTCAAACTTCAGCTTTATTGGGCATTAAAGTATAGATTATTTATAACCTTTTTGTTGTTAACTGAAAATTGCATACACTTCAAACTGGTCAACGTATCTTGTTCAAAACAATTTTTATCGAAAATGTTTGTTAAGTGATATCTACCTACTTGGTTTTCGTAGTTTTTTTCATCTCTCATTTGAAAACCTAGAAGGGGACATATTGTTAAATTTACAAGCTCAGATCTTGGATTATATTATCTAATTTAAAAGAAAAAAAAACTAAACAATCCTTTTTGTCCTTTCAAAGATCTGTGTAATGATATATCACACGATGGGATGTGCAAAATTATTTCATGCCTTCAGAGCATGAAGATTCAACCCTAAAAAGTTTTCATAATTTTTCTACAGCATTTTATGGCGGCAAAGCCGGCAAATAAGACATCTGCCTGTGACATACGGACCGACAAACGTAAGAATGAAATCAGAAGGGTTCCTTTTCTACTATTTGACTACAGAACTATAAGAAAAGTGTGT
Source organism: Luffia ferchaultella (assembly GCA_949709985.1). Classification (NCBI taxonomy): domain Eukaryota; kingdom Metazoa; phylum Arthropoda; class Insecta; order Lepidoptera; family Psychidae; genus Luffia; species Luffia ferchaultella. Next base: position 12,686,602 of record OX453261.1, on the reverse strand, counting down.
AATGCATCTTACATCGAATACATTTTCTTGAATGTTCGTGACTCTAAAAACCTATATTGTGATTGCTCCATTCTGTAAAAAGCTAGATATAGGTGAAACTACAAGTAGGTATACAAGGAAACAAACATACAAACAAATGACATTGGTCGAGTGCTTAGAAACCCTAACTGCGGAGCTAAGGGTTCGATTCCAGCCCGGGACAAATATTCGTTTGCACGAATATTTGTTTCGTGAATGGGTGTAAAAAGTATATATGTATTAATGTGTGTATGTATATATGTGTGTATGTATATATGTAAAAAAGAATATTTACGTAATACTTGCTGACTTTGGGACTAGATGGCGCTGTGTGTAATGTCTCAAGTATTATTATTATAAACACACGAATGTTCTTCTCAAATCTCATTGGTAGGCAGAACCCTTGCCTTCATCTAATACTTATATGAGGAATATACCCCTTAATTATCTCGTTGCCAAGAAACTAAAAGCGGTTTGGACGGAAGAGTGGTGAATTCGGTCTGTCAGGCATTTCAGTTCTATATATTAGGATTTCTAGTCATGTTACTCTATTACTCCCAAGAGAGCAAAAGGTAGTGATGTTCCGAATACGTAAAATTCTGCTTTCATACTATCCGTATAATGTGACCTTCACTTTCAAAGTTTGAACGTGTGCCGTGCGCTAAGTTTCAAACTCAAAGAAAGTCGTTTAAGTTTATTATTCGGAACGTAACCCAAGAGAAATTGTTAATCTGTGAACTATCTGAGTAAAAAACAAACCAAACGCTCCTGTCAAATTAATTTCTCTATGTAAAATTACTAAATTTTGATGATTATTATGGAAAATAATTTTCGGCATTCTTTTTAGGTATCAAACTAATAGTCCGGGAGCCCGTTAACAAATATGATCACGGGTTTCTAAAATCCGAATTTTTGGCAGGTGATAGATAATACTAACAGTTATTAACGTACTTGTCTATTTAGTGCGTATCACATCAAATTACATTATAAGTACAAATTAATACATGAGAACGTACTAAATAACAATTTTTTTATCTATACTAATATTCACCTAACTTCGAATTTGGTTTTTGACTCTTACGGATAAACTCAAAAAATATTTATTTTTTTATAATTGTTTTACCATAGAAAGCTTCATTATTATACATCGGCCGTCGAGAGCTTACGTTTCTGACACATGAGATTTATAACAATAACATCATGTTTGTTGTGGATTGACATAATAATATAATTATTAATTTAATTTTGTGTCATTCGTGCATGTAAACCGATAATAATATTAGAAAACGGGAATCGTCCGACACGGTACAAATTCACATCAATCATCCGATTACTATGCCGATTACGACCTGTCAGGAACGCAAACTCTCGACGGCCGATGTATAGCGAGTGACATGCGGGCTATATTTTATTTTCGAACCAGCCTTCTGCCCGCGGCTCCACTCGTGTAAACTAAATAGTTGTACCGGGACAGCTATAAGTTTTTTGCATGTATATGGTTTATAAGCTGAAGAGTGATATAGGTTACTTTAAAAAAATTATGATTTTGGAATTTGTTGATTTATGAGTGTAAGCCGCTTGCCTATCAGTTTGTTTCAATAATATTAATCTTTAAGCATTTATTATTGAAAAATTGTTTTTAATTTTGTTAAAAAGAGCGTCCCTCAGTTTCTTGCGTATTCTTCTGAGAGGAACCAGCACTTTTGAATGCGCCGTTGTGGTGACGTTCTTCCACAAAGTAATAAATTTACTTTTGTGCCGTATTTCAAGATAATGTTAGGTACATAACTACGAAAGGATAACTACTAACTAGATTTTTATCCTGGAAAAAAGGGTCCCGGTACAGCTGTGTAGTCCACGCAAGCGGAGCCGCGAGTGGAAACCCGGTGTTGTGTGCATATACTATTTATCACCCAATTTTTTTTTAAATTAGGTACAATTACATTTCTCGATAAGCAATGCTTTCAACTGTTTACTACACATGATATTTTTCTCAATGTTTTTTATATAGTTAGGTATATAATTATGTAATTCAATTACCATGTATTGGGAGCAACATAATAAGTTAAGTATTACGGGATATATAGACAAACAATGACAGCCAGGTGGACAGATGACCTGAAGCACCATACCGGGTTTTTTCGATGCGAAAGGCGGAGGACCGTTTGTGGTGGCGCGCCTTTGGAGACGCCTATATCCTGCAGTTGAGAGACACAGGCTGATGATGATGATGAACACAAAAAATTACAATTATGATATTAACAAAGTGAATAGGCAGTACACGACAATACAAATTAAATAACAATTTAGAATACCTGGGTCATCTTACACACGGCCACGGCCATAGCCGGAAATTAGGCGGAGCTTGTAGTATGGTTACTAAACAACTGATATACACCCATAGGTATATATATTTTTTTATAAAACAGAAGTATATAAAAATCTTACACCCAGACACGGAATAAACACTTAGACATGTTCATGCACACAAATATTTGTCCCGGACGGGAATTCCTATCAAGCGACCGTGGTCAGTCAATTGAAACTAATTTTAATTAGGAAAAAGGCAACTTTCTGTTATAATGATCGTTTCTGCTGTGTAACGTACACAGAGAAACGTTTTTGGTTATAAGTATAGGGGGTAAGAAAGAAATGGAGTTGTACTTCCTAGAAAATTTGACATCTGACTCTAATACAAAGAAGGGAAGGTTGTCGTGTCTTCAGCCGCGCCTCGCCGACCAGGAGATGTTTTAGTAAAACAAAAATGAATTTACTAATAAAATAAATTTAATAAACTTTATACAAAAACTATTTACAATATTATAGAACACAAGTCTATAGGATGACTTGCGTACCTGAGTGCGGTGGTGTTTCTACTTAGTAACAATGGATGGTGTTTCACTGGTAACTGGAACTTGCGTTTCGTTCTTTGATTGGCACAACGTGTTTTGACAATTTTCTATTTTGTCCAATCAGAAAACGTTTGGTGTCATTCGAGAGTCCCAAAGTATTTGGGCCGTACGACGTCACGCGTACTGAGCTAGCAGAAATATTGTTTTTCAATAAAAATAAATGATGGTGGAAAATGATCGGAAAATGTTGCGACAGTGGGGTCACTGATTTGGACTTTAGTATAAGCGGTCAATACCCTTATATAAGTAACAAAAAATTTGATTACTAGTTACCTAAAAATAGTGACAACATAACTACTGCTTTATGTAATCAAACTCAGTTGTACTAGCTTACCAACCAGTAGCTTGCATTGTAATGAACTTTGTATAAAAATTATCAAAGTTTTGCTATTTTCATGATAACACAACTAATTTTGTTATCTACTTTTTTATGTGTAAATAAAAATATCACCTAACAGTTCGGTTATAATTTACGCGCAAATAGAAGAGTTTGTGCATGGTTACTAGTGTAGCGTAGCGAGAGTGGTCTGTTGCGTCACAAGTATGTAACAGTTGGCTGGTCATTTTTGTTCACCTTGTATTGCGAAGGTCCATCCAGACATATAGGGTGAAATTTTAACAACTATCCAAAAAACATCTATACAGGATGAGATTTTAGCAACCAGCCAAAATTTTTCTAGATGTTAGTTATCACCAAAAGACCTCATTATGTAAATAAAAATATACGTCAAATATTCATAACCAATATTTATATCGTAAATATTTTTTAACAAAATTTGGCTACCTTCTACTTACATAGAGCGAAAAGGCGAGACATGGGGCATGTGGACGGGGCGTGTGCGCGTGCACTGGTGCCCTGGTGCCCTCGTGAAGGGTGACTAGTATATTGGTAGTTTTGGGAAAGGTTTACATAGTATTAACTTAATATTTTCCTATTGAATGATACTAAAAAGGAACAAGATGGCTAACGGATTTTTATCAAAGGTCATTATAATAAAATTTGGCTGGTCATTAAAACCTCATTCTGTATGTTAGGTATCACCAATAGACCTCATTATACGTAAATAATAAACATAGGTTACATTTTTGTAATAAATAATTTTATCCACAGTGTTATTTTATAACGTTTGGTTGATTTGCATGCCGCGGCTGTGAATGGTGAAAGGTTATCAAAGGTCATTATAGTCAAATTTAGCTGGTCATTAAAACTTCATCTTGTATGTTAGGTATCACCAATAGGCCTCATTATACGTAATGAATAAAGATAGGTTACATTTTCGTAAAAAATTATTTTATCTACAGTGTTATTTTATAACGTTTGGTTGACTTGCATGCGGCGGCTGTGAATGGTGACTAGAGATATTGGTTTTTTCGGTAATGGTTTGTGTAGTCATATCTCAATATTTTTCTATTGAACGACACTAAAAAGGACACAAGACAGCCATCGGTTTTTTACCAAAGATCATTTTATTAATATTTGGATGGTTGTTAAAATTTCACATTGTATAATCAAACGTACTTACTATCTTGCCAAAAAATATTTTAGAAAATAGTGATAATTTTTGGTCACATTCGTTACAATATATAGATAAACCTATCTCATATGTACCTATACAACAGGCTTTCCACGAAGATCTAAATAAAATATCTATATTGCAGACTGGTACTGTGTATTCACTCTATGTTAGTATTAGTTTAGCTATAATATTTGCACATAATATTAATTAAATTGAAAACAGCTGTTGTATGTGGGTTTACGGCTCAGCATGTAGTTAATTATGTTCCGAGTGTATCTTATGTGTCTAGCCTCTCAGCTATCATGTTCGGAATTTTGCTGAAACGACTACCCCATAACCTTCATACTGTCGGAGTTGACTTTCTTTCACATAGTAGACATTGTGAGCAGGAACGATAGATAACATGGCTGTAGGAAATAAATTATTATACAAGTTTTTATGCCTTTGAAGTTAAAATGACAGCAAATGTACCTACTAGCCCTAAAACGACCTCAGCGACAAAGTAAAAACTTTTGTGTAACATTTATTAATCAAAACAAAAACCGCATATTGATTTATTACGTTACAATATGGAATGTGACTAATATTGAAAATATATTTATCAAAAAAAAAAAAATATAAAAAAATAGACTTTATCTTCATCATCATCATCATCATCATTAGGCCGTGTCTCTCCATTGCAGTATATAGGCCTCTCCCAAGGCTCGCCACCACACACGGTCCTCCGCCTTTCGCATCCAACTGTAATAGACAATAGACTTTATATGATAACAAAATTCGTTAACAAAATTATATTTCGTAGATACATGGAACTTTTAAGATGTTAAAATGTTATCTCTGTTTCTTTCTTGTAATTAATGTTTAACATTATTTTAAATGGAACTACGAAACACATAGGTACGCTGAGCGGTATTGCCCTCTTTGTCTAGCATGGTATTTTAAACATCCATAACTTTGTTATTAATGGTTTATTTTTTTAAATTAGTTCGCGGTTATGATATATTTAGAAAACGCTTCCATATAATTTTTTTTTTTTAAATTTGTCATCTACCCCATTTAATACGTAATTTAAACAACATTACTAAACATGGAGAAAGCGACTTTTGCGAAAGCTTGTACAAGAATGACCTTCACATGTCCGCTCTGTTCGCTATTTCGCATCTATCTAAAACTAAAACATCTTGTTGTATTGTGATTAAATAAATAAATAATAAAAAGCGTTTATTAGAACACATGAGGTACAATAAAATATACAATGTAGCAAATTCATAAATGGATTTGTTCTAAAAGGTTCTGGCTCACTGGCATTACTAGTGTTGTCACAAACACTCAGTGACTGTCATCCGTGAAAACAGATACGGGCATTCAGAAAACCTGGAATCGAAAACCGGATTCTTATCTGGAAGTAGGTATTGTACTCGGAATTGCTTCACGGAGCTTTAGGTAAAGATTTATCTTTGTGATCACGCACGAGAAATAATTTGGGAGGAACATCTCGACCTACATGTTAAGCTTGCATGAAAGCTTTTTTGAGAGCAATAAGAAGACCCGATATATAGAAAGGAGGTCTGAGTCATTGAACCGTGTGAGTCGATGTCCCGGATCAAAATTCTCTTTTACGTAGACAAATATTTGCGAATATTATGGGTATTTTTGGGTGATTATTATCCAAGTTGCGCTGATGGCAATAAAAAAATAATGAAGTTCAAATATCAATTTGTCTAATTACGGATTTCCCAGATTTTTGTGAAAATTCAATTGACATTCAAATGGTCCCTGTGACGTTATCTGAGCGGTTGAGCATAATAACTAATTAAAAAATATTGAGGTAAGGTCACTACGTGAAATTAAATTGTAATCCTCGTGAATCAATAAAATTAGTATGACTTTATTTAGTCTAAGATAATTGAATTAGTGAGCATCTGTCTAGTTGACGTCACAGGGATATTTTAATATTATATTTTTGGAAAAAAAGCTACTAAAAAACTAAACCCTTTTTTTAAAGGGAAGGTATAAATTGATCTTATTTTCGGAAAAAATATAAAGACTATGTGTTAAAATTTTGGTCCAAGCCCATTATTATATTCGGTCTTGACTTTCCAAGTAACTGACTCATAAAAATTTCTTAATTTCACTACGTCGTCATGTAGCGGTTCATAGATTACACCTACCTTCCACATCTATTTATTGCCAATAGTTTCCGAGAAAAACCGTAGACAAAAACAGACAGACAGACGGACGGACGGACATGGCGAAACTATAAGGGTTCTTTTTTGCCATTTGACTACGGAACCCTAAAAAACACTACTATCGATTAAATATTTTTTTTATATCGGACCAATAAATACATATATCGGAACCAACTATTAGTATGTTATTATAATTCATTATCGAAACGTGGCGTCGTACATTTTCTTAAGGTAATTACAGGACAACCTGGACCTTGACAGACTGTCTCCCGGCATTTTTGTAGGCAGGACATCATGTTTAACAACATACTAAAATTTGGCGCTGGTATCCGGATATGAACCTTTCAACAGGTTTTTTATGCTGCGAGAGAGGACTATATTTGAATTAGTTTTGTATGAAGAATCTTCGACAGAATTCACAGTAATGTTCCTTTTTGTTCCTTTGACTATCCCCGTGAAAAAATCACATCGTTTCATTGCGCCCTTACATTGTTGAAAAAAAAAACAAACACACTTTTGCAGTTATAATACCTTTTTATAAATTTGGATTTTCTGTAAATTCAAATTAATCTAAAAGAAATTAACGTAAGTATGAAAAACAAAAAAATATGAATTAGTTAGGCACGGTTCTATTTGAACTATTTTCGGTAAAATAAAAAAAAAAAAATTCTGATCCCAAAATTGAAGTGTGATGTAGGTAGTTAGTTCTCTGGTGCATGGCTATTTAGTTGAGTATATGAAATTGACCGGCTCTGTTTTACCATCATAAGGCCTAAATCAGAAATACCGTTAGATGGCACCACCGCCGTTTTTTAATAGTTAATAGTTTGACGTTTGACGATGTCGATAAAGAAGATTTGCGTGGTACCATCGTGGTACTTGCGAAATGCTTGCGAATGCTTGCGAATCACAGCCATATCACAGCACAGACTGTCACTCACAGACTAAGCGGATGGGATGGGATGGCGTGGAAAAATGGTGGAATGGCGTTTTGACATCTAGACAGGTGAGTCGGTGTTTTAATTAATTTAATTTGTAAATACTTTTAGTTTTACTTTTTATATAATTTAGTTATAATTTGGTTTCTTCTTGTTTTTATTATTATTATTATTAATTGTACTCAGTACTAAAATTTCTTTTTGTGAATTAATTATCAATTAATTCAATACTTATTGCATTAGGCAATTGTGTTTGGACCATCGACCAACATATTTATCACATGGGTTTTATATTTTTTTCTGCAAATATAGGCCAAATTATACCTACCTTTCTCTAAAAATAAAACAAAATTAAGTCTGTTATTTTCATGTTAATATCTTAGTTGTTTTTTCCAAAAATTTATTTATAAAGTATCCCTGTGACGTCATCTAGGCAGATGTTTACAATTCACATTATTCAATTTTGGGACTAATTCTAGAAATTGATTATAAATAAATGTATTTATGAACCTAGAAATACCTGGACGTAGTATAACATACCTAATAAGCGGTTATGATGCTATTAAGAATTTGGTAGTTTTAAATGATAATTTCGTATTTAACTAATAGAATTTTGTAAAAGTAACCAAACAATATTTTTCTTTTAATTTATATTATTTATTTTTATCTTTGTCTTTTCTGATTTCTAACAGTAATATGCACTTAGACAATGACAACTCTCTATTTGCTGACACTTTATGTTAAATATGATAAATTGAATATTATATGATATATCTGGTCTATGAGGAGTTATATCCAGACTCGTTAAATAAATATATTTAAAAAAATGTACCGTCACCATCCACAGTATTACCCTCAGAACAATCACTCACAATCACTTTTCCTGTCAGATCTAACGGATGGCGGTGATAAAAAACGGGGAAAACATTGTTTAACGGCTAACGGATTTTTTTTAACAAGAAGGGAAGCAAAATATTAAAAAAAAAATTATGTGTGTCGTTACATTCTTATGTGTCTACAGACTGTCACTTCATTAATTTTCTCATGTGTAATTTTATTGTTTCAAAATTGCATTAATTTGCTTTGTCTGACGTTTTCTCATCTCCAAGACTTCGTGCTCGGCCCTGTTGAAGCCGCTTGTTACGCGAAAATTTAACACGAAAATATTCAAACTCTAATACATAACAGGTGTTTAAACATTATTGGTTATTAATGTCATATTATTAATGACTCACGGGTTGGCCGAGTGGTTAAGGTGGAACTAAGAGTCGCAGGTTCGAATCCCGCTCGGGTCAAATGTTTGTGTGCATGACCATGTATATTTGTTCCGTGTCTGGGTGTAAAAAGTATCTATATAGGTATATATTATAAAAAAGAATATTTATTCTTATTATTATTATTAAGGCACTCACAATATCAAAAAAAAAAAAAAAATCGGCTTAAATCGACATCGACTATCGCGCGACAAAATAAATTCAACCAATCCCATACCTACCGACGCGACAGGCGAGATGTACCTAATTACCTGGGCAAAAGTTATCAATGATGTAAGTACACAAAGAAATATTTGAATTTGTTTTTATGTTTTTTTTTTAATTTTTTCAAATATTTGCAGAATTAGAAATAAAATACATTAAAAATACTCTAAGTAGGATGAACATATGTTATATTTAAATCTAATTAAATCTAATCCATATGTTCGACGCAACAAGCTAATACAATACGAGTGAAAAAAATTTAGGCATATGCTCTGCTGCCCGTGCAAAGCCGGGGCAGGTCGCTAGTTAAAATTATAAATAAAAATATGTATTTTCACAATAAGTTAATATAGAAGTCGTTTGAATTCTATAATTCTACAGTTCCAATCAAACTTTATGGCGGATGTGAACATAGGCACAAGTCGCGTCGCAGTAACCAGTTTTAGGTGTTACGAGACGCAGTGGTACATGACTGTACCTGCGCAATCACGCTTACAGCGTTGTATTCTCATTCGCCATAAAGTTTGAGGCGAACTATACAAGGGTAACACCCCCAATTCTGTCATTAGTGTTCAGATCCAAAACGCCAAATCTTAATAGCATCGTAACCGGGTAATAAGTCAGCTGACATGTCCGACCGCCAGTATGTCACGAGCTTCCACTCATACACATTTACTCGGCCACCATTGCAATGCTTCATTGGTTGTTCAGTTGTTCAGACACACTCATATCATAGTAAGTAAGTCTACCGACCGCCAGTAGGTACGTCAGGAACTTCCACTCACACATACTTACACAGCCGCCATTAAAGTGCTTCATTCGTTGCTCAGTGTCAGGGAGTTTCTAATTTTTATTACGTCTATGACATAAACAATACCTTTTGTATTCCCTACCTTGCTATGTGATAATGATGCAATAACCTGAACGTATAGTTCGAATTGGTTTTTATTATTTAGGCCAATGATAGTAAAATGGGTAGTTTATTTATACAATAAACTTTATTGCCGTTTAGGCCAACGAGCAAACATCGCCTTTGTCTCGAATTAGAACAGCACTGTTTGTTTGTTAGACTAATTGATTTGATGACGCATATAATTCCCGTAAGTTTTTCGTTATCCTCTAAAGTTGAGGAAAATACGATTGGAGATAAACTAAATGGGCTTGCCCCAACAACATTACCTGTAGTTTTTAGTTAGACATGTTATACTCCTTCTCGGTGTGAAGGAGGGAAGTTTTAAATAATAATACCCGGGGCATACCACACAACGTCATGTAGTCCCAAAATAAGCAAATATTATGCTTGTATGATGGGGTACGTAATATGTACACATATATAGATACTTTGTACACCTAGACACGGAACAAATAGATATGTTCATGCACACAAACATTTGTTTCGGGCAGGAATCGAACCCGCGACCTTCGGCTCCGCAGTTGGGGTATCTAACCACTCGGTCCATCGGTCAGTCAATAATGCGTAAATGTGGAAAAAAATACTACTACTAGAAAAAAGACCAAAAGAAAAAAAAACGTTTCATTCGTAAGTATCCATTAATAATAGAATTTTCATTAAAAATATATTTATAATAATAATAATAACACACACAATCACAACTACGCGTAAGTCCCAAACTAAGCATTAGCTTGTATTTTGGGTACCAAACGAAGACATCACATACATATAACAACCAAGACCCGGTGCCAGTATTAATATTCATCATATAAATACTGACCCGACCTGGGATTCGAACCCGGGACCTCCAGCTTCGCAGGCAGGGTCGCTGCCCACTAGACTAAGCGGTCGTCATTTCTTTTAAGAGAATTTATTTTTACCTCTACACATTAAAACCAATATGCCTCTAACTCGCGTGAGCCACGTTCTAGGTTTCGTTTGTATTGAAGTACCTACTTAACCAGTCTACCTCAAACTATATGTAACCTCATTGGCCTGCTCGCTATTTTTCCACATGTCTCGTCTGCTTAGTTATTAAGGCAGTTAAGGTCACAGTCGAGCTCCGGCCGCAAGCTTATATATTAAGATCCGGGTCTCAATTTTGTCTCTGTTTACGATTCGCATTCAAAGGTTTCCAAGAGTTTGTTTTTGATATTACACTTGCGAAAAAAATATATGCATATACTATATAGATCTTGGAGAGGTGTTACTAAAAATAAATATTAAATATCAATAAAAATGTTATATAAAAATGACTTTCTTGGTTTTATCAACTATAATATTTGTAAATAGTATTGCATAGTGTAAAAATAAATAACACTATAAATTGTGCAATAAAATTATGTAGCATTAATATACGCAGTGTTCGGCTGAACGTATCTAAACTTATAGAGCGTGTAGAGCTTACCGAACTAAACAAAAAATTAGAATAAAAATAAGCGATAAAAAAGTTTAACTTTAAACATGTTTTTTTTTTCGGGAACCGTTAATTCGCGCCATCTGCTCACTTGAAACTTTTTGTTTAGTTTGGTAAGCTCTACATACTCTATAAATTTCGACTACGTTCACCCGAACAACCCATATATTACGACAAGCGAAATCCAAGCCATATTTTGAGATGGTCGCGCGAATTTTCACTTCGAGTCATTTCCCCACGGTAAGCCAACTGTCAATTTTTATTATTATTCTACTATATTACAGGAGTTCGTGTCGTGTCAAAATAATTTCATTTTGTATCATCCAGATGTATACGTCTGTTTGGTTGTATATAGTGATTTAAAAATAATAAGACGTAAATACAGTTGTATAGCGCTCGTTCTAGTCATCCTGTTATATTATTTCTACTTTTATGGTTATACTATATGATAATATTGACTGACCGGTGGGCCGAGTGGTTAGAGACCCTAACTGCGAAGCCGAGGGTCGCGGGTTCGATTCCCGCACGGGACAAATATTTGTGTGCATGAACATGTCTATTTGTTCTGAGTCTGGGTGTAAAAGTATTTATATATGTATATATAATAAAAAAAAAGTTTATTTAAATATTTATATCAGTTGTCTAGTATCCCATAATACAAGCATAATACTTGCTTGCTGTGGGACGAGATAGCGCTGTGTGGGATGTCCCAAATATTATTATTATATTAATATTTATTTACTAAATAACAATAAACAGCGATGACTGACGATACCTTTATTTTAAGCTGTGATAAATATTTATATGCTTAAAATATACTTAGAAAATACTGATACGTTCATATCACGACTTCGATTACCAACACTTCCCCATTACCACTTCTTCAAAAATTGCAGATGAAGGCAATGCCGATTCTGTTTTTAGGGTTCCGTACCCCAAGGATACAAACGAAAACCTTATTACTGAGGCTACGCTGTCCGTTCGTTGGTCCGTCTGTCACACTACTGTATCATCCGAAATGTTCATGAAGTGTGTATTACTATGGCCGCTATAACAAAAATTATAAAAATAAAATAAAGTTAAAAAATTAAAGGAGGTCCCTATATAAGAAATGTGTTTCTTTATGCTACGGAACCCTTGGTGTGCGAGTTCGATTCGCACTTGGCCAGTTTTTAGTTATTAAGCACGGCGAAAATAAATGAAATTTTAAGCGCACTGTACGGACAACTGTACGTTCGGTAGGTCTTATAAACGGCGATCTACCAAACGCAAGTAAATAATATAAATTCCATTGACCGGGGAAAGAAAAAAGAATTATTTTTTTCCACTTCTGAACTTTATTTATAAACAATAATAATAATACCTCGGACATTCCACACAACGCCATCTAGTTCCAAACTAAACAAAGCTTGTACTATGGTTACCAGACCACCGATATAAATATTCTTTATAGTATTTACATATACACCCAGACACGGAACAAATAGATATGTTCACAAATATTTGTCCCGGGCGGGAATCGAACTTGCGACCCTTGGCTTCGCAGTTAAGGTCTCTAACCACAAGGGCAACCGGTCATCAATAAAAGTGCCTAGACTTATAGTAAATATAATATCGTGAACCGTCGAACACATGACAGTGCCGCGAACAATATTTTTGTTACCGATTCTTGTCATGAATGCTGTTGATAGTGGCTACGACCGTTTGCGCAAGTTTGTCGATGTATTAAAAAAACACGCTCTGTATCTACTGAAAGGGTGAAACAAAGCCCTATTGCTGACACTCTGTTGTCTGTCCGTTCATCTGTATGTCACCGGTTTACGGATCGTAAACGGAAAGAGTCACATACTTGAAAGGAAATTTTGTGCATAAAGTTGATCTAAAGCCGAATGTCGCAATAGAAATTTAATTAAAATATTTTTCATTAGCCATAAGTACGTCAAATTTCAGATGAGTTCGTCTTCCATTTGGCCGGTTTAATTTTTTGGATTTTTTTTAGTGAAAATCCAATTGGATTTTACATTTATGTATACAGTTCTGTTAGTTTATATTTCACTTGAAAAGGATAATTCTTTGATAATTCGTTTGATTTCCATGAATTATTCCATCAAATCAATGTTTAATACTACGTTAAAAAATTTCACATCCATCAGGAAAATCGATTACAAACAGCAATGAGTCAATGAGAGTGAAAAAAAATATTGTACACTTACAAAATTTAATAATAATTAGCTATTAACCTATACACTACACATTAACCATATTTGGTTAGATTGAAGGTCACGACCCATTTAATTAACAGAGACAATCGATTGATATTGATTTATGACATGGAACTGGAGTCTATGGTTCCTTAAAGTTATTTTAAATTAAAAAAAATCAATGAGTCAAAATAAGTGTTTAATTCTATCCGTTTTTCTCGGGAATAACGAAAAGGGGAATGCCTTAAAGGGAATTTACTTAAAATACAAAGAGTGCTCAACGAAAACATCGAGGGGTGGAATTCAAAAGAGTCCACTGGGAGTTTTTCATGTTCATGGAAATTACAGACGCTCTTTTCCCACTGCCCGGCATTTGAATAATGAATGCGCCTGTGCCCACGACTAAACACGCTGCCTTCTAATATTCACACCTTTTGGGCTACTAAGTAACGCTTACGGTGTATTCTGAACGATAAAATTGTACTAGAAGCTCAGTACGTTTGTGTCAAACGACTGGCCGGTTGGCTGAGTGGTTAAAGACCCTAACTGCGAGCCAAGAGTCACGGATTTGATTCCCGCCCGGGACAATTCTAGGATTATTCAATATTTGTGTGCGTTGACATGTCTATTTGTTTAATTTCTGGGTGTAAAATATCTATATATGTATATATTATAAAATACGGATTCAGAGACTAGACAGATCATGTAATAATAATAATTTTTTAAGCATTTTGTTAACCTATTCGGTATTCATTAACCATATTTGGTCAGATTGAAGGTCACGACCCATTTAATGAACGGATACAATTGATTGATAATAATTGATGACTAGTTAAAAGGTAAATTACACATTAAATAGTATTTATATATATTATAGAAACTTTATTGGCTTTCGTATTTATTTTTTCTAAAAATTATATAACATAACATAACATACGTATACATCACAACAACGTCTAAGACCCAAACTAAGCATTAGCTTGTGTTTTGGGTACCAAGCGAAGACAACACATACATATAACAATGAAGACCCGGTACCAGTATCAATATTCATCATATAAATACTCACCCGACCTGGGATTCGAACCCGGGACCGCCAGCTTCATAGGCAGGGTCGGTACCCACTAGGCTAAGCGGTCGTCTATATATATATATATATATATAATGTATATTATTATGTTTGATAAATACTACTTACTACACATATCAATGTATAGCTATACATTGAAATTAAACACTGCTATAATATCATAAATCTAAATGTACTAAAAAAAAAAATAATTTATATATGTATAATATTAATCTAAAATGTATTCAAAAACATCTAGTAACATGTGTTATGTGAGTCTATAGCATTTTTTTTTCTCACATTTTTGTGATCACGACGCTGTATCCATTATGATCTGTATATAGTCTATATCAATATGGTGTCCATATACTCTTATAGATAAAAACGAAAAAAAATCTTATTTTAGCTGCAACATATTTATAAATGTTTTATGCCACCACTGAGTTTAGAATCCGCCCACCGCCACACCCCGATCTTTCTTCCGACATGTTGCATTAAAATTGTATAAAAATTAGTCCTTCATTATATAGGTATGTCATGAAAATAAATTCTTGACAAAACATTAAAAACTATGTTCCAGGAATAGGAAATGAAAATATAAAACAATAACCTAAAGTACATACCTACCTAACACGTGTAAATAAGAAATAGAAGCGCGCAAGTCTGCTACAACGAGAATTGAAGGGGAATTGGGAATTGAATGTACCTACGTCAAGATCACTCCAGAAATAAGTTCTCATGCTAAGCCTGCTTTCGTATTTTTGCCTCATGCAATATGCATGAGACGTGTTCGTACCATAAAATAGCTGCTACTTATTAAAGTGTAAGAAAACGTTTTGCACGCGAAAGCTTTAGCGGTGCAGTAAGTTCGATGAAAACATTTGCATTATATTAAGTTTCGTTAGGCGAGTGCGTAACGCAGAATTTGGATTCTGTACTTTTATCGGCTGATCGGCTGCTTAATGAGGATAGGCTATTTGACAATTTTTTTTAAAATTATTTTATATGAAAGGATTTTCTAAATATATCATAACAGTGAAAATATTTAAAAAAATTATTATTATTAACAAAGTTATGAATGTTTAAAATGTCCTGTTAGACATAGTGAGCAATACGGCACGGAGTACCTATGTGTGATGTTAGGCCATTTAAAATAACGTTAAAATATCGTTTTTCAAGAAAGAGACGAAGATAAAATTTTAATAGCTTATAATTTCCATATTCTTTAACCGAATACAATTTTGTTTATAAAAGTTTATATCGTATAACGTTCATTTTTATATTTTATTGAGAAATTATAATACATATATTTAATAGTAGCCAAATACCCTATTATTACAGAAAATGTTTAAATTTTCTGTAGTTCTTGTTTCAATGTGTATGAATGAAAATATCAATGAACTATATACTACTAGAAACGACGCCGCGAACCAAATGTTTGCGCCAAGCATCGTAGCCGATCGGCAACAACTCATTAAGTCACTCGCCTATGCTCATCTTTTTCTTTTTTTTTTTAATTTAGTGAGGGCCAAATCTGCATATAGACATCTGCACGCCCGACCTACCGCGCAGGTAGTGCCGGGTTGGGATTTCTACACAGAAGGTGCAGCCCGACCGGCTAAACGACATCCTCAACCTATACTCCGGAGAGTGTATAAGATTTGACATGAACAACGACCGTACGCATTGAGGATGCTTCGGTGTGTTAATGCCTTTAACGGGCGGTGCCTTAAGGGCGCCGTTTCGTAGGCGTGTGACTAAAAAATGGATGAGGGCCGACACGTGTCGATCCCTCGGCAATGGAGGGCAGTTCGAGCTGGACGGCCTGACTGTGAACAAACAAGGCTCAGATGCCATTCGAGCAGATTTATTACGTTAACTAGGTGATATCGGGCGCTAGGTACTGCTCACCTACGTCAGACTGAAGGTCTGATCTGCCTGAAGCCCTGAGACTCTCAACCTCGGTGGTGAGATCATCAGAAGGATCTGTTAGTACATCCCGTGGACGTTTGGGAAAGTGGTATGCTCATCGCGACCGCATACCACTAACGTGATTGAACAACAATTCAAAATGCCGTCGTGGTTGTTAATAACGCATAAAAATCAATCAACAGCGAATAAAAAAGATAGTGGCATAACCTATCGTCGATAATTAAACAAAACAAAACTGAAACCATACAAAACTAATTTTTGTACCTACATTATTTTCTACCGTTGCCGCCATACTTGTTTTAACTACAAGTAATGTCATATATATAATACCAACAAAAGACTTGTATAATACTTGCGAATTCTGTGTATGCTAGTGAAAACGAACCAAGCATAACACGTATAAGACATGTATGATACAGTGTATTACACTTGGTAGAAAAATCAATGTGGTAGAAACAAGGTTATGGTGACCGGTTTTAGCATTTTTGATGCTAGTTTAAATTTTTTTTGCCTCCTTGGAATATTTTTAGCATAGGTACTAATTAATTTTAACAAATTTTGTCACAATTGCGATAAAAGAGTTGGTTGACTCACTATTAATTATTAAGTATGGCAAAACCTTTATAATTTATATAACACGGATATAGTTTTCTCAGAAACAACTAATCGACGAGTTCTATCGTTATTTAAGAATTAGCACTAAAGTTCAAGAACTGATGCTGAGGACAGGCAAATCTAGTGCTACAGTAATGAGGAATTTTCTGACATTTAATTAAAAAAAAAAAAACCGGTAGATGCCGCTGACGAGACATGCTACTGTAGAACATTATTCAGTTAAATAGAAGACCCACTCCAATTTTTTTTTGTCGAGATAGCGCTGCCGATAGAGTTGTCTATCTTTTTCACACAAATGAAGTTAAATTCATGTGTGAATTCCTGTGCTCTTAATGTAGTTGCGTGTACGATCAGCGCCATCTATCGAGCTAATTGGAACTATTTTAATATGCTAAACAAAAATACTTCCAATAATGAATATGGAGTGGATGAGGATTCGGAATAAACCATATACTTAATTAAAATAAATATATTGTTTTATTTCATAGCATATTTATGGCATTAATATCTATTTATTTTAGCATTTTTTAGCACAGGAAACCTTTAGTATTAACATATGTCTTGATTAAAAAACGGTCACACTGGCTGTCTATTCTACTAATACTTAGTTCAGCGGAAAATATCAGTTTCAGCATTGGAAACTCGAAGGTGATTGGAAACGTCAAGACGTATGAGTACATAGTTAAGGCATTCGCCACATAGAAAAAAAAGACGTGTGGCACTCGAGGACTGCCGCGGTAAAGCCATTGCGCATTTTGTATCAACTTATGCAATTATTATTATTTATTTATTTTATTTATGCAGTATTTCTTTTTCTTTGTTTTTGAAGTAAAACTTCTTTAGGCGCGACTAGGAGTAACTCAGATTTAATACTGCATAAATAAAATAAATAAATAATTATAATTGCATAAGTTGATACAAAATGCTATGCAATAGCTTTACCGCGGCAGTCCTCGAGTGCCACACGTCTTTTTTTTATTAAATTCTTGTCGTTGGGCAGCAAGTAACGATGCAAACATCCCACGCATTTCTTCCTTAAATGCGGACAGCTCATTGTTACCAGTACTAGTGCTAGGCTGCGATAAATCAGAGGGGCTGTCGTGTTCTTTTCTCTTTTTCGCACGAACGAAGACAGAGTTTGGTGGGGTAATAGTTGGTTCAAGCATAATCGAGTCGTTCAAGTTTGATTCGGACAAAGACTTATTCATATTGCCACCTTGTACTAGGAGAACAACAAGCACGTGGAGATTATAGTCAAGTAGGTCACAATGGAAGTATATTATTTGACGTTAATAAATTATGTGGGTCCCAGTCACAGACAATTTTGTCTGTGGTCCAGCGCGACAATGGCGCGATTCCGTGCGTAGTGGTATTATAAGCGCAGTACCAGGATCGCATAAATTAGAGGTAGTTCGGTCGACGTGCAGTGATCAGTAATCACTCTTAACGATTTATGCACTCCTATTTTCTTGCACTAATTATGAGCGTGAGGTTTTATTTCGTTACGGAATTTCTCGATTCGGTCCCCGCGCTCAAGGCCCGCGATAGAAGCTATGCAATAAGCTTAAAAAATTTGTTCCACAATAGCAACCTTTTCAAAGAAATTACCTCTTGCAATACAAAAAACAAAACTTTTATTGAGGAGGCCCTAGTTGCGTCCCCTCGAATCTGCTTCTCAGCCTCGAATATATTTCGTTCCAGTTTCCCACAATCATCCCCCAATCCCCTGAATCGATTGCCACCGAAGTTTCACTGTTCGATCGTACGCAATTAAATGTACAAAACTTTTTATCAAGCGAGTATGATGCTTCTATTAATAGGCGTGCAGCCATAGCACAGAGTTCTTAATTTTATGTTAAAATTACATTCTCAATGAGATTGGACCAAATTTTTAACATATAATTTTTATAATTTTTTTTCGAATATATAGACCAATGTACACTTAACTCTTAAAATAAAAACAACTTGGGTCTATAATTTTTGTAGTATTTTTATTTTCCAAAAATTTATTCATTAGATATCACTGACGTCACCTGGACAGATGTAAACAATTTACAATATTTTAGATTAACTGAAGTCATTATTTTTATGGATTTATGAGAATTACAATTTCATTTGATTTAGTTACCTTTCCTCAATATTTTTAATATACTTTTTTAGCTTTGATTTTTTACTTTTGAAAGCAGCGCAATAAGCTCAACCGCCCAGGTGACGTCACAGGGACAATTTCAACGCCAGATGAATTTTCATAAATATCTGGCAAAATTTTATTAAGAAAAAATGTTTTGAGAGGTTATTCTAGAACTTATTCCTTTTAATTTTAATTACAATCAGCGAAAAAAAAATTTTTGTCCAAGTCCATTTCACACCAACAACTCACCTAAGGAAGATAACTTCAATTCTAATTTTATTGTATTACCTATTACATTATAACGGCTAAAAAACAGACTTCTTCCACTTCCACCAGCTTAATGTGTCCCACTGTAAGGGCTTAGGCCTCCTATGAGGGTGAGGGGGTTTGTAGCTTAATCCATTACGCTGCTCCAGTTCGGTTTGGTGGAGGACGTTGGTGGAAAAACAGACTAAGGGCAAAGTATTTTTTATTTGTTTCAGAAATCGCATAGAAAGGGCAGTGTCCAAGAAATGGCGAGGATCTCTCAGAAGGATTGTTTCTGCGGCTATATGTTAGTAATGTCTACATTCCATTATCATTGACCAAACTTTATTGCACAACCACAGATGTAAATCTATTCATTCGTTGCTGTAAACAAGAAAATTCCTGCAAGTACTGACATTATTTCTATTCATTCATTCCAACTTGTCATTACACAGAAGCAAAAAAGATATGCTGTTCATACACTATACACACAGACCAGTCAACCTTATAGACCACGCTTTGACAGGGAGTAGCATTCGCCAAGGCTATGTAGTGACACTACCATAACTACATAACTACGTCTCTTGTGAGCGGTCAGTTGGAAGCATGTCGGAAGCCTATTTGTCAGCGATATTGTCAATTTTGAACGAGCCAATGAAAACTAGCCGACCTCTCCCCGCACCCCGCCACTTTTTGGCGATTTCGTTTTCGTATTAAAGTTTATTAAAGCGTAGTCTATAGGTTGACTGGTCTGTGACTATACACTACATCACTGTGGCTTTGCGCTGCGTATCCGTTTATTTATAGCCAAAATGTCACTCAGCATTTGTATAGTTCGCTTCGAACTTTATGGCGGATCGGAATACAACGCTATAAGCGTGCTTGCGCAGGTACAGTCATTTAATAGGCCCTCGCTCCACTGCGTCCACTACACCTAAAACTGGTTATTGCGACGCGACTTGTGCCTATGTTTGGATCCGCCCTAAAGTTTGATTGTAACTGAGGACAGTTTTGGGTAAAATTCCCGA
Source organism: Luffia ferchaultella (assembly GCA_949709985.1). NCBI lineage: Eukaryota > Metazoa > Arthropoda > Insecta > Lepidoptera > Psychidae > Luffia > Luffia ferchaultella. The sequence goes on along the minus strand of OX453261.1, from coordinate 12,665,959 downwards.
CTGGTCTGGTGGTTGGAGACGCCGACTGATGATCTAGAAGTCGCGGGTTCGATTCCCAACCGGGATAAATATTTGTGTACTGACACGTCTATTTGTTTGGTCTCTGCATGAGTAAATATGTATAAAAAAATATTTAAGTATGTATATCAATTGTTTAGCGTCCATTTATTTAAAGGCTCTGCAAAGTTCGAGAGTACAATTACCTACCCCTGGGACCCTGATTAACTATACTTTGTCTCTTTATGTTCCAATAGTACTAATATATCAAAGAGAGACAAAACATTGTTAATCAGGGTCATGATTCCATTGGCCAAACTCTATTATCATTATGTACACATTAAAATTTCTAAAATATTATTTTCAGACAACCTATCCTGTTTTGCTCACGGCTGCAGCGCGGCGTGGGCAGGTGGTACGCTAGGCGGCGGGGCTTGGCTAGCCGCGTTACCAGCTGCACCTTTTCTGGCGTTGCTGGCAGACGCGAAAGGCCGTAGAGCGGGAGCTTTTGCCATTTGTCTGAGCTTTATTGTTAGTATCTTTATTCCGCTACTGGAATTAAGTCGCTGAAACTAAGCTTGCTATAAACAGGAAACTATCGGCGTTTATGTCATTGTGGGGAGAAAGTTGAGTTAGGGTCACACAACTGTAAAAAAAAAACTACGATGTGTAAGCTTACTGCACAGTTATTACAAAAACTTTCCCTGTACATTTGCTATCCCTTGGGGCCAATTTTTAACCGACCGGGACCCCTCAAAAATTTGTTGGTTCTAAATTCCACCGTTTTTTGTGTGTATACGTTATTCGATATCTTCGCCGATTGTGTACCGATGGTCTATTACTTTTTATCAAATAGGATATATCTCGTGATTGGTCCCATTTCATTTTGAAGAAATTATTTCTCCTATAAGTGTAAAAAATTAGGGGAAGAATGTCGTTTATTTTATTTTCACCCACTTCTCGTAATCGATTTTAATAAAACTTGGCTGACAGTTGCAGTTCCATAGGAAATAGAACGATAATGTGACCTAGGACTAACCTGATGATGGAAATGGCAATTAGTCGAGGAGTACTCCTCAACCTCAAAGATGTATGTATAGCAGCTACCTCGTGTTTGGCCTTATATGGTTCATCTTGACGTGGACTTCCACCAGTGTTTTGACTGTTATCGAGGAGGCAATGAACACAGCGCAAGCAGATGCGTGCTAGCCCGAGCACGGTGTCGTGATAGCCCGAACGCAGCGAACCTGTTCCAAATCTATAAGGCCATGTTGCCGTGGTTCGAATCCGGGCGTGTACCAATGAGTTTTTTCTGACTTAAATACATTAACTATCACTGACTCCGTGCCTCGGAGAGCACGTTAAGCAGGCGGTCCCGGTTGATGTCAATAGATGGCGGTCGTTACAATCCGCCAACCCGCATTGGTGCAGGGTGGTAGATTTAAGCTCCAAGCCCCCTCATATTGAGGAGAGGCTTAAACCCCTGCAGTGGGGTATAAAAAGGGTTGATGGAATGGAATGGAAGCAGATGCGGGCCGGGAGCAGTAGACAGTTTAGATGCATTTGTATAAAGCCTTCATTTGTTTCTGCTACTCGCTTCCACTACAGTATGCATCGTTGCGACTAAGCACCCGACCCGCATATTATTGAATTGGTTTCTCAATTTTCTTTAAACGATTGTCTCCTTTGTCATTAGTTTCCTTCAAACGGCGCTGTCTCATTTGTTTGACCAGCGCATTTAAAAGGCCTATCCACACTGCATACAAATAAACTACAGAAACTTACTAATAAAAATTGAAAAATACTTAAACTAATAGTTTAATTTTATTTTTACTTTAAACAAAAACATTAATAGGCCTCATATAGTTAAATCAATTTAACATTGATATTATTTACAAGTATAACGAATTATTATAACAAATATAGAACACCATATAAAGTCAGTGGCTTGGCAACATACAGTAAATGAATTTGCCAGCAGCGTTTGGTTTTAATAGAGTTATAAATGTCAATTTACAGTATCGAAGTGACATTACACAATTTTGCGGGGTTGAAAACGGGTGCGCGGAGATTTTTCGGGGGTGTAGAGCAGCGCGCGGTCACCTTATGCTCTGAAACTCGGACCAAAACTGGGCATTTTACACGAGCTAGCTAGAGTATGAGTGGTTAGAAGGTAAACGTAGAAGAGGGCTTCTAGTCATTTCGTGCTTTTATGCTTGGCAACGACTTCCTAAACTATTGCCGCCCATTGATGTTCTTTTCTTTAAACTAAAAATACAACAGACAAAGCTTTGAAGTCGGTATAAATTTATTGGAAAAATTTTTGCTGCACTAGTCCTCTCCTGCCCGTGACTAAACCTATGAATAAACAAACTTTAGAAACAGCTAAGTGCTGTACTTAGCTGTTTCTAAAGTTTGTTTATTCTTTCAAAAATTGCTAATTTACAACGCGCAAATTGGCCAATACTAACTCCCGTTGCTATTCACAATGACTTTGGTGCTGCAGGATTATTATTGTCCTGACCTAAGAAATATAGTCATATTTATATAGATCAAATCCAATTCAAATTTAAATAATTTATTTAAATACATAGATCCCGTAAACCCACTTATATTTGTCAAAGTAAACAATAATAGCCCCCTGGCCAGGTGGACTGATAACCTAAAGTTAAAGTACCATACCAGGGCGGGGGGGTAATTGGATGCGGAAGGCGGAGGACCGTGTGTGGAGGCGAACGTTGGGAGAGGTCTATATTCTATTTGTTCCGTGTCTGGGTGTAAAATATACTCGTATGTATATATTATAAAGAATATTTAAGTACATATATCAATTGTCTAGTACACATGATACAACTTATGTTTAGTTTGTGGTTAGATGGCGCTATGTGGGTTGTCCCAAGTATTATTAACCTAACTACGGAGCCAAGGGTCCCAGATGCAACGGACAAATATTTGTGTTTGTAAGTATATATTTGTTCCGTGTCTGGGTGTCAAAGTATATATACCATGTATATATTATAAAGAATATTTAAGTGCGTGTATCAGTTGTCTAGTACCCCATAATACAGGCATAATACTTGTTTAATTTGGGACTAGATGGCACTATGTAGGATGTTCCGTGTATTTTTATGTTTGTAGTTTGTCCATACGCTTTTTGATTTTAGGTCAGCGGTTGCTTATGCGCATGGAGTACTAGAGGAGTATGGGCGGGACGAGCGGCAGCGGGCGCAGGTGGGGCTGGGGCGTTAGCGCTGGCTCCTTTGTATTGTGCTGAAATAGCTCCTGGTTCGAAAGGATTAGCTGTTATGCCAGCACTTGCTACGAGGTATTATAGTAATAATAATAATAATAATAATAATAATAATAATAATAATAATAATAATAATAATAATAATAATAATAATAATAATAATAATAATAATAATAATAATAATAATAATAATAATAATAATAATAATAATAATAATAATAATAATAATAATAATAATAATAATAATAATAATAATAATAATAATAATAATAATAATAATAATCATTTATTTTCAGGTGCTAGCCCCATAGTAATTTTACATATTTACACAGTATTTACATATCAAGTACTAAAACTAAACAGTACAATAATGGTTGATTAAAATTCAATTTCTCTACTTACTTTGAAAAGAAAAACACCATACACACTGTTCTTTATTTTATTAATTGAGTTTTTGCTGTATTTATATCGCGGCTGGAATTGAGTTTTGAAAAAAATTTAATATTTTTTTATATAAGATTTTTTTAAATTAAATTGAGAAATTGAAATTAAATCAGCTCTTATAAAGTAAACGAATGAATGAAGTAGAAATATCTAGAACAATAAGATGATCGTCAAATCAACTGCAAGCAGTGAATGAAACATATAGATACATTATTGTAGGAAACGATGACAAATTTTAAGCCACAATTCACTCAGCAGAGAAATTGCTTAACACTCGGTATATGAAAGAGATGTAACACGATTTACTTAACAGTATGAAAGTGAACCTTACAACCTGAAAAGTAAAACAGTCTTCTAGGTAGTTAATTTGTATAGAGTAAATAAATTTGACAGCAGCGTTTGGTTTTAATAGAATCAGAAACGTCACTTCACAGTATTGAAAATGCCGGACGCGATTTCGCGGGGGTGAAGACCGGCGTGCAGGGACCTCGCGCGGATTAAAACTCACCATCTTGCACCAGCTAGCTAGAGTAGGAGTGGTTAGACGGTGAACGCAGAGGGCTTCTAGTCAATTCACACTTTTATTTTAATTTGCAATAAACAGTTACATACGTGAGTATGAATTTAATATTACTGCAATTCAATTGCGTCACTTGTCATGCACCTAAGCTACTGGCTGTTTCAGCATCAACCAGGTATCAAATTGGCCTCAACTCGGTGGCTCCGCTAGCAACTCAGTTATCTGTCAAAATTTACAAACAGACTAGGTATCTTAGCTCTTTATTCGCTCTTCAAGCAAATATTAACTGTTTATCATATTAGTCTGAAGTGAAAATTATGTTTACCATATTATTTTGTCATTTTTATGAGAAATGAAAATGTTTTGATGCTGTTTTGTTTATTTATGCTTGTCAACTAGAGGAATAAACAAAAAAAAAAACTAAACAAATCTCTTTTATGGATTTCTTACGTGTATTTATTCATAATTTTTCCTGTCCATTTTTTTAAAAATATATTTAGAAATGTTAGAAACCCTAAAGAAATATCATCTAAAGCAAAGAGTCTTATGAATTTGACAGACGCTATATATCTGAGTGGCAAGTAGTACTGCGTAATGACAGAAAATTCTGGCAGACCTTACCCTTTCGGCGTTAGCTTTAGCTGAGACCAATTAAAGCATCAATTATACATCACATCACAAGAACGTCTAGGCCCCAAACTAAGCATTAGCTTGTGTTTTAGATACCAAGCGAAGACACCACACATATATATATATAACAACCAAGACCTAGTACCAGTATTTATGTCATGTTTCGTTGTTTCTATACTTTTTATTTTTTATTCATTTATTGCGCAAATAAACGAAATATTAATGGTGGTCTTTTTGCATTTTCATATAGAGCTTTTATAGTTATTTTAGTTTCAAAGAAAAAAAGCTTGTACTTTTTTTTAGTCATTTTAAGTGTAGTTGAAGAGACTTCTGAAAACTCTTTTTCAGTTGCGGTATTCTGTTCGCATACACAGCGGGTCCATTGCTATCAGCGCATGCTCTACCCTTGTGGTTAGCATTACCGCCTACTGTTCTAATGATATCACTGCTGTGGTTGCCAGAAACACCTTCTTTCTTAATCAGTGTTGGAAGAATTCAGGTCAGTGAATCAGTTAACTTTGAAGAAGGATCTTCTATTTTTAATTTAATTGATTGTAAATTGTTACTACTATCGAGTATAGATATCGAGCATACAAGCTATATACTAGTTTTACAACTGCTGTGAAACTGCAAAAGAACATTAATTATGCAACCTTAGTCCAGCAGTCGTAGGACTACTGTACAGTTCTTCTGATTCTGCAGCTTATATACCTATACAATCATTGGAAATCCACCTTTCTCTTAGGTGTTTCTAGAGCTAATGAATTGATTGGGTAAAATGTGACGTATAATATTTTATTCCATTTTCCATTCCATCACACCTTTTTTACCCCACTCCAAGGGCTTAGGCCTCTTCTCAAGATGACGGAACTTAGAGCTTAAATCCACCACGCTGCTGCGATGCGGATAGGTAAATTGTAACGATCGCCATCTATTGACAGCACCCGGGACTGACTGCTTAACGTGCTCTCTGAGTCACGGAGTCAGTGATAGTTAATGTACTTATGTCAGAAAAAAAACTCATTGATCTACGTCCGGATTCAAACCATGGCCACATGTTCTTATAGATTTGAAACAGGTTCGCTGCGCTCGGGCTATCACGACATATCCTATACTATGTAATATCTTATACCTTTGCCGTAAGATATACTTTTAATTTGACATTGGGACCATCGTTATAGCCTCGATAGATCTCTTTGTAGAAGTTATAATTACCGGATTGAATTGTTTTTTGATTTCGTCCACGTAAAATGCACTTTTTCTGATATCAGCTAAAGTGATGTGCTGGTTGAACGGTTCCGATTTTCGAGAAGATTTAACAGATGTGATCGAAGAGCAGGAAGTCAGGATACGCACAAACGATTGCTACGGTCCAGGTACCCCCAGGACAGATGACGATACCTTTGAACCAATGTTAAAGAGGACTGGTAGAGATTCAATATCTGATAGAAAAGGAGACACTTCAGCGTGTAGAGAACTATGTGAGTTTTAAACGATAGAACTAAGTTGTGATATGGAAACATATAGCGAACATTTGCTGGAATTTGAAAATAGAAACATATTTTTGCAGTTTGACTAGAAAAGAATTTGTGAGTTTATTTACCAGCACGAAAAATTAAAAATAAGAGAAGTTTGTCTGGTCCATTAAATAACTGGTTCCTCTGAACTGTACTTAAGTACTTAATGATTGTTGAGGATTTTCTGGCAGTATTATTCTTCATTCATTTCATAGGACTTCATTTATTTTATAATAATAATAATAATAATAACATACACAATCACAACAACGTCTAGGTCCCAAACTAAGCATTAGCTTGTATTTTGGGTACCAAGCGAAGACACCACAGACATATAACAACCAAGACCCGGTGCCAGTATCAATATTCATCATATAAATACTGACCCGACCTGGCATTCGAACCCGGGACCTCCAGCTTCGCAGGCAGGGTCGCTGCCCACTAGGCTAAGCGATCGTATATTTACAAATATAATTTAATAGCGTTACGGATCGTAATGCTCACTGCTTGAAAAAATCATATGAAATGAAAAAGATGTATTCTACATTTTTTTTCGTCTTAAGACTGAATAAAAAAAACATTAGGGGTTTCAGAGCACCCTGACCAGGTCGAATCTGACCATCTGAAACCAATCCAAATTGACATAAAAGTTTATGTATCTAATTTCAGTCTTCAACCGTCGCAACCGCCGCGCACTATTGTCTCTGTGCATTTTGTTATGCGTCGCCGCCGGCAGTGGAGCTGGTGCGGTAAGCGGTTTTGCTGCTGGATTACTCAGGCATTCTGAAGGACATACACCGCTCGCAGCGTTGGCATTGTACCCTCATGACAGCTTCATCGTTTCCAACAAGTTGGTCTGATTTTAATGGAACTTGATAATAATAACAAAAATATATATATTTATTTGCACATTGATTACCTTCAAACATTTCTGCCATAACGTTGAAATAATATCTGGGAGATCCCACACAGCGCCGTCTTGTCCCAAAGTAAGCAAATACAGACTTAAATATTATTTGTAATATAACCATATAAATTCGGGGCGGAAACCTAACCCGCTACCTTTCCATCTGTAGTTAACTAACTACACTACTCTAACCACTCGGCCGATCGCTCAGTTAAAGTTATTACTAATTTGTAACTACAACAAGGAAACAATAATGTAAAACAATGATGAAATACATTGCTTCACGAGTTATGGGATTATAAATAAGTGAAGAAAGTTTCTTGAGCTTTAAAAGCTAACATGATTGGTATGTTCAAAGCTGCTCAGATTTTTAACCTGAAAAAATATTGATCACACATGAAAATGATGCAGTTCTCAATCAGGTAGACTTTTATTTATAAACTAGCTGTGCCCGCCCCTTCGTCTGCGTCTATCCGTCAATATTATTAAAAAATTTACACGATTGTTTTGGTGTTTGTTAAAGTGTAAAGATTTGATAAGATCGCTCACTTATTATTAGGGACCGGGCGCACGTGATATGGCGTTGCAGCGTGGCGCGGCCGTTTTTAAATTTAAAATCTTTTGATCCTGTGGGTCGATTTTTATGAAATAAACACTAAATATAACTCAGATTATGCTTTATATTTTCCAGTTATTAGATTTTGAATCATATGAGTGGCTTTTACGTGACGTGTGTACAAACAAACAAACAGACGGAGGCGGAAAGTCTAAGATTTTCTTATATGTGTAAACACCACAAAGGAGTGAGTAGGTTAGAGGTGCCATGTGTCAGTGTTTGTTCAGAGACACGTGTCCCAAAAATAATTACAAAACAAACACGAGTCTTAATGTTACGCATACCTAAATAGTTTTGTCTCAGATTTATATAATTTTAGAAAGCAGTTAAGTCATTTAAAGAATGCAACATGATGCATACTTGAAGGGGATAGCGTAACCGACTACATGCCTACTCTAACCTACTCCAATGCTCTGTGGTTGACACCGTGTGTATATAATACAATCATCATCATCATCATCAACCCATGTTACCCCACTGCAGGGGCTTAGGCCTCCCCCAGGGTGAGGGGGGTTTGGAGCTTAAAGGGAATAGCGATTTCACCTTCATATATCTATTTTTACTGGTTTTCTGACGGCGTTTCTGCTCGCGTAGACTACACTTCATCTTCATCAGCCCATTTTTACCACACTGCAGGGGCTTAGGGTTTTCCCAGGGTGAGAGAAGGGGCTTGGAGCTTAAATCCACCACGCTGCTCCACTGCAGGTTGGGGATTGTAACGACCGCCATCTATTAACAGCGTCTGGGACCGACTGCTTAACATGCTCTCCGAGGCACGGAGTCAGTGATAGTTAATGTACTTAAGTCAGAGAAACTCATTGGTACATGCCCGGATTTGAACCATGGCCTTATGGCCTTATAAATTTGAGACAGGTTCGTTGCGCTCTGGGCTATCACGACGTCATGTATGATACAATACGTGTGTAGAATCTTTTATTTTTGTATGAAAATTGACCAATAATCTGCATTTTGATTTCAGCAGCCGTCATAACATGCTTTGGTCGAGATGGGAACCGGGTCCATTACTATGCGGCATTGCTTTGGTGCTCGGCGCGACTATTGCAATCACCACTGTTGACAAAATCGGGCGGAAGGTTAGTATGTTTGTGCAGATGTTGAAATATCTACATTTTTCCTGTATATTTTCCTTCATAGAGTTTCGTTTACTACTGGAATCTGTCTCTGTTAGAGTTGTTATTTTTCGCGGATTTCCACTATTCGCTGGATTTCCACCAGTTTAGTTAGACCATCACACTATTGGATTGGGGGACACTTTGTGCCTTGTAGCTGGTGCGTCCCATTTGAGAATATTTATGATTAATTAATCAATTGATTTATTAACCTCTTAACTTGTAATCAATCATTATCAATCGATTGGCGCTGTCAATTAAATTTCTCGTGACGTTCAATCTGACCCAATCGGGTTAATTTGTAGTGCCTGGTTTAAGGTGGCCCTGTACGGACGCCACAACTCCAACGAGCATGTATTCTGCACACGTGCGGGCTCTTTCGCACCATCGTGCGAAATAGCTAGGCTGCGGAAAAAAGGGACGGAGGCGTCGCGCTCGTTTAAATTTATCAGCCCTGCGGCGCGCTGATCGGTTTAGTCAGGTTAGGTTATGCGCTCGGCACGATGTGGCCGTAATGTATGACAGTCATATCCGAAGTTACACACGCACGAATACCGAAAGAGCGAATTTACGTTAATAGTTACCTATATAGATAATAGAAAAAAAAACTGCTGTAATAGCAATCACAGTAAAAAATGTTTTATTTCAATATATCTTTGGTTCGGTTCGAGAATTATCATCGGTTCGAAAAGCCTCAAACTACTATTCAAACAAACCTACTTCAGGAGTCGAACCCGCGACTCGTGGCTCCGCAGTTAGGGTCTCTAACTATTAAAACTATTAAATACTATTAAATACTATGTCAGGCCTGCGCTGCGCCGTGCTTCAGTCAGTTTTCTTGAAAAGTAAAATGTGATGAACTACAAGTGCGATAAAAGCAAAGTTTATCTATATATAAATTAATATCTAGAGATAGTGTGAAGGCTCACTTTAGAGAAAGTAACATTTTGACAGTCCCTTGTCAGTACATTTATGAAAACTTAATTTATGTACATAAAAACTTAAATGCTTTCTCTAGGGTGGGTGAAGGCCACAACTTAAATACAAGACATAAGCATATGTTATTGATTCCCAGGTTCAGACTTTCAAAAGTTAATAATGCTTTCATGGGAAATTGCATCCGTTTTTATAATAAAATTCCTAAAGAAAGAACTTAAATTCAAATCAATTTATAAAGCGAGGTAAAGTCCAACTTATGAAAAAAGCTTACTATTGTATTAGCGAGTATTTAAATGATAAGTGCGCATGGACATCATTGTAATAGTTGTAAGCATTTTAAATTTAATAAAAATGAGGAATTAAGAGAAACACATATTTAAATAAAATAAACAGGGAAGAGTTTCTTGCCGGTTCTTCTCCTTCTAGTTTTGGAACCGGTACCTAATCTATTCATTTTGACTTTCAATAAGTGTGTGTAAACATCTTGTATTGAATAAAAACTTTTTGAATTTGAATTTGTGATTTTTTTAAACAGCTTATATTTTTGTATTTGAATTTTGATGTCATCACGCGCACCTAAAGAAAAGTTAAAGTCCCTGTTGTGATTTCTATAAGAAATACAAAGTAAAAATTTAAATTAATCATCATCGAATTATGATTAACATTATTTTTTTCTTTTATAATTTTAATAAATACTTGTTTGAAACTTATTTGACCAATATCAACTTACAGATGCTGCTGATCTGGTCGTGTTCTGGACTAGCTTGCTGTCTGGCCATTCTGGGTGCTTACTGTGACCCGCGAGTGCCTTTGCCCTGGACATATTACTCAATCTGGACTCAAAAGAGTAGATCCGACCAAATCGCTTCTTTTAATCAAAGCGTACCAGTTAAAGGAATGCAGAATAGTACAAAACCTTCAAGCGATATTATATTAAGACAAAACAAAACAATTCATAATAACGCAAGAGAATTATACAATCAACCTTATGACATAGATGGATTTAGTATTGAAAAATCAATGGATTCCAAAGAAGATCAAGAGCCGATAACGCCTGTTGTACTGTTGGTGTCTTTGGTGTTATTTCTATACAATCTTGGTTTGGGATCTATACCATTCGTTTTGGTAACGGAATTGTTCTCTATTAATGTAAGTATGTTCTCTTAGACTTCATTATTAGAGATTCATATTTAAAACGATTCTATGTCATCATTTGGCTTACATGCCTCCACTACTGGAGAAGAGACATTAAGTTAAGGAGTTTGGACCGTAAGCTCACCACGTTCAGCCGATGCAGGTTGAGGGTTGGCTTCCATTGTGACAGAAGTGAATGTCGGCATGAGTTATGATTTTATTTGTTTAATTCTTTATAAATTTAAAACTCAGATCAATACGCACGACCTTTGTAACAAAGGTGGAGACCCAATCGACCATTACGACTCGAAGGAATTGGTGAAACCATTTTAGTTTCTTTCCGATATTGGTTTGTCCTCGGCGTCTCGGAGAGCACGTCAAGTCGTCAGTCCCGTTTGTCATCATCATCCCCGTTAAAATCCACCAATCCGCAATTTAGCAGCATGGTGGATTAAGCTCCAGGCATCCTCATCCCGAAGAGAGGCTTAAGTCCCTGAAGTGGGGCATGGTGGACTGATATGGATTTGTATGTTCATATAACTGTCAGTCTTAAAGCTGTCTGATTAAATTTGAAAGCATGTAGGTACATATAAACACTGTGTTAAACATATTTATTTATGGAAATCTACAGCTGGTTTGCTTAGGTGATATTTAGGTATTAAACAATAGGTTCATTAATTCAACGCGTGGTTATAAGACACCCACATTTTATTATACTTTTAGTTATGTATGTATTTTAACACACATTGACACTTAAAGCATTTAACACGTGCAATTTGGAATGACAAAAAAATATTACAGCCAATTGTGGGATTATAAAGTTGCAGCCATAATAATAATATAAGCCTTTATTCAGACGCCATTTCAGATTAATTTAAATTAGATATTGGTGACTCCAGCGAGTCGACGACACCGACAATTTGATCTGTTTGCCTAGTTGGCAAAGGCCTCCAATTCTTTCCAATCTGTTCTATTTAGCGCTTTCCTAGTCCATGTTTTTCCTGTTGTTGCCTTTATTTCGTCTGTCCTCCTTCGAAACATCTTCCACGTTTGCTTTTACTGTTTCTTGGGAACCAGAATACTATAGATTTATTACACTTCTCGCTACCTCTTATTATATGACCTGACCATTTCCACTTAAGTTTTCTTATTCTTGTTGTTACGTCTTCTATTTTTGTGTATTTTCTCATTGTTTTGTTACTTATTCTGTCAGTTTTCTTTACATTCAGCTTGCTCATTTCCATTGTTGTCTGAAAGGTTTTCAGCTTTGTGTTTTGCGCTTTGGTGAGTGCCCAAATTTGGCAGCCATACGTTAGAACTGGTAATAGGCAAGTGTTTTATAGCTTTGTTTTAAGGAATATTAGTTTCTGTATTTTTCATTATTTCCTTTAATTTCCAGTAGCATTTCTGTATATATAAGTACGAAAAAAAAGTCGTCGTATATTAACGCGAGAGGTACCAAACGATAGGTCATAAAAATAGTTGTCAAGGTTCCAAACTTTTTTTTAAATTTAAGTCAACAGATTTTTGTTAGAGTCATGTGTCCCCCCCCCCCTACCAGCTAAACCGTTGTTTTTGGATATGTAGAAAAAATTTATGACAGGAGTATATATAACGTAGTTAAAAGGAAAACTGTCACAGCTAACTAAACTGTATTATTTAACGAGTAATAATAGATTACCTTATAAAACGTACTTTTATAAGTAAAAATTTTGTAAAAATTCCATAGAAAATGCCAGATAGCGTTTAGCCAATAAGCAAAAACTAGATACATTATATCTTTGTAATGTTATTGTAAAAAATAATTTAAAAAAAAAATTATGACGAAAACTAAATTGTATTACTAGGTACTATAAATTAACGCTTTCCTTTGCAGAGCTTATTCTCTTCACAATCGATACTAAAAGTCAAAGGTTCACTGTAATAAAATAAGTAATAAAAATTGTCTCTAGCTATCAGTGCACTCGTATTATTACTTTTCGGATTAGCCAGATAGGATCGAAGGCCTTCTAAATAACTAATGAAATAAAAATGAAATATATTTATACAATAATTCTTAAATTACATGATAGTAATGTTTAATGGTGAAGTTCGATTAGCGTCGCGCTCGTTTTTTTTTGTATTGTATCGCATTTTGCCAGTTTTTTTTTTATCTTTCTTTCTTTATTTTTCTCAGAAAATGTATTAAGTACTATTTAATTTAGTACAATAGCTTAGATTTTGTTTGTTAATATTTAAAAAAAGTTATAATTGGAATTTAATGTATCATAGCGAAAAAGGCAGTCTAATCGTTAAATATGAATAGACTGAATTTTTCATTCGAAAGGTATAAATTAATAGATTTATTTGATGATTCGGTACAAATGGTTTCTTGTTGTGTATAAAGCCAATAAATTTAATATATTTTTGTTATCAGGTTCGAAGTTTCGCGTCAAGTCTTCTAGTATCTTGGATGTGGATGATCAGTTTTCTTCTCCTGCGGTACTTTTCTACTTTAGCCACGTGTCTTGGTCTACACGGCACGTATTACCTGGGTGCAGTAATCACATTTCTAGGTACTTTATATATCTACCAAACCGTTCCCGAAACTAAGGGGAAATCGCAGGAACAAATAGACGAAATGCTACATGGACCTTTATTTTTGTGTCGTGGTAAAAAAAAAGATGAAGACGTACCATGACTTTTAATTTAAGTTTAATTTTATGAGTGCCTAAAAATAGTAACTAAGTATCCTTATAGTACATTATGATGCAAGTACGGTAAGCTGCATATAATTGTCGAGTTGTTTATAGGCACGAGGCGAAGCTGTGTGCTTATAATAAACCGATGACTATAATAGCCAGCTTGCTGAATACGAGCATCATACGACGTTTTTCAATACATTTGCGATTAAAATTAGGTAGATACTTTAAATGTAATGATGGCGGAAGCTAAGGGCGCGAGCGGGTTGCTTTTCGCGGTTTACGCATGCGTTACAAACAGAATACTCGTTTGTGATTGGTGTAGAGTACAAAGGCCTAGTACTGTAAAATACAACGTTATGGTACAAGTTTCGATGTCATATAGACAGTATTAATAGCGAATGTATTGAAAAAACTTTAAAAAGACCAACCAGTTTCAGAGAAATCCTTTTTATGTGATTGTATAAAAATCTAGATGTTTTATATAATACTACTATTTAGTTTTGTGTAGTCGTGTAAATAGAAAATACATGTCAGTCGCATATTGTATGTTTGTGAGGTGTTGACACACATATAGCCATATCGTCTAGAAATATTTAATAAGCTCATATTTTAAGCATTTTGACTCCGAGTAATGTTGCAGTAATTTACCCTATAAAAGAAAAGAAATATATAGAGAAAATATTTTTAAATCACATATTTACAACAAAGATTATTATACAATAATAATAATAATAACACACACAATCACAACAACGTCTAGGTCTCAAACTAAACATCAGCTTGTATTTTGGGTACCAAGCGAAGACACCACATACATATAACAACCAAAACCCGGTGCCAGTATTAATATTCATCATATAGATATTGACCCGACCTGGGATTCGATATTTATTATTTATTTATAAATATAATATAAAATATTAATTATTTATAAAGTTTAAAACTGACAACAGAAGTTTTGTTGTCTAAATGTCTGTTTGTTCAACTGTTTGCATGCCAATGCAAACACGGAAAATATTTATAAGTTATTTTCAAAGTAATATAAAACAGTTTTTTTTTAATGGAGGATTTCAAAATGGAGATTGAGAACGACACTAAGAAAGCGAAACTTTAATTCGGAACGATAATAAAAGATATGAAGCATATCAAAGCAAAACTGGTTAAGAAATTAAAGCAGTTTTCCCATTAGATGCATTCTTTTTAAAAAAACACCATACACAAACCATATATTGTTGGTCCAAAAAACCTGGGATTATTTCCAATAGCTAGTCTATAACTGTAACTATAGGTTCGATAGTGAGCTGCTTATCAGTTAGTAACAATTATTTGACAAGAAAAAAAATCAGTATTAACCGGGCTAACAAGTACATCACGACAAAATTTTGTAGACGCATTATCTCGTTTGCTTTCGGGAAGCTTCGTCATCTGTTCTCGTCGCCACTACCACAAAGTCTGAACACCAAGGTCTTCAACCAATGCGTCCTACCTACCATGACGTACGGTGCCGAAACATGGACTCTCACGGCAGGACTGATTTACAAATTTAAAGTCGCTCAGCGTGCTATGGAGTGGGCTATGCTCGATGTTTCTTTGGTAGATAAAATCAGAAACACTGAAATCCGTCAAAGAACTAAAGTTGTCGACATAGCCGAAGCGATCAGCAAGCTGAAGTGGAAATGTGCCGGTCACATTTGCCGTAGAACTGATAACCGATGGGGTAGAGGAGTTCTCGAATGGAAGCCCATCTTCTGCTAACCTGGGTTAGTCGCCTCTTACGACACGCTTCCCGGTGGCGGCAGGGAATAGTAATCTTTGCCGTCTCCACACGGTCGAAAACGGATACACTATTATTAGAAACCAGAAAGGACACAAATAAAAATAAATCTATTGAAATTGATATTGGGATACATTTTACAAAATCATAAATAATAATTAAAATACGAAATTACTGTTTAATTTTTGAAGACTATTACACTACCTATAATATATATTTTTTTAAAGTGTTAAAACTACTAAATAGTAAAAATCTATTAAAATGGTCACACTGTGACACCATGCAGCTCAACTACCAAACCTCCAATCTTAATAGCAATGTAACTGGGTAGTGTGTCTAAATCGCATGTTTCTAGCTTCAGTTATTTCGACTGAGCCATGACGAACCAGTCAGGACAGGGCATCTTTTATGTTGCATACATTGAAACTGAACCAACTATAATTTTGTTTATGAGCACATTTAGACCTGCAATAGGTCATCATTTTAATACCTACTATACCTATTTAGTAAAATTATAATTCACATCTATACACTCGCATAGGCCGCCTGTTCCATGTACCTATACTAAAGCATCCATACCAGTATGGAAGAATGGAATGTTTTTCCACTTATACGTACTAGTAGGGATACTTTTTCATATATAATAATAACACACACAATCACAACAACGCCTAAGTCCCAAACTAAGCATTAGCTTGTATTTTGGGGACCAAGCGAAGACATCACATACATATAACAACCAAGACCCGGTGCCAGTTTTCATCATATAAATACTGACCCGACCTGGGATTCGAACCCGGGATCTCCAGCTTCGCAGGCAGGGTTGCTGCCCACTAGGCTAAGCGGTCGTCATATACCTCCTGTCTAAATGTAAATAATGTGTTTTGTTAGGAGTAACAGGAGAAATTGCTACTGGACATTTTCAAGATACGTTAAGGTAATTTTAGTGTGATTTTACAGTATCGAATTTAAAATTTCTTGATTAAAATATTAATATGAGTTTCTTATTTGTCTTTATAATGATAGGATTGATGATCTTATTTTTAGTTCTATAATATATTATTTTCTAGATATGAATTTTTTATTATAATGGAGATTGATTTTAATCATAGTACATTAAGGACGCATACACAAAAAGTGACAGCTCGAAAATAGGTTTTATTTGACAGCTTGCTTACTACTACACGCGCATCTCTGCACCAAGCAACACATACTTGGCGCTATACCAGAACTAATTAGTCTTGATCATTACTATTTTTATTTATTTTAAGAATTAGTTTTCTTTTATGTCAGGTTTTTAATGTTGCTTTATTTTAGATAATAACTAGCGATCCGCCCCGGTTTCGCACGGGTAGCAGAGCCATAATGTTTTTACGGTCGTAGTGTCGTATCAGCTTGTTGTGTCGAACATGTGGACTGGATTTCATTAGATTTAAATGTAACGCAAGTTCGCCCAACTTGGATTATTTTTATTGTATTTTATTTTGAATTCTATAAATATATGAAAAAGTAAAGAATAAATACCTAAAAACAAACTAAAATATTTTTTTGTATACAACATTGGTAACTTCAGCCTAACCTCGCGCGTCGCGTCGTCCGGTATGGCTCCTAAGATATTGATTTAAATTGTAGAGTACAAACGGCAATCATAATGTTCATGAAATGCTGAAGGTAAATATCGTATTTAATTTGATAAGGATTAATACCATATCCGTATAAATTGTTTTCCAATCACCTCATCATATTACATCATAAAAATAGTATAGTAAGCTATCCATAAAAGATAGATATGTGCCATCGTGGACTTTTCTTTAGTCTTATAAAAAAAACACAATTTCTCCATACATTATTTTGTTATATCTCAAAAGGATAAGGCAGCATTTTTGATGAAAGTTCCCAACCGGCTTGATTTTTTTCCGACTTCTTCAACAATAATCGTCATATTTCAACAAATTTTCTCTTGAATCACTCTGTCCATTGATGTCAATAATATGCCAATCCGTTCGGTACTTTTTGAGTTTGTCGCGTTCAGACAGACAGACAGACGCGGCGAGGGACTTTATTTTATAATATGTAGTGATAACAATAATACCTGGGACATCCCACACAGCGTTATCTAGTCCCAAACTAAGCAAAACTTGTGTTGTGGGTGTGGGTTACGATGTCTTTTAAAGTTCCGTAAAAAAAAAATTATTAGACAATATTATACTGTGCCACAGTTATCGTATGAGGAGTTTTGCAATGCGAGTGCATTTTGTTTGTGATACGTGGCGATGGCGAAACCGAGGTCCCATTGAATGAGGTGACCTTTTCTTTTCCCATTTCTTCAAATTCTACTATTTTTGATTCTGGACCGATTGTTTTCAAAATCAATGTCTAAGAGTCTGTATGGTCTTCGATCACGAATCTGTGCTTAGAACTAAAAAAAATATTGCTTTTGAATCTGTTTTTGTTTTTGAACTGCTTGCTTTCAAAATCGATATCTATGGGTCCATGTGGTCTCCCTTCACAAATTTGCGGTCAAAACTGAAAATAGTGTCTGCCATTTTGAACTTCTTTCTTTCTGGGCCCAACACTACTAAAATAAAGTCTGTTTCGTATAGATTAAAATTTTATTATTATTTCGTCCACATTACAAAAAAAAAAACAAGTCTGTATGCGTTATTACAACAACGATTAATACTTTTGTCAATACATTTACTATTAATACGTTCTTTATGACATCGAAACTTGTACCGTAATGTTGTATTTTACATTACTAAGTCTTTTTATTTTACACCTATCACAAACGAGCATTCTGTTTGCAACGCATGCGTGAACCGCGAAAAGCAACCCGCTCACGCCCTTAGCTCCCACCATTATTTATTTCTATAAATAGAGAAACCGCGCAAACACCCCTGTTTTGACTTACTTGCATTATAGTTTAAAAAAACTAAAAACTTGCACTTTTATACCAAATCGATCTATAAAGAAGAAAATAACTTTTAGAATAAGAATAAAGTGTTTAATGAGGAAAAATAATTGTGAAAAAGCGTGGGGTCTCCGATATAAGTTGTTTTAAATATTTCATTACACTCTATGATTTTTCACAATAACATTAATTTTCTATTTTTTTTCTACTTATTTTCTTTTTTAAAGTTCGATTGTTAATCAAAGTGTAATTTACCCCTGTTTTCAATAACTTGCCCTTTAAATTTAACGATCAATTAGATCGCCTTCTAAAAACATTATAGTTTAAAAAAACTAAGAAACGTGCGCTTTAATACCAAATCGATCTATAAAGAAGAAAATAACTTTTAGAATAAAAATAAAGTGTTTAATGAGGAAAAATAATGTTATTGTGACAAAACGTGGGGTGCCCGACATCAGTTGTTTTAAATATTTCATTGCACTCCACGATTTTTTACAATAACATTAATTTTCTATTTTTTTCCTACTTATTTTCTTTTTTAAAGTTCGATTGTCTATCAAAGTGTAATTTATAATTTTTTTTTAACATATTATTTTTTTTCTTTTTTTAGTCTTAATATTTTTTAAACTACATTCCATCAAAATTTACAAACATAAAGGTGGAACTCACTATTACCTATAAAACGATGAAATGATACAGACCGATACAAAGCTTTATGTCGGTGCGAACCTAACCACTGACGAGTTCCCTCGTAAACAAACTATCCTGGTGCATCATCAGTTCATGGTGAAAGTCATGGTTAACTATTAGAATCCAACCTATATACAAAGTTTGTATTCGTGCTATTAACCGTTGAGGAGTATCCTCGAGAGGAAACAATCCTGGCTGCAGCATCAGGTTATGTTTATCCATTTTAGTGTATTGTCATCGAAGTTACATACGTATTTTGAATTTCAGCCCAATATCTTCAGTAGAAATGAGTGGTAATCGTGTTTAAAGATTCCATTACATACAAACAAACATACAGGTGTAACTTATAAAAGCATATTAAAATAAAAATGAGCAACGACTTTTTTTGTTTTTTTTTTTTAAATATATTTTATCTTAAATTTACTTACCTACTTCGCTGTTGCCCCATTTGGAAATTTCTAAATTAGATGTTACCATTGACAACGCTTTAAAATTCCAAATTATGGTCATTATTAACATAACTTTCAGCGAGCAAGTTTGGACCCAAGCCTCTTTACCAATGAGGTACGGCGGCTTGGGAACCCGCAAAATTTTAAGTCTTTACCGGGTTTTCTATCTTCGATCCATAGTACTTCTGATCTCGCTGATAAAATTCTTGAAGCCCTTGTGGCAATAAACTGCAAGATAGCGTATTTGGATGAAGCTACAAATACCTGGCTAGCTGGACCGAGTCTAAATTTATCGCCCACGCCTAATATTCAAAGGGCCTGCACCGCATCCTTGGCTCCCCTTAATTCATTAATAGAAGCTGCTAATGGTAGACAGCGCCAAATTGCTGGCAGTGTCTAGGCCTCGGCCAGACTCTGATCACTGATTTCATTCCTACCCGTTCCCCAAAACAGGCACTTTTATGGACCATAACACCCTGCGCGTAGCGGTCGGCCTTCGACTCGGGGTTAAGATCTGTACAGATCATCGCCGTATTTTTTGCGGAGTTGCTGTTGGATGGCCTTGGCCACCATGGACTTTCCTGCTATTCCGGCGCTGGCCGCCTCTCCCGCTACGCCACACTTAACGACATACTGAGAAGTGCTCTCGTTAGTGCCAATGTTTCGGCGACACTCGAGCCACGTATCATTTGAGACGATGGAAAATGGCCTGATGGTATGTCATTAATACCCTGGGGAACGGGCCGTGCGCTGGTGTGGGACGTTACCTATGTCGCCACACTAGCTATTTCTCGGCAACCGCTAGGAAAGCCAGTGCGGCGGCGGCGGCGGCGGAGGCTCGTGAGTATCAGAAAGTGGGTAAATACAGTTGTCTCGGCTCTTCATATGACTTCGTTGCATTTGGCTCTCGGGCCATGGGGCAAGAGCACATGAGCTCTTCGCCGAACCCAGTTTTCTTGCGCAAAGGATTTCCATTGTCATTCAGCGCAAAAATGCCATCTGCGTAGTGGACACCATTCCACGAGGACCCCACTTTTTATATATGTTTTAATTTAATATTTTTATTATTAAAAATTTATCAGTCCTTAATGTATATATACATATACTGTATAATTGTATATACAGTGTAAGATTTTTATTTCATGTCTAATTGCTAAGCTATCTCCTTGGTAAAAAAATTATTAAAACTAATTTAATTCATAAAATAATATTATAAATTTATTTACAGTTAAGTCTCAAGATTGATTGGGTTCAACTTTAGCATACGTACGGATTCCATACGTATTCGGATAGAAAAGAAAAAAGTGATACACCCGACCTTTCGCTAGCGCTGCTCACAGCGAACTGAAACACGATATCGTTTCCGCTTGTCAATGAACTGTCAGCTCATACAAAATAGTATGGCGAAATTTTGATCAAATTGCATTGATATTATTGATAATTTTTTTCTGCCACTTTTACGTTTATTATCAAAATTTCCTCTAACAGAAAGAAGGAATGAAGTATTGACAATATTTAAATGATTTTTTAATCTCAAAAAAACTTGTGATGATGGTGTAATATGTACCGATATACCTTTCCAAACTTCCTAAAAATGTACCTAAACATGCCGTTATTTTGTACATGCCCCCTTAACTCAGTAGTGGATAAACTGATGTATAATTTCCATGTAGCCATACTAGTATGGATAAGTGGAATAATATTCCTTTCTTTCATACTAGTATGGATGACTTGGTGTTGAATGGATACATGGAACAGGCGGCAGAGGCGACCTATCACGTCGTAGATGTTTCAAAGTGAGGATAAAATATTATGAAAGTTTCATATTTGTATATAAATTTCGTAGAACATAGAAAATATCTAGTGGGGATCCAGGTTAAATGGGACAGTACTACCCTGAAATAAGCTAGGTGTTTGTTCATTTAATCTAGTTGATTAAAATAAGTTATGAGTTTAGTGTTCATTGTATAGATAAAGTAAATATTTAATTAGCAATGTACAGTTTTGAGATATTCTTAATGTGATTTAAGTGATTGCGACCAGATTGATGTAAAAGGCTTTAAATGTTGTTACGGAATTGAAGCAAAGTCAATTAATAAAATATGTTGCTATATGGTGTGACAGCTTCATTTTTGCATGTATGTAAAATGACTGGTTAGTAATAAATTGTTGATATACTTGTTGGATTTTTTTTTAAATCCCTTTACTTGCTGAAGACTAAAAAAGATGTAAAAAAGTCAACGCATTGTCACTGCTATTGTAAATGGTATAGTTTGATATGTTCAAACCTGTGTTTTTCTACTGAAATCCTATATTAAATAATATATTATTAAATAATAGTGTAGTAGCAAAAATACTAGTGTTTAATTAATTTGACTAGGTAATTTACAAAGTAAATAGAAAAACAGAAACTTAATAACAAAAAGTCACCTCTAATTAAATCGGGCAGAATTATTAAATATTCTGTGCACTAAAAATTAACGAATCGCTAATTAAATACAAAATAATAAAATCGTTAAAAATAAAAAAAATATATGTGAAAAACGGAAACAAATTTCAACGATCAAGTAGGCCAGTTAACGAAGCTATGGGTCCCTGGTTGCGAGTTTTCTTTCCCGTGTCGAATAGAAGGCAACATTTGCCTATAAACGCGCATGGATTTGTTATGCTAACTCCTTTTCCAAACTCGTATTCAATCAAAGGCGCACGTCCTCCAATCACGTATAGGTTTGCAAAGCAAACTATTTTAAACTGTGTTCAAGGTTCAGGCACTTATTTCAGTACTTACTCGTATTTCATTTTTAAATTCCCAATAAATCGAATGGAAAGTAGTACCTACAAACGATGAAGTGCAACCTTACTTAAGCACGCAGGCGAATGTGGGAACGTGGTTGTAGGAAACGTGGGAAAGTTTGGGGTATTTGCATTTACAAAATATATTCCCTTCTATATTATCACGCAAGCGTCAGTATCGTTAGGGTCTTATACCTCAAAAGGAAAAAAGAAACCTTTATGGGATCACTTTGTTGTCCGTCTCTCTGTCCGTCAAGATCCTTTTTCTCAGGAACGCGTGGATGGATCAAGTTTAAATTTATAACTAGTACTTAGGTGTACCTACAGTCCGTTGGGGCTGTAAAAAGGGGGTTTTCTTTTCCAATAAACCTATAAAGATAATATACTCTAAATGAAAATCTAATTTAAAAACTGAAAATACCTACAAATTAAAAATACTATCTAAATAATAAACAGGAAAATTTTAAAGAGACGATGGGTCCAGTGTGCTAAGGATACTTGCCGCGTTGCACTGATCCTCTAAACAAGGTATTTCTTGCTCAAAGGATCTCCCGTCAATAAACGCAGCGCGGCACCCAAATCGTTAACAAGTAATTTAGCATCCTTGGACCAGGAACTTATTGTCTCGACGGTGAAGGGAATGAAATAGTGGGAACGTTGGTCATGTTGAACATGAGAAAAATAAAACAATTTAAAACAAAACCCCCCACATTTAAGTTTTTTTTTTCTTATGAAGTGTCAAATTATTTAAAAAATGAAAAACGTATAAACCTAGTTTTTGCTGATCTGAATACCGTAAGTTTTTTGCGCCAATCGGTTTAATTTTAATGGGGTGCAACTGTTAACGCTGTAGGTACCTATGTATGGAAATTTGCCACTACACATTCCTCCTCCTAATACGCTAACTTCTAATCGGAAGTATTATAAAAATATATTTTTCGCAAATATATATATATAAAGACACGACAAATATACAACCTATGTTTTATTTTTCAGTAAAGAACTTAAAAAACCCGTATAAAATTTCAATTTTATTAAACGTGTCAGTCGATAAGTAAGTCTATGTGTCAAGTGAAGAAGTAAAATTAATCATATTTTTGGAGAATCATATCCCCTAAAATACTATTTGTACCTTTCTGGGGCGAAGTTATGGGCAACTATAAGATTAACTTTAGACATTATGTGTTTTAAAACTTAGTTACAATTACTTGAAAGCGTAAAAGTACTTCTTCAAAATGCATTTTATGGGTTTTTCTCAAAAGCCGTCAAACATTATTAACTGGATAAAATATATCACACAGAGTATGTCATGCTCTAAATTTCATGCGTTTAAATGTTTAGCAAGTCGCTTGTACAGTTTCAATCAACGTTTATGGCGGATGTGAACATAGGCTCAAGTCGCGTCGCAGTAACCAGTTTTAGGTGTAGCGGGATGCAGTGGAGCGAGGGGCACATGACTGAACCTGCGCAAGCATGCATATAGCGTTGTATTCCGATCCGTCATAAAGTTTGATTGGAACTATACTATGTTGCAATTATTTTTGTAATTTTGGCGCTTACGTTATTCGAGCGGCGCTATAGGTATCTTGTTTCTTTGTCGCGCGCATTACATTCCGCAACGCTCTGTTACGTCGCTAGCAACGCCTTCGTTATTTTGTCTTCATACCATTATAGCTAGCCACAGACAAGTCCACCTTATAGGCCACGCTTTGACAGGGAGTAGCATTCGCCAAGGCTATGTAGTGACACTACATAACTACATCACTAGTGAGCCGTCAGTTGGAAGCACGTCGGAAGCCATTAAATTGTCAATTTTGAACGAGCCAATGAAAACTAGCCGAACTCTCCCCGCACCCCGCCACTTTTGGCAATTTCGTTTTCGTACTGAAGTTTATTAAAGCGTGGTCTATAGGTTGACTGGTCTGTGTAGCTAGCTTACGACATGATCTTATCGATCTGGGGGCACGGTCGTGCCCCCACCAAGTCGAGCGAAAAAGCGTCACGGCCGTACCATCCTTTTCTCGAAGCAATTCAGACCATTTTCGACCCCCTGTAACTTCGTTGTGGATAAACCTAGAAGACTGAAATTTTCAGTAACCATGCAGGCATATTATATAAGCATATTTTCAAATTTCATTCAATTTGAATCAGTATTTTTAAGAAATTATAACGGGTCAAATTTCTTAATTTTGTCACTCACTGACTCACCGATCATCAAAATTCTAAGGCACTTCTAGCAGACCTAGAAGCTTCAAATTTGGAATATAAGTAGTGTTTGATGTATGAATCAAGGAAAAACTAAAAAATCTAGAAAAGACCGCAAAGAAAATTAAGCCCATAAGAAAAAAATAAGAAAATAATACAAAAATAAGAAAAGTTCATAAGTCAGAGAGAGGGCTTTAAGAAAATTCGTTGCTGGTAGATATACATATATACAATAAGTAGAAGGTACCGAAAAGGAAAAAAGTAGAACTGTCTACAAAATACAAAAAGAAATGAGATCCCATCAAAAACAATACTTGTCAAAAAAACCAAGTCTCGCAACTCAGTTGTTCTGCGGTAAAAAGTTGTGAGATCCATGTAATACCAAGTCGGTTATTAATTTATAAACAGCATCTTATAGTGACGCATATCAATATAAAAATTCTTTAATGTTTTATATAAATATATTGAGACTTGGCCATCGCCTGAAAACACGTGTAAATTCAATCGCCTGAAAACACATGTAAATTCAATTATTTAGTGCGATGGCCAAGTCTCAATATATTTATATAAAACATTAAAGAATTTTTATATTGATATGCGTCACTATAAGATGCTGTTTATAAATTAATAACCGACTTGGTATTACATGGATCTCACAACTTTTTACC
Source organism: Luffia ferchaultella (assembly GCA_949709985.1). Taxonomy (NCBI): domain Eukaryota; kingdom Metazoa; phylum Arthropoda; class Insecta; order Lepidoptera; family Psychidae; genus Luffia; species Luffia ferchaultella. The sequence goes on along the minus strand of OX453261.1, from coordinate 12,640,701 downwards.
GCAGAACAACTGAGTTGCGAGACTTGGTTTTTTTGACAAGTATTGTTTTTGATGGGATTATATATTACAAGGAAACACTATTCATTGAATTGCGTATGTAGCTATCCAACATAGAATGTATCGATTTTTAAATTCCCCGTTTGTTTATGTAATTACTTAACTAAATTACATCATCTATAAAAACGAATTACGAATTTTCAACTAAGCACATTCCATTAGTAACTGGAGTACGAAAATGTTAACAACAAACGAGTACCTCTTAAACAACGCTTTAGAAGAAGATTTTCAAAAAATGTTACAACCCTATCATTTGATTCAAAAACTGTTCTTAGTATCAAAATATAACATCGAAGATGGCTTTATAACGCCGAACTCGAAAAAATATTGTTTTATTAATTTCTTGACGCTTTGTTTAATTTTTTATATTTACGCATACCTCAGTTTAACCACCGTTTGCACAATAGACACTTACTGCCCTTTAACTTCGACCGTTCATTTTCTAGCACAACATGCTGTATGTACGTCGACAATAATATTTAAAGGCGTACCTTTTGTACAATTACTGATTAAAATGCAAGAAATAAACACAAAATTAAAATCTGCCGGTGCTACAAATCTTAAATATTTTACTTTAAGAAGTTGGATTTTCGTTTCTTTATTAGTTTCATTTTATATTTTCGAAGTGATTGGAATATTTTGGTGCGTACACAAACTTTCTGTGTTGAGTTCGACAATTTTAATCTTCACAATGATTTTCGATTTAGAAATGTTATACGACATGATCATTGTCAATTATTTGTCGTCTAGATTTGATTCATGGATATGTATTTTGTTTGAATATGATCGAAAATCCGAAACGGTAATGAAAAATGAATCATCGCTAATGTTTAATATTGCGAAAGATATTTTAGAATCATTCAAAATATTTCAAAACTGTTCCCAGTATACGGTGAGTATGCTATACTTTATGCAGTTTTTGTCATAAGGGACCATCCTTAAAGTACGTGACACGTCAGAGGGGGGGGGGGGGGGGGGGAAGATCCGTGAAGTGCGACATAGTGTGACAAGGTACGGAAGGGGTCCTAAGTTTCGTGACATCACATTTCAAAATCTTATACATATAAATCTAAGTGTTAAAATGTCAAATTTGAACTATTAACGAAAAATATTTCCAACTATCTGTATGGTTATAAGGTTTGCATTGTTTTGTTGGCGTGTCTTTGACCAATGCATAAATGCCACCACACGCGCCGTGCCTTGCCTTAGTGTCATTGTTTCTAAAATATTTCCAACTCTAACCGTATAAAATAATATAATATTTGGGACATCCCACACATTGCCATCTAGTCTCAAAGTAAGCAAGTATTATGCTTGTATTATGGGGTACTAGACAACTGATATCCATACTTAAATCTTCTTTTTTTTTAAATAATATAAACATAAATAAATACTTTTACACCCAGACACGGAACAAATAGACATGTTCATACACACAAATATTTGTCCCGGGCGGAAATCGAACCCGCGACCCTTGTCTCCGCAGTGAGGGTTTCTTACTCAGTCATGAATATACGGTTTAAATTGTTTTGTTAGCGTACTCATACTCGCTCCACTAGTGTCACCCGCTGGCTTAATTTTTTCATATGCTTGATTTAATGTTGATTATATAAAAAAAAATTGAAATGGAAATAAAATTAATTTCGAAACCGCTATTTTAAACTATTAATTTTTAGATGTAAAATTGAAAAATATGTGACGTCACACTAGGGAGGGGGGGTCTCACAAATGTGACCAATTGTGCCTAGAACGGGGGAGGGGTCAAAAAATTACGAAATTAGTGTGACGTACTTTATGGATGCCCACTAAACTCGTATTATAGCATAAATTTTAATTTACAGGTGTTTGCTTATGTGGTGGTAACATGGATTAGATGTCTATTTAACATCCAGATATTAATAATAAGGGCAAAACTTGCGAAGGTTGGTTTTACAAAATTTTAAAAAAGATAATGCCAAGTAATTACGACCGCTTAGCTTAGGGGGTAGCGACCCTGCTTACGACGCTGGAGGTCCTGGGTTCGAATCCCAGATTGGCTCAGTATTTATATGATGAATATTGATACTGGTACCGGTAAGCAAGAGCTTATTATATGTATTTGGTGTCTTCGCTTGGTACCCATAACACAAGCTAATGCTTAGTTTGGGGGCTAGACATTGTTGTGATGTATACATTATTATTATTGAGTAAAAATTTAAACTCGAAATCGGGTGTGATAGAGTTTCTGTCGAAATGCCGAGGGCTGGGACAGCGTTGTTGCGAATATGTTGTACCTCCTTTTCAATTCTTGTTGGCGCACTGGTAAAGTACCAGACGATTGGTGTAAGGCTGTGATTGTGCCATTGTACAAAGGTAAAGGGTCATAGCAGGATTGCAGGAACTATCGCGGTATCAGTCTCCTTAGTATTGTCGGCAAGTTGTATGCTAAGATGTTGATTGGGAGAGTTGTACAAGAGACTGATGAGAAATTGTGGGATGTACAGGCGGGATTTAGAAAGGGAATGGGATGCATGAATCAAGTGTTCTCCTTGCGGTGCATCACCGAAAAGTGTTTGGCAAAAAGTCAAAAAGTGTTTTGCACATTCGTGGATTTGGATAAGGCTTATGACAGAGTGGTGAGGAATGAGCTGTGATCAGTACTGTCCGTGTACGGAGTGGACGGTGATTTGATTCGGGCTCTGAAATCTCTATATAGGGATTCCAGTGCGTGCGTTAGATTAAACAGGGCCTACACAGAATGGTGTGACATCCAAAAGGGGTCCGACAAGGATGTGAAGCGTCTCCGTGTCTGTTTAATCTGTTCATTGATAGCTGCCTGAATGAATTGAGAGAGAGTGAATGTGGGTTGAGCATGGGAGAGTTACTTATGAAATGCCTTTTATACGCTGATGATCAAGTCCTACTTGCATCGTCGGAGGAAGTGTTGCAAGAGATGGTAACTATTACGAATGGGGCGTTCAAAAAGAAGGGAATGAAAGTTAATGTTAGTAAAACAAAAGTGATGGTGTTTGAGAAAGACGAAAAGATGAATGAGTGTAAGATATTGATTGGGAATGAAAGGGTTGAACAGGTGAAAGAATTCGTGTACTTAGGTAGTATGTTTACGAGGGACGGAAAGTGCGACAGTGGTATTGAAAGGAGAGTGAAAGCAGCCAGAATATTTATCGAAAAGCTAGATTGGCTGTTCATAGGGGAGTTCTTGCTCCGACCTTGATGTATGGAAGTGAGTGTTGGGTATGGTAGAAGAAGCATAAAAGTAAAATTAATGCAGTAGAGATGAGATCATTGAGAAGTATATGCGGGGTTAGTTTGAGAGACAGAATAAGGAATAGTGTGATAAGAGAACGATGTGATATGGAAGAAGATGTAGTGACAAAAATTGAAATAGGAATGCTGCGATGGTTTGGTCATTTGGAGAGGATGGATGAAAGAAGACTGACGAAAGAAATTTACTGTGCGGAGGTGAATGGTAGGGTCGGAATGGGTCGCCCTAGACGAACTTACTGGAACCAGATTAGGGACATACTAGAAAAGGGCCAAGTTCAGAATACCCGGAGTATTCGGTGTGTCCGGAGAGCGTGTATGAGAAGAGTAATGAGTGTTGATGAAGCGAAAGAAGTATGCCAGGATCGCACTAAGTGGAAATCTGTAGTCTCTGCCTACCCCAATGGGAAGCAGGCGTGAGTGTATGTATGTATGTTAAACTCGAAAGTGTGTATGTTTGTTTGTTTTTTCTTTGTGCCGTAAAAGAGCAATGAAACGACGTGATTTTTGTTTGTACATAATTGAAAGCACGGTGAGTGGCATAAGCTACTGTTTATCCTGGTCATAGATAGTAGACATCCGACGGCTGAAATAATATCTTGGTCGAAGATACTTTTTTCTTTTCAAAACCGGCCAAGTGCGATTTGGACTTTCATACGAAGGGTTCCGTACCACCGTACAATATGAAAAAAACACGTTACGTGTTTGGGGATCCCTTTTAATTTTTAACTTTATTTTACTTTTCTTAAATACATTATACATACATTATAATAATAATACATTAAAAAACTCTCAAAATCTTGTCTATAGATATAAGTTTGGGTCCGAATTAGCTTCATAATAATAATAATAGTATAACACGGGAATCCCACACAGCGCCGTCTAGTCCTGAAGTAAGCAAGTATTATGCTTGCGTAATGGGTTACTAGACAACTGGTATACATCTTAAATTTTTTTGTCGTCTAGATTTGATTCATGTATTAATACATACTTAATTTATTATCGGAACTGTTATATGATATTAATTTTAATTAAAAAAATGCTTTTTATTGTTTCTTTCCTAGCTGAAAGAGGAACTTGACATATTTCATGTTTCTATGACTGTACTAACTGTGATTTGGACCAGTAAAAATATTTTTTTGGGCGCCTTATTTGCCGTAGCATGCGAGAAATTACATCGCTCTGTAAATAATGTAAAAAAAGCATGTGTTATTGTTTTGGAGACGAATCCTAAACGAAGTAAGAACATTGTGTTTTTTATGTTCAAATTATAATGTTTTCAATTTATTATTGTATTATTTAAAAGAATTTTTGATCGGCATAATGTCAATACTAGAAACAAAGGTAAACTTGCTAACCATGTAAGCCGCCTTGTAGTGTCATATCAGCTTGTTGCGTTGAACATGTGGATTGGATTTAATTACATTTAAATATGACGTAAGTTCATCCTACTTAGAGTATTTTTAAAGTAATTTATTTCCAATTCTATAAATATTTGAAAAAGTAAAGAATAAATACATATAACCTAACCTAACTACGCGTGTTGCGTCGTCCCGTTGGCCGGCCGGAGCGGCGCGGCGGCGCCCGGCTGGAGGCGCGATATTTATATTTCGCGATAGCTCCTAAGATATTAATTTAAATTGTATAGTGTTAAGGGCAATCATAATGTGCATGAAATGCTGAAGGTAAATAACGTATTTAATTTGATAAAGATTAACACTGTATTCGTATAAATTGCTTTCCAATTACCTCATCGTATGACACCGTTTTTTTAAACATAAAAATATGTATAGTAAGCTATCCATAAAAAATAGACATATGCCATCACGGGCTTTTCTTTAGTCCTATTAAAGAGACACAATTCCTCCATACATTGTTTTGTTATAGCTTAAAAAGATTAGGCAGCGTTTTCGATGAAAGCTCTCTGCCGGCTTGATTTTTTTCGACTTCTTCAACAATAATCGTCATATTTCAACAAATTTCCACGAAAAATTATTAAATTATACACGTAAACCTTCCTCTTGAATCACTCTGTCGATTGGTGTCAACAGAATGCCAATCCGTTTGGTAGTTTTTGAGTTTATCGCGTTCAAGCAGACAGACAGATAGACGCGGCGGGGGACTTTATTTTTAATATTTATGTACTGATTTTAGAACAAAAACGATCTTTTATAAAGTTGCTAAAAAATATAGGTAAAAACAATATTTGGAATTTTAATTTTAGAAGGCAGGTTCGAATCCCAGGGCATGTACCAATGAGTACATTAGGTTTCTAGGCTTCTCTTCATGATGAGGAGGCTTGGAGCTTAATCCACCACTTACTCCAGTGCGGGTTGGTGAATTTTACGACGGTTTCACGGGCTCTCTGATACATCATCATCAGCCCATTTTACCCCACTGCAGGGGCTTAGGCCTCCCCCAGGGTAAGGAAGGGGTTTGGAGCTTAAATCCACCACGCTACTCCACTGCGGGTTGGGGATTGTAACGACCGCCATTTATTGACAGCGTCCGGGACCGACTGCTTAACGTGCTCTCCGAGGTGCATTAACTATCACTGACTCCGTAGTCAGTGATAGTTAATGTACTTAAGTCAGAAAAACTCATTGGTACACGCCCGGATTCGAACCTATGGCCTTATAAATTCTGGGACAGGTTAGTTGCGCTCTGGGCTATCACGACATTCTAATTAATATTTATAAATAATTAAACGTAATTATATGTATAATTGTATATATATAACATTAAATTTCTGGCTTATACATAATATAAGCATATGCATAACCTTATATATTTCTGACTGTTTTGGTTTAGTATGGGATAACACCGGTTGGTAGGATTTTAGTACATTGTAAATGGTGGAAAGGCTTTATACTGACAATTTTTCGTGGCTTTTTTCATGGTGACTGTAAAAGTCGGAATCCTTTTAATCGGCTATTTTCATTGGTTACTAAAAACTTTAACTCTCCTGAAGAAGATAACTTCAAAAACGTACTCTAATTTGAAAACAACGCTATTGTTACTATATTTAAACTGATTTTTCTAATAACAGTTGTCATCCGAAGACTTGCCAAGAATGTGCAACGTTTGTGCAACATCGGCTACAACAGAATGCGTGTCTGCGGCATGTTCGTTGTGGACGCGGCTCTACCTCTGCGGCTGGTCGGACTCGTCGCTACATACTGTGCCGTGCTGCTACAGTTTGCATTTTTGTAAAGTGAAAAAGATGTGTATTCATTAATTGTTAGGATAATATTTACTTCTTTTTTCCTTGAATAAATAATACATTAAAGCAGTTTGTTTTTAATCCATACTAACATTATAAATGTGATATTGTATTTGTATGTTGGGTCCACAGACAAGTCAACCTTTAGACCACGCTTTAACAGGGAGTAGCATTCGCCAAGGCTATGTAGTGACACTACATAACTACGTCTCTTCTGAGCCGTCAGTTGGAAGCACGTCGGAAGCCATTAAATTGTCAATTTTGAACGAGCCAATGAAAACTAGCCGACCTCTCCCCGCACCCTGCCACTTTTTGGCGATTTCGTTTTCGTACTGACGTTTATTAAAGCGTGGTCTAAAGGTTGCCTTGTCTGTGGTTGGGTCTAAAGTTGACGTGGAATATCAAATTAGATATTTCATCGCATCGCAATGGAGCAGCACAACGACATAATTTTTCTACGGATATAAATAATTGAAAAAACATAGAGTTGCAGTTTCCATGAAGGCTTCCAAAAAAAAATCCGTAACGAATAAATTATGAGTTGGAAGAGTAAAACTCAAGAAGTGAAGCAAAGTCGTCGTACGGCTGCAGGAATGGGACGTTTCAGACGTCCACGTAGGCAGAGTCTCGGGTAAAACCTAACGGATATATACTTAATATATAAATCTAGTAGCTTTTAATTAATACAGTAGATCAATAAGCTGGCGAGATAGCTGTTGAAAACATCTTCTGTTCCGACATCTCGTCTCAAACAATTATCATATAGGTTTAAATGTTATAGTCAAAAATATAATATTGTAAATGTACTACTGAGTTTTGGTAAATTTATAAAATTATAAAGAGTGAAAATGTTAAATTGGGGTAAAAGCAATAAGTAATGTGCAGTTTTCATTCCAACACTTGGTAAATTGTAAACTGTTAAAATGTATTTGAAAAATTTTTTTTTTACAAATCTGTTGTTAAATATACCTGCTTATGACACTAAAGAAGATTTGGAATCAACTGATAGAGATATATATGGTAATAAGTAATTACATCAATACTTTTCAAGGAGGGAAAACACAAATTATAAAAGAAATGAAATTGGTGTAAAGCGAACATGCCAATCGATTATTCCATCAAATACTCGCCATAGAAATACAATTAATTGGAATGGTGTCGTCTACAATTGTATTAGGTTACAACAATTCGTTATAATATACCAAAAAAAAAATGTCAATTCGTAACGAGTATGCCGGGCACATTAAACATTTTGCACAACTCATAATCCGTTTATAAGTAAAGTTGTGTTTATTGCTTTTCGAAATTTTATCCCTTGTTAAACAATTATTCACTGCATCAAATCATTTTTAAAATCTAAGAAGCACTAATCTGAGGGCATATTTTTTGCGTGTTGGTTGAAGGCTGCCACAACAACCACTTCTGGCTTTGGAAATGCTAAAGCTCTAAAATCTTTGATTTAAAAATGAGAAATCACACGGTGCAAGGTAGGGGAGAACGAGACGTCTTGACACAGTGGTGAAATGAAACAACACTGACTTCAGGGAATTTAAAACTGTTAGCGAACTGGCAACGTCGCAATTTAGTCGCTTCCCGCCCAAGCGCCAAGGGCGGATCCAGCTTTCAAGTCAGGGGGGAGTCACATAACGCATAGTTGAGGTTTAGCCAGGACAGGCTCCAATTCGACTACAATAATAAATCTAAATAAAAAGAAGTAGTACCTATTTTATTGTTATTCGTCTAAATAATTTTAATCAAATGACAACATCAAATTTTTTGATAAAATACTACGAGAGGAATAAACCACAGGAATGATCGGTCGGCAGCTGAATTTGTTAATCGTCCGTTACTTCTGACACTACTACTAAAGACTACTGACAGTATGGGCCACAGAACACTCTTATATTATAAAATAATCTTATAAATAATTTTATCTAAAAGGCTTATATAGATCCACAAAAATCTTCACCCTTTGAATGTAGATTTAACCTTAAATACGTATGAATCCCGCTTTCTACTTTCTTTACTTTTTTTTTACTTACATAAACTTTTTAAATTTTTGACCTTGAATTGCTTTATCATTCACAATAATTTAGTCATTTTAAATGAGTTACATAGGCATTCAAATACTTTTCTCAAATGTAATAATACTATAGAATACTCATTTGGTTATTATATGAATATATGTGATGTGGTTGTGCTTTAAAGAATAAATAAAAATTATATGTGTCGCTTTTTGGCTAGTAATTGCTTTGCAAGAATGAAAACGAGCTTAAAAATCTACAGATTTTGCGTTTGTCGCATTTATTGGAGCACATTGAAAATGAACATCTAAAATAAAAACTCATACCACATTATTGTCAATAAATTTTTCGAAAAAAAGCTATGAAGCAATTTTCGAAAATTTTGTACCATACGATGCCGCGCATGCTCCTGCATCTTTTGACACAACTGCTTTTCGTCTACCTCTATATGTTCCTGAAATATAGCCGAAACTCACTCTGCGGGATAACTGATCTGATAATCATTCAATGAAAATGGCACCTGCCCAGCCCATAGAATGCGACCGATTATAAAATTTCTTTTTCCAAACAGTTCACTATTTATCTGCCTCGAGAGTTTTTTTTTTCATTTATTCGATGTTGGCTTTCAGTTTCAAAATAATTAACTTTTTTTCGAAATTTCGTCTTTTTTTCGCCGTTTTCGTTCTACCAAAAAAGTTATGGACCGATTTTAGAAAATTTGGTATCGTACGATGCCCCACAAGCCCTTGCATTTTTTGACATTACTGTCTTTCGTTTCGCAACGTTACTAGATAAATACGTGATGTATGATTGCGCATAAAAAATATTGAATATCTAATAGTTATTGAGAAATTTGACCTGAAAAAAATAGCGTTTTTCGGTTTTCAGATCGCGAAATCACTACTAGGGAGCTTTAAATCGACTAGGGTAAATATTCAACGAAAGAATAAGCAAACAATTTATTGATGTCGATGTCGACATAAATTTGAAAACTACAGCAATCTTTGTTGTAGTAATTTGGATCACAATGAAATTACTGAAAAAATTTTTGCATTTTAATTTGAAATTTAAATGTTAAAAATAGGGTTATCATATGTATTTTTATATGGAGCTAAATTTAAAAAAAAAACGCTTTTCTTTGAATTATAATCTAAGAAGTTTTTTTAATCGGTTTTGGTTTTGTTGACAGTTTGTCATCATAAATTTCGGAAATATTGCCGTATTACACTCCCCCACGAAAACGATGTGATGAACATTTTCAAAGTTAAAACAGCATCCAAGATTTTCGAAGACATAACCGGCGTCTCAGGATCTTTCTGCAAAAAATTTGTATGGAATTGACATCAAAAATCATATATCTCAATCATCGCTCTATTGTACGTTATTTCCTTTTAGAATTATTGGATTTTCCGAAATACTTTGTCCACGATTTGGGTGTCGCGCTGTGTCTGTTGACAGGGGATCCTTTGAGCAAGGAGTACTTTGTTCAGAGGATCAGTGTCGCAATACAGCGCGGCAACGCGGCAAGCATCCTTGGTACCCTAAACCCATCGTCTCTTTAAAATTTTGTCATTTATCATAATTTACTTAGTATTTTTTAATTTGTAAATACTTTTAGTTTTACTTTTTATATAATTTAGTTATAATTTGGTTTATATTTGTACATTTTAATTTAAAAAAAACTCAAAAAGTTTTTTATTCAATGTAAGATGTTTACACTTTACGAAACGGACACAGGCGCGATTTAATTTTAAATCACAAAAAAAAATGTTTTACTGGCAGATTTTTGCTAAAATAACCAATTACGTATTCAAAATGTATGCAGTAACACTGACAATAACTAAATGTATCTAGCATATATGCATTTCAGTTAAGGAAATCAGTAGATATTACTGTTTGAAATCGACTTACTTAAACAAATATTGTATGAAAATAAATGAATCATGACCCCCATGACCCTCCCCTTGGATCCGCCCTTGTTCCCGCCTCGCGCGGACCCTTCTGTTTGCGTCTGTGGCTCAAGGTCAAGACGCGCCGTTGTGTAGTTCAGGCTTGTATGTCGCAAAAATCGTGAAAAGCTTTAAGCTCTTTTTTAAGATACATATATTTTGACAAAGCATTTTAATTTTGGTTTGGATTACATACGTTTCGAAAGCTCATTAATTAACGATTTATTTTATAGTATTCGTACAGCTCATTTTTTTGTGATTCATAGTTTGTGATTGAAAAAAAAATGGAAGTATTTTCTTACTGAGGAGATTTGAAACAGATTGTTTCAACTCACCTCGTTTAATTTTTGTATGATTGATTTTTTCATAATAAATAAAATTTTTTACTTAAATTTTATAAATGCTTGGATTATTTCAAATTTTTCTTGAAATAAAAATGGGGAAGTAAAAAGTGTAAAAAAATCCACAGATCTTGCAGTCCCCGCAACCATCGGTTTCATTGAAAATGAACCTACTCAAATCCGATTTTCACAGATTATTTTATTTCATTGTCACGATTTAAACTGAAGCCTCTGATATCCTTAAACGTTTTGAACTCGATAATGAAGCATTCGAACGAATACAGGCCGAAAGGCGATGACCGTAATGTTAACAAGTTCCCGATCGTCCATAAAATCTAACATGTGATGTCAAGTTTCTTGTTCGATTTTTCTTGTTGAATTTTGATCTCAAACTGTAGCTATCGACGCCCTCTAACCTTTTGTATAACACTTCGAAGCGATCCGACGAATACCCTCTGAAATATAGTAACTTCCACAAACACCAGCGATCGACCAAAGAATCTCATCTTTCGGAAATAATTTCTCTTACAATTACCAACCGATTTCCAAAAACTTAGTCTCAAACCGTAGCTACGTTAACGGCCGAGACGATATTTTTTTTAATTTTCGATGTCGGTCCCCGTTCTCGAAATAATTTGGATTTAGTAAAAAAAAAATCCGAAAAAATCCCGATTTTTTTACATTTTCCAATTTTTTTCAAAAACTACCAAACTGATTTCCAAAATTTTGATGTCATACGATGCGCAACTAAATTATTGATCTTTTAAGACCTTAAAATCTTGGCTAGACCCCATACCCTCGGAGTTATGGCTAAAAATGCGTCTCCCGTAAAATGGATATGATAGTCATTTTCAATGACAACATTTTCAATGACAATACAAATAATTATTCATCAATCATGTTTCTATAGTTCAGGATTAATTGAAATCCTTCAAGCTATTTAAAACTGATACAATATTTTAGAGTTTACCTACATCACATGATTATTCTCACGTTTTTGTTGTGTATTAACAGTGACCTATTATTAATAATTAACGCACCTTATGTTTTCAAAATCAGATTACAAATCTATTTGTAAAAAAATCGGAGCTTTCTATTTTATTCTATCTACAGGTTAAAACGGGACTACTGCGCATACCACTATATACAGAATTTGCTAAGCAAATGAGTAGTCATTTTGTTAAATTATTTTTTAAAGTAAGTTTTTATAAGTACGTAAATAATTAAGAAAAAGGTGTAAAAAAATTGATTAAAATGCACAAAACTTAAACCGGTCGGTGCCATGAATCTAAATCTGATTGAATGTTTGAATTTGTTTTCGAATTTTCGCTTAATTTTCTAAATTGTAATAAGCCTGAATCCATAGACATATCCTGAATAATTTCAAATATTACGTTGCAGTATGTTTTATTTGTTACAGTCGACCTACACGTCAATCAGACATTTTACGTAATTACTTAGTCCATTTGCTTATTGAGTTTACACGATGAATGTTTGCTTAGAGTAATTTTTATACTTCTAGAATCGATACGTCGAACACATTGTTTTTTGTGATATTATAAAACCGATCAAACTTTTTACCTACATTTCCACATCATTTGTCATCTTTTCAAGCTAGTCAATACATACGTAATAACTTAATTTACTTATTAGTGTTCTACATAATTTGTTAGTCTTCAACAAATAACCGAAAAAAAAATGATCCAAAGCAACGAATATCTCTTGAGTAATGCCTTAGAAGATGATTTCCAAAAAATGTTGACTCCTTATCATGTCATCCAAAGACTATTACTGGCATCTAAATATCGTATCGAAGACAACTTCGTAACACCAAATTCAAAAAAATATTGTGTGCTAAGTTTCTTTGTGTGTTGTTTACTTGGTTACATGTACCTAAATACGAGTGAAGATTATTTAAGCTCAGCTGAGTTATATTATTTTTTATCACGAGCTTATTCCATATTACAACTTATCATAAATAACTTTACCGTTACATTTAAAAGTGAACTTGCTGTTAAATTACTAATTACAATGCAAAGCGTTAACACAAAACTGAAATCAGCAGGTGCTACAAGCTTTAAATATTTTACTGTCAGAAGCTTCTTTGTTATAGTCTTGCTAATTTCGTTCTATACTTTCCAATGCGGACCTTCATTATTAGATTTAACATATACTTCTTTCTTAAATGTAATCTCTATATTTTCAACAATAAGTTTCGACTTAGATATATTATATGGTACGCTTCTTATCAATTTTTTATCGGCAAGATTTGAATCGTGGACGAAATTATTAGTTGAATATGATCAACTATCTAAAAAAGAAATAAAAGCTGTCAATCATTCAAAAAATTATGATATGTCACAAATGTTTGGTATAGTACAGGACTTACTGGAAGCCTTCAAAACATTCAAAACTGTAGCGCAATATTCTGTAAGTGCTTTTGATATAACAAGTGATCTTAATTCAGTTTCCGAATTTCATCTCAAAAAAAAAACATGAAATGAGCAAATACGATTTTCGTGTGATTCAATAGAGGTCTTCACTTGCGTGGAAAAAGTTTTTTTTGGTACTCATTGTGGTTAGACAGCATCATAAAGCGCACTTCTTTCGTCGAAAATCTTAAAAGTCAGACTGTAACAACATGAATGTCCATGGTAAACAATTTTTTTTATACGGTATTCTTTTAATACGATGGATGATATTGTTTGGAAGACATGTAGTCATAACATGGCGGTGCAACTTATCGCACATTAGGTGCAACGTTGACTTATTTGCAACAAAAGTTCCTAGATCAAATTCTTTCGCGTTTTGGCGATGTCAAAAAAGTGGGAAAATCAAAACGATTTACTACTACAGATACAAAACCACAAATATACTTAGTCTTGCTACAAAAAAAAAAAATTTAATTGCAAATAACATTGATTAATTTTACAGTGTGTTAGTTTAATACATAAATAAAAAACAATTTAAAATATAAAAAGCTTATTCGAAGTGGGCTCCATTGGCTGCAATACAGTCTTTTAAACGTTGAGGCCAGCTATCAATAGAAGCACGCACTCTTTCCATGGGAAAATTCTTCACTGCCAATTGTATGGATTGTTTTAGGGACTCCATATTATCATGGCGTTTAGAGCAAGCCGTACTCTCTAAAACTGACCATAAATTATAATCCAGCGGATTAAGGTCGGGACTAGACGACGGCCAGTCTTTAACTCTGATGAAGTCAGGAACGTTCGTTTCCAGCCAAGACTGCGTGGACGGAGCTTTATGACCCGGCGCCGTGTCTTGCTGGAAGGTCCATACTTGGTTATTGAACATGGTGTTGTTAAGGGGCTTAACTGCCTTCTCAAGAATGGTATCTTGATACACTTGTGCCGATGGTTTGATACCTTTTTCACGAAAATATGGCTCAGTCACTCCTTCATAGCTACACCCCACCAAACCATCACTGATGTCGGATAATGCCCACGTTGCACTCTGTCGACTGATTAGAAAGCTCCCTTAGAGCTTAGAGCATAAAAACGGTCATTTTTTTGTTAAAATGTTGCTCAATTGTAAAAAATTTCTCATCCGTAAACAAATTTTTTCTGTGACCTCCTCTTGCGTACCGCTTCAGTAGTCATTTCAATTTTACCTCCCTATTCTTTTTAAATTAGCAGTTAAAAAATGACCAGTGCGCTTCTTATAGGCTGCAAGTCGTAAGTTATCTTTTAAAATACGCGACATGGTTCTAGGTGCTATCTTCATCTCTCGAGATAAAATCTTTTGCTTTCGGACAGGATTTCTTCGAATTCTTTCCCTTACTGCTTTGATCACCTTTTTTGTACGAACACTACATAGACGGCCAGATCTTTTTCTGTCACAAACAGAGGAGGTCTCATTGTACCTATTAACAGCGCGGTACACAAACATTCGACTAATACCAAGCGTATGGAGAGTTTTAAAAATTGTATTTGGCTCCATACCTACTTGGTGTAATGCAATCACAGCGATTCGGTTCTCTTTATCACGCCATTCCAATTTAATATCGCAAAATATTGTACAATGTATTGGCGCCAAAATGAGAAAACACAATGAACAATCGTATAAAAATGCCAGATTCCCCATTCATATGTAATATTCTTTTATTTTTAATTGTAACTGTATTTATGGTCAGAGTAGGGGTAGTAAGTAAACATAAATATGTAGTAAATACACCACAAAAATGTAGCATTTCGCTAGAAGTGATATTTACCTACGTTACGATGATAAACTTACAAACGTTGGTGCACCTAAAAAATAACGTTTTTAAAATTATGATAGACACACACGAAAAGTGCAGAAAAAGTTCATCAAAAATTACCATCAAAGGAATTAAACATGTTGACTGGCACTAGCTCCATATATTAATTTACTGATAAAATAAAACATAAATACTCGTTTAAACAAAGAAAATAAGAAGTTCTCCTTAAATTAGTATCTTTTATTCTAAAGAAATTCGGAAATTTAATATGGATCATTTTTTGTAGTATGTTTTGTTTGTTTCTAGTGTTATAAATTTCGTATAAAAATTTGTTTGTTTTAGATACTGGCGTACGTGGTTGCTATTTTCACTCACTGTCTATTGCAACTTCAAGTTGTAATCACGTGGACAAATAATGGAAAGGTCAGGTTAATAACAATAAAAATAATAATACCAGACAACTGATATACATACTTAAATATTATTTATAATATATATGTATATATAACGTATACAACACAACAACGTCTAGACCCCAAACTAAGCATTAGTTTGTGTTTTGGGTACCAAGCGAAGACACCACATACATATAACAACCAAGATCCGGTAAGAAATATGCTGATTTTAGATACAGTAAAAAAACAAATTTATTTTGTTCACAAGTATTCGTTCCGAATGTAAATGATTGTTTAAATACAATGTTAGAACCATATGTGTATGGTGTGTCTTATAATTTTATTAACGTGCAATCAAAATATTGCGTCTTATTTAGGGTTACAGTGAGGAATCTATATGGCTGACTTTTATTGTAACGATAATAAATATTAAAAAAATAAATAAATATTCTTAACTCGAAACGATACGAATTTTTAGATTTTATATCCACATTCGCTCAGCCGTTTGAGTGTTGCAAGATGCTTCACTCCATTATTAATACCGATTTGCACTTAAGGATATTTTTTGCTTTATTGTTCAACAATATGAAATTATCGTGGCACCTTTGAAGAAAAATATACGTTATTAATTATATTACATTCTCTTTTGATACCTTTGAAGAAGTTTTCTTCACATTGTGTTCAAGATTGAGTAAGATAATTACATTTGGAGATATCTTTGAACGTCCACCGTGTTTGAAGAGATGTTTTCCGTGTTTCCTTCGAAAATGTTCTTTTTAACCGACTGCAGAGGTTGTGTATATATTTATGTATATTCCTATGGCGTGCTCTACAGACAAAACATGTAGGCAGAATTTGATTATTTTTACGACAAACGATTTGTGACAAAAAAATTCAAGTCAGTATTCACTAAGTCGAGTGGGGTATCATTGAAAATGTGTTCAAAAATCATTTTTAGCTTTCTCAAATCAATTGTATATCTATATATTAATAATAAAATATGTTATATAATAGATAAATAGAAGGATTAACCTTCTTACAATTACTAAAAAGTGAAAAATATATAAGTTTATTAAAAAATTTGAAAAACTTAGTGCACAAAAAACATACTTAAAAAATTATAGATAATGTTTATTATAGTATGAGTAACTTTGGGTGTACCTACTCCCGAGCTGTAGAACTGGAAAGTGAAATTAGACATTTTATGTCCATTTTTTTTAAATTTCTTTATTTTTTTTTAAAGTATCATTAGGAGATATTTTTCACTGCACATCGTTCAAGAACACCATTGTGACGATTACGAGACTAACTTTTTAGTTAAAACTACTACCCTACCCTACCTACCCTATTATATGTTCTTGTTATAACTTATTTTTGTTTTTTTTTTAAAGGAATCAGACCCCGATGAAAATATATCTATAGCTAATATATTAATGTTTTTGTGGATATTCAAAGCTTTTTTGTGGGTCACCTTACTCTCAATAGCCTGTGAGAAATTGGACTGTTGTGTTCATGATGCTAAGAAGACATGCGTTCAAATTTTAGAATCTAATACTAATCAGAGTAAGACCTTTTTTTATTTATTCTATTCGTGGTGAATTATTTGGTTTGTTCCTTTAAGGACAGATTCCGTTTAGGACAGATTCCCTTAAAACAGATTTTGTATAGGCAAGAGAAAAAGTTTCGATTTGTTCCGTTAAGGACGAAAACATTTTTAGCCAACGTCCCACGAAAGCGTGCTTACGAATAGGAAGTTTGCTTTACGGTAGAACAATATGAACAAAAATCCAAATCGTTCTACTGGCTCAGTATCACACACTGGGTTCAAATTAATTTAGGACAACAGGAAGAAGGGGGTCATTTTCCTGTTTTGACTAGGTACTTAACTATCTGTCAATGAAATATGCAGCAACTACCAACCAACGCTCTATTAATACGCATAGGTAACAAAATTCTGCATAGCATGAGCCATGTCAGCAGAAATTGAAAGGAGTTTCCACAATTTAATAATAATAGCTCATAGATAAGTCTCTTATTCGTAAACGCGTATTTAGAGGACGTTGGTTAAAAATATTTCTGTCCTTAACGGGACAAATCGAAACCTTTTCTCTTGCCTGTACAAAATCTGTCTTAAAGGGAATCTGTCCTAAACGGAATCTGTCCTTAAAGGAACAAACCAGTTATTTTATGAACTTAATTTTATACTCGTTTACTCCACAACAAAAAAATAGTTTCTCTAACTATACTATTTGTTGGTGATTTTTGTGTAACTTGTATGTTCTCATTACAGACAGTATTCGAAAACTAGCTAAAAATGTGCAACGCCTATGCAACATTCACTACAGTAGAATGCGTGTGTGCGGTGTGTTCACTGTTGACGCGACATTGCCGCTAAGACTGGTCGGACTCATCGCCACATATTGTGTTGTGCTGCTGCAGTTAGCCTTTTTGTAACTTATACGTCAGAATTTATTAAGATAAACTAATGTAAGCAATATTGTAGTTTACTTAATATGTGTTAAGTATTAGAAAACAGAATGTAAATATTAACAGTACTTTGTTTTTTATTAAACACATAGTTCAAGGTGATATATTTCTAATCAATAAAATGTGTAGATAATAGAAGAGAAATATATTTCAGTAATAATATGATAATGTAAATATTATATACGTCATTGAAAAGCTCGAATTTTTTTTATTTTTAATAAAACGTTGTTTTCGAGGTATTTATAATAAAACATACACATTAATGGCTTTATTTTTATATGTTACACAGTTGCATTCCAAATTCGAGGAACTTGTGTTTTTTTTTTATTGAAACCTATTACATGTTTGACAGCCTATAATTTTTGTTAAAAATTTAATAATTAAAGTTTTCTCAAGACAACTATAGTGTTTTAGTGTCATCTGTTGTAAAGAATAATAAACAGTTAGATACTTATTGAAGCGCCATCAAAGTATAGCAACTATATCGATTTCAAATTATTTCGTGGAGTCTGTTGGATATTTTAAATATTTAATACACAGTGTGATAAATAAAACGTCCATGTGATAAATAAATTTCATAAAGTATAGAATGTAAGAATTTATGACAATTTTTTAAGTTCTTACATACCATACTTGACGAGAACGAAACGTTTTTTAGTACTAAGGATTAGCATATAATGTGACCTACTTATTAATTAATTGTATACCAGAATCTATCAAAATAAATTTTGGCAATAAACGCTATTACTGATACTATCATAGAACTAGACGACTCCAAAACTTATGATAAAACTCTAAATATAAATTGGATACAATCTAGGTCCGTTAGACTAGTAAATATTGGCAAAACCTGAATTACGACACAATTTGACACTTTCTTGAAACCACCATACCTACTCTGATTCTCGTTCTCTTTTAAAAGCTAGAAGGCTATTTTTATTTTTTTTACATATACATCACAACAACGTCTAGGCCTCAAACTAAGCATTAGCTTGTGTTTTGGGTACCAAGCGAAGACACCACATACATATAACAACCAAGACCCGGTACCAGTATCAATATTAATCATATAAATACTGACCCGACTTGGGATTCGAATCCGGGACCTCCAGCTTCGTAGCCAGGGTCGCTACCCACTAAGCTAAGCGGTCGTCGTATTAGGCAATTTATAGTCTGAGATAATAACATGACTGCAATTATGCAATTCAATAAAATAATTTTGGTTACAATTTCAACGTAGAACGGAACGAAGGCGAAGGCTGATAAAAAGAGTATATTAGAAAATGTAGAAAATTGTTATAAATTAAAATTAAACCTACTTTGCTAGTTTAATTGAATCCAATTATTTTAATTAAAGTATTATTGTAAATGGATAATATGTTTTGTGATAATTTTGTCATAATCGTTATGTTTTCGAAGTAAAATTGTTATATTAATTTATATCGTTATAAGAGAGTGGTAGCGATCCCGCTTCTTGTTTAGAAGGCCGTGGTTCGAATCCCAATGCATGTGCGAATAAGTTTTTTCTAACTTATGTACCTACATAACTATCACTGACTCTGTGTCTCGGAGAGCACGCTAAGCCGTCGTCGGTGCCGGCTAAAATCCACCAACCCGCACTGGAGCAGCACGGTGGATTAAGTTCCAAGCCCCTTCACGCCGAGGGGAGACCTAAGCTCCTGCAGTGGGGTATTAACGGGCTGATGGTATGAAGGTAAAATAATCTATGATATTTAAAACTAATTTAAAATAGAGAAGTATAAAAACATGCAAAAGGTAGAAATTTTAACTTGAGATCACTGACGTTAAATATTCTGGAAGTTTTCGATGTAGTAAAAAAAAATTATTAATATTTTTTATTAAGGGTTTAATCATTATGAATAGCTCAAAACGTAGCGTGATGTGCTACAGAAATGCAAATTGTAAAAGAACTACGCAATACGTAGCAACTAGGCCGACTAACCGCAGTGGCAGCGATCCATCTACAGTGAATATGCCGCAAACACGCATTTTACTATAGTCGATGCGGCACAAACGTCGCACGTTTTTGGCCATTCTTCGAGTATCATCTGAAAAAACACAAAAACGTTATTGCAAATTTTTATACAACCACAAAAAAATGGTATTTAGATCAGCAAAAAACTAAGTTCAACAGTGTTTATTATTTTTATATTTATTTTGATACAACAAAAGAAAAAGAAAACTTTAATTTTACAACATGTAAGAACATATTTATTTTCATGATGAATATGTGAAAAATAATACAATCTAAAAAAACACGCGTATTTAAGTTTTTTTTTTTTTTTAATGTATGATAATAAATAAAAACGGTTATATGATTTTTTGGGGCAATCGGTTAGTGTTCAATGGGGTGCAACCGTCAATGGCGTTTGTATGGAAATTTGCAAGTACACAATCCTTTTAAGTAATCGTTGAAATGCGAGAGAAATCAAAGTTGTCTTACTTTGTTTATGGTTCAGTTCTAATATCCAGACAGAGGCCTTCTTAGTGTTTTTGATACTATTATTTAATTTCTCGCAGGATATTGAGAATAGAGTAAGCAAAAAGAAATATTTCATCATCCATACAAGCATGAAAGTATTTGTCATTAATGCACTTCCAAAGACAGGTTCCTAGAAATGTTAGGTCCTACGTTAATATATTTCAGAATTTAAAAAATATAATAGAATAGAGAGATATTTTTAGATTCTGATTTGTTCCCAATGGGCTTAGATCAAAATTTTTAAAGTTGCTTCAATGGTCATTAAAATTAAAAGGAATAAGGTTCTAGAATAACTTTTCTTTTCTATTTACAAATTTGCCGAATATTTATGAAAATTCATGTAAAGTTGAAAATGTCAAATGAAGGCACGTCTACGCGTATTCACATAGGAAGTATTTTCGATTTTTCTTCTCATCTACTTAGATCCAGTCCTGAAAGTCATATTTTTTTCGCTAAATTTTTTGATATTTATCGAATTTTCGAAAAATCTATTGGTCCGATTTCAACAAATCTTATACTCGTCCAAAGGCACATTTCCGACACCTAGCCTACTTTCCATAATTCAAACTGGACTGGAACGATCCCCTTATTTCGTGAAATAAGGCCTATAATTCAACGATCGAAAAAGCATTTTCAATGGTAAAAATAGTTTAAGTATTTTCAGTTAGGTAATGGTTTTATGAATCTCACCATTGATTCCTGAGCCCATGTTATTGCAGCCTGAAGTCCTAGTACACATTGAAAAAATATTGCAGTAACGTAAGTTAATATCTAAAACAAACAAAATTTTGATTAAAAAAATAATTTTAACAAGAAAATATATCCTAACGAAATTTATTGTAATGATGAAATATGGTAAACGGACAATGTAAACGATTTGCAAAACCGATTTTTTTTAATTAATTAATTTTTTATTTAGTTTTAGCATGTAAACTAGTGTGTGATAATGACGAAACGAGTGTCGTGATAGCCCGAGTGCAGCGAACCTATTTCTGGTTTAGAATACCGTGCGGCGGTGTTTCGAATCCGGGTGTGTGCCAATGAGGTTTTTTTTACTTATCTTATATCTATCACTGACTCCGTGCCTCGGAGAGCACGTTAAGCGGTTGATCCCGGTTGCCATCAACCAATCGCAGACGTTAAAATCCATCAACCCGCCCTGGAGCAAAGTGCTGGATTAAGCTCCAATTCCCCGTTTCACTCTGGGGGGACGCCTAAGCCCTAGCAGTGGGGCATAATGGGCTAGTGGAAGTGTAAACTAATTTAATGAAATCATGATGATACAAATGATCATTTGGTATGCATGAATAAAACTAAATCTGTGCTAGAGCAAAAGATGTTCGTTCAAAACCTTTTGTTAGTTTAACAAAAATTGCGAAATCACTTACCGAATATTGTGAAAGAGTTTTAAACAATTTGAAACATTGCAATAACTCTTTTGCTATGTACAATTTTGAATTGTTTTCAAATGTTATTGTTTTTCTTGGCTTCAGATCGGAATCGAGTAATAAATTTGTCAAACAGTGAAATCTTGATGAAATGTAATCCAAAACGAGCGCACCGTATAACATTTCCATGTCATATATCAAAGTAAAGCCCATAGACGAGTAAGATAATACAGAGAAATAATTTGAATACGTAATTACTGCTATATAATTCACAACATAACTCAAAATTAAGAAAATAATAAAACTCCAGTTTTTCGTAGTAAAGTATTTAAGGTTTGTAGCGCCTAGCGATTTGAGTTTTGTGTTCACATTTTGCATTTTAATTATTAGTTTAGAAGACGATTCACTTTTAAATATTACATTTAAAATAAGCGCAATATGTTCTGGGATTGAATAACTATGTCCTATGATTGGACATAATTTGTCTAATGTACAAGTTTCTTTTAAGCTCAAATATAATATTGTAAAAACCGTATAACATAAATACAAAAAACTCAACAAGCAATATTGTTTAGAATTTGGCGTCACGAAGTTATCTTTTATGCGGTACCGGGACGCGAGTAATATTTTTTGGATCAAATAGTAAGGTCTTAACATATCCTGAAAGTCTTTTTCTAATGCGTTACTCAAAAGATATTCGTTGCTCATTTTTGTTAGACAGTTTCAAACGAAGTGTCTTTAACGCCAGAAATTTAGTTACCGTAAAACCATTTCAGTAAATACGTTGATAAATTAAGTAATTAACGGCTAGAACTAGACAATATTTATAAAATATACGGTCAGGTTAATATGATTGAATTTACTTATCTTCAAATATTGATCATTATAATAAATATAGTGAGTTTCTTCTTGTTTAGAAAGCCGTGGTTCGAATCCCAGGCCATGTATCATTGAGTTTTTTCTAACTTATGTACATGATTATCACTGACTCTGTGCCTCGGAGAGCACGTTAAGCCATCGGTCCCGGTCGCCATCAACAGATGACAGTCGTTACAATCCACCAACCCGCTGCGTGGTGAATTAAGCTCCAAGCGGACCGTCATTTTTTATCCTGTCGAAGCGGGGATGAAAAAAATCTTCTGTTTATTTCTTTCTGTGGGGTATCCGACAGGTCTTCCAAAATAAAATACAAGCTATATTATACTATCACTTATACTGATTAGTTTTAACATCTTTTTTGAATAATGTAATCACGCGGCCATCTAGTTCCAAACTAGGCAGAGGTATGTATTGTGGGTACTAGACAACAGGTGTACATTCTTCACTATATTTTTCCATAATACATACACATATAGATTTTTTTACTCCCAGACACGTGACAAATAAACATATATTTATCCCTAGCGGTAATCAAGCCCGCGACCTTTGCGTCTTCAGTCAGCGCTTCCGTTCACTCGACATACTGGTCAATCAGCAGTGATTTCTAATAATTAGATAAATATTTTTTTAAATAAAAGAAAAACTGCTACTTTCTGTATCAACTTCATTACCTACAGTAAAAAAACTACAGATATCGAGCTAAAAAAGTCGTGGACTAATTTTAGAAAATTTGATATCAGGCAATACCCTAAACGCCCTTGCATCTTATGACAATACTGTTTTTTGTGTGCCATCATAAATTTTGGAAATAAAGCCGTTACACTCCCCCACGAAATACACTTTTCAATAATGATAAACATTTTCAATGTTAAAATCCATAAAAAAGTTCGACTCGTTCTACCAATTTTTCTTTGATGAAGTGCCGGTATGTAACCCAGAATACATGAATCCGACTTGTTTTTGACCCGTTTTATGTTAAATTTGCAATAGAGCCTTTTTAAAGTTTTTGTACATAATGGCCCTTTGTCACAGACTAACTGTTACGGACTTACTAGTTAAATAAGTTGTAATTCGAGACACACTTATGTACAGAGTAAATGACTAAATTACAAACGTATAGCGCAAATAAACGAATTATTAATTGTATGGTGTAAAGGGCAATCATAATGTGCATAAAACGCTTATGGTAAAGGCATTCGTTTTGATAAGGAATAATATCGTATTCGGGTAAATAGCTTACGAATTGCCACATTATATTGTATGCTTGCAAATCATATTACCATTTTATTGAACATTAAAATAGGCATAGTAAGCTATTCTTAATAGAAATACATTTGCAAATGCGGACTTTTATTTAGACCCATAAAAGAGGAACAATTCTTGTTTTTTTATATCTCAAAGGAAATAGGCAGCATTTTTGATGAAAGCTCCCAGTCGGTTTCATTTTTTCCGATATTTTGAACAATCATCGTCATATTTTAACCAATTTACGCAAAACATTAATGAATTATATACGTAAACCTTCCTCTTGAAGCACTCTATTCATTGATGCCATATGGACATGCGTTCAGCAGTTTTTGAGGTAATCGCGTTCAGACAGACAGACGGTAGACGTGACAGGTGACTTTATATTATAATATGTACTGAAACATTTAAAGATACTTTTTACACCCAGAAACGGAACAAATAGACATGTTCATGCATACAAATACTAGTTTAGGAATCGAACTCGCGAGGCTTAGATCCGCAGTCAGGTTGGCTATTCGGCCAATCAGTCAGTATATTTCAAGTCTTTAATTTTGTTAATTTTTTTTTTCAGCCATCAATTTTCATTTTTTAATCATTAGTCAATTTATTTATGTCTTCGAGTGGAATATTTTTGAAGGTCGTCTGTCATTTAGATTGATGTGGCGATAACGTATGCGTCGATTAATTTGTATACAAGTTTAAATATTTTTAGAATAAGACAAAAACTATAGCAAACACAACATATTCTTATCATAATAATACTTGAATCGATCGCAGTACGTACCTACTTACTCTCACAATCCGCTATCTTTTAATTTAATTGAAAATTATATTTCCAATGTATTTAATGGCTTCATTTACTATATATCCAATAAAATAAGTCAGTACGACACAAACGAAGGGACTAAAATGTTTAAAAGCAACGAATACCTTTTGAGTAACGCTTTAGAAGACGATTTTCAAAAAATGTTCAAGCCCTATCATTTCGTTCAAAGGATATTCTTGTCGTCGAAATACCGCATAAAAGATAATTTCATAACGCCAAACTCTAAAAAAGAATGTGTGCTGATTTTTTTAAGGATCTCTTTAGTTGTCTATTCTTTCATACATCAAAGTTTAAGCGAACCTTGTACATTGGCAAATTTGTGTCCTTCGATAACATTTGCACTTACTTTAGTTCAGCATATCGTAAATACTTCTACTTTGATATTTAAAAGTGGATCCGCTGTTAAACTGTTAACAAAAATGCAAAGTGTAAACTTTAAGCTTAAATCGGCTGGCACAACAAATCTTGAATATTTTGCTGCATGGAATTGGTTCTTTGTTGTGATATTAATTTTTATTTATATAATTAATTGTACTATAGCATTTTGTTCACATATACGAGTTATATCGCCTTACATATTTATGATTTCTACAATAATGCTGGACTTAGATATTTTATATTGTACACTTATCGTCAACTTCTTATCGTCAAGATTTGGTTCGTTGAAAGTATTAATATTTAATTCTAGTCAGCAATCAGAAAAATTAATAAAATTTGTGAATGATACGAATTTAATTAAAAATCCATCAGACTTATTTGGAATAGCAAAAGACTTATTGAAAGCTTTCAATATATTTAAAACTTTATCACAGTATTCAGTAAGTTCTTTTGATAATGCTTATATTTTGTTGTGTGTATAACTGCATTAATTAAAATAAAAATTATTAATATTTGAATGAATTTCATTGTTGTAGGTATTAACGTATAATGTTGGAATTTTTAGTCAATGTCTACTGTACCTTCAGCTTGTTATAGAGTGGGCTAAGATCGGAAAGGTAAGATATATATTATATGAACGATTTCGTTATGTCCCAATGAAAACAATAAAATTGTAAACTATAATATTTTAAAAATTGATTATAATCCTAAATTGTATTGCTTTTAATCAGTGGAAATTCAGGCAAAAGTTTAAATTGCGTATTAATTTTAATTAATAATTATTTTATTAATTAGTAATTATCGTCAAATTATAGTGCATTCCAAAAGTTGATTTAAAAAACACGAAGATTGAACGAGAGTCGAGTCGAGAACGAACTCGGCCGAACGTAAAACTTTCACAAATTACATTTTTAACTGTACCTACAATATGTCGGGTCCCATCTACTCCCGGCTCCCTAATCTGAATAGCGTCAATTATCCCATTTCAATCGATTTTTCGAATTGTGCTCTTTGTGGAACTGAAAAAATATAAAATTATGATCCACCACCACCACACCATCACAGAACACCATTTTGCAGGCATTTTTCGTCCGCTTAGTTATTTGGATATGTTCAGAAAAAATCTATTACCTAAAAATCGATCAGGCGCCAGAGGTCTACTTATCAAATAGCCCATTTCTCATTTTGACTACTTCTCTAGGTGACTACTTCGCTATCGGCCTACTTAGCAAACAGTCTATTTAGCATTCTGCCCAATTCTCAATGTGTCTACTTCGTAAACCGTCTACTTTTTTCTGTAACGTCATTATTGTACAGTTAAATGGATAAGTAAAATACTAAGAATAAAACTTCAGTGGGAGTGGAAAACTGACAGCGAAAAATAGTTATAATTTCCTTAATTAAATTTTGCTAATAGCCATGACCCACCCAAAATCTAAGAATACTAAAAAGCATGCGTCTAAAATCGATGCAAATAAAGTTAAATACAGAGAACAAACAGGCTAAAAGGCGTCAATTCAGTAAAAAATCATTGCAATCGGCTTACGAGAACCCAGGCAACCAGACCTCCGAAGTTTAGTGCGACAAATTAAAGGGTCTATTTTACTTGT
Organism: Luffia ferchaultella; assembly: GCA_949709985.1. Lineage (NCBI taxonomy): Eukaryota > Metazoa > Arthropoda > Insecta > Lepidoptera > Psychidae > Luffia > Luffia ferchaultella. The sequence continues at coordinate 12,613,907 of OX453261.1, read as the reverse complement.
CTCTTTCCTAAAACAATCGTTTTGTAAACGCGTTAACATTAATTCGAGAGGATTTTTGACAGAGAACCTTGTCTTCCACGCTCGGTATGGCAAGGGCGCTGGCCACAATGTAGATTGTTGGGTTCGATGTTTGAAAGTTACAGGCACGCCCCGTTTTTGCTTTTTAAATACGCTTTTATAAGTTACACCTGTACGTTTCTTTGTATATAACGGAATTTTAAAACGCGATTTTCACTCACGTTCACTGAAAATATTGAGCTGAGATTTGGAAGACATATGTAACTTTGATGACAATATACTAAAATGATAAACGTAACCTGATGCTGCAGCCAGGATTGTCTCCTTATGAGGACACTACTCAACGATTAAGAGCACCAACACGAAACTTTGTATATAGTTGAGTTTTGATAAAATTAACCACCACGAATTAGTGCTGAAGTTAAGATTATCTCCTCATGGGGACACTCATCAACGGTTGATAGTACAAACACGAAACTTTGTATATGAGTTCATCATTTTAGAGGTAATTCTGAATTCCACTTGTTTGTATGTTTGTAAATTTTGATAGAATGTATAATAGTTTTAAAAAAATTAAGACAAAAATGAAAATATGAATTATAGTTAAAAAAAACAAAAATATATATGCTTTAATAAGAAACCATATATAATATATATTTTTCACAATGACAATAATTTTTTCGTTAAAGTTATTCTTATACTAAAAGTTATATTCTTTTTTTTAGTTCAATTTCCTATTAAAACGTATTTTTTTAGTTTTTTTAATATATTCAGAAGAATGATTTTTTAAATGTTGCATTTAAATAACTGTATTAAAATAGTTGGATGCTACATTTTTTTTAAATTAACTGCGTACCTATCAATGATTAGAGGTCAGTACAGTTCCAATCAAACTTTATGGCGGATGTGAATATGGCACAAGTCGCGTTGTCGTAACTAGTTTTAGGTGTAGCGGGACGCAGTGGAACGAGGGGTATATGACTGTACCTGCGCGCAAACACCCTTAAAGCGTTGTATTCAGATCCGCCCTAAAGTTTAAAGCTAACTATACCTACCTACCTAAAATCCTCGCTGTAATGGAAGAGATAGGCTCATAAACAGTTTTTCGATTGATTGTACTTCAGTCGTTATTTGACAAGTAGACGGTTTACGAAGTAGACACATTGAGAATTGGGCAGAATGCTAAATAGACCGTTTGCTAAGTAGGCCGATAGCGAAGTAGTCACCTAGAGAAGTAGTCAAAATGAGAAATGGGCTATTTGATAAGTAGACCTCTGGCGCCTGATCGCTAAAAATTTAATATCTGTCAATATTTGAAATACTTACACAAACTAATTGATTTCTAAAATACTGAAATAAATAACCGAATTTTACGGTTTAAAGGCTGTGGAAAACTTCAAGGAAAATTATGAGAGACGTTTCATATTTCTTATTTTTCACTGGTTACTGTTGCTTCTCGTTTCTTTCAGTCGCTTGGTAAGGATTGGATATGCTTAGGCATCATGATCCAAATACAAACTTATCGTTTTGAAGTCAATGAGATGAGGCAGAAACCAAAATGAAAACCTAATTTCAAACAATTTGATATATCTTAACATGTTTAAAACATTAACCTATATACCTACTCAAAGTTTCCTTTTTGTCATCAAGCGACTCATATAGGTTTGAAGAAATTAAGGTGTCAGTGATATGAAATTTAATTTTTCGTAAACAATAACAAGACAATAATTTTTAAGAATCTGAACTTTTTTTTAAGGAATCTAAAGCCTTCCGAAGGAATTCACCGGCGACCAGTGTTTCAATGATTTTATGGATTTTGAAAGCTTTTGTATCGACAACCCTATTCTCAACAGCCTGTGAGAAATTGCATTATAGTATCAGTGAAACTAAAAAGGCCTGTGTTCAAGCATTGGAATCGAATCCTAATCACAGTAAGAGAATTTTTTTTCCTGAAATGTACTGTTTTTTTTATTGTACTATTATTTTTGGCTTTATTTATTTAACTGTAAAAGATTTCGGATAAATTATTTTTAATAAATCCTTCGAGGTATTGTAATTATTTGATTCGCTGCCCCAATACTTTATATCGAAACATTTTTCTTACATTTATTATTATTATTATTATTATATTCTTATTTTCATATTATTATGTACATTGCAGATGAGACTCGAAGACTAGCTAAAAATGTTAAACGTCTATGCAGCATTGGCTACAGTGAAATTCGCGCATGCGGCGTGTTCACAGTTGACGCGAAACTACCGTTGAAATTGGTCGGACTTGTCGCTACATATTGCGTCGTGTTGCTACAGTTCGCCTTTTTGTCAAGTGATGAGTGATGAATTATTGGTAAATAAATTATCGTGGCTTGGGCTATCACGACCATAGTATATATATACAGGGCAAGTCAGAATGTTATGCAGGTTTTCAAAAATTTATTATGTGAAATATAATGAATATATAATATTGTGAGATACACTGTGTGAAAGGTAAACTCTCAAAGTTTAGTTTCCTGAAACTGATTCTGCGTTCGCCCGCAAGATGTCAGCAGGAGAGCAGTCAAAGAACATGGCACTGACTGGCGAGTAGAAGTCGTTCTGTGTGCTTGATTACCATGTTAACAACTCCGTGATTACTGTTCAACGACATTTTCGTACCAAATATCAGAGAGACCCGCCAGATGGGAGGTCCATTCGTAAGTGGTACACACAATTTAGGGATGCAGGCTGCATCTGTAAACGAAAATCAACTGGCCGTCCGTCGACTAGTCCCTCGTTCACCCGATCTAACCCCGTGTGATTTCTTCATGTGGGGTTTTGTAAAGGATCGTGTTTACGTACCACCACTTCCAACAACACTGGATGAACTGCGTACTCGCATCACAGAAGCCATTGCTGATATCGACCGCGATATGCTGCAGAAAGTTTGGCAGGAGATTGAATATCGGCTTGATGTCTGTCGTGTAACAAAAGGCGCTCACATAGAACACCTGTGATGTGTTTTTTTAAAAAAACTACACTAAACTAAACTTTGAGAGTTTACCTTTCGCACAGTATATCTCACAATATTATATGTTCATTATATTTCACATAATAAATTTTTGAAAACCTGCATAACATTCTAACTTACCCTGCATATATATAATAGGCGTGATAGCCCCAGCCGCAGCAAACCTGTTTCAAATCTATATGGCCATGTAGCCGTGGCCCGAATCCGGACGTGTACTTATCAATGAGTTTTTTCTGACTTTATTACATTAAATATCACTGACTCCGTGCATCGAAGAGCACGTTAAGGAGTCGGTTCCGGTTGCTGTCAATATATGGCGGTCGGCACAATCCGCCAACCCGCATTGGAGCAGCGAGGTGGATTTAAGCTCCAAGCTCCTTCATCTTGAGGGGAAGCCTAAGCCCCTGCAGTAGGGTATAAAAAGGGCTGATGGAATGGAAAATTATCGTGGCTGACCAAAAGTCGTGTCACATTACATCACTTACATGGTAGAATACAGAGGGTAGATGTAAATGGAAAACGATCTCATCTGGCTCATTGGTTGCAATGGGCGACGCGACGGCAGGGTTCGATATTGGGGCTTTTCATGTTCCTTATGTTTATAAGCCGTTTGGCTTACATTATATAGTATTGTTTGCAGGTGACACATGACGTTTGTTAAAAATTTGAATTAAAAAAACAAGTAGTTTGTGACGATGTTAATAGTGGTATATCAAAAGTAGTAAGCTGGTTCAGTGTAAACATAAATGTACGAAGTAATTAGAAGCCCCCTTCTGCGTTTACCGTCTAACCACTCATACTTTAGCTAGCTGGTGCAAGATGGTGAGTTTTAGTCCGAGTTTCAGTGCGCAAGGTCCTCGCGCACCGGTCTTCACTACCAAGAAATCCCCGCGCGTCAGTCTTCAACCCCGCAAAATTGTTTTATGTCACTTCGATACTGTGAAGTGACATTTATGACTCTATTAAAGCCAAACGCTGCTGTCAATTCAATTTACTCTATTAATGTAAATAACTTATTACAAAGTAAGAAAAAGATTAAACGAATTAAATTCACTACGCCTCTAATGTAAAGCACACCCACACAAGCGTAGCGATTGAGGATGAGGAATTGAATATGGTGGTGTTTCTAGATACGACATTAAGACGCCAAGCTAAAACTAAGACGCACTAGCGGGACGGGTAGCGAAGCGCAAACCGCTTGAGACGGCGGGCGACAGGACGGTTTCCGCGGCGGAAACCGTCCCGCCATCCGATGGTCTTCCCGCGGTTCGAGCAGGTGTTTTGTCAGTCTAAAATGGACACCATAGACGTAGCATGTATTATTTACATATACATGAAAAAAGCTGCTATAGCACTCCAAATGATCCTATACGTTCGCCGCCGAGCGCAAAACAGAACAGGCGGGGCGGATCAGCTGGAATCGCGGCAGACACCGCCGTCCACCCGCCAACCGCTCCGCAAACCGCTAGTGTGTATCATACATACTAGTGGTTTGCGGAGCGGTTCGAAGGCTCGGCGGGGAAGTTTCGCAGTTTTCTTAGTAAAAAATATTCGTCAATTGACAGACATAGTAGGATGAAGTTGCGTTACATTTAAGTTTAATTAAATCCAATCCACATGTTCGACGCAACAAGCTGATACGACATTACGACAGAAAAAACATAAAGGCTCATATGCTCTGCTACCCGTGCGAAGCCGGGCGGTACGCTAGTAAATGATAAAAATGCTTGGGATTAAATTGTTCTAATCCATTTACTTTTTAAGACAGTAGTATGTAACGCCGTCACTATTGGGTACGAATCTGCTTAGACTTAGTTGTAAGACTTAAAAAAGTGACAGCAGTGTCCTACTTAAAAAATTATTATATTTTTATTTCATTTTAATTTTGAAAATTAATATTTCATTTCATATTGTATTTTTCATACATTCATTTCACATACATTATTAATTACTAAATATATTTATTTTAATTGGGGTGTTTGAAAATGCGTGTTATTCTTAATTATTTAAACCATTGTTTCTTTTGCGATGAAAATAGCTCGCATCTCACCCTGAAAGTAAAAAGTATTTATCTTTTAAAAATTAAGTACTTTGATTGTTTCTATAAGGTGAGTGGGGTAAAGACCGGACCTGGGGGAAGATCCGTTACGTTTAATTTGTGGGACCTAGGCGACCTGTATTGCCAATTTTGCAATTTTATTGTAAAAGGGGGTCGCGGATTGTGTTAATAATATTGTAAAATTGGCAATACAGGTCGCCTAGATCCTGCAAATTTAACGTAACCGATTTTCCCCCAGATCCGGTCTTTACCCAACTCATGTTATGTCTAAATATATAAATAAAATGAAATGTAATTTTATTAAGTAATAATTTATTTCTTATAGGGAATAATTTCTATTAACTTGTATGAAAATAAAAAAAAAATGTAACTTGGTAACAACTGATGACTTAAAAATAATTTAGTTTGATTGTATTAATGTATTGCAAAAAGAGCATCAACAAAGAAATAAATATTTAAAATTGAAACCGTTGGTTTGACTTATCACCCACTGTATTTCCAAATATTAGCTCAAACATTTTGTTTACAATAAAAATAACAATTCGAAGTATTTTCAGAAAAAATATTATCTAATGAACCCGTACATAACACTTTTGTTTTTATTTATTTGGTTCGCTACATACCGAAATAATCTTTAACTAACTATTCTACCCTCATACGGGTCTTTCTATACATACTTAAATTTGCCTTTGTCAATATGCAACCAAAAGGCATAACACAAATTTTCATGGTTTTAATTTCAAAAATAACGAAATCTCTGTACTAACTTTGATCCCCTATTTTGCCCCTTTATGGGTAAATTTATAAAGTTCATGGTGTTAACTTTAAGAATAACAAAACCCTACTTCTATAGATTTAAGAGAAATGATTTTAAAGGTGGTGTCAGAAACTTATAAAAACTATTATAAGATTTTTACCGATGGCACTAAAGATCTAACAGGTGTTGGGGCTGCATTTTTAGATCCACAGTTAAAAATGCAGTTTAAAGTACGCAGGGACGTTTGCATTATAAGAGCAGAATTTATAGCTTTTTTTTTTAACATAACATAACAACAAAGTCTAGGCCCCAAACTAAGCATTAGCTTGTATTTTGGGTACCAAGCGAAAACACCACATACCTACATATAACAACCAAGACTTTGATAGAAACAATGTCCTACGCGAGTACTTTTAAAAATTTTAAAGTAGTTATTTTAACGGATTCGAAGAGTCCTCTCCAATATCTTACTCGATGTGTGTCCGGTGACCAAGGCATGTCAATTTAAAAAAAAAAAAAATATTTATAACGTATACATCACAATAACGTCTAGGCCCCAAAATAAATATTACCTTGTGTTTTAGGTACAAAGACACCACATACATATAGCAACCAAGACCTGGTACCAGTATCAATATTCATAATATAAATACTGACCCGACCTGGGAGTCGAACCCGGGACCTCCGACGTTGTTGGTTACGAAATTTTAAAATTAATCAACGTCTTGCATCACAAAAATATTGATATTAAACTCCAATGGATTCCATCTCACATAGGTATAGCTGGAAATGAAATTGTTGATCGGATGGCTCGTACGGCTGTTTTGGATAGCATACAGCTATCGTGTGCGCCTTATACTACGGAGATAATTCCTTTTGTGAAAAAAGATTTTTTTAATAAGTGGAAACACATTTTTGAGGAGGCCTCTGCGGCAAATAGTGTATGGTATAGGACATTACAATGTGAGCCTTCTCGTACAACCTGGTTTGGCTCTACCCAATTCTCCAAAAAAGCTCTGGAATTAGCCTTTAGACTGCGATCAGGCCACATTCCAGTTAACAAATTTTATCACATGATGGGCAGAATTCCGTCTCTTCTGTGTAATCAGTGTAATACGACAGAAAATGTAATTCATATATTTGTGGACTGTCGGAGCCAAGAATTAAGAAGTAAATATTTATAAAATATATTAAATCTAATCGGCCAAATAAATTTTATCCTTAATCAGCCCTTGTCTGATAATTCCCAGAAAATATATTGTTTCTTCGAAAAATCTTTGAGGACAAGAGTTGGCTCCAAGAGACAAACTTCCATCCCTAATTTTACCTCTTGAAAAAGTAAATTTTTATAATAAGTAAGTAAATATGTCATTTAAATAATTTTTTTACCATATAGCCAAACAATAATATGGTCTTCAAACTTTTACCTCATATTTTACCTTTTTAGGAGTTGAATTTTCGTAAACCACGAAACACAACATATTTGATTTTTGGCCAGATACCGATTTTCAATTATTTAACTATAAAAATTACAGATTTTTACACTAACTTATATTATCAAAAAATCGTTTAAAAAATCATAATTAAACTAATCAATCATGTAGATGATCGTTCGACTGAGTGGTTAGATACACTAATTACGGAGCCAAGGGTCGCGGGTTCGATTCCCGCCCGGGACGAATATTTGTGTGCATGAACATGTCTATTTGTTCCGTGTCTGGGCGGAAAAAAAAACAACTATATATGCAAATATTATAAATATTATTTAAGTATTTACACCCAGATTTCGTCACTTGTCACGATATTATAGACAGCCAATGATTGCCCTCCATTAAACTTTGCTATCATTTTGCGACACCACTCTACACGCAGTCGTTTCCGGTCTTCCGTCAAATCATGCGGTATTCATCGAGTGTAAAGCATCCGTACCTTCAGATGCACATGTAAACTTTTTTGTACTTCACTCATTCCAATGCCAGGTACAGTACGAATTTGCTGACATGTAATTTTTTTATCGGTCTTAACTAATTGACGTAAGGTATCAATATTAAATTCGGTAACTGCAGTTGCTGGTCCACCTTCACGTGCATCATCATGAAGATAATTACATCCACGTCTAAAACCACTGAGCCGCGTATACACAGAGCTACGAGATGGAGCTTTATTACCAAATGCCGATTGAAGTCTCTGGCAACTTTATAACTGACGCGAAAAAAACCATAACGCGAAATTTTTCTCTAGTTAAGTTCATGGTAAATCCGAGACACAATTTTCAAACCGACGACGCCACCATCAAGAAACAAATGACTATCTCGCAATTTAAAAAGTAACGAGTCAGATTTTCAAATTTCATACAGCACCCGGCCGTAAATTATGCACACGAGTTCTAGAAAGTGGCTAAGTAAAAAGAAGTTTAAAATTAAAACTGTAGGTATTCTTATAGTTTTTTTTTATTTAATTACAAAACTACGTTATTTGACGTTATGATAATTAAATAAAAAATTACAAGATTACTAATAATTTTATTTTTAAATTAGTTTTTACTTAGCCGCTTTTTAGAACACGTGTGCATAACTTACGGCCTGGTATTGTAAATGGCTTTCGATTTTTTTAATTGTGAGTGGCCAGTTCCAGAAAGTTTCAGTATGCCCCACGTAATGGCTTCAAGAAATCGGTATTTACTTAAATTTGCTGTTTAGCCTTAAATGAAAGTGTAAGTGAATAGCCGAGTGGTGGCGAACCGGTTTCTTATTTAGAAGGTTGTGGTTCGAATCCTATATGCAGGCATGTAGTAATGAGTTCTTCCTGAATTAAATACATAACTGTCACTGACTGCGTGCCTCGGAGAGCACGTCAAGCCGTCGGTCCCGGTTGCCATCAATAGACCGAAGTCATTAAAATCCACCAACCCGCACTAGAGCAGTATGGTGGATTTAGCTCTAAGCACCCTCATCTCGCGGGGAGACCTTAGCCCCTGCAATGGGCTGATATGGTTATGGTATGGAAAGTGTATCTTGCTATCGGTTCATGTGACCGACTTACTTTTTATTGTTATATTTTATTAACCATTGAAAGTTATTTCATCATACATTAACCCAATCCAATTGGGAATCGAATACTTCGATATTCATTATAATTATGTTACATTTTAAATTAACTGTCTGTCAGTCTCATTCGTGTGTCGTCGTTTTAATTTATTGGAATTCATAAGTAATTATTTTAACGATTTGTTTAGTAGTCGATACAATATTTCAATACACCTTGGTACAAGAAACAGACAACCACAATGATTAAAAGCAACGAATACCTTTTGAGTAACGCTTTAGAAAATGATTTCCAAAAAATGTTCGCACCGTGCCATTTACTTCAAAATATATTTTTGACTTCAAAATACTGCATAAAAGATAACTTCATTACGCCAAACTCTAAAAAATATTGTGTGATAAGTTTTTTGAGGTTTTGCTTATATTTTTTTATTCAACTATACTTAAGCGTAGGCCATGCTTGTTCGTTGGCAAAATTATGTCCACTGATATTACATGCTTGTTTTCTAATAGAATATATTATAAACAGTTCAACGATAATATTCAAAAGTGAAACCGCTGTTAAATTATTAATAACAATGCAAAATATAAATTTAAAACTCAAATCAGCCAGTGTGAAAAATCTCAAATATTTTACCGTATGAAATTGGTTCATGATCTTTTTATTAATTTCTTTTTACTTAATTCACGCTTATTTCATGTATGTAAAGTTTCTCTCAATTTATTCACCTTATGTTATAATAACGTCTCAAATATTCATAATTTCTACTATAATTTTTGATGTGGAGGTATTATATAATGCACTTGTAATCGACTTTATTTCATCAAGATTTGATTCGTCTATAATTTTATTACTTAATACTGAACAGAAAAAAGGAATATATGTAAATCATGCAGGTGAAACAAATTCAATTAATACACCATTCATTTTTGATATAACACTGGATTTGATGAAAGCTTTCAAAATATTTAAAACTTTATCGCAGTATTCAGTAAGTACTTACTTTTGTTAATGAATTTGTAGATGTTTGAATTGTTGCGGACGTAATTGAGGAGCTGGAAAACTAAACCGGATGAATAGATTTTGGAAAATTTCAGAGGGGACACACAAAAAAATAATTACATTATTTACAATATTTTTTTATTAAATTTGTAATCTGTAATCGGTTATTTGTTAGAACTTATTAAAGGTTGCTAAGTTACGAATTGTGTCAGTACATAGTTTTTTGATTAAAAGAGCATTCAAAAAAACAGTTATCCAGTTTACATACGCAAACTGTATTTAATTTTTTTTTAAATTTGATTTGAAAATCATGTATATGAGTTATATTTAACATTTACTTTTACTACATTGTTATTTAACATTAATTATTTAAAATTTTCCTACATATTTTTTTCATACATACATTTACTACTTTGTACAAGATAGAAACTCATATAAATGCGAGTACATAAAATCGATTAATTGAAATATAGGGACTAGTTCACAATCGATTAAACAAAATAAATAACAAAAAAGTCTCGAAAGATTTGTCCGCCTTTGTTCCGGAGTGACTTTTGAAGGAGTTGTAGACCGTTTTTAATGCATTATTCTATGAAGGCAGCTAAATAGATAACGTGTCAAAGTTATCGAAAGTAAAAAAAAACACGACCGTTAAAAATTGGATATATTTATTATTTATCCTCAATTTTAAAGAAAAATCGTTAGTGAATAGTCAAATATCTTTATTTCGTAGTTATGTAACATAATTTTTAAATTCGCCACAAGAGTGAATAATTTATTACTTTGTGGAAGAACGTCACCACAAAGGCGCATTCAAAAATACTGGTTTCTCTCAGAAGAATACGCAAGAAACGGAGGGAAGCTCTTTTTAACAAATTTATAAAAAAATTTTTGACAATAAGTACTTAGAGGTTAATATTATTGAAACAAACCTATAGGCGAGCGGTTTACACCCATGGGCTTTCATCATCTAAGCAGTCCGATACTTAATAATAAGCTTTTGCATAAAGCTTCCGTTTTATTGTAGTTTTATTGGAAACGATTGAGGCGACTGACATGGTCAACAAGTTTATCTTTGTTTCTTTTATTAACATGATGCCGATTATATTTTTTATAAATAACACAATGATTTTATTTACGTACATTCTGTACATTACGTTTTCAAATATATATTGAGACTACAATGTCATCATATTATTTTTTTTCTAATTTATTTCTATTGTTTTAGATACTGTCGTTAGTTGTTGCGGTTATCGTTCAAAGTTTACTGCAACTTCAAATTGCAATTTTGTGGACTAAGAATGCAAAGGTCAGATTTACTGTGTCAAAAGTTATAACATACATTTTTGTGGCGACGTATTTCATTAAAAATTTAAAATTGAACCGTTTTAATGATTCGTTAATGTTTAGCAAAAGGCAATCGGTTGTTAAAATTCTTTACTACAATTTCGCCTTTAATCATCAATGTCACTAACTCTTTTTTCTGTCAACGTATATTTTTTAGGAACTCGAGCAGTACCAGAATTCACCAATCTCAAATGTATTCATGGCTATGTGGATGTTAAAAGTTATTTTTTTGGTCACTTTACTGTCAATGGCGTGCGGGAAATTACACTGTAGTGTGAAAAATGCTAAAAAAGCTTGCGTCAGAGTATTGGAATCAAACCCTAATCATGGTATGAATGTTTATATTTTCTCACTTGATTTATCACAATCATCGTTTCAGCCGCTAGACGTCCAATACTGAACATAACTCCCCCTCTACATCTCTACAACACTTGGTCTTGGGCCACCTGCAACCAACAGTGGCCCGAACAGGTCGTCAGTACACCTAGTGTAGAATCGTCCCACGCCACGAGGTCCGATTCGTGGTTGCCAGGCACCCTTATTTCGAGCGGAGGTCCAAGCGTCTGCATTGGGGCATAATGGGCTAATATAGAACTTGCTAGTTGTTGTAAATTTAGCCCATGAAAAGCCAACAACATACGTTATTTTGTAATAAAAAATATAGCAAATTCGACATATATTTTCGAAAACTAAAATTCTCCAGAAATATTTTTTAAATATCTCAAAGGATTTAATAAAACTCTCGTTACTGGCTTGCCATGGGCAATTTAAAATATGGCAAAACCAAAAATAGTCGACTTTTATTGGTTTCCTCTATATATTTCGAAAAGTAATACACCGATCTATATTGACTAAAATGAATCGATAAATGGACAATTTTTTCATTCAACTTTTTTCTATACAAGCTTTGGTTTCTTTTTACAAAAAAACCTTTTTTTTTTAAACTTTTCGAAGTTTTTAGGTTACACTAAGGACTGAAAAGGCAAACATTTTTAGATTCAAAAATATGGTTGTACAGGAAAAAATCCTGTACGACCATATTACTTGTTTCTTGGGCAATCACACATTGGGACATTACCAACTAATTAGATTAACGCTTCCCAGACGCTGATAAGTATGTATATCAAGTGTCTAGTACTCCACAATACAAACATAATACTTCCTTACTTTGGGACCAGATGGCGCTGTGTGGGATGTCCCAAATGTTGTAATTATTATTATTATTACAACCAAAACAATGACTATAAACTTGTTATTTTGATTAATTGTATTTCCGTGTCTTTTGTACATTGTCACACAATTTAGAAAGCTTCTTAAGACACTCGTTTAGTATAAATATTGTAAAATTAAATGTGTAAATTGCTTATTTTTTGTTCCAAGTTATACGAAGACAAGCTAAAAATGTTAAACGCTTGTGCAATATCGCATACAGCAGAATGCGTGTGTGCGGCGCATTCACTATGGACCCAACACTACCGTTGCGTGTCGTCGGACTCGTCGCTACATATTTCGTGGTTTTGTTACAATTTGCCTTTTTGTAACACCCTACTAAAGTAGTTCAACATTTTTCAGTGTTTGATGTTATATCTCATGTTATTTAAATCATATTATCAATTTCGAATTGTTTAAGTAAATGAGTTCATTAAACAATATAAAGATTTTATTAGTTTGTGCGACAAAATCGTGGTTTATAATAAAAATAAATAAATAATCTTTATGACAACTAATATTTGTTTTGATTCATGTTAAGACCACAAATAGTCAAACATTTGTTTGACCATACAAGGTGTACTGTCTGTACCTTTAGTAATCCCTTAAGAAAATTAAGCTTTTTCAAACACATCCAACTTGAGCATAAGTATTGATGTTGAGTTTGTCATTACGTTTCGAATGTTGAAAAGGATGTTCTGAGTATTGTTTAGGTGTACCTACTAAAATTATTAGAGGAACAGGAGCTCATAGCGTTACATAATCTCCTGCCTTAGAATAAGTTTCTTTGCCACAACATATCGTGCCAGGTAAGATTAAATGAGAATTTTTTTAGCTATTAACATATGACGATATCTGTTTATCTGTCGTTTCGCCTAATGTAATCAGGCATTGATTGAAATGAAAAAAAAAAGGAAAATGAAAATAAACGACATAACCCAGAACACCATCGGGCATCTTAGTAATCCAAGAAAAAAGTCGAACAACGCCGATCTGTAAACAGTTTTGAGGATTATGTCTTGTATAACAATATTACGCTGATATTTTACTTATTCGGGCCGTGATAGCCGAGCTTCTTGTTTTGAAGGCCATGTTTCAAATCTCAGGGTACGTACCAACTTACCAATTTTTTTCTAACTTATGTACATAACTATCACTGACTCCGAGACACGGAGTCAGTGATAGTTAGAACCCGTTAAGCCGTCATTGATCCCGGTTGCCGTCACCAGATGGCAGTCGTTAAAATCCACCAAACCGCACTGAACCAGCGTAGTGGATTAAGCGCGAAGCACACTCATTCCTAGGAGAGGCCTAAGCCTCTGCAGTGGGTTGATCTATATCAGCCCAATAGATGAGCACACTATACCTATTTTTGGTACTCTATAAGTACCAAAATATTCTTTCTGGATGTTTTTTTGTCGTATACATAATAAAGTGAATTCCGCCGGTAAAGCCTGTCTGATTTTTACATTTCTTTTATTAATAAGTTCGTAATTAATTTTGTAGAAAGCATCACACGCTGCATTAAGCGAATTATTGTTCAGATCCTGTTCCCTACCAATCTTAGACAGGTAAACATTTAAGCTGTCACCTTTATGAAAGTTATAGTATATGATACGGCATGAAAATAATTAAGGTTTCTAAAGATTTCCCCAGTATATATTTTATGTGGCGTGTGAAAGGAATCAACGGGTATCAGATAATTGTGTTTTATATTAATTTGTGTATTGGAATTAATGAAAACAAAATCTAGAACGTTTCCATTGGTATCAAATCAACGAAGAAATTAATTTGTATAAATAAATATGATTCGTTTACGCCATAAGTTTATTCCATAAATTGTGCTATAATGTGCATTTTATTAATGACTTGGTTACAAAAACGCAAACTGCAGCAGTACAACACAATATGTGGCGATGAGTCCGACCAGCCGCAGTGGCAGTGCCGCATCTACTGTGAATACACCGCACACCCGCATTCTACTGTAACCGGTGCCGCACAAACGTTGCATATTTTTAGCCAATCTTCGGGGTCCATCTATGAAAATGGAATGTAAATAATTAATAAGCTCATTTTTCTCGTAATGTATTGAAGGACAAACAAACGTACAAAAACAATATAGATCAATTATCAGACACAAGAAACACTCAAAATTACTTTATGTAAAAATATCTGCATTCTATATAAAAGTACGAATAGACTAGATGCTCTCTTCTGTTTTTATCGTCTAACTACTCATTCTATAGATAGCTGGTGCAAGATGGCCAGTTTCAGTCCGAGTTTCAGAGCGCAAGGTCTCCATGCGCCGCACTTCACCCCCAAGAAATTCCCGCCAACTCCGCAAAATTGCGTAATGTCACTTCGTTACTGTGAATTGACTCTAATGAAATCTCAGATTGAAACCAAACTCTGCTGTCAAATTAATTTACTCTATAGCATTATACAAAACTAATTATATGTTAAAATCGTAATAGAACAAAGAAACGTGTTCTTTTTTTGCAAGGCAATATTTTAACATACCGTAATTAATAATATGATAATTGACTATCAATAGAGCCATGAATGACTGAGATCACCATAAAATATGAGGAATACGAGGCGGAAAATTACGTGTTAATCTAAATTATGTTATGTTGATACAACTGAAACAATAAATTATATCGTCATAGCTGAGTGGTGGCGGGCGCGCTTTATGTTTAGAAGGTAGTGGTTTGAATCTCAGAAATCGGTTTGTACCAACGAGTTTTTTTCTGACTAAACTACATAATTTTCATTGACTCCATGCCTCGGAGAGCACGTTAAGCCGTTGATATCGATTGTCATCATCAGATGGCAGTCATTAAAATCCACTAACCCGCACTGGAACTGCCTGGTGGGTTAAGCTCCAAGCATTCTCATCCTGAGGCCTAGCCCCTGCAATGGGACATAATGGGCTGATATGAATGTAATGAGAAATAAATAATGCTGATGTGTATTTTTTTCCTCCTCGTGGTCCTCATATTTAATGGTTTATGTTATCCATTGGTCAACTGAAATACTTTTCCTAGTGTGAAAATCTTGTAAAAATTGTAAAGTTTTATCATCATTATCATCAGCCCATTTTTACCCCACTGCAGGGGCTTGGGCCTCCCCCAGGGTGAGGAGGGGGGGCTTGGAGCTTAAGTCTACCACGCTGCTCCACTGCGGGTTGGGAACTGTAACGACCGCCATCTATTGACAGCGTCCGGGACCGACTGCTTAACGTGCCCTCCGAAGCACGGTGTCAGTGATATTGTGTACTTAAGTCAGAAAAACTCATTGGTACACGCCCGGATTCGAACCATGGCCCTATGTGGCCTTATAAATTTGAGACAGGTTCGTTGCGCTCCGGGCTATCACGACACGTTTTAACGAAGTTTAATAACTATTCATTGTAAGACGAAATGAAAATGTTCTTACTTTGTTTAGGGTTCGATTCCAGTACTAACACACAAGTCTTCTTGGCTTCAATTACGCTACAATGTAATTTCTCACAGGCAGTGGAAAATAGAGTTGCTAATAAAAATTTTTTTAGTATCCAACAAGCCGTCACTATGTTTATCATTGATGACTTCTAGAAATAAAATAATATAAATTGAATCGAAATCTGAAATCAGTTTCATGAAAATAAAAATTGAATTCGGTCTGCTTATACATTTATCTTGAACCAAACGCTGTTTCATTACCATTGAAATCCGGTTTCTCCTCGTGCCTATAAACACCTCGACTATAATATGCAGCTTACCGTACTTGCATCATAATGTAGGTACTATTATGTACACCGAGCAGTATGGCTTTACAAAGGATCGTTCTACGACTGATGCGTAAACAGCTATTTGGAAAAACATTTTTGATGCATGGGAAAACATAATGCTATTGGTATGTTATGTGATTTGTTTAAATCTTTTGGTTATATTGAAAATGAGACAGTAATAAGAAAACTCAGTCATTACGGTGTTAGGGGTATAATAAAAAAAATAAAGAAAGTGTAGAATTAATAATAATAATAATATTAATACATGGGACTTCCTACACAGCGCCATCTAGTCCCAAAGTAAGCAAGTATTATGCTTGTGTTATGGGTTACTAGATATACCTATTTAAATATTCTTTATAATATATACAAATTTAAATATTTTCGCGAAGACACCACATTACATATAACAACCAAAACCCGGTACCAGTATCAATGTTCATCATATAAATACTGACCCGACCTGGGATTCGAACCCGGGACCTCAACCTTCGTAGGCAGGGTCGCTACCCACTAGGCTAAGCAGTCGTCAAGCATATAGAAAGATCACGGAAGGAAACCTAAATAAAAGTTCAAAACCAAACAATGCAAAAGAAGTACACGACACACAAAAAGGAAAATAGAATATGTAGAAATATCAGATTATTAAATGTAATTAATTTTAAGTCTCCCACCTTTTCAGTTTCTGTCCACTCTATTACAACCTGAAGTTCCAATAAACTTTGAATAAATATCGCCATGAAATACGTAAGTACCTTAAAATGTCGAAGTAATTGTTATTAATTAAGATAATTACTTTAATATCGTCGGAAACCAAAACGTTAATAGTTGTTACATTATGATGCAAGTACGGTAAGCTGCATATTATTGTAAAGTTGTTTATAGGTACGAGGCCAAACCGAGTGCTTATAATAAACCGATGGCTATAATAGGCAGCTTACTGAGTACGAGCATCATACGACGTTTTTCAATAAATTTGCGATTTAAATTAGGTAGATGCTTCAAATGTAATAATGGCGTGAGCTAAGGGCGCGAGTGAGTTACTTTTCGCGGTCTATGCATGCGTTACAAACAGAATACTCGTTTGTGATTGGTGTAAAGTAAAAAGGCCTAGTACTATAAAATACAACATTACGGTACAAGTTTCCATGTCATTAAAATCATATCAATAGCAAATGTATCGAAAAAAATTCATAAGTACTTACTGCGTACTGTGATATATATTGAAATAATTTAAAACCCTCCAGGATATCTTTTGCTATACAAAACAAGTGTGAACAATGCCTGTCCAAGTTGTCACAGTTTCTGGGTTTCATCGCGTAGGTAGTTTTCAGACAAGATTCATTTAATAAGCATATCCACGTATCAAACCTTGATGACAGGAAGTTAACAACGAGCGTGCCATACAACATATCTAAATCGAGAATTATAGTAATAACTATGCCTACATATCTCAATATCGATTTTGTATACAAAAATATCACTAGACAATAAACGAAGTAAAATAAAATTAATGCCACCACAGACCACCAATTTCTCGCAGTAAAATAGTTTAAATTTGTGGCGCCGACTGTTTGAAGCTTTTTGTTTATACTTTGCATTTTCGTTAGTAGTTCAACAGTGGATTTGCTTTTAAATATCACTGTTGAGGTATTTATAACATGTCCCGCAAAATCATGTATATACGCTATCAATGGGCATGCGTTTGCTAATGTGCAAGGCCCGTCTAAACTTAAGTAACCGTAAATGTACACAATGAAACAGAAAGTCAAAAAATTCAGCACACAGTATGTCATAGAATTGGGCGTCACGAAGTTATCTTCGATGCGGCATTTTGATGAAAAAAGTATTTTCAAAATGAAATGGTAAGGTCTTAACATTGTTTGGAAATCGTTTTCTAACGCGTTATTCAACAGATTTTATTTCGATATTTTCAAATGGAATGTCGTGTAACTAGCGAGAATCGCGGCACTGTTATACCATTACGATAATCAAGTTATATTAGTAAATAAATTGTCAAAAATAATCTAACACGTAAAATGTCAAAAATAAAAATAACATGATATTCGGACCAGTGAAACTAATCTATGTTATTGCTTTCATAAAAAAATATTTAATGGAATTTGAAATTAAAAATTGATGAGTCATGTTCTACGAGTCATGTTATAAACTACATTATAATTGCACTGCCCTCTCAAAAGTAACGATGGATTTAAAGATTAGGACAATTTTGTTGTTGATAGCATAAGCAAGGATTAGTAAGGAATCGACTGTCGCCAACGACATGAGGTTCACTATTCTTTAAGGACAAAAGTAATACATGTATGGAAATATGATAAATTTATATAGTTTTGCTTAATTTTTAATCGCTGTGGATATTGAAGATGTCCATAATATTAGTATTTGTTATAATAGTAGTAATCGTTTAAATATAACTTTTGCTTCGCTGACTTTTACAAACCACTTTATTCCAAAAATACCTATTGCATTAACCGTAACAGATATAATTTATAATTGTTAATGAATTCAACGATTCATATTTGATTAAAGAAAATAAAAATATGAAATTATATAAAGCAAAGGGTGTGTGCAAAGCAATATATAGTGTGTTGACTTTATCTGGAAGAAATTCAATATAAAATGAATTATAAACTAGCCTTGCATCATCAATATGCTATGATTTGTGTTAAAATGATCCAAAGATGTAGTAAGTTCAACTGGAAACTAGCAAACTGCGAACGCTACTGTGTTTATAAAGATATGTTATTGTTGCAATTGCCTTTATTTTTGCGTACATCTTAATATTGTGTTATTTATATTGAAATCTTGGTATGTAAACATATACACTGTCACCATATTAAAATAAGCACATAATATGTCAATTCAAACAAAATCAGAAATTATTTAATTCAACTAGATATGTATATTAATCCACATAAAAAATCTCACATTATTGAACTATTCACTAGGTGTTGGGTTGTTACAAGAAAGCAAATTGCAAAAGCACTATGCAATAAGTGGCGACGAGGCCCCACAGGCGCAGTGGTAACGCCGCATCCACGGTGAACACGCCGCAAACACAAAATTTGGTGTAGTTGACATTGGCTGACCGAATGACGTTCTTTAAGGCTCTCTTGAATGTATCTGACGATAAAACACAATAAATTAAAATGCAATGTCTTTTATTTGCTCCCTGGAGGCCTACAATGATACATTATTCTCTATTGTGTAAAATTACAAAAAAACATGTGTTTTTTTTATTTATTTGATAATAACAAATTATACAGTTATTACATTCACAGTATATATCAAAAACTTAAGAAGTTTTCCTGTATACTGGGATCCGTCTGCGGGTATTTAAAAAAAGCTACGTTGAAATCCGTCAATTTAGTCAAGTCGAGAATTAAGTTTCTTGAGCAAAATTATTTCATTTAGTCAAAAAATATGGGCGGTAGCTCGTTTGACTCAGGAAAATGGGGAATTCATTGTAATAAACTTTTTGCCGGCGACAAAAATTTGAAGGCGTAGTAGCTTTTTCGAAACTTTTTCCGAATCGAAAGAGCTCATGTTTTTTGAACACTTTGAATTAGTTATGAAATGAAATTCATTAATTAAGTTAAATCGTCATAAACATGCCTGTCCATACAAATAATTTTATATGAACAGGTGACAGTACACAAAAGTTAAAATGTAGAAATCAAAAGCAGAAATATCAATATGTAGGTATATTGAAGTACAACTAAATGGTATTTATTGATTAAGGAGCTGGTTGCAATTAGTCTATGTGGATTGAAGAACATTATAGAGCAATGTTTGAGGATTATGAATTTTGAAAAAAAAAAAAACTGCATTAGTTTAGTTAATAATTATTAGTTAGTTATTTATTATTTAATAAATTATTATGTTATTTAATTTAATTATTTTTATTTTATTAAGTTATTTAGTTAATAATTTATTATTCAATAAATTTTATTAAATACACTATGACATCACACAGAACAAAGTACAGTATTGACCCACAGTATTGATTAATTGTTTCAAAATGAAAAGACGGCCCCTTATGAAAATCAATTTGAAAAAAATTAAGTGACCTGAAAATACGCTTAGTTTCTTTATTGTAATTTTCTATGCAGCAGGATTTGATAAACTCTAGAAAGAAAGTAGTGAAATTGCTATGCAGTAGATAAACCATCCAATGTACGCAGCGAAATAAGCTTAGCCTAATTCAAATTAGTTGTTATATTTAACAATAGATGGTGCTATCTAAATGGTTGTTGTTCTTGACAACAGTTAACGCTATTACTAGCGAGCTATCTAATCAACTTTACCTATTCGGTTTTGAATAAAAATTATAAGCTTTCAAACATGTAACAGGTACTATTTTGGAAAAAACATATTTCTCGAAATAAAGACATTTAATGCAACCGTGTAAAATGCAAAGATGACGCCACATGCTTCAGTCTATTAATAGGTATAGGTATATCTCAAAAACGCCGCTTTCTTGAAACTATCATATTTTATTTATCATTTATAGCCACGTAATAATAAATTGGATCAATATTTTATGGTGCAAGTAGACGTCTAGTTAGTAGCATTTTCTTTAATTAAAAAATAAATAAAAACAGTCGTCTAGTTTGTGACATCATCATCATCAGCCCCTTTTACCTCACTGCAGAGGCTTAGGCCTTCCCCAGGGTGAGGAGGGGGTTTGAAGCTTAAATCCACCACGCTACTCCACTGCGGGTTGGGGACTGTAACGACCGCCATCTATTGACAACGTCCGGGACCGACTGCTTAACGTGCTCTCCGAGGCACGGAGTCAGTGATAGTTAATGTACTTATGTCAGAAAAACTCATTGGTACACGCCCGGATTCGAACCATGGCCCTATAGCCTTATAAATTTGAAACAGGTTCGTTGCGCTCTGGGCTATCACGACATTATTCTCTTGGCTGTCACATTGTGACATGTGAGTCTGTATATAATACAGTAAAACATAAAAGCTTACGGTACTACGGTACTGCATAAAAATTAAAAATATATGTATACTCACACAGATAAAATAACCTACCATCTGCCTGTTTGGCAATCAAAGATGCGCAGGTGACTTTAGCTTTGGAAATTCGGGTATTTAATTTCTCGCACATCGCACATAATAATAACTCCGTAAATAGTGCTTTCAAAATCCAAATAATAACTCCTGCCATATGACTGTAATAAGAAACTTGTTCTTCATCTTTAATCTGAAAAAATAGAGAATTTGTGTATTTTGTAGCTGTATACTCAGAAGGCTCTCGAATGAGAGCGGCAGTACGAAGACAGTTTAATGCACTTGGGGTAAGAGGTATTTATTATTTGTCTGTTACCATTTTCTTCAAAAACTATTAGACTAATTTCTACGTGTTTTTTAGGGTTCCATACCTCAAAAGGAACCCTTATTAGATTAGATTACATCAAGACAATCTTGGGAACACGTGGAGGAATCAAGTTGAAATAAATTTTAAATAGATACGTAGATCTACGGTCCTTAAGAGCTGTGAAAAAATGAAGCATAATAAATACCTAGATTCATTTATACCGCTTATTTTGACACTCATAAGTAAATCAAAATTCTTAATTTTCGTTAAACTAGGATCACGATACTCGGTAAGAAGCGAAATCTGACAACACAAGGAAAGAGAAAAATTCTCCGTATCCGAAATTTTTTAATTTTTAACTTGGTGTAAATCCATTTTAAACGAACAGATAAAATTATAAAAAAATCCATTTATTATCAAGCAGAAAACTGCTGTCACTTTGAACGTCATTAAGTTAAATCTAAACAGGTTCGCAGTTCGCACGCGACCTGTTTAAGAAGAATACCTACTGCTAGAAACTGTGTGGCTTATTTTCTTTTAGTGACGGCACTACAAATACAAACCACCATCTTAAAAACTTTATGGGTTTGAGCAACTTAATTCCAAGCTTTTTATCATTTATATGTATTTTTAAATTGTTATATGCTTTAAACATAATTTGTTGTTTAACATAATTTGTTGAATTTATTTATTAATAATTATACTATATTGGAAAGTCAAAATGTTACAGAATAATCTTTGAATTACTTATTTTATAAAGCCTAAAAATCAGAACTGTGAGATTTATGTCTATTCCTAGTATGTACTGATATTGTGTATATCTTATTTTTTAAATTTGGTGTTATTTTTATGAACAGTTGATACAATTTCATAAATATACTGACCATGTGAGAATATCATTACTAAATTAATTTCTATTTATTTCTAAGTAAATCTTTACGGCCAATATTATATATATAGTATTATATATAGTATTATATATAGTATTATATATATAATATACGGTCCTTAAGAGCAGCTGTGAAAAAATAAAGCTCAATAAATACCTAGAGTCATTTATGCCGCTTATTTTGACACTCACAAGTAAATCGAAATTCTTAATTTTTGTTAATTTAGGATCACGATACTCGGTGAGGTGGCCCCAGCATTGTATATAGATAACTGTGTAAGCTAGGTATATATGTATTTGATTTTAGATAAGCTATCATACATTTATACTGTAAATAACCATAAACTGAGGCAAACAGAATCGGGGCAAGACGCTAGTTGTATATGGGGTATTAGGACTCATAAATTTGATAATTTGTTGCTTTCACATGTTGTATGTTAAGCCCAAAAGTGCTTATGGCGGATTTCGCTTAAAAGATCAAATTTATGATTTTATACGTGTCGACGTTGATAAGCGAGCTGTGTCAAGTATATAGCACAGACGTGTGACGCAATTCTCTAAAGTTGGTTTTGAGATTTATGGTAGTTTGGAGCCAAAAATTCCGATAAACACTCTCAAAGCGTCGTTAAGAAAGGACCTCAAGTTTACCCGAGCGCAAGGCAAAATTTTTTTTGTAATTCTCCGAAACTACAATAGACTGCGCCCTTACGGGGAACGATACAAAATAATTTGGATAAATTGCTATGCGAAATTCGTGAAGTGATTTATCGTCGATTGAGGCTAGATAATAATTTCTTTTACTAATATCAGTTTCGAAGAATGATACATGGCAGGTATTTACAGTAAACGAAGGAGATTTGTGCGAATGGTCAGTTAGTTAGTATGTTGCGAGAGTTGGGATGTAAAACGATTTCTGATCGAAGTTGCACTGATCACGTGCAGAGCATCTGTGTTCAAGGGTCGAGGGTGCTTTTCGGTGTCAGGTAGAGACGCCGGGGTGTACCTTTTACATAAACAAAACTGCTGTGTGGATTTAAAATTGTGGTAAAACATTGAAATATATATGAAATGAATTATGCACGTTATACATTTTATATTGTTCAATCCGTATTGGTCACAAAACCCTGTAGGAGAAAGTTTTATATCGACCTTATCGCTATGCAAACAAGATTTGAATTACAGGCTTGGTTTTGGATTTTAAGTAAAGTATCCGAGACGCACTTTGTGACTAAGTTACGGTAAATGAGGGTTTTACTCGTGTTACGACTATTATAAATATGACGACTACACCTACAAACAATTAACTGTAAAGTACAAGACAGAAATAAAATTATACTAATTACTCGAGTGAATTTCGATATTAGTGGCGACATCTCGTTAAGGAAAAACGAATTAGTCAAAATACGGAATTTAGTCACAAACTTTCGGTTTGAGGGTTAGGGATATGAGACTTTGAGTATATAGACATAAGGGCGAAAATGGTACGAGCGTGCTGATTTGCGAACTTATAGGAGAGGGTTTCATGTTAGACGGAGATATATAGAATGAGAGACGCGGGCGCAGAGGGGTAGTGGATTTTCAACCCTTGTGCCGAGCAGACGAAGACCGGAGTGGCGGAACGGGGCAAGCAGCTAGGCCGAGGTGTGTTGGCGTGTGCCCGAATTCGGTGAGAGTTTAACCTAGTTGAGCTGCTTTGAAGGTAAGCGCAAAGACTTTAGTTTACTAATATTTTGTTTACTCTATTTTATAGAGATAACTGTTTCAACTGTTGACTCCATTTGGATATTCGATATTTAATTATTTTACTATCCCGAAACCATGAAAATAGTAGATTATAACTACGATTCAAATTCATAATAGCACATCTGTCTTAAATTGAGTTAATTCTACCAAAGAGTATCGAAACAATAAATTTACTATATTATACCGTTTGAATCGAGAGTGCGTGTGGTTGGAATAACCGAATTGATTAATATTCAAGTCCATTATGATTGATTGCAAAGAAACTCGGCTACATTTTCAGCCGGTTAAATTTAAGGTTTCGTTCATTGTTAATTTTGTTTTTTGAGGTCTGATCGAGGTCTGATTTAATTATAAAATAGAGAAGTTGCTCATTTCATATTTTAAAAGTTAATATCATGTCGCAGCTTGTAATGTCGCGAGATGAATAGCGGCATGCCTCAATCAAAGATATCCAGTTTTAAATTTACATTCAGTTATACAAATAGTTCAGAAAATTAGTACTGCGAGGTCATGCCCTTAAAGTTAAATTTAAATGTCTAATTTCGTTTGCCGACCAAAAGTATAATAACTGATAAGTCTGTATTGTATAAAAGATAAATACTTTTGCACCATTAATTTTATTGTTGATAAATACTGAGAAAGAGATAAATAATTGATGGAGTCAGAGGAGGCCATTTGTTTTGCAATTAATTATTTATCTTAAAGTAACATTAACGAAATAAAAGTAAATTCACCAAATGTAAATACGAAATTAGACTTGCTGGCTGAACTCTGACCGGAGCCAGCTCAAAAATAAAATGGTCTGGTTGGCACGAGGACATGCGAGGTTGGGGCATGTTTTACCTTCCATCCACACAAATGTGTGTATTAAACTCAATACGATTATCTTGCCAACAAATACAAAACTTGTGTAATGGATACAATTTCCTTTCATATACAAAAGGAAACTATGTAACTAATTCTTTATCACAAGCATAACACAAAGGTGCGTTAAATTAGACTGAACTCGGTACCAGCGCACATACACGTGTGCGGTATTTAATATTGTCAATATATTTATATAAATAGAGTGATTTAACACAAAGCTAAAAGTAGTCATTTTTCTATTGACCAAAGCTCCGAATAATATGTGCACAATACATTGTATTAGATGGAAATATACTAAATACATGAGTGGTGATAATTCACAGTCAAAATATTGCTCGATATAATTAGCTGAGTTAACTCCAGCTGCTATCTTGTCCAGAGTTAAAATAATAGAGGTTTTCTGCCTCATTTAGATATTAACAAAGTAAAGTCAGTCCTCTCACTAATATAGTGCCAGATAAATACTGACGGACAACAGTTGCATATAAAAATCAAGCGAGGCAGTCACTGACCCCTTGCAACAACAACTATATACAGCATCGAAATATATGCCAACTATCATAAGATCAAGCGAGGCAGCCAACGGCCCCTCGAGATATATATATATACACGCAGGTAGGCGTAATACGCCCTGCATGATCGATTTGCATAAAACGCATATCACGAGGCAGTCGGAATCGACCCCTCACACGTATGAAATGTATACCTATTGCGCAAAACAATACTCGGGCAGGTGGATACCACCCCCCGCATGACAAATTGTCAAGGCTGGCCAGCCAAAACACATGTATGCAAATCTATGCTGAACCAATCTTCGAAAACCGCCTAATTGTTTTTCTTTCGAGGACTGCGTTTGGAATTCCATTCAGAGTAAGTGCACAGGGAGGCCTTTTGGGCGTTGTGAAACATGCTCGTTTGCGTGAGACGAGTGTTTGTAGTAAAACGCTCGCTGAAAGTGAAGTCTTCAGGTGACAAAACGTAGTTTCGTCCTCTGAAGAACAGCGGACAGTCTCTCAAAGAAACGCACATCGGCCCAAAGTCGGGATTTTGTTATCAATTTATTAATAAAACCCCGAGGTCCCGTTAGCCTAAGGGCCAAGTTTGAGTGGATTACTAGGCGAATCAGTTTTCGACCGAAAATACAATACATATAAGCAACGACTTACTTTCATAAACTTATCCCTGATCAATACAGGAAATTCGAATTTAAAACCACTAAATCAAATGTAATAAAAAGGAACAAGATGACCTTATTCATTACAATAACAAAAGTTACCCCAAAACATCGGCGTTTGTTATACAACATCCCGATAGTTCGATGTCCTATTTTGCGCTCATATAACGGTAAATAAGTTGCGGAAAACGAAAGTACAATTTAAATAGGGCGTAACTATTCGTATCCGAATACTCGCTAAATATCATCGAGTTATCATTACTTTACTCCCAAATCAATTTAGTAATTTTATAGACGATCACAGGCCATAAAAATACCTCAATTTATACGTAAACAGTGCACGCATACTTACATGAATACGTCACGGCCGACGTAATTGTGGCTACAATAATTTATAACACACTTATTCATGCATAATGAATAAAAATAATTATATTTGTATATACACTCACAAAACAACTCAGACACAATTAAAGACATCTCATATGCTTATTGTGAGAACAGGTGTGTTATATCACAGATCTAAGAATGGTTTAATAATCTTTTAAAGTGATGACTAGCTAAGGTAGTCAGGACAGATGCGAGCACAAATTGTAGCCCTCTTCATGTGGTCCGCGTGACATAGGATTGGTATTTAACAGTGAATAAATTTAATTTTATTCACGGCCAAAAAGAACTTAAAACACAACGTAGATAAGAAAGGAATAACTATTGATATCTTACTTGAAAAAAAAAAAAAAAATTTTTTTTCATATATATATATATATAATACATATATAATACAATTATTTCGGAATATAGGTCAAGTATAGAATAATTAATCCATGCGTAGTGAACCATGGATTATTTTATGTACTCCGGCAGATTTGATCATGAATTGGATAAATTGTTTTCAGTTGTTGTTGGGGAACGTTCTGGTCGGATATAGACTAATTTAGAGAGGCGCACGATTACGAGTAATCACTGCGCGTGTTCTCTAATGAGCCAGTGACCTACAAGACGCATCGGAGGAGCAGGACGAAGCCGTGTCAAGAACTAGCATCGCATATAACACGAGGGAAGTCTTTGTCTATTTTTTTTAATTTTGAAAAATTAAATTAAAAAAAAAAAAAAATTATATGTAAAAATATTTACATTATGATCTATCAACTCTAAAATTTAAAGATATTAACAAACTAGGTTATGCTTATAATTAAACATTGTGAGTTGACAGACTTCTTTTGTTATATCGAAACTTTGCGAGTGTGTCTATCTAGAATCCAGATTTTATACGGCGATATCGGTCGTTTCAAAAGCATATTGGTACCGTGGTTTATAAGTATACGTACTTTAGTATTATCGAAAGGACATTGTTGACAGATCGGTGCCACTTCAAAGTGAAGGTGACAAGTGTCATAAATTTTGTTTATTTCAATCTGCGGCCGACTATTTCAGTTGTTGGAGAGACGGTTGCAGTGTGGACCGACACACTACGCACGTGTCCGACCGCTAGACGGTGAACACGAGGCGGGCCAAAAACCCAGCTGAGGGCCCAGTTCGGCGTATCGCGATTGTGATACCGCACCGCGGGGCGTCTCGGTGTCGCAGATGCGGGCGACGTGCCGCATAACGGGTTTGCTGCATGCCATCTTTTTATAAATTTAAATAATCGCGTTAATGAATATAGGATTTTAATAGATATAGGATAACATTACTTTATTTTACTTTTATTTTATTTTATTTAAAGTGCCAGTGGCCTTTATACATTTAATAAATAAGATTTAAGGTAATTAATAATAAATACATTGAAAATAGTAGGGTTTTCTCTGTGGTTAGGTGGTTTGTGCTGTTTGTTGCACCTATTGAGTGTTACACGTTATAGTATGCGTAAAGTTTGAGATCGGGATAATATAGAAAGTGAGCCTTGAAAGAAAAAAAAGGAGCACAAAGGGATCGGTATTGATTTAGGCCGTTTTGTTTAGAGAAAGTGAAACTTAGTAAAGGACTTAGCTAGGTGGAGTAGATATAGTTAAGTAAAGTTGTGAAGGAAAGGTAGGAAAATGTCTTTCTCAACTAGACAGCGAGGTCGTAAGCAGAAGACGGTTGAGCGCGACGCGGGAATGCAAGTAACGCCAGAACTCCTAACGGGTATTTTAGAGATGACAAAAAAATTCGGAGAAGTAATTGAGCGTTTAGATCGTCTAGAACGAGCGCAGGTTGACAACGTAGTTAATGTAGATAGGGCGGCCATCTCGGGGCCTGCTACTATTAGTTCTGAGTCGGGTACTATGTCGACGTTGACTTCTGACACAAGTAGTACGTCTACTATGACCGGAGCCACGGTGGTAAAAGACAGGGCGCCGGTTTGCGTAATGAGGCCGACACTAGAAAAACCTATCTTTACCGGGAGGGGCGGGTTGACACCGGTGAGGTTTTTGAAAAAGGTAAAAAAATATCTCAACGCTACACAGTCGAACGCGAATGCATTAGATATCGTTACGGAGTGTTTGCGTGGACATGCACAGACCGTTTTAGAATTATACAGCGATAATTGGAGGACATTTACTGATTTTGAGAGAGACTTCTTAAAAGCTTTCTGGGGAGAGCGCGAACAAGAAAGAGTACGTTATAAGTTACTGCATGCGACGTACAGTAATAATGGGGGTGCGTCGATGGAAGAACATTTTGCGGAATACTACGACAGTGTGCGTTCGTTCACTATCCCATTAGGGGAACGAGAAGCGGTAAACTGTATAATGCGACATTTTCCCGGGGAAATTCAGCGCTTGTGGTTTACAAGGCAAGGGGCAATCTCAGCACTCGACGCCCTAGAGTTCCTAAGGAATATGGAACAGAATGTGCAAGTAAGAGAAGTGTCGAAATCGGGTCCTGAGTTGTGGAAAAGCCGAGGTAGCTTGAGGCGGCCGAACATTATTGCGGCCACAGACAGGAAAAGAAGGGAGGTTCAGACGAATATGATACACGCCTCGCGAACGTACAGAGGTAATGCGATTCGAGGACGCGGCGTAGCAAGAGGGGGACGCACAGGTGTGACAAATCGATACGAAAGACGAACGCCTTACCCGGCCATAAATTGGAGAAGTGAAGGAGCAGGTACGAATGTCGCACGTACAGCGGAACCCAGACAAGCGACCGAAAAGCAACCCGCAATAGTCGATTTAGGAAAATCGGGAAACGAGAAGGCTGCGGATTAGTAAGAGTCGTGAATTCGCGAGGCCCTGTTGAAAACCGACTTGGGATTAGTATTTTAAGAGCAGATTGTACATACATGAACAAAGGACACAATAACGGGGAGGGGAGAACTGCTATGTCTAATATGCTCAAATATATGTGTAAATACGGGTGGAATGTTGGAAAGGGTTTGGGGAAATCAGAAAATGGAAATAAAATCCCGATTGATACGAATTCAGATTCCGAAGGATTCCTAGTAGAATCCATTACAGATTTATTATCCAAATGGGACACAGGAGCACTGTTAATATGTAAATGTGGAGAAAGGGCGTGTACTGGTTGTAATACGAGACACACGAGAAATACTAGTTCGTATATGATACATGGAGAAGAGGATGACTTGTTGGACGCAAAGGAGAAATACTATTCGCTGCCCGCCTTGCCCGAAATTGAAGTCAAAGTAAACGGTGTCGGGGCAAGAGCCTTATTGGATACCGGTTCGCAGGTTACTTGTGTAACTGAAGAACTGTTTGACACATTGAGGCAGAATAAGGAAATACCAGAGTTACCGATTCCGGCCTTACATATACAAGGGGCTTTTGGATCTAGAAGTTGCAAGATTAGCAGTGTACACATGGTGTCGATAGAATTGAATGCACTTGTAATTGATACACCTGTACTGGTATTGGCAAAATTACCGAAACCAGTTATATTGGGATACGATTGGCTGCTGCGCGTTCGGGCAGTAATTACATGCGGAGAGAATAATAAATTGAATGTGGACCACCTGGGAGTACGTACCACAATAAACATAGGAGAGACAGGTAGTACGGCTAGAGGAGCGGCATTTTGCGTGCTACAACAGATAAGTGAATTCGAACAGTCAAATGAAACAGAACAGTCGTTACGCGAGCACGTAAGGTTGTTAGATCTGTTAGAAGAAGAAAAGGCTTTGTTATTGCCTGTATTAATTAAGTACAGAGAAGTATTTTCAGCCCATCCTGGACGAACGGACAAGTATACGCATAGGATAAAGATGTTAAATGAAGAGCCGTTTATTAAAAGATCCTATCCTGTAAACCATGCTCACCGAGAAAAGGTGAAAGCTAAGTTAGATGAACTCGAAAACTTGGGAGTCATACAACGAGAAGCGACTCCTTATAGCAGCCCCATGACTTATACATTAAAGAAAGACGGAAGTATTAGGATCTTGTTAGACGCGCGCGAGCTCAATAAACGAATGGTAGGTGAATCGGAAGCACCTCCTCTGACAGCGGAAATATTGCAATCTTTTCACGGCGTGAAGTACATGACGCTATTAGATTTGAATAATGCATATTATAATATTCCGTTGCATGAAGACTCGAGGAAGTACACGGGTTTTACTTTTATGGGGAAAAGTTACACCTATAGGGTATTACCTCAAGGTCTTAAAACATCGGTCAGTTCGTTCACAAGAGCCATGGACATAATGCTGGGACCCGAGGTGCGTTCCTTTTGCATTAATTACTTAGATGACTTAGTAGTGTTCACTAACGGGACGGTACAGCTTCACTTAGAGCACTTAGGATTAGTTTTACAGAAATTACGGGAAGCGAAACTGACGTGTAGTTTGTCTAAGTGTTGTTTTATTAGGACGGAAATTAAACTTCTGGGGCACATCGTTAACACACAGGGTGTCAGAATGGACCCTGATAAAACACGGGCGATACAAGAATACCCGGTCCCGAGAACCGTAAAACAAGTGCGAGCGTTTTTGGGCTTCATTAATTATTTTCGGAAATTTGTATATAAATATGGAGAGGTGACACGTCCTTTGTGCGATTTGTTAAAGAAAGGACAAAAATGGCGATGGGGAGAGAAAGAAAATAGTTGTTTCGAGCGTATAAAGTCGTTGTTTATTGAAACAGTGATGTTAAAACACCCTATACCCGGAAGTAGGCTGTATGTACAGTCGGACAGCAGCGACATTGGAGTAGCAGGGTTTGTTTATCAATATGACAGTCAGAAATTAGTCAATGTAATAGGGTTTTGCAGCAAGGCGTTCACTGACGCAGAAAAGCATTGGACTGTCTCTGAGAAAGAACTGTGGGCGATAATTTATACTTTGAAAAAGTACGAGACCTATTTGCGTGGAGTTAAGATAATAATACGTACAGATCACAAAAGTTTGAGTTTTCTACATAGTTGGAAGATACTACACGCGCGCATGCAGCGGTGGGTGTTTTACATAAATCAATTTGATTTTACAATAGAGTACGTCAAGGGTAGGGACAATATAGGCGCAGACGTGATTTCTCGATATTTATGTGAAACTGGAGAATCTCAGGTGAATAAGCAGACTTACCCGTTAATGTGTTTGTTCACGGCGGTTGGTGATAGAGCATTGGTAAACAAACTGAGTTTGTTGAAAGATTTGCAATTAGAGGATGTAAAGTTGCGAGGCATTATTAAGAAATTGCAGGAAGAAAAGCCTGACGTTGAGACGAAATATTGCAAGCTGAAGGGAGATATTTTATATCACCAAGGCAGGGGAAAAGAAAAGGAGGTAGTGTATTTGCCGGAAGGTGTGGTTAATGAAGTGATCTTGAATGTGCACGAGAACTTGGGTCATTATGGAAGGTATAAATTGTGTACGGCTATGCGAAAGCGTTGTTATTTCCCACATATGAAAAAGCGAGTTGTGGAAGTTATAAGGTCGTGTCCATTATGTCAAAAGGCAAAACACGAGAGAGAGTATCTGGCAGGGCCTAGCAAGGCTGTATTAGTAGAAGATATCGGCGAAAGTGTGTTTGCTGACATATATGGTCCATTGCCGAGTGGAAAGTTTGGAATGCGTTACATATTTGTAATGCAAGACCTGTTTAGTAAGTTGATAAGGTTATATGCATTACGAAAGGCGACAGGACGCAGTACTTTGGGGTGTGTGAAACAATTCCACACAGAAATCAGTATTAAGAACCTGGTAACAGACAGGGGGGCGCAATTTACTTCTCGTTTATGGGAGAGAGAGTTGCACAGACTAGGAATTAAGATTTCACACACATCGCTGAGAAATCCTCGCGCAAATCCCGTCGAGAGAGTTAATAAAGAATTGACTCGTTTATTTAGAACGTATTGTAGTCATTCGCACAGGAGTTGGTTGTCAATCTTACCAAGGATTGAAAATTTATATAATAACGTCACACATGTTGCTACAAGATATACTCCATATGAAATCATTTACGGAAAAGGGGATGTCCTGAATTTCGATAAAGCATTACCCAATCGGGAGACGCAGGAGGCGTGCCTAGACGTTGTAAATATAAGAAAGAACGTTCTGAAAAATTTGAAAGTAACAGCTGAGAAAAGGGTTGCATATAGAAATCAAAAATACAAATTTGCCACATATCATATAGGTGATTTGATAAAATTAAAGGTGTTGCCCCGATCCGACGCTGATAAAAAGGTAACAAAGAAATTCTCTTTACTGTATGACGGTCCTTATAAGGTCGCGGCAATACCCTACCATAATGTGTATACATTAGTGGACCCAGATACAAATGCTGTAAAGGGAAACTATAACGCAATACATCTGGCTAAATACTATAACGTTACGTAATCTATAGATAGAGTGTAACACGCAGAGGTAGTATAGTGTACAATACTAAAATACACACGTATAATCTGGTTGATTGCGTACGCGTTCGTTGTTTCATGTTGCTTTGGTAGTATATATAAAATGGCTGACTTTGTAGCACACACACGGTGGGCTACATAAAGTTAGGAAAGCAAATGATTGTGGGATAGGTGATGCTGGAAATCAGTTGGATGAGGAAGTCGCGTCCCTAGCCTTAGTGCCACTATTAGTTAACTATAGCTAGAAATAAGGTGAAATGCATGTTCAAAAAAAAAAAAAAAATTAAAAAAAAAAAAAAAAAAAAAAAAAAAATATTAGAAAAAAAAAGGAAGATGAAATTGGGGCGTCGTCACACTCTATCTGGGAGGGGACTGATGTGGCCCCAGCATTGTATATAGATAACTGTGTAAGCTAGGTATATATGTATTTGATTTTAGATAAGCTATCATACATTTATACTGTAAATAACCATAAACTGAGGCAAACAGAATCGGGGCAAGACGCTAGTTGTATATGGGGTATTAGGACTCATAAATTTGATAATTTGTTGCTTTCACATGTTGTATGTTAAGCCCAAAAGTGCTTATGGCGGATTTCGCTTAAAAGATCAAATTTATGATTTTATACGTGTCGACGTTGATAAGCGAGCTGTGTCAAGTATATAGCACAGACGTGTGACGCAATTCTCTAAAGTTGGTTTTGAGATTTATGGTAGTTTGGAGCCAAAAATTCCGATAAACACTCTCAAAGCGTCGTTAAGAAAGGACCTCAAGTTTACCCGAGCGCAAGGCAAAATTTTTTTTGTAATTCTCCGAAACTACAATAGACTGCGCCCTTACGGGGAACGATACAAAATAATTTGGATAAATTGCTATGCGAAATTCGTGAAGTGATTTATCGTCGATTGAGGCTAGATAATAATTTCTTTTACTAATATCAGTTTCGAAGAATGATACATGGCAGGTATTTACAGTAAACGAAGGAGATTTGTGCGAATGGTCAGTTAGTTAGTATGTTGCGAGAGTTGGGATGTAAAACGATTTCTGATCGAAGTTGCACTGATCACGTGCAGAGCATCTGTGTTCAAGGGTCGAGGGTGCTTTTCGGTGTCAGGTAGAGACGCCGGGGTGTACCTTTTACATAAACAAAACTGCTGTGTGGATTTAAAATTGTGGTAAAACATTGAAATATATATGAAATGAATTATGCACGTTATACATTTTATATTGTTCAATCCGTATTGGTCACAAAACCCTGTAGGAGAAAGTTTTATATCGACCTTATCGCTATGCAAACAAGATTTGAATTACAGGCTTGGTTTTGGATTTTAAGTAAAGTATCCGAGACGCACTTTGTGACTAAGTTACGGTAAATGAGGGTTTTACTCGTGTTACGACTATTATAAATATGACGACTACACCTACAAACAATTAACTGTAAAGTACAAGACAGAAATAAAATTATACTAATTACTCGAGTGAATTTCGATATTAGTGGCGACATCTCGTTAAGGAAAAACGAATTAGTCAAAATACGGAATTTAGTCACAAACTTTCGGTTTGAGGGTTAGGGATATGAGACTTTGAGTATATAGACATAAGGGCGAAAATGGTACGAGCGTGCTGATTTGCGAACTTATAGGAGAGGGTTTCATGTTAGACGGAGATATATAGAATGAGAGACGCGGGCGCAGAGGGGTAGTGGATTTTCAACCCTTGTGCCGAGCAGACGAAGACCGGAGTGGCGGAACGGGGCAAGCAGCTAGGCCGAGGTGTGTTGGCGTGTGCCCGAATTCGGTGAGAGTTTAACCTAGTTGAGCTGCTTTGAAGGTAAGCGCAAAGACTTTAGTTTACTAATATTTTGTTTACTCTATTTTATAGAGATAACTGTTTCAACTGTTGACTCCATTTGGATATTCGATATTTAATTATTTTACTATCCCGAAACCATGAAAATAGTAGATTATAACTACGATTCAAATTCATAATAGCACATCTGTCTTAAATTGAGTTAATTCTACCAAAGAGTATCGAAACAATAAATTTACTATATTATACCGTTTGAATCGAGAGTGCGTGTGGTTGGAATAACCGAATTGATTAATATTCAAGTCCATTATGATTGATTGCAAAGAAACTCGGCTACATTTTCA
Source organism: Luffia ferchaultella (assembly GCA_949709985.1). NCBI lineage: Eukaryota > Metazoa > Arthropoda > Insecta > Lepidoptera > Psychidae > Luffia > Luffia ferchaultella. The sequence goes on along the minus strand of OX453261.1, from coordinate 12,578,720 downwards.
GCCGGTTAAATTTAAGGTTTCGTTCATTGTTAATTTTGTTTTTTGAGGTCTGATCGAGGTCTGATTTAATTATAAAATAGAGAAGTTGCTCATTTCATATTTTAAAAGTTAATATCATGTCGCAGCTTGTAATGTCGCGAGATGAATAGCGGCATGCCTCAATCAAAGATATCCAGTTTTAAATTTACATTCAGTTATACAAATAGTTCAGAAAATTAGTACTGCGAGGTCATGCCCTTAAAGTTAAATTTAAATGTCTAATTTCGTTTGCCGACCAAAAGTATAATAACTGATAAGTCTGTATTGTATAAAAGATAAATACTTTTGCACCATTAATTTTATTGTTGATAAATACTGAGAAAGAGATAAATAATTGATGGAGTCAGAGGAGGCCATTTGTTTTGCAATTAATTATTTATCTTAAAGTAACATTAACGAAATAAAAGTAAATTCACCAAATGTAAATACGAAATTAGACTTGCTGGCTGAACTCTGACCGGAGCCAGCTCAAAAATAAAATGGTCTGGTTGGCACGAGGACATGCGAGGTTGGGGCATGTTTTACCTTCCATCCACACAAATGTGTGTATTAAACTCAATACGATTATCTTGCCAACAAATACAAAACTTGTGTAATGGATACAATTTCCTTTCATATACAAAAGGAAACTATGTAACTAATTCTTTATCACAAGCATAACACAAAGGTGCGTTAAATTAGACTGAACTCGGTACCAGCGCACATACACGTGTGCGGTATTTAATATTGTCAATATATTTATATAAATAGAGTGATTTAACACAAAGCTAAAAGTAGTCATTTTTCTATTGACCAAAGCTCCGAATAATATGTGCACAATACATTGTATTAGATGGAAATATACTAAATACATGAGTGGTGATAATTCACAGTCAAAATATTGCTCGATATAATTAGCTGAGTTAACTCCAGCTGCTATCTTGTCCAGAGTTAAAATAATAGAGGTTTTCTGCCTCATTTAGATATTAACAAAGTAAAGTCAGTCCTCTCACTAATATAGTGCCAGATAAATACTGACGGACAACAGTTGCATATAAAAATCAAGCGAGGCAGTCACTGACCCCTTGCAACAACAACTATATACAGCATCGAAATATATGCCAACTATCATAAGATCAAGCGAGGCAGCCAACGGCCCCTCGAGATATATATATATACACGCAGGTAGGCGTAATACGCCCTGCATGATCGATTTGCATAAAACGCATATCACGAGGCAGTCGGAATCGACCCCTCACACGTATGAAATGTATACCTATTGCGCAAAACAATACTCGGGCAGGTGGATACCACCCCCCGCATGACAAATTGTCAAGGCTGGCCAGCCAAAACACATGTATGCAAATCTATGCTGAACCAATCTTCGAAAACCGCCTAATTGTTTTTCTTTCGAGGACTGCGTTTGGAATTCCATTCAGAGTAAGTGCACAGGGAGGCCTTTTGGGCGTTGTGAAACATGCTCGTTTGCGTGAGACGAGTGTTTGTAGTAAAACGCTCGCTGAAAGTGAAGTCTTCAGGTGACAAAACGTAGTTTCGTCCTCTGAAGAACAGCGGACAGTCTCTCAAAGAAACGCACATCGGCCCAAAGTCGGGATTTTGTTATCAATTTATTAATAAAACCCCGAGGTCCCGTTAGCCTAAGGGCCAAGTTTGAGTGGATTACTAGGCGAATCAGTTTTCGACCGAAAATACAATACATATAAGCAACGACTTACTTTCATAAACTTATCCCTGATCAATACAGGAAATTCGAATTTAAAACCACTAAATCAAATGTAATAAAAAGGAACAAGATGACCTTATTCATTACAATAACAAAAGTTACCCCAAAACATCGGCGTTTGTTATACAACATCCCGATAGTTCGATGTCCTATTTTGCGCTCATATAACGGTAAATAAGTTGCGGAAAACGAAAGTACAATTTAAATAGGGCGTAACTATTCGTATCCGAATACTCGCTAAATATCATCGAGTTATCATTACTTTACTCCCAAATCAATTTAGTAATTTTATAGACGATCACAGGCCATAAAAATACCTCAATTTATACGTAAACAGTGCACGCATACTTACATGAATACGTCACGGCCGACGTAATTGTGGCTACAATAATTTATAACACACTTATTCATGCATAATGAATAAAAATAATTATATTTGTATATACACTCACAAAACAACTCAGACACAATTAAAGACATCTCATATGCTTATTGTGAGAACAGGTGTGTTATATCACAGATCTAAGAATGGTTTAATAATCTTTTAAAGTGATGACTAGCTAAGGTAGTCAGGACAGATGCGAGCACAAATTATAGCCCTCGTCATCGGTAAGAAGCAAAATCTGACAAAACAAGCAAAAAAAAAATTCTTTGAATCAGAAATTTTTTAATTTTTGACTTGGTGTAAACCCATTTTAAACGACAGATGAAAATCCATTTATTATCAAGAGTGTTATCAAGCAGAAAACTGCTGTCACTTTGAACGTCATAAAGCTAAATCAAAACAGGTTCGCAGTTCGCACGCGACCAGTTTAAGAACACTGCAAGAAATTTAGTGGCCTATTTTCTTTTAGTGACGGCACTACAAATACAATACACTGTCTTAAAAACTTGCACAACTTAATTCTAAGCTTTTTTATTATTTATATGTTCTTTTAAATTGTTATATGTTTTAAACATAAGTTGTTGTTTTACATAATTTCTTGAATTTATTTTTTGATAATTCCACTATATTGGAAAGTTTATTAAAATGTCACACAATAATTTTTGAATGATTTATTTATTTTATGAACCCTAAAAACCAGTACTGTGAGATTTATGTCTATTCCTTGTACTGATATTGTGTATATCTTTTTTTTTTAAATTGATGTGATTTTTATGAACAGTTGATACATTTTCATAAATATACTGACCATACGAGAATATCATTACTAAATTAATTTCTATTTATTTCTAAGTAAATCTTTATGGCCAACATTATATATATAACACAAAAATACCCGTACACTCTCTTGTGGAGAACAAAAATATTATTCATATTAGCTGCAGTACCACACAACAAAATACCATATGATGTAATACTGTGGAAGTAACTGAAAAAAACTTATCTTGCTGCTGCTACACATGTCTGTCAGTCAAATGACGATTTTTTCCTGTAAAAACTGTGCAACTAAGTTTATTATAGTTGTCATTCAGTTAGTCATAAACTAAATTCCGCAACTTTTGCAGTAACAGAAATTCGTCAATTGAAAGACATACGTAGCGACAGCGATACCCAGTACCACCATCGCATCAACTACATCAAATTCATCATCATCAATTGCTACACTTCTTTTGGTGTGTTTTATATTAGATGTAATGAATTTAATTCACTTAGCCTTTTTCTAATTTCCTCATTTATTCATACATTAATTAATTTATATTACTAGAAATCACTCGTCACCTATTGATTTTAAATACAACTGAGGTATCATCTACAAACAATATTATAACCTGATTATCCTTTACAAGGGTAGATATTACGTTCTGTAAATGGTGAACAGGAAAAGTCTATTATCGGACCCCGCGGTAAGTCCATTTCAACCAGTTTTACAGAAGATCGTTTTCCATTCACATCCATCTTTTGCATTCTGCCGCGTAGGTAGGATTTTAATAAGTTCAAACTTGGGCCTCTAACTTCATAGTCATCTAATTTTCTGACTAATATCTCACAATGAACACAGTCGAATGCCTTGGACAAATCATAGAAGATGGTCAAGGCATTGCGTGATTCCTTTCAAGCTCTAAAAGTTCGGTTGTTGTGCGACACTGAGTAAAGTCAAAGTTGATTGCTATGCATGTATTTATTTTTAACAAAAATCTACGGATTTCAAAGTTTGTAATATAACCATTAAAACCTGCTTTGATGTGATTCCTATCGAATTAAAATCAGCTCAGCCGTTTTAGACAAACGCATCTACTGCATTGTGGCCCATATTCATAAAACCCCCCAAAACCTGTTCTGAAGTATTTTGAAATGTATCTAATACTGAAATTTACATCAAATTGGAATCAGTCGTTTTTGGGAAACATAATGTATCTAATACAACGCGTTCTGGTCACCTACAACCCTAAAAAGTAACCTCTGTGACATTTAGAATTTAGAATGATCGAAAGAAATTTATATAAACTTATTAAAATCCAGTTATTATTAATTACAATTTCAAAACTCCCTACGTCTAAGTTAATTTGACAGTAGCGTTTGGTTTTAATAGAGTCATTGCGCAATTTGGCGGGGATGAAGACCCGGCGCATGGGGCCTTCACGCACTGAGACTCGAACTGAAACTCGCCATCTTGCTTCAGCTAGCTGGAGTATGATTAGTTAGACGGCAAACGTAGAAGAGGGCTTTTAGTCAATTCGTACTTTATGATACGTATAAATATACTTCCAAAACTAGCAAGTAATTTTAAAACAAAAAATAATATAATAAGTAATAACTATCTATTTTTTCTTTTAAATTCAAAAAATTCATACTTTTATCTTGTAGGTTTTGATGCAAATGAAATAGGTACGGTCGTCCTTAAGTTCTATATGAGCTAACTCCAGGAGGCTTAGCACAGACGATTTCGATACAGTTTATCGACTCGATATAACATTATCGATTGATTGAGTCGACCAGCGTCGAACCTTCGAGTTTTTTTTTTTAAAGTTAGATCTTTATGCTAGTGGACTACTCATATATTGACAAGTGTTCTTACATTTTCAATTTTTATCCGGTTGATAATTATTTGTATGTACATCAAACTCTGGAAAAAACTTTTCGCCACATATAGCAGAATCTATAAAATATAAATTTCATTACTTATTCAGTCAACTCCATAATTTCAACACAAGTGACAATATATACATGTTTATACCGGGTGAAATTTTAACAAGCATCAAAAAAATTCGCCCGAGACCTTGAGACCGAAACGGGCAGAGCGTGCAACAGCAGTGAATGGTGACTAGAGTTATTGCTTTTTCGGAAAGGTTTGTGTAGTCATATCTCAATATTTTTCTATTGAACGATACTAAAAGGAAACAACACGGCCATCGGTTTTTAAACAACGTACATGAAAATTTGGATAGTTGTTAAAATTTCACCTTGTATATGTAAAGTAACACAATACTCACTGGAAAGCGAAACACTATTGTGGCCGTTCGATAAGCTTTCAGAAAATTATTGAAAATATTTATAAGTGAGAGTGCGTTGATTTTGTTTTTCTCATTCAAATCAATAACGCTGACTGTATCAAAAGTTGCAACAGAATCTTCATTAAAACCGTTTATTAAATGTATCCAAAGAGAAATTTTGTCAGCAAGGAACATCAAAATAAAAACGAGATAAAACAATTCTAGATCAAAAAATATACTCAACGATATAAAAAGACTCCGTTCCCAATTCCATGTGATATCATAGAATTGTTTGGCGTTTGTTATACCAAGATACAACATGAGTGGAAGAAGACACAAACACCAATTGATTTTTTTTAACCTGTCATCGTAACTGTGATCTCGCATCCTCAAATTTCTATTAATTTCTTGTAATTTCAAGACTAAGTCGACATGGAGTTTTCTATTCTTTAAATTCAGGAAGCAAACTACTGAATAGCCTATAACTAGTTGACTGTACACAATCGCGTAAAGAGGTATCGAGCTGTCGATTCGAAACGAGGTCAAAGTAATTGTAAAATAGTAAAGAGTTACCACGAAAATATTCATGACGATAGAAGTAAAAAAATATTTATAAGAATTTTGATTTAGATAACCGTTTCTAAGCTGAAATTTGTTTGTAGAAAAAACTGATTGTAAAATATAAAATGGTTGCAACAATTCTCTTATACCATTATCGATTTTGTTTCTAGTTAAGTAATTAAAGTTTTTTTGCATTTTTCTTGAATGATTAACGAACGACTTACATTCTTAAACTCACACTGGCTTTTGAATGAGAAATGGATTGCAATATAATATAACTTGTTTTTAAATACTCGACATGATTAATGCGACTTCAACGATATATTTACCCTTTCGTGTACTCACAACAAGTAAATATTTGTTTTGTCGTTTGATGTAATCATTTTAGTTTTGGAACCGATAATTTTGTATCAAGATATTCGATACGCAGGAAATAAATACTGATGTCGACAATTTAAAAATACCTTAAAAGCCGTATACTGAGTGCAAAATGCCTGTATCCGTTTTAGGCATCCGGTGTCTCTGCGCACCCACATCACCCCCACTATACTATACGTACTTGACGACCGCTTAGCCTAGTGGGTAGCGACCCTGCCTACGAAGCTGGAGGTCCCGGGTTCGAATCCCAGGTCGGGTCAGTATTAATATGATGAATATTGATACTGGTACCGGGTCTTGGTTGTTATATGTGTGTGATGTCTTCGCAAAATATTTATATATGTATATATTATAAAGAATATTTAAGTATGTATATCAGTTGTCTAGTAATCCATAACACAAGCATAATACTTGCTTACTTTGGGACTAGATGACGCTGTGTGGGAAGTCCCATGTATTATTATTATTATACGTACGAGAAATTGGCAAAGTTTGCCGGTAAGCTATGTTATATGATATGCTATGAATATAGAGCACGAACTCATATGAAGTTTATTTTAAGATATCAACAGTTCGGGGAGGGCAAACTGAAAACCAGCGTCGGCAGCAGCATACTGCTACAGTCATAATCTGAGCTTGCTCTCATTACCCATATTAGTTTTAGTTTTTATTTAATGTAATTTTTAGTATTTAGTAAGTATTATTATTATTTATTTTATTATAGGCTTTCTACATACCATATACTGTACGAATATAGATTATAATGTTTACCTAGAATTCAACCCGTACGTCTGCATAGGACCATAGTATGCTGCACAGCATCTCCAGAATGAACGTAACGCAGGACGTGGAGAACTATACCTACAAATCCGCGTAGAACTATTTAATTTTTACGCCTAAGCAACGATTTTTATGAGAATTAAACACAAATTTATTTAAAATTGCTTTATTATAGCCATAAATTCCATTGTTTTAAATAAAGTAAATAGACTATAATAATGTCTTAGTATCGTTTGTGGAGAGTGATGCCTGAACTAGGTTATGTTGCAAGGACTCCTCCCAGGGGTTTTGTGTGAAACAAGGATCTATTGTTCTATATAGTTTATGGTGTATTCGAGTTTACATTTTTACAGGTTATTAGTAAGTGTGAAAAAAAGAAAACACTTAACTTGAAAATGTGAAAGTTTTGCAACAGTATGTAGGTATATAAGAGTGTTGACGTATGTGGTGAGGGTGCAATAACAGCGTAAAACTTTGTATATACTATATATAAGAAAATCAAATAATTACAGTTTATTTTATATATTTTATTTGTTATATAAAGTAATTTAAATAAATTAAATTATAACAGTTTATCACACTTTACAAAAAGGCAAACTGTAAAAAAACTACGCAGTACGTGGCCACAAGCCCGACTAGCCGTAGCGTCAGCTTCATATCTACAGTGAATATGCCGCACACGCGCATTCTACTGTAGCATATGTTGCACAAACGTTGCACGTTCTTGACCAGTCTTCGATTTGTATCTATAAAAAGAATATACATTTAGACACCAGTCCACATTAATTATTTAGATAATTAGAGACCCGATAGCGTAACCATGATTCCGTACAAAAGTGGTAGAGCTCTCGTTTGGGATGTAACTTGCGTGGATACTTTGTGCCAAAAAAATACATCATAAAAAAAACTGGAGCAGCTGCTGAGACAGCAGCTCGTAGGAAAATAGCCAAGCACGTAGAACTTTTAAATCGTTATCAGTTCATCCCTTTCGCTGTCGAGCCGATGGATCCATGGTCCAAGGATCCCAAATTGCTAGCTCACGATTTGGATGTCGCGCTGTGTCTGTTGACAGGGGATCCTTTGAGCAAGGAATACCTTGTTCAGAGGATCAGTGTCGCAATACAGCGTGGCAATTGTCCTTGGCACCCTGAACCCGTCATCTCTTTGAAATTTTCTCGTTTATCATTAATTAGATAGTATTTTTAATTTTGAGGTATTTTTAGTTTGTAATTTAGATTTTAATTTAGAGTATATTATTTAATAAACTAATGTTTTATTAAGTAGAACCAATGTAATTTTACTTAATACATCCTTCATATATACAACTAATAGTACTATACACTTTTTAATTGAGTTGTCTTTCATTGCCATCTTGTAATTGCTCAAAGGCATATATCACGAGGAAATTTCTTAAAGATGCACGTGTACCCATACATTGCACCCTCAAAAGATTCTGTAACTTTTTGGGGACGAAAATTCGGTACGGCTTATTTGTTTTTATTCCTACTCTCATACTAAATGGAAAATTAATCAAAAACTGAAAATCCTACCTAACAAATTAATGCCGTGCGGCAGAGTGCCCGAAAGGCTAGCGAAATCACCTCACTGCATGGCAGACGTAACGAGATACGACATTCAACACTTATTCGAAAGCAACTTGAATATGGATCAATCATATGGAATCGATTCTATGCCGTATAAGCAGAACGAATCAAGAAATTACAAAAAAAATCATCGTGCTGTAACATTACCGGATGTCGGGTAAACGCCCGTGTCACGAAAAACTATTAAAAATTTATAAAATATCTATATATAAGATGCAATCAATTTATACAAAATATGTAACTTTAAATTTAACTGCCCTGAACTATTGTTTCAAATTAACTTTAAAATCTCAACCCGACAATTAAGGTCAACAACATTATTCTCAACGATTGTCTGTCTGCACAACAAACGCTGGTAAACGTGCACCATTGTATAGAACTCTATAGACATTATTTGAATCTTCTTTGTCTTAGTTATCGAATAGGTTAAAGATTTAAGTGGGGTCTGATTTTTAGATTTTCCTTTTTTTTCTTTTATCTACTAATTCTTTTTTTGTTCTTAAATTAAATTAAATTTTGTTAAAGTTTATAAACAAATTTCAATGTCCTAGTCAGAATGTGTAAGGATATAATATTTATTGTGTAATATGTGTGTTTATATACTGTACAGGGCTATGTCTGTTTAATCTGCAATGAAATAAATAAAATAAAATGGAACATCAAAAATGCCCATTCCAATATCGGGCAGATGTCAAAATGTAATAAGATTCCAAGGCCGTAGGACAGATCTTACTTATTTTCTCATAAAAACATTATCTCATTGTCTGTTAGTAAAAGGCTGTGACATGCAGACTGACGGATATGGAGCAAATATGGATGGATTGGATTCATTGTTGAATTACGCTAAAAACTAATTTAAACAGACGCACAAGCATTATAATACAGACAAAAAATTTCTTACACTAAAAAAAAAAGATACTATGTGTGGTCTAATAAGTATGAAATATAAGATAGACATTATATAAAGTAAGACATTGAAAGCACATAAATGGGAAATGTAATAATGAAGTGAAATATGAAAATAATAGAAGTCGCAAGTTATTAAAGTTTTCTTACTTTTAGAATTCCACTCCAACAAGGTAACACATGTTTTTTTAGTGTCCTTCACGTGGCAGTGCAAAGTCTCGCAGGCTATCGTAAATAGAGTTACGAATAAAAAAACCTTGAATGCCCATAACAACGCAAATCCATTCAGAAATACTACGTCAACGTACTTAACAGGTCCCTTGAAAAAGAAGTCTCAACTGGTTAAAAAGTTCTTATTATCGAAAATGTCTGGGTTTTTTTCAATTTCATCTAATACCTATGACATAAAGCACACGGCTGTCTAATCTCTAACCAGGTAGAGCTTACATTATGGGTACTAGACAAATTGAATATTCGATTTATTTTTTAAATATATTATTATATAGGTACTTATTTTACACCCAGACACGAAACAAATATGTTCATGCATATAAATATATTTCTTTGGCGGAAACCACATTGACCACATGACCAATTAGGCATCTTTAGAAGTATAAATTGAAATTAATTTTAATTTTATTTCTAGGTTTAAAAATAAATTAAAATTATTTCATTAAAATTTACCGTAAGTTTCTTTGCCCAGTCAATAACAATGCACACGTCATTCAAACTTTGAATAAATATCGTCAAGACGTATGTAAGTACCTTAAATCGTTAAACTATGGTTAGCGACAGACATCTACAAGGGTTATAATAATAAAATAATGCAAAAACGTGTTCATGAAAAGTATAAAAATATCTATGTCCATAGGCAAACACTCACTGAATACTGTGACAACTTTTTAAATATTTCAAAAGCTTCTAGTACTTCTTTTGCAATATCAAGCATCCCTGATTGATCTCTGTGTGAACGAAAATCATTACCAGGTTTTATCTGAACATATTCAAGCAATAAGCGTTTCCAAGAAGCAAATCTCGACGATAGAAATTTAACAATGAATGTATCAAATGAGATATTCAAATCGCAATATGTAATAAAAATAATACTTAAATTATAAATTATTGGGAAAACACTTGAATATGACAACATAATTATGGCATTTAGTGTGTAAAACAAAATTATAAATGCAATAAAACACCAATTTATTCCAGTGAAATGCTTTAGATCTTTGACACCGAATGATTTAAGTTTGGAATCGACGCTTTGCATTTTCATTAGTAATTTGACAACTGATTCGCTTCTAAATACAACTGTCGCTATATTGGTGGCATGCTGTGCGAGATAACAGGCGTTCATTATCGATGCACCGATTGTGTCCGTAGTGGACTCATAATGGTCTAAAGCTTCGTATAAGTAGATGTATATAAGAAAAAAGAACATCAGGAAACTAAAAACACAATATTCTTTGGAGTTCGGTGTTACGAAGTTATCTTTGATACGACACTCGGACCTTAAAAATATTCTTTGAAGAAAATGATAAGGTCGTAACATTTTCTGAAAGTCATTTTCTAACGCGTTATTAATGAGGTATTCGTTGTGTACCATTCTGTTACGAATAACGCTACTAATGAAAATCGAGTAACTTTAAACCATTACTTTAATTACACATACGTGTGTACGTATACGTACAGTTCTTACGTTGATTAAATGATGATCAGATACACTTGCACTTAATCATGTAAATGTAATTGTATTTTTATAAATATTTTACTTTGTATTGTCAATACAGTTGCTAATACTTTTTTATGTATGCTAACTAATCTAATTGAAAAAGAGTTAGGTTAAGTATGTGCCGAAGATAATTAGCAGAGAACTAATAAGTACTAGCATAGAGATGCGACACTGTCGTGTAGGTGTGAACCATTAGTTCTTGCACGATGAGTCACGGCGCTATACCCACAAGGTTGTCACTTAATGTATAATTTAATCGGTGTATTCTATTTTTTAATTTTGGACGCTATAATATATTATTTCATTATTAATTGTCGGGGAATGAAATAAAAAAAAGATTTAATTAACATAATTTTATTTTTTATATACAAAAAAGTTAAACTATAACTGTAATACATGGTATGTCATGAAAGTCATGAAATTTAGTTTCATGTTATGAAAAGTCATAAAATGCCATAAAATTTGTGAAATGTCAAGAAAGGTCATTAAATGCCATGAACGGTTATGAAATGTTATAAAAGCTACGACTTGTCAAGATATTTGATGTCAGGAAATGCTATAAAATGCTGTGAAACGTCGTGAAATCTCAGGAAAGGTCATTAAATTCTATGAAAATTCATGAGAGGTCTAAAAAGTGGACATGTTCACTGTATGAAAATAACCACTTTATTGATTCTAGAAGAAGCAGGCTGTAATGTAACTGACTGAGTTAAAGAATAAATTAAAGATAAAGCGTCTGGGACCGCTAAGTAAACTTAAAATACCTAATAATTAGTTACAGATTGATTTTAGAAAATTTGATATCATACAATGCCCTACACGCCCTTGCATCTTTTGACAATACTGTTTTTCTTCTACCATCATAAATTTTGGAAATATAGCTGTTTCACTTTTCGATAATGATAACCATTTTCAATGTTAAAAGTTCGACTCGTTCTACTGATTTTTCTTTGATGAAGTGCTGGTATATAACCCAGAATACGTGAATCTGACTTGTTTTTGACCCGTTTTATGTTAAATTTACAATAGAGCCTTTTATAAGTTTCTGTACATAATGTCCGTTTGTCACAGTCTATTTTACTAGTGAACGAAATAAGTTGTAATTCGGGACACACTTGTATACAGAGTAAATGACTAAATTACAAACGAATAGCGCAAATAAACGAATTATTAATTGTATGGTGTAAAGGGCAATCATAATGTGCATAAAACGCTTATGGTAAACACATTCGATTTGATAAGGAATAATATCGTATTCGTGTAAATAGCTTACGAATTGCCACATTATATTGTATGCTTGCAAATCATATTACCATTTTATTGAACATTAAAATAGGTATAGTAAACGATTCTTTAAAGAAGACGTTTGCCAACGCAGACTTTCATTTAGACCTATAAAAGAGGAACAGTTCTTCCTCGCATTGTTTTGTTATATCTCAAAGGAATTAGGCAGCATTTTTGATGAAAGCTTCATGACATCGTGAACAATCTTTTTTAGTTTTCGTAAAATTATATTTTAGCCAATTTACACAAAACATTAATGAATTGTACACGTAAACCTTCCTCTTGAAGCACTCCACTCATTGATGCCAAGCATATGAACAGACAGACAAACGGTAGACGCGACGGGTGACTTTATATTATAATATGTAGTGAAACATTTAAAGAGACTTTTTACACCCAGAAACGGAACAAATAGACATGTTCATGCACACAAATATTTTTCCCGGGCGGGAATCGATCTCGCGAGCCTTAGATTCGCAGTCAGGTTGGCTATTCAGCCAATCAGTCAGTATATTTCAAGTCTTTAATTTTTAAATTTTTTTTTTCAGCCATCAATTTTCATATTTAAATCATTGGTAAATTTATTTATGTCTTCGAGTGGAATATTTTTGAAGGTCGTCTTTGTCATTTAGATTAATGTGGCGATAACGTATGCGTCGATTAATTTGTATACATGTTTAAATATTTTTAGAATAAGACAAAAACTATAGCAAACACTTCATATTCTTATCATAATGATACTTGAATCGATCGCAGTACGTACCTACTTACTCTCACAATCCGCTATCTTTTAATTTAATTGAGAATTATATTTCCAATTTATTTAATGGCTTCATTTACTATATATCCAAAAAAAATTGTCAGTACGACACAAACGTAGGAAGCATAATGTTTCAAAGCAACGAATACCTTTTGAGTAACGCTTTAGAAGATGATTTTCAAAAAATGTTCAAGCCCTATCATTTCGTTCAAAGGATATTCTTGTCGTCGAAATACCGCATAAAAGATAATTTCATAACGCCAAACTGTAAAAAAGAATGTGTGCTGATTTTTTTAAGGATCTCTTTAGTTGTCTATTCTTTCATATATCAAAGTTTAAGCGAACCTTGTACTTTGGCAAATTTGTGTCCTTCGATTACATATGCACTTACTTTAGTTCAGCATATCGTAAATACTTCTACTTTGATATTTAGAAGTGGATCCGCTGTTAAACTGTTAACAAAAATGCAAAGTGTAAACTTTAAGCTTAAATCGGCTGGCACAACAAATCTTGAATATTTTGCTGCATGGAATTGGTTCCTTGTTGTGATATTCATTTTTATTTATATAATTAATTGTACTATAGCATTTTGTTTACATATACGAGTTATATCACCATACATATTTATGATTTCTACAATAATTCTGGACTTAGATATTTTATATTGTACGCTTATCGTCAACTTTTTATCGTCAAGATTTGGTTCGTTGAAAGTATTAATATTTGATTCTAGTCAGCAATCAGAAAAATTAATGAAATTTGTGAATGATACGAATTTAATTAAAAATCCATCAGACTTATTTGGAATAGCGAAAGACTTATTGAAAGCTTTCAATATATTTAAAACGTTATCACAGTATTCAGTAAGTTCTTTTGATAATGCTTATATTTTGTTGTGTGTATAACTGCATTTATTGAAATAAAAATTATTAATATTTGAATGAATTTCATTGTTGTAGGTATTAACGTATGTTGTTGGAATTTTTAGTCAATGTCTACTGTACCTTCAGCTTGTTATAGAGTGGGCTAAGATCGGAAAGGTAAAATATATATTATATGAACGATTTCGTTATGTCTCACTGAAAACAATAAAGTTGTATACTATAATATTTTAAAAATTGATTACAATCCTAAATTGTATTGCTTTTAATCAGTGGAAATTCAGGCAAAAGTTATTATTTTATTAATTAGTAATTATCGTCAAATTATAATGCATTCCAAAAGTTGATTAAAAAAACACGAAGATTGAACGAGAATATGCACAATCTCGCTCACTCAGCTCTTGCGTGTCGAACTCGGTCGAATGTAAAACTTTCACAAATTACATTTTTAACTGTACCTACAATATGTCGGGTCCCATCTACTCCCAGCCCCCTAATCTGAATAGCGTCAATTATCCCATTTCAATCGATTTTTCGAACTGTGCTCTTTGTGGAACTGAAAAAATATAAAATTATGATCCACGCAGAACACCATTTTGCAGGCATTTTTCGCCCGCTTAGTTATTTGGATATGTTCAGAAAAAATCTATTGCCTAATAATTTAATATCTCTCAATATTTGAAATACTTACACAAACTAATTGATTTCTAAAATACTGAAATAAATAACCGAATTTTACGGTTTAAAGGCTGTGGATAACTTCAAGGAAAATTACAGGAGACGTTTCATATTTCTTATTTTTCGCTGGTTACTGTTGGTTCTCGTTTCCTTCAGTCGCTTGGTAAGGATTGGATATGCTTAGGCAGCATGATCCAAATACAAACTTGTCGTTTTGAAGTCAATGAGATGAGGTAGAAACCAAAACGAAAACCTAATTTCAAACAATTCGATATATCTTAACATGTTTAAAACATTAACCTATATACCTACTCAAAGTTTCCTTTTTGTCGTCAAGCGACTCATATAGGTTTGAAGAAATTAAGGTGTCAGTATATGAAATTTGATTTTTGGTAAACAATAACAAGACAATAATTTTTAAGATTCTGAATTTTTTTTTAAGGAATCTAAAGCCTACCGAAGGAATTCACCGGCGACCAGTGTTTCTATGAGTTTATGGATTTTGAAAGCTTTTGTATTGACAACCCTATTCTCAACAGCCTGTAAGAAATTGCATTATAGTATCAGTGAAACTAAAAAGGTCTGTGTTCAAGCATTGGAATCGAATCCTAATCATAGTAAGAGATTTTTTTTTCCTGAAATGTACTGATTTTTTTTATTTTACTATTGTAATTTCTTTGATTATGAATATTTTTGGCTTTATTTATATAACTGTAAAAGATTTCGGATAAATTATTTTTAATAATTTCTTCTAGGTATTGTAATTATTTGATTCGCCGCTCCATTACTTTATATCGAAACATTTTTCTTCATATTATTATCTACATTGCAGATGGGACTCGAAGACTAGCTAAAAATGTTAAACGTCTATGCAGCATTGGCTACAGTGAAATTCGTGCATGCGGCGTGTTCACAGTTGACGCGAAACTACCGTTGAAACTTGTCGGACTTGTCGCTACATATTGCGTCGTGTTGCTACAGTTCGCCTTTTTGTCAAGTGATGAGTGATGAATTATTGGTAAATAAATTATCGTGGCTTGGGCTATCACGACCATAATATATATATATATATATATATACAGGGTAAGTCAGAATGTTATGCAGGTTTTCAAAAAATTATTATGTCAAATATAATGAACATACAATATTGTGAGATACAGTGTGTGAAAGGTAAACTCTCGAAGTTTAGTCCTGAAACTGATTCCGCGTTCGCCCGCAAGATGTCAGCAGGAGAGCAGTTAAAGAAAATGGCGCTGACTGGCGAGCAGAAGTCGTTCTGTGTGCTTGATTACCATGTTAACAACTCCGTGATTACTGTTCAACGACATTTTCGTACCAAATATCAGAGAGACCCGCCAGATAGGAGGTCCATTCGTAAGTGGTACACACAATTTAGGGATGCAGGCTGCATCTGTAAACGAAAATCAACTGGCCGTCCGTCGACTAGTCCCTCGTTCACCCGATCTAACCCCGTGTGATTTCTTCATGTGGGGTTTTATAAAGGATCGTGTTTACGTACCACCACTTCCAACAACACTGGATGAACTGCGTGTTCGCATCACAGAAGCCATTGCTGATATCGACCGCGATATGCTGCAGAAAGTTTGGCATGCGATTGAATATCGGCTTGTTGTCTGTCGTGTAACAAAAGGCGCTCACATAGAACACCTGTTATGTGTTTTTTTAAAAAAACTACACTAAACCAAACTTTGAGAGTTTACCTTTCACACAGTATATCTCACAATATTATATGTTTATTATATTTCACATAATAAATTTTTGAAAACCTGCATAACATTCTGACTTACCCTGTTTATATATAATAGGCGTGATAGCCCGAGCCGCAGCAAACCCGCTTCACATCTATATGGTCATGTAGCCGTGGCTCGAATCCGGACGTGTACCTATCAATGAGTTTTTTCTGACTTAATTACATTAAATATAACTGACTCCGTGCATCGAAGAGCACGTTAAGGAATTGGCTCCGGTTGCTGTCAATAGATGGCGGTCGGCACAATCCGCCAACCCGCATTGGAGCGGCGAGGTGGATTTAAGCTCCAAGCTCCTTCATCTTGAGGGGAGGCCTAAGCCCCTGCAGTAGGGTATAAAAAGGGGTGATGGAATGGAAAATTATCGTGGGTGACCAAAAGTCGTGTCACATTACATCATTTACATGGTAGAATACAGAGGGTAGATGTAAATGGAAAACGATCTCATCTGGCTTATTGGTTGCAATGGGCGACGGCAGGGTTCGATATTGGGGCTTTTCATGTTCCTTATAAACGGCTTACATGATATAGTATTGTTTGTTTAAAATTTGAATTAAAAAAACAAGTGGTTTGTGACGATATTAATAGTGGTATATCAAAAGTAGTAAGCTGGTTCAGTGTAAACATAAATGTACGAAGTAATTAGAAGCCCCCTTCTGCGTTTACCGTCTAACCACTCATACTCTAGCTAGCTGGTGCAAGATGGCGAGTTTTAGTCTGAGTTTCAGTGCGCAAGGTCCTCGCGCACCGGTCTTCATTCCCGAAAAATTCCCGCGCGTCAGTCTTCAACCCCGCAAAATTGTTTTATGTCATTTCGATACTGTGAAGTGACATTTATGACTCTATTAAAGCCAAACGCTGCTGTCAATTCAATTTACTCTATTAATGTAAATAACTTATTACTAAGTAAGAAAAATATTAAACGAATTAAATTCACTACACCTCTAATGTAAAGCACACCAACCCAAGCGTAGCGATTGAGGATGAGGAATTGAATATGGTGGTGTTTCTAGATACAACGTTAAGACGCCAAGCTAAAACTAAGACGCACTAGCGGGACAAGTAGCGGAGCGCAAACAGCTGGAGACGGCGGGCGACAGGACGGTTTCCGCGGCGGAAACCGTCCCGCCATCCGATGGTCTTCCCGCGGTTTGAGCAGGTGTTTTGTCAGTCTAAAATGGACACCATAGACGTAGCATGTATTATTTACATATACATGAAAAAAGCTGCGATAGCACTCCAAATGATCCTATACGTTCGCCGCCAAGCGCAAAACTGAACAGGCGGGGCGGATCAGCTGGAATCGCGGCAGACACCGCCGTCCACCCGCCAACCGCTCCGCAAACCGCTAGTGTGTATCATACATACTAGTGGTTTGCGGAGCGGTTCGAAGGCTCGGCGGGGAAGTTTCGCAGTTTTCTTAGTAAGAAATATTCGTCAATTGACAGACATAGTAGGATGAAGTTGCGTTACATTTAAGTTTAATTAAATCCAATCCACAAGTTCGACGCAACAAGCTGATACGACACTACGACAGAAAAAACATTATGGCTCATATGCTCTGCTACCCGTGCGAAGCCGGGGCGGGTCGCTAGTAATGATAAAAATGCTTGGGATTAAATTGTTCTAATCCACTTACTTTTTAAGACAATGGTATGTAACGCCGTCACTGTCGGGTACGAACCTGCTTAGACTTAGTTTTAAAACTTAAAAAAGTGACAGCAGTGTCCTACTTAGAATATTATTATATTTTTATTTTATTTTAATTTTGAAAATTAATATTTCATTTCATATTGTATATTATACATTATTACTAAATATATTTTAATTGGGGTTGTTGAAAATGCGTGTTATTCTTAATAATTGAAACCATCGCCAAATAGCTCGCATCTACCCTGAAAGTAAAAAGTATTTATCTTTTATCTTATCTTCGATTGTTTCTATAAGGTGAGTTGGGTAAAGACCGGATCTGGGAGAAGATCGTTTACATTTAATTTGTTGGATATTACATAATTTTATTGTAAAATTGCGTCGCGGATTGTGTTAATTATATTGTAAAATTGGCAATACAGGTCGCCAAGGTTCCGCAAATTAAAAGTAAGCGATCTTTCCACAGATCCGGTATTTACCCAACTCACCTTATGTCTAAATATATAAATAAAATTAAATGGTATCTTATTAAGTAATAATTTATTACTTATAGGGAATAATGTCTATAAACTTGTATAAAAATAAAAAAAAATTGTAACTTGGTAACAACTGATGACTTAATAACAATTTAGTTTAATTGTATCAATGTATGGCAAAAAGAGCCTCACCAAATAAATAAATATTTAAAATTGAAACCGTTGGTTTGACTTATCACCTACTGTATTTCCAAATATTAGCTTAAACATTTTGTTTACAATAAAAATAATAATTCGAAGTATTTTCAGAAAAAATATTATCTAATGAACCCGTACATAGGACTTTTGTTTTTATTTGTTTAGTTCGCTACATACCGAACATACTTAAATTTGCCTTTGTCTATATCCAACCAAAAGGCATAACACAAATTTTCATGGTTTTAAATTAAAATTAATTAAATAAATCCCCTATTTTGCCCCTTTATGGGTAAATTTACAAAGTTCATGGTGTTAACTTTAAGAATAACAAAACCCTAGTTCTATAGATTTAAGACAAATGATTTTAAAAGTGGTGTCAGAAAGTTATAAAAACTATTATAAGATTTTTACCGATGGCTCTAAAGATCTAACAGGTGTTGGGGCTGCATTTTTAGATCCACAGACGAATTTATCGATGCAGTTTAAAGTATGCAGGGACGCTTGCATTATAAGAGCAGAATTTATAGCTTTTTTTTAACATAACATAACAACAACGTCTAGGCCCCAAACTAAGCATTAGCTTGTATTTTGGGTACCAAGCGAAAACACCACATACCTACATATAACAACCAAGACTTTGATAGAAACAATGTCCTACGCGAGTATTTTGAATATTTTTAAAGTCGTTACATTAACGAATTCGAAGAGTGCTCTCCAATATCTTACTCGATGTGTGTCCGGTGACCAAGGCATGCCAATTTTTTTTTTTTTTTATTTATAACGTATACATCACAATAACGTCTAGGCCCCAAACTAAGCATTAGCTTATGTTTTGGGTGCCAAGCGAAGACACCACATACATATAACAACCAAGAAACGGTACCAGTATCGATATTCATCATATAAATACTGATCCGACCTGGGATTCGAACCCGGGACCTCCAACTTCGTTGGTTACGAAATTTGTAAATTAATCAACGTCTTGCATTACAAAAATATTGATATTAAACTCCAATGGATTCCATCTCACATAGGTATAGCTGGAAATGAAATTGTTGATCGGATGGCTCGTACGGCTGTTTTGGATAGCATACAGCTATCGTGTGCGCCTTATACTACGGAGATAATTCCTTTTGTGAAAAAAGATTTTTTTAATAAGTGGAAACACATTTTTGAGGAGGCCTCTGCGGCAAATAGTGTATGGTATAGGACATTACAATGTGAGCCTTCTCGTACAACCTGGTTTGGCTCTACCCAATTCTCCAAAAAAGCTCTGGAATTAGCCTTTAGACTGCGATCAGGCCACATTCCAGTTAACAAATTTTATCACATGATGGGCAGAATTCCGTCTCTTCTGTGTAATCAGTGTAATACGACAGAAAATGTAATTCATATATTTGTGGACTGTCGGAGCCAAGAATTAAGAAGTAAATATTTATAAAATATATTAAATCTAATCGGCCAAATAAATTTTATCCTTAATCAGCCCTTGTCTGATAATTCCCAGAAAATATATTGTTTCTTCGAAAAATCTTTGAGGACAAGAGTTGGCTCCAAGAGACAAACTTCCATCCCTAATTTTACCTCTTGAAAAAGTAAATTTTTATAATAAGTAAGTAAATATGTCATTTTCATAATTTTTTTACCATATAGCCAAACAATAATATGGTCTTCAAACTTTTACCTCATATTTTACCTTTTTAGGAGTTGAATTTTCGTAAACCACGAAACACAACATATTTGATTTTTGGCCAGATACCGATTTTCAATTATTTAACTATAAAAATTACAGATTTTTACACTAACTTATATTATCAAAAAATCGTTTAAAAAATCATAATTAAACTAATCAATCATGTAGATGATCGTTCGACTGAGTGGTTAGATACACTAATTACGGAGCCAAGGGTCGCGGGTTCGATTCCCGCCCGGGACGAATATTTGTGTGCATGAACATGTCTATTTGTTCCGTGTCTGGGCGGAAAAAAAAACAACTATATATGCAAATATTATAAATATTATTTAAGTATTTACACCCAGATTTCGTCACTTGTCACGATATTATAGACAGCCAATGATTGCCCTCCATTAAACTTTGCTATCATTTTGCGACACCACTCTACACGCAGTCGTTTCCGGTCTTCCGTCAAATCATGCGGTATTCATCGAGTGTAAAGCATCCGTACCTTCAGATGCACATGTAAACTTTTTTGTACTTCACTCATTCCAATGCCAGGTACAGTACGAATTTGCTGACATGTAATTTTTTTATCGGTCTTAACTAATTGACGTAAGGTATCAATATTAAATTCGGTAACTGCAGTTGCTGGTCCACCTTCACGTGCATCATCATGAAGATAATTACATCCACGTCTAAAACCACTGAGCCGCGTATACACAGAGCTACGAGATGGAGCTTTATTACCAAATGCCGATTGAAGTCTCTGGCAACTTTATAACTGACGCGAAAAAAACCATAACGCGAAATTTTTCTCTAGTTAAGTTCATGGTAAATCCGAGACACAATTTTCAAACCGACGACGCCACCATCAAGAAACAAATGACTATCTCGCAATTTAAAAAGTAACGAGTCAGATTTTCAAATTTCATACAGCACCCGGCCGTAAATTATGCACACGAGTTCTAGAAAGTGGCTAAGTAAAAAGAAGTTTAAAATTAAAACTGTAGGTATTCTTATAGTTTTTTTTTATTTAATTACAAAACTACGTTATTTGACGTTATGATATTTAAATAAAAAATTACAAGATTACTAATAATTTTATTTTTAAATTAGTTTTTACTTAGCCGCTTTTTAGAACACGTGTGCATAACTTACGGCCTGGTATTGTAAATGGCTTTCGATTTTTTTAATTGTGAGTGGCCAATTCCAGAAAGTTTCAGTATGCCCCACGTAATGGCTTCAAGAAATCGGTATTTACTTAAATTTGCTGTTTAGCCTTAAATGAAAGTGTAAGTGAATAGCCGAGTGGTGGCGAACCGGTTTCTTATTTAGAAGGTTGTGGTTCGAATCCTATATGCAGGCATGTAGTAATGAGTTCTTCCTGAATTAAATACATAACTGTCACTGACTGCGTGCCTCGGAGAGCACGTCAAGCCGTCGGTCCCGGTTGCCATCAATAGACCGAAGTCATTAAAATCCACCAACCCGCACTAGAGCAGTATGGTGGATTTAGCTCTAAGCACCCTCATCTCGCGGGGAGACCTTAGCCCCTGCAATGGGCTGATATGGTTATGGTATGGAAAGTGTATCTTGCTATCGGTTCATGTGACCGACTTACTTTTTATTGTTATATTTTATTAACCATTGAAAGTTATTTCATCATACATTAACCCAATCCAATTGGGAATCGAATACTTCGATATTCATTATAATTATGTTACATTTTAAATTAACTGTCTGTCAGTCTCATTCGTGTGTCGTCGTTTTAATTTATTGGAATTCATAAGTAATTATTTTAACGATTTGTTTAGTAGTCGATACAATATTTCAATACACCTTGGTACAAGAAACAGACAACCACAATGATTAAAAGCAACGAATACCTTTTGAGTAACGCTTTAGAAAATGATTTCCAAAAAATGTTCGCACCGTGCCATTTACTTCAAAATATATTTTTGACTTCAAAATACTGCATAAAAGATAACTTCATTACGCCAAACTCTAAAAAATATTGTGTGATAAGTTTTTTGAGGTTTTGCTTATATTTTTTTATTCAACTATACTTAAGCGTAGGCCATGCTTGTTCGTTGGCAAAATTATGTCCACTGATATTACATGCTTGTTTTCTAATAGAATATATTATAAACAGTTCAACGATAATATTCAAAAGTGAAACCGCTGTTAAATTATTAATAACAATGCAAAATATAAATTTAAAACTCAAATCAGCCAGTGTGAAAAATCTCAAATATTTTACCGTATGAAATTGGTTCATGATCTTTTTATTAATTTCTTTTTACTTAATTCACGCTTATTTCATGTATGTAAAGTTTCTCTCAATTTATTCACCTTATGTTATAATAACGTCTCAAATATTCATAATTTCTACTATAATTTTTGATGTGGAGGTATTATATAATGCACTTGTAATCGACTTTATTTCATCAAGATTTGATTCGTCTATAATTTTATTACTTAATACTGAACAGAAAAAAGGAATATATGTAAATCATGCAGGTGAAACAAATTCAATTAATACACCATTCATTTTTGATATAACACTGGATTTGATGAAAGCTTTCAAAATATTTAAAACTTTATCGCAGTATTCAGTAAGTACTTACTTTTGTTAATGAATTTGTAGATGTTTGAATTGTTGCGGACGTAATTGAGGAGCTGGAAAACTAAACCGGATGAATAGATTTTGGAAAATTTCAGAGGGGACACACAAAAAAATAATTACATTATTTACAATATTTTTTTATTAAATTTGTAATCTGTAATCGGTTATTTGTTAGAACTTATTAAAGGTTGCTAAGTTACGAATTGTGTCAGTACATAGTTTTTTGATTAAAAGAGCATTCAAAAAAACAGTTATCCAGTTTACATACGCAAACTGTATTTAATTTTTTTTTAAATTTGATTTGAAAATCATGTATATGAGTTATATTTAACATTTACTTTTACTACATTGTTATTTAACATTAATTATTTAAAATTTTCCTACATATTTTTTTCATACATACATTTACTACTTTGTACAAGATAGAAACTCATATAAATGCGAGTACATAAAATCGATTAATTGAAATATAGGGACTAGTTCACAATCGATTAAACAAAATAAATAACAAAAAAGTCTCGAAAGATTTGTCCGCCTTTGTTCCGGAGTGACTTTTGAAGGAGTTGTAGACCGTTTTTAATGCATTATTCTATGAAGGCAGCTAAATAGATAACGTGTCAAAGTTATCGAAAGTAAAAAAAAACACGACCGTTAAAAATTGGATATATTTATTATTTATCCTCAATTTTAAAGAAAAATCGTTAGTGAATAGTCAAATATCTTTATTTCGTAGTTATGTAACATAATTTTTAAATTCGCCACAAGAGTGAATAATTTATTACTTTGTGGAAGAACGTCACCACAAAGGCGCATTCAAAAATACTGGTTTCTCTCAGAAGAATACGCAAGAAACGGAGGGAAGCTCTTTTTAACAAATTTATAAAAAAAATTTTGACAATAAGTACTTAGAGGTTAATATTATTGAAACAAACCTATAGGCGAGCGGTTTACACCCATGGGCTTTCATCATCTAAGCAGTCCGATACTTAATAATAAGCTTTTGCATAAAGCTTCCGTTTTATTGTAGTTTTATTGGAAACGATTGAGGCGACTGACATGGTCAACAAGTTTATCTTTGTTTCTTTTATTAACATGATGCCGATTATATTTTTTATAAATAACACAATGATTTTATTTACGTACATTCTGTACATTACGTTTTCAAATATATATTGAGACTACAATGTCATCATATTATTTTTTTTCTAATTTATTTCTATTGTTTTAGATACTGTCGTTAGTTGTTGCGGTTATCGTTCAAAGTTTACTGCAACTTCAAATTGCGATTTTGTGGGCTAAGAATGCAAAGGTCAGATTTACTGTGTTAAAAGTTATAACGTACACTTTTGTGGCGATGAATTTCATTAAAAATTTAAAACTGAACCGGTTTTATGATTCGTTAATGTTTAGCAAAAGGCATTCGGTTGTTAAAATTCTGTACTGTAAAATTCGCCTTTAACCATCAATGTCACTAACTCTTTTTTCTGTCAACGTATATTTTGTAGGAACTCGAGCAGTACCAGAATTCACCAATCTCAAATGTATTCATGGCTATGTGGATGTTAAAAGTAATTTTTTTGGTCACTTTACTGTCAATGGCGTGCGGGAAATTACACTGTAGTGTGAAAAATGCTAAAAAAGCTTGCGTCAGAGTATTGGAATCAAACCCTAATCAGGGTATGAATTTTTATATTTTCTCACTTGATTTATCACAATCATCGTTTCAGCCGCTAGACGTCCAATACTGAACATAACTCTCCCCTCTAGATCTCTACAACACTAGGTCTTGGGCCACCTGCAACCGACACTGGCCCGTAAAGGTCGTCAGTACACCTAGTGTAAAATCGTCCCACGCCACGAGGTCCGATTCGTGGTTGCCAGGCACCCTTATTTCGAGCGGAGGCCCAAGCGTCTGCATTGGGGCATTATGGGCTAATATAGAACTTGCTAGCTGTTGTAAATGTAGCCCATGGAAAGCCAACAACATACGTTATTTTGTAATAAAAAGTATAGCAAATTCGACATAATATTTTCGAAAACTAAAATTCTCCAGAAATATTGTTTAAATATCTCAAAGGATTTAATAAAACTCTCGTTACTGGCTTGCTATGGGCTACATTTCAAATAAGGCAAAACCAAAAATAGTCGACTTTTATTGGTTTCCTCTATATATTTCGAAAAGTAATACACCGATCTATATTGACTAAAATGAATCGATAAATCGACAACTTTTTCATTCAACTTTTTTCTATACAAGCTTTGGTTTCTTTTTACAAAAAAAACCTTTTTTTTTAAGATTTTCGAAGTTTTTAGGTTACGCCAAGGACTGAAAAGGCAAACATTCTTAGATTCAAAAATATGGTTGTGTAGGAAAAAATCCTATACGACCATATTATTTGTTTCTTGGGTAATCACACATTGGGCCATTACCAACTAATTAGATTAAAGCTTCCCAGACGCTGATAAGTATGTATATCAAGTGTCTAGTACTCCACAATACAAGCATAATACTTCCTTACTTTGGGACCAGATGGCGCTGTGTGGGATGTCCCAAATGTTATAATAATTATTATTACAATCAAAACAATGACTATAAACTTATTATTTTGATTATTTGTATTTCCGTGTCTTTTGTACATTGTAACACAATTTAGAAAGCTTCTTATGACACTCGTTTAGTATAAATATTGCAAAATTAAATGTGTAAATTGCTTTTATTTTTTGTTCCAAGTTATACGAAGACAAGCTAAAAATGTAAAACGCTTGTGCAATATCGCCTACAGCAGAATGCGTGTGTGCGGGGCATTCACTATGGACCCAACACTACCGTTGCGTGTCGTCGGGCTCGTCGCTACATATTTCGTAGTTTTGTTACAATTTGCCTTTTTGTAACACCGTACTAAAGTAGTTCAACATTTTTCAGTGTTTGATGTTATATCTCATGTTATTTAAATCATATTATCAATTTAGAATTGTTTAAGTAAATGAGTTCATTAAACAATATAAAGATTTTATTAGTTTGTGCGACAAAATCGTGGTTTATAATAAAAATAAATAAATAATCTTTATGACAACTAATATTTGTTTTGATTCATGTTAAGACCACAAATAGTCAAACATTTGTTTGACCATACAAGGTGTACTGTCTGTACCTTTAGTAATCCCTTAAGAAAATTAAGCTTTTTCAAACACATCCAACTTGAGCATAAGTATTGATGTTGAGTTTGTCATTACGTTTCGAATGTTGAAAAGGATGTTCTGAGTATTGTTTAGGTGTACCTACTAAAATTATTAGAGGAACAGGAGTTCATAGCGTTACATAATCTCCTGCCTTAGAAAAAGTTTCTTTGCCACAACAAATCGTGCCAGGTAAGATTAAATGAGAATTTTTTTAGCTATTAACAAATGACGATATCTGTTTATCGTTTCGCCTAATGTAATCAGGCATTGATTGAAATCAAAAAAAAAAGGAAAATGGAAATAAACGACATAACCCAGAACACCATCGGGCATCTTAGTAATCCAAGAAAAAAGTCGAACAACGCCGATCTGTAAACAGTTTTGAGGATTATGTCTTGTATAACAATATTACGCTGATATTCTACTTATTCGGGCCGTGATAGTCGAGCTTCTTGTTTTGAAGGCCATGTTTCAAATCTCAGGGTACGTACCAACTTACCAATTTTTTTCTAACTTATGTACATAACTATCACTGACTCCGAGACACGGAGTCAGTGATAGTTAGAACCCGTTAAGCCGTCATTGATCCCGGTTGCCGTCACCAGATGGCAGTCGTTAAAATCCACCAAACCGCACTGAACCAGCGTAGTGGATTAAGCGCGAAGCACACTCATTCCTAGGAGAGGCCTAAGCCTCTGCAGTGGGTTGATCTATATCAGCCCAATAGATGAGCACACTATACCTATTTTTGGTACTCTATAAGTACCAAAATATTCTTTCTGGATGTTTTTTTGTCGTATACATAATAAAGTGAATTCCGCCAGTAAAGCCTGTCTGATTTTTACATTTCTTTTATTAATAAGTTCATAATTAATTTTGTACAAGGCTTCACACGCTGCATTAAGCGAATTATTGTTCAGATCCTGTTCCCTACCAATCTTAGACAGGTAAACATTTAAGCTGTCACCTTTATGAAAGTTATAGTATATGATACGGCATGAAAATAATTAAGGTTTCTAAAGATTTCCCCAGTATATATTTTATGTGGCGTGTGAAAGGAATCAACGGGTATCAGATAATTGTGTTTTATATTAATTTGTGTATTGGAATTAATGAAAACAAAATCTAGAACGTTTCCATTGGTATCAAATCAACGAAGAAATTAATTTGTATAAATAAATATGATTCGTTTACGCCATAAGTTTATTCCATAAATTGTGCTATAATGTGCATTTTATTAATGACTTGGTTACAAAAACGCAAACTGCAGCAGTACAACACAATATGTGGCGATGAGTCCGACCAGCCGCAGTGGCAGTGCCGCATCTACTGTGAATACACCGCACACCCGCATTCTACTGTAACCGGTGCCGCACAAACGTTGCATATTTTTAGCCAATCTTCGGGGTCCATCTATGAAAATGGAATGTAAATAATTAATAAGCTCATTTTTCTCGTAATGTATTGAAGGATAAACAAACGTACAAAAACAATATAGATCAATTATCAGACACAAGAAACACTCAAAATTACTTTATGTAAAAATATCTGCATTCTATATAAAAGTACGAATAGACTAGATGCTCTCTTCTGTTTTTATCGTCTAACTACTCATTCTATAGATAGCTGGTGCAAGATGGCCAGTTTCAGTCCGAGTTTCAGAGCGCAAGGTCTCCATGCGCCGCACTTCACCCCCAAGAAATTCCCGCCAACTCCGCAAAATTGCGTAATGTCACTTCGTTACTGTGAATTGACTCTAATGAAATCTCAGATTGAAACCAAACTCTGCTGTCAAATTAATTTACTCTATAGCATTATACAAAACTAATTATATGTTAAAATCGTAATAGAACAAAGAAACGTGTTCTTTTTTTGCAAGGCAATATTTTAACATACCGTAATTAATAATATGATAATTGACTATCAATAGAGCCATGAATGACTGAGATCACCATAAAATATGAGGAATACGAGGCGGAAAATTACGTGTTAATCTAAATTATGTTATGTTGATACAACTGAAACAATAAATTATATCGTCATAGCTGAGTGGTGGCGGGCGCGCTTTATGTTTAGAAGGTAGTGGTTTGAATCTCAGAAATCGGTTTGTACCAACGAGTTTTTTTCTGACTAAACTACATAATTTTCATTGACTCCATGCCTCGGAGAGCACGTTAAGCCGTTGATATCGATTGTCATCACCAGATGGCAGTCATTAAAATCCACTAACCCGCACTGGAACTGCCTGGTGGGTTAAGCTCCAAGCATTCTCATCCTGAGGCCTAGCCCCTGCAATGGGACATAATGGGCTGATATGAATGTAATGAGAAATAAATAATGCTGATGTGTATTTTTTTCCTCCTCGTGGTCCTCATATTTAATGGTTTATGTTATCCATTGGTCAACTGAAATACTTTTCCTAGTGTGAAAATCTTGTAAAAATTGTAAAGTTTCATCATCATTATCATCAGCCCATTTTTACCCCACTGCAGGGGCTTGGGCCTCCCCCAGGGTGAGGAGGGGGGGCTTGGAGCTTAAGTCTACCACGCTGCTCCACTGCGGGTTGGGAACTGTAACGACCGCCATCTATTGACAGCGTCCGGGACCGACTGCTTAACGTGCCCTCCGAAGCACGGTGTCAGTGATATTGTGTACTTAAGTCAGAAAAACTCATTGGTACACGCCCGGATTCGAACCATGGCCCTATGTGGCCTTATAAATTTGAGACAGGTTCGTTGCGCTCCGGGATATCACGACACGTTTTAACGAAGTTTAATAACTATTCATTGTAAGACGAAATGAAAATGTTCTTACTTTGTTTAGGGTTCGATTCCAGTACTAACACACAAGTCTTCTTGGCTTCAATTACGCTACAATGTAATTTCTCACAGGCAGTGGAAAATAGAGTTGCTAATAAAAATTTTTTTAGTATCCAACAAGCCGTCACTATGTTTATCATTGATGACTTCTAGAAATAAAATAATATAAATTGAATCGAAATCTGAAATCAGTTTCATGAAAATAAAAATTGAATTCGGTCTGCTTATACATTTATCTTGAACCAAACGCTGTTTCATTACCATTGAAATCCGGTTTCTCCTCGTGCCTATAAACACCTCGACTATAATATGCAGCTTACCGTACTTGCATCATAATGTAGGTACTATTATGTACACCGAGCAGTATGGCTTTACAAAGGATCGTTCTACGACTGATGCGTAAACAGCTATTTGGAAAAACATTTTTGATGCATGGGAAAACATAATGCTATTGGTATGTTATGTGATTTGTTTAAATCTTTTGGTTATATTGAAAATGAGACAGTAATAAGAAAACTCAGTCATTACGGTGTTAGGGGTATAATAAAAAAAATAAAGAAAGTGTAGAATTAATAATAATAATAATATTAATACATGGGACTTCCTACACAGCGCCATCTAGTCCCAAAGTAAGCAAGTATTATGCTTGTGTTATGGGTTACTAGATATACCTATTTAAATATTCTTTATAATATATACAAATTTAAATATTTTCGCGAAGACACCACATTACATATAACAACCAAAACCCGGTACCAGTATCAATGTTCATCATATAAATACTGACCCGACCTGGGATTCGAACCCGGGACCTCAACCTTCGTAGGCAGGGTCGCTACCCACTAGGCTAAGCAGTCGTCAAGCATATAGAAAGATCACGGAAGGAAACCTAAATAAAAGTTCAAAACCAAACAATGCAAAAGAAGTACACGACACACAAAAAGGAAAATAGAATATGTAGAAATATCAGATTATTAAATGTAATTAATTTTAAGTCTCCCACCTTTTCAGTTTCTGTCCACTCTATTACAACCTGAAGTTCCAATAAACTTTGAATAAATATCGCCATGAAATACGTAAGTACCTTAAAATGTCGAAGTAATTGTTATTAATTAAGATAATTACTTTAATATCGTCGGAAACCAAAACGTTAATAGTTGTTACATTATGATGCAAGTACGGTAAGCTGCATATTATTGTAAAGTTGTTTATAGGTACGAGGCCAAACCGAGTGCTTATAATAAACCGATGGCTATAATAGGCAGCTTACTGAGTACGAGCATCATACGACGTTTTTCAATAAATTTGCGATTTAAATTAGGTAGATGCTTCAAAGTAATAATGGCGGGAGCTAAGGGCGCGAGTGAGTTACTTTTCGCGGTATATGCATGCGTTACAAACAGAATACTCGTTTGTGATTGGTGTAAAGTAAAAAGGCCTAGTACTGTAAAATACAACATTACGGTACAAGTTTCCATGTCATTAAAATCATATCAATAGCAAATGTATCGAAAAAAATTCATAAGTACTTACTGCGTACTGTGATATATATTGAAATAATTTAAAACCCTCCAGGATATCTTTTGCTATACAAAACAAGTGTGAACAATGCCTGTCCAAGTTGTCACAGTTTCTGGGTTTCATCGCGTAGGTAGTTTTCAGACAAGATTCATTTAATAAGCATATCCACGTATCAAACCTTGATGACAGGAAGTTAACAATGAGCGTGCCATACAACATATCTAAATCGAGAATTATAGTAATAACTATGCCTACATATCTCAATATCGATTTTGTATACAAAAATATCACTAGACAATAAACGAAGTAAAATAAAATTAATGCCACCACAGACCACCAATTTCTCGCAGTAAAATAGTTTAAATTTGTGGCGCCGACTGTTTGAAGCTTTTTGTTTATACTTTGCATTTTCGTTAGTAGTTCAACAGTGGATTTGCTTTTAAATATCACTGTTGAGGTATTTATAACATGTCCCGCAAAATCATGTATATACGCTATCAATGGGCATGCGTTTGCTAATGTGCAAGGCCCGTCTAAACTTAAGTAACCGTAAATGTACACAATGAAACAGAAAGTCAAAAAATTCAGCACACAGTATGTCATAGAATTGGGCGTCACGAAGTTATCTTCGATGCGGCATTTTGATGAAAAAAGTATTTTCAAAATGAAATGGTAAGGTCTTAACATTGTTTGGAAATCGTTTTCTAACGCGTTATTCAACAGACACTCGTCGCTTGTCATTTTATTTCGATATTTTCGAATGGAATGTCGCGTAACTAGCGAGAATCGTGGCACTGTTATTTCATTACGATAATCAAGTTGTGTTAGTAAATAAATTGTCAAAAATAATCTAACACGTATAATGTCAAAAATAAAAATAACATGATATTCGGACCAGTGAAACTAATCTATGTTATTGCTTTCATAAAAAAAATATTTGATGGAATTTGAAATTAAAAATTGATGAGTCATGTTCTACGAGTCATGTTATAAACTACAATATAATTGCACTGCCCTCTCGAAAGTAACGGTGGATTTAAGGATTAGGACAATTTTGTTGTTGATAGCATAAGCAAGGAATAGTAAGGAATCGACTGTCGCATAAGGTTCGCTAATCTTTAAGAACAGAAGTACTACATGTCCAGAAATATGACTGATTTATATATTTGTAATTAATTTTTAACCGCTGTGGACATTTAAGATGTCCATAATATTAGTATTTGTAAATTGTTTTCCTATACTTTTGCTTCGCTGACTTTTACAAACCACTTTACATACAGACGGACAAAAAGTAGCTAATGTCAAATCTCTTGACAACCTTCTTTCCCGTCTGCAAAGTTTCCTTAAAATCTGTTTAGCTTTTTTGGAGATTAGCTCAAATAGACAGATACACGTACAGACAGACAGACGGACAAAAAGTAACATTTGTTAGTTTTGACGACCTTCTTTTCATACTTGTGATGTTTCATTAAAATTGGTTTAGACAGATGGACGTACAGACAGACATACAAAAAGTTCTGTATGTCACTTTTGACTACATCCTTTCCATATGTGTAAAGTTTCATCAAAATCGGTTAAGCTGTTTTGGCCGAAACCTATTTGCTCGAATAGACAGACAGTTCGTTTTCATATACATATAGCCTATAACCCTCCGCTAGATTCAGGCTATCAAAGGCTAAAAAAAAATTTCAAATCCGACTGGTAGTTTCAGAGATTAGCGCATTCAAACAAACAAACAAACTCTTCAGCTTTATAATAAGTATTTCTATTATATAGATTAATAGATTATAACATAATAAGAAAATAAGATAATACTGAAAACCGTATCAAAGTCTATTGCGTGGTTCGGAAGTAATAAGTTAACGAACAGAGGCAGACAGCGAATTTATTTTCTCCCGCTATAGTTTTCATATTTCGATAAAAACTGCTAAGATATTAATTTAAATTGTGTGGTGTAAAGGGCAACTATAATATGCATGAAATGCTTAAGACAACTAACGTATTTAATTTGATAAGGATTAATATCACGTTAATATCACATCTTCGCAAATAGTACATAATGTTAGAACAAATTTGATTGTCATAAAAAAGGTTATAGTAAGTTAACCTTAAAAGATACACATATGCTGTCCCGGACTTTTGGTTAGAACTTTTAAAGGGGAACAATTCCGTAATACATGATTTTTGGTTAACATCAACCGTTTACGCAGCGCGCGCGACGGAAGCTCTCAAAAGGAATAATTTTTCCCGTTTTTTGCAACATTTTTCATTGATGCTCCACTTCTATTGGTCGTAGCGTGATGTATTATAGCCTATAGCCTTTCTCGATAAATGGAGTATCCAACACAACCATAATTTTTCAATTTGAACCAGTAGTTCCTGAGATTTGCGCGTTTAAACAAACAAACAAACTAACAAACAAACTCTTCAGCTTTTTAATATTAGTATAGATTGTTAACGAATTCAACGATTCATATTTGATTAAATAAATAAAAATATGAAATTATATAAAGCAAAGGGTGTGTGCCAAGCAATATATCTGGAAGAAAAGTGTTGACTTTATCTGGAAGAAATTCAATATGAAATAAATTATGAACTAGCCTTGCATCATCAATATGCTATGATTTGTGTTAGCCCAAAACGATCCAAAGGTGTAGTTCGCGCGGGCGTAGCCGCGTGCGAACTGGGTTTATAAAGATATGTTATTATTGCATATGCCTTTATTTTTGCGTACATCTTAATATTATGTTATTTATATTGAAATCTTGGTATGTAAACATATACACTGTCACCATATTAAAATAAGCACATAATATGTCAATTCAAACAAAATCAGAAATTATTTAATTCAACTAGATATGTACATTAATCGACATTAAAAATCTCACATTATAGAACTATTCACTAGGTGTTGGGTTGTTACAAGAAAGCAAATTGCAAAAGCACTATGCAATAAGTGGCGACGAGGCCCCACAGGCGCAGTGGTAACGCCGCATCCACGGTGAACACGCCGCAAACACAAAATTTGGTGTAGTTGACATTGGCTGACCGAATGACGTTCTTTAAGGCTCTCTTGAATGTATCTGTCGGTAAAACACAATAAATTAAAATGCAATGTCTTTTATTTGCTCGTTAGTGGCCTACAATCATAAATCAATCTCTATTGTGTAGAATCACAAAAAAACATGTATTTTTAAATTTATTTGATAATAACCAATTATACAGTTATTACATACACAGTATATATCAAAAACTTAAGAAGTTTTCCTGTATACTGGGATCCGTCTGCGGGTATTTAAAAAAAAAGCTACGTTGAAATCTGTCAATTTAGTCAAGTCGAGAAGTAAGTTTCTTGAGCAAAATTATTTCATTTGGTCAAAAAATATGGGCAATAGCTCGTTTGACTCAGGAAAGTGGGGAAATAAATGTAATAAAATTTTTGCGGGCGACAAAAATTTGAAGGCGTAGTAGCTTTTTCGGAATTTTTTCCGAATCGAACGAGCTCATGTTTTTTGAACACTTTGAACAATTCATGAAATAAAACTCACTTCTTGACTAGACTAAATAGGATAAATTATCATAAATTGCTTGTCCATGCAAATAATTTTATATAAACAGGTGACAGTACATAATAGATTAAATGTAGAAATCAAAAGCAGAAATATTATTAAGTAGGTAGGTATATTGAAGTACAACGAAATGGTATTTATTGATTATGGAGCTTGTTGCAATTTATCTATGTGGATTGCTGTAACAATAAAAATGTAGAACATTATAGATGAGTAATTTTTTATGATTATGAATTTTGAAAATAAAAAAAAAACAGCATTAGTTTATCGTGTCCGTAATCAATAAATTTTATTAAAGATACTGTCACATCGCACACAACAAAGTACAGTATTGACCTGAGGTATTGACCCCCAATATTGATTGATTATTTAAATATAAAAAGACTGTCCCTTATGGGAAATCAATTTTTAAAAAATTAAGCGGCGCGAAAATACGCTTAATTTCTATTTTTTAATTTTCTACGCACCAGGGTTTGATAAACTCTAGAAAAAAAAGTAGTGAAAGTGCTATGCAGTAGATGAACCATCTAATGTACGCAACGAAATAGGCTTAATTCAAACTAGTTGCTATATTTAACGAAAGATAGTGTTAGCTATCTAAATAGTTGCTATTCTTTAGAACAGATAGCGCTATCACTAACAAGCTATCTTTAATCAACTTTACCTATTCGGTTTTGAATAAAAATTATAAGCTTTCAAACATGTAACATGTACTATTTTGGAAAAATACGTATTTCTTGAAATAAAAACATTCTAATGCAACCGTGTAAAATTCAAAGATGACGCCACATGCATAAGTCTCTCTAGAAAATGCCGTTTTCTTGAAAATATTATATTTTATTTATCATTTATAGCCACGTAATAATAAATTGGGTCAATTGTATATGGTGCAAGTAGACGTCTAGTTTGTAGTATTTTCTTTAATTAAAAAATAAATAAAAACAGTCTTCTAGTTTGTGGCATGTGAGTCTGTAATACAGTAAAACATAAAAGCTGACGGTACTGCATTAAAATTAAAAAATATATATATATATTTACACACATAAAATAACCACAAAACAACCTACCATCTGCCTGTTTGGAAATCAAAGATGCGCAGGTGACTTTAGCTTTGGAAATGCGGGTATTTAATTTCTCGCACATCGCACATAATAATAACTCCGTAAATAGTGCTTTCAAAATCCAAATAATAACTCCTGCCATATGACTGTAATAAGAAACTTGTTCTTCATCTTTAATCTGAAAAAATAGAGAATTTGTGTATTTTGTAGCTGTATACTCAGAAGGCTCTCGAATGAGAGCGGCAGTACGAAGACAGTTTAATGCACTTGGGGTAAGAGGTATTTATTGTGTATCTGTTACCATTTTCTTCAAAGACTGTTAGACTAATTAGACACGTTTTTTAGGGTTCCATAACTCAAAAGGAACGCTTATTAAATTAGATCAGATCAAGACTATCTTGGGAACACGTGGAGGAATCAAGTTGAAATAAATTTTAAATAGATACGTAGATCTACGGTCCTTAAGAGCTGTGAAAAAATGAAGCTTAATAATAATAATAATAATAATACATGGGACTTCCCACACAGCGCCATCTAGTCCCAAAGTAAGCAAGTATTATGCTTGTGTTATGGGTTACTAGACAACTGATATACATACTTAAATATTCTTTATAATATATACTTATATAAATATTTTTTTTTATATATATAACAACCAAGACCCGGTACCAGTATCAATATTCATCATATTAATACTAACCCGACCTGGGATTCGAACCCGGGACCTCTAGCCCCGTAGGCAGGGTCGCTACCCACTAGGCTAAGCGGTCGTCAAATAAATACCTAGAGTCATTTATGTCGCTTATTTCGACACTCACAAGTAAATCGAAATTCTTAATTTTCGTTACACTAGGATTACGATACTTGGTAAGAAGCAAAATCTGACAGAAAACTGCTGCCACTTTGATCGTGATAAAGCTAAATCTAAACAGGTTCGCAGTTCGCACGCGACCACTTTAAGAAGAACACTGCAAGGAACTTAGTGGCTTATTTTGTTTCGGGACCGACTGCATAACGTGCCCTCCGAAGCACAGAGTCAGTGATAGTTATGTACTTAAGTCAGAAAAACTCATTGGTACCCGCCTGGATTCGAACCATGGCCCTATGGGGCCTTATAAATTTGAGACAGGTTCGTTGCGCTTTGGGCTATCACGACTCACAAGTTGTTGTTTTACACTAGTTTCTTGAATTTATTTATTGATAATTCCACTATATTGGAAAGTTTATTAAAATGTTACGCAATAATCTTTGAATGGTTTACTTACTTTATGAAGCTTAAAAATCAGTACTGTGAGATTTATGTCTATTCCTAGTTCAGACATTGTGTGTATTTTTTTTTTAATTTGGTGTTATTTTTTTGTACAGTTTCCATTCATTTTCATAAATATACTCACCATACGAGTATATCATTACTAAAGACATATTTAGCGACAGCTAAACTCAGTACCACCGTCGTATCACATCAAATTCCTCATCACCAAATGCAACACTTGTTTTGGTGTGTTTTATATTAGATGTAATGAATTTAATTCATTCAGCCTTTTTCTAATTAACTCATATATTTATACCGGTTATGGGCTTTTGATATACCACAATTTACATTTCTAGAAACCATTGTCACCTATTGATTTTAAATACAACTGAGGTATCATCTACAAACAATATTATAACCTGATTATCCTTTACAAGGGTAGATATTACGTTCTGTAAATGGTGAACAGGAAAAGTCTATTATCGGACCCCGCGGTAAGTCCATTTCAACCAGTTATACAAAAGATCGTTTTCCATTCACATCCACCTTTTGTATTCTGCCGCGTAGGTAGGATTTTAAAAACTTTAAACTTGGTCCTCTAACTTCATAGTCATGTAATTTTTTGACCAATATCTCATAATGAACACGAATGCCTTGGACAAATCATAGAAGAAACTCAAGGCTTTGCGTGATTCCTTTCAAGCTCTAAAATACTTAAATAAAGTATTTTGGAGCACCACCATTTCATCCAGCCATCTAGAGTATGAGTGGTTAGACGGTAAACGTAGAAGAGGGCTTTTAGTCAATTCGTACTTTTATACTACGTATAAATGTACTTTCACAACTAGCAAGTAATTTTAAAATAAATGAATAATAAAATAAGTAAAAACTATCTATTTTTTTCTTTTAAATACAAAAAATTCATACTATTGTCCTGTAGGTTTTGATGCAAATAAAATAGGTACGATCGTCATTAGGTACTATATGAGCTAACTCCAGCAGGCTTAGCACAGACGATTTCGATACAGTTTATCGACTCGATATAACATTATCGATTGATTGAGTCGACCAGCGTCGAACCTTCGAGTTTTTTTTTTAAAGTTAGATCTTTATGCTAGTGGACTACTCATATATTGACAAGTGTTCTTACATTTACAATTTTTATCCGGTTGATAATTATTTGTATGTACATCAAACTCTGGAAAAAACTTTTCGCCACATATAGCAGAATCTATAAAATATTAATTTCATTACTTATTCAGTCAATTTCATAATTTTAACACAAGTGAGAATATATACATGTTTATACCGGGTGAAATTTTAATAACCATCCTAAAGAATTCTAGATGTTAGGTGTCATTAATAGACCTAATTACGTAAATAATAAATATAGGATACACGTTTATAGTAAATTATTTTATCTACAGTGTCATTTTATAACATCTGGTTGCCTTCTTTTTCACGACGCGCCCGAGACCTTGAGACCGAAACGGACGGAGCGTGAAACAGCATTGAATAGTGACTAAAGTTATTGGTTTTTTCGAGAAAGGTTTGTATCATATCTCAATATTTTTCTATTGAACGTTACTAAAAGAGAACAACATGGCCTAAGTACATTAAAATTTGGATAATTGCTAAAATTTCACCTTGTATATGTAAAGTAACACCATACTCACTGGAAAGCGAAACACTATTGTGGCCGTTCGATAAGCTTTCAGAAAATTATTGAAAATATTTATAAGTGAGAGTGCGTTGATTTTGTTTTTCTCATTCAAATCAATAACGCTGACTGTATCAAAAGTTGCAACAGAATCTTCATTAAAACCGTTTATTAAATGTATCCAAAGAGAAATTTTGTCAGCAAGGAACATCAAAATAAAAACGAGATAAAACAATTCTAGATCAAAAAATATACTCAACGATATAAAAAGACTCCGTTCCCAATTCCATGTGATATCATAGAATTGTTTGGCGTTTGTTATACCAAGATACAACATGAGTGGAAGAAAACACAAACACCAATTGATTTTTTTTAACCTGTCATCGTAACTGTGATCTCGCATCCTCAAATTTCTATTAATTTCTTGTAATTTCAAGACTAAGTCGACATGGAGTTTTCTATTCTTTAAATTCAGGAAGCAAACTACTGAATAGCCTATAACTAGTTGACTGTACACAATCGCGTAAAGAGGTATCGAGCTGTCGATTCGAAACGAGGTCAAAGTAATTGTAAAATAGTAAAGAGTTACCACGAAAATATTCATGACGATAGAAGTAAAAAAATATTTATAAGAATTTTGATTTAGATAACCGTTTCTAAGCTGAAACTTGTTTGTAGAAAAAACTGATTGTAAAATATAAAATGGTTGCAACAATTCTCTTATACCATTATCGATTTTGTTTCTAGTTAAGTAATTAAAGTTTTTTTGCATTTTTCTTGAATGATTAACGAACGACTTATATTCTTAAACTCTCACTGGCTTTTGAATGAGAAATGGATTGCAATATAATACAACTTGCTTTTAAATACTCGACATGATTAATGCGACTTCAACGATATATTTACTTTTTCGTGTACTCACAATAAGTAAATATTTGTTTTGTCGTTTGATATAATCATTTTAGTTTTCGAATCGATATGTATTGTAGAAAGATATTCGATACGCAGGAAATAAATAATGATGTCGACAATTTTACTGTAGGCTTTCTACATACTGTATACTGTACGAATATAGATTATTACGTTTACGTAGAATCCAACCCGTAGAAGAAATCAGTCAGGCGTAGGGCCATAGTATGCTGCATAGTATCCCCAGGGTGAACGTAACGCAGGACGTGGAGAAGAGACCTATCCAAATCTGCGTAGAACTTTTTAATTTTTACGCCTAAGCGTTGATTGTTATGAGAATGAAACACAAATTTATATTAAATTTCTTTATTATAGCCATAAGTTCCGTTGTTTTAAATAAAGTAAGTAGATTAAAGTAGATATTAGTAGAGTAGTAGTATATATAGAGTAGGGAGAGGCCTATATATTACAGTGGAGAAACACGGGCTCATGATGATGATGATGAAGTAGATTATAATATCTTAGTATCGTTTCTGGAGATTGTCGTTCTGAGTTCAGTTGAACTAGGTTTTGTTAGAATCTGAACTCCAAGTTTCAAGGAGTCCTTCCAGGTGTATTGTGTAAAACGAGGATCTATTGCTCTAGTTCATGGTCTAGTCGAGTTTAAATTTTTACGGACTTTTGTAAGAAAACACTAAACAAGAAACTGTTAAAGTTTTAAAATAGTATGTACGTAAGAGTGTTGGTGTATGTGGTGAGGGTGCAATAATAGCGTAAACCTTTGTATATACTATATATAAGAAAATCAAATAATTACAGTTTATATTACATATTTTATTTTTTTATGTAATGTAATGTAACTATACATTAAATTATAACAGTTTATCACACATTACAAAAAGGCAAACTGTAAAAGAACTACGCAGTACGTGGCGACAAGCCCGACTAGCCGTAGCATCAACTTCACATCTACAGTGAATATGCCGCACACACGCATTCTTCTGTAGCCTATATTGCACAAACGTAGCACGTTCTTCACCAGTCTTCGATTTGTATCTATAAAAAGAATATACATTTACACACCAATGCACATTTATTATTTACATAATTAGAGACCCGATGGCGTGACCATGATTCCGTACAAAAATGGTAAAGCTCTTGTTTGGGATGTAACTTGCGTGGATACTTTGTGCCGAAGTTATATAAAAAGTACATAAAAAACTAGAGCAACTGCTAAAACAGCAGCTCGTAGGAAAATAGCTAAGTACGTAGAACTTTTAAATCGTTACCATTTCATCCCTTTCGCTGTCGAGCCGATGGTTCCATGGTCCAAGGATGGCAAAATCCTAACTCACGATTTGGGTGTCCCGCTGTGTTTGTTGACAAGGGATCCTTTGAGCAAGGAATACCTTATTCAGAGGATCAGTGTCGCAATACAGCGTGGCAATTATCCTTGGTACCCTGAACCCGTCGTCTCTTTAAATTTTCCCGTTTATCATTTATCAAATAGTTTAATTTGTAGGTATTTTTAGTTTTTAATTTATATTTTAATTTAGAGTATACTATTCAATAAATTTATGTTTTTTAAGTAGATCCAATGTAATTTTACTCAATACATCCTTCATTTAAACAACTGACAGTACTATACACTTTTTTACTGAGTTGTCCTTCACTGCTATCTTGAATTTGCTCAAGGACATGACCAATTTATCACCAGGAAATTTCTTAGAGATGCACGAGTACCCATTCATTGCACCCATAAGAGATTCTCTTACTTTTTGTGAACGAAAACTCGGCATATTTGAGTCTTCTTTGTCTAAGTTCAGACGCGAGCTCGATGGATTGTTGAGCTAATATTGAGTATTCGAAAACAACAGTGCTAGAAGAGCTTAATTTAAGTTAGAGATGATGTTATGTACTTATTATCATAATAGGTTAAAGATTTAAGTGGTGCCAGTGTCAATAGCCTATGTTTAGATTTTCCTTTTTTTTCTTTTATCAACTAAATCTTTTTTTTTGTTCTATGAAATTTTAAATTTGTAAGTAAAGTTTATAAACAAATTTTAATGTCCAATGATAATGTGTAAAGATTTAGTATTTATTTTGTGATATGTGTGTTTATAATGTAAGTGGATACTGTACAGGGCTATGTCTGTTTAATCTGCAATGAAATAAATAAAATAAAATGGAACATCAAAAATGCCCATTCCAATATCGGGCAGATGTCAAAATGTAATAAGATTCCAAGGCCGTAGGACA
Source organism: Luffia ferchaultella (assembly GCA_949709985.1). Taxonomy (NCBI): domain Eukaryota; kingdom Metazoa; phylum Arthropoda; class Insecta; order Lepidoptera; family Psychidae; genus Luffia; species Luffia ferchaultella. Next base: position 12,537,332 of record OX453261.1, on the reverse strand, counting down.
GATCTTACTTATTTTCTCATAAAAACATTATCTCATTGTCTGTTAGTAAAAGGCTGTGACATGCAGACTGACGGATATGGAGCAAATATGGATGGATTGGATTCATTGTTGAATTACGCTAAAAACTAATTTAAACAGGCGCACAAGCATAACCACACAAGCAACAAATTTCTTACATTAAAAAAAAAAGATACTATGTGTGGTCTAATAAGTATGAAATATGAGATAGACATTATATAAAGTAAGACATTGAAAGCACATAAATGGGAAATGTAATAATGAAGTGAAATATGAAAATAATGGAAGTCGCAGGTTATTAAAGTTTTCTTACTTCTAGAATTCGATTCCAATATGGTAACACATGTTCTTTTAGTGTCCTTCACGTGGCAGTCCAAACTCTCGCAGGCTATCGTAAATAGAGTTGCGAACAAAAAAACCTTTAATGCCCATAGCAACGCAAGTCCATTCAGAAATTCTACGTCAACGTACTTAACAGATCCCTTGAAAAAAAGAATCCTCAACTGATTAAAAGTTCCAATTATCGAACATGTCTGGGTTTTTTTCAATTTCATCTAATACCTATGACATCAAGCACTAGTCTCTAACCAGGTAAAGCTTATATTTGGGTACTAGAAAACTTGAATGCTTGATTAATTTTTTAAATATATTATTATATAGGTAACAATTTTACACCCAGACACGAAACAAATATGTTCATGCACATAAATATATTTTTTTGGCGGGAATCGAACCCGCGATTTCTTATTCTGCAGTTATTACGGCAGTTATAACTAGTCATCTATTAAAGTATAAATTGAAATAAATTTGAAAATAATTTTATTTCTAGGTTTTCAAATAAATTAAAAGGATCAGTAGAGTAATATTGGGGAGGCTTGGCTCAGTTATCAGTGAGCCAGACTCCCCAATATTTTTTGAGGGGAACACAATTTCATTAAATGTCAAGTGAACCAGACTCCTCAATCATTTTGAGGTGAAAAAAGTTTTATAAAACACTCACCGTTACATTAACTTCGTGTGCACCGCAGATAATTTCTAAACGTGTAAATTTATGCTCCGACAACCGACAACTCTAAACACATGACAATTTTCATCAGCAACAAAATTTTTACTCTACAATATTTATACAATATCTATATATCTATATATTACAATATCTATAAGTCAGAGTGAGAACACGGCAGACACAGAAATTTCGTGTTCTGAATGAACCGTTTTGCATCGAAAATATAGCGTATGTTATAAAATCTACACCTAATCTAAATTAAAAACAGGATAAATCCGTTTAGCAAATATTACTGATTTTACGTTAAGAACGTTTTTTTATTTTATTAATTCTAATATATTATTTCGAACAATATAAGGACATGAAATGAAATATACTTTTCACTAGAACTACAATAATTTTTTTTATAACAAACTTGTCACCTAAGATTAGCTAAATTATTTAAAAACTTATGCATTAACTAGCACGCTGTTTTTTTATTCGATAGTATTTATTTCATTAGAAATAGAATAATTTTTTCACAACCTTTTCTCGTAAAAATTGTTAAATTATTTAAAACTTTTAGGTAGTAACTTTCATGTTTGCTTACTCAAGTTATATTATTGCTGCAATATTATTTTGAATTTCATCTTTAAAAAAATTATTTTTTTGAAATACGGATTTAGACCCTTTTCGGAACAGGATAAATACTTCCATAAAAAGTAACGAGACCTTTGTTACAAACATTGTTTTAGCAGCGGATATACTTAATATCTTGTACACTGAACAACATTTTAACTGCGTTTGAGATGTTACAATTTTGTGGTCTTAAAGAGTCTAAACTATAAAAACGAATAATGAAGTAACTAACTACAATAGAAAAACAATGACGTTCAAATAATTGCTTATAACTAATTCAATATACTAAAGAAAAACTAACGTAGTGTACACATTTTGCAAAATTTACAAAAAAAACTTCAAATATTATAAATACTTGTATGTACAGAAACTTTTAAAAAGTTTTTTGTTTTTTTTGTAATGATTAATTAGTTTAAATTAAAAAATAAACATTTTTCATACCTTATTTGTTTCACTGTACGAAACATGATTTACTTAGTTGACACATAATCTGACCCAATTATGAATTCTGGACAGGTTTCAACTTGCATACATTATAATGACTTTAGGATATCCAAACCTGTTTCTCTCGTATTTTAATGATTTTTATAGGATTGTCTTAAATTTACTGAACCGGGACTGACTACTTTTTCTCACGTGTTGGAATTATATATAACCGAAACTGCAAAGAAGCACAATATTCAACAACCAGGCCTCGAGGCTACAGTTCCTAAGACAGTAAAACAATCATGGCGAATAAGTGAGTATGTGTTATTTTGTTACTAATTAATGTGTGAATAATATTAAAATTAAAACATTTTCTTTTACGCAGCTTAATTAATTACAAGTAGACTTTTTGTTACTTTTATATTTTAAATGAGTAGTCATCGATGTAAGAATTATTGTAATTCCTTCAGGTAGTTACGAAATTGAAAACATTGAAAAATACTTAACTGATACGTTAGGTAAATTTAATATTTTCATATCGATAAAGCCTGATGAAAATCAATTGTGATGTAAAGTGAGATGTAGTAAAAAAGTTGATTTTACCCATAAAGATTCTTTGGGAAATTTGTTAGGGTATTCTCCTAAAATTTTAGAGCCAAACATTGATTATTTATCATATATACCTGTTTCCATAATAAAAGTAAACGTTTTGAGAGTAGAATGTAATATAACAGGAGGGGCGTATATTAACTCTTATAAAGCTCACTCACTCACACACTCTTACAAAGCTCAAAAATAAATTAATCGTGAAAGAACTAGCTGTTGCATCTTTTGAAGATAAAAAAGACAAAGAATATAGTATACTATTAAGCCACCATATCTTTGGTATCATTTGTCAGCAAAATGTCTATCCACGGATTTATGGCTAACAAGAAACTATCATGGAATTTTATGGGACTCTGGAGAATTAGATTACACACAACTCAACACAATAATAAGTAGCCTAATAAAAGAAGCTACATGTATCTATGTTAAAGGCTCACAAAAAAAAAATGGTTTGAAGACTATATCAAGCAACTCGAAGACAAACGAATTGTAAATATAGAAGACTTAGGATGTCTATCCTTACGGGAACTTCGTACGGACGTATATAGACATCATCAGACTTGGCACAGATACACAAATCAAGTGAATATTAATTTTGCATTACAAAATGTAATAGAAATAAAAAATGGTACCAAATTTTTTTATAAAATTGACAAATAAACGTGTTTACATTCAACAATTTGTTTTACTTCTTGTAAACCTTCTCTACGTTAATTTAAATAAATTAATGAATTTTTTGATAAATATCAAAATATGAATTATGTTTTTGTATTACAGTCAATAAATGAATAATATGCTTAGTGTTTAGCTAATAATAGAATGTTGATACAATGAAGTAGTTCTTATAAAAGACAGCGTCCTAGAAGCGACATGATTACTCTTCATTTAACAGAGCGAGTCGTATGAGTGGTGTAGTTACTTTGACTTGTAGTCAAATATTCTAGATATTTAGTGAAATTGTGTTCCCCTCAAAAAATATTGGGGAAGCTATATCACTGATAAGTGAGCCAGACTCCCCAATATCACACTACTAGAGTTTCATTAAAATTTTGATTAATTAAAACTAAATAGTTCCCAGTGTTTTATTCATACAAAACTTACCGTAAGTTTCTTTGCCCAGTCAATAATAAAGTACACGTCATTCAAACTTTGAATAAATATCATCAAGACATATGTAAGTACCTTAAAACGTTAAACTATGGTTAGCGACAGACATTTACAAGATTTACAAGAATCATCATAATAAAATAATGCAAAAACGTGTCCATGAAAAGTATTAAAATATTTATGTTTATAGGCAAACACTCACCGAATATTGTGACAAGTTTTTAAATATTTCAAAAGCTTCTAGTACTTCTTTTGCAATATCAAGCATCCCCGATTGATCTTTGTGTGAATGAAAATCATTACCAGGTTTTTCTTGAACGTATTCAACCAATAAGCGTTTCCAAGATGCAAATCTCGTTGATAGAAATTTAACAATGAATGTATCATATGAGACATTCAAATCGCAATGTGCAACGAAAATAACACTAAAACTATAAATTATTTGAAAATCACTCAAATATGACAGCATCATTATAACATTTAATGTGTAAAACAAAATTATAAATGCAATGAAACACCAATTTATTCCAGTGAAATGCTCTAGATCTTTGACACCGAATGATTTAAGTTTGGCATCGACGCTTTGCATTCTCATTAGTAATTTGACAACTGACTCGCTTCTAAACACAACTGTCGCTATATTGGTGGCATGCTGTGCTAGATAACAGGCACTCATTATCGATGCATCCATTGTGTCCATAGTGGACTCATAATGGGTTAAAGCTTCATATAAGTAGATGTATATAAGAAAACAGAACATCAGGAAACTTAAAACACAATATTCTTTGGAGTTCGGTGTTACGAAGTTATCTTTGATACGACACTTGGACCCTAAAAATATTCTTTGAAGAAAATGATAAGGTCGTAACATTTTCTGAAAGTCGTTTTCTAACGCGTTATTAATGAGGTATTCGTTGTGTACCATTCTGTTACGAATAACGCTACTAATGAAAATCGAGTTACTTTAAACCATTACTTTAATTACACATACGTGTGTATGAATACGTACAGTTCTTACGTTGATTAAATGATGATCAGATATACTTGTGAATCATGTGAATACGATTGTATTTTTATAAATATTTTATTTTGTATTGTCATTACAGTTGCCAATACTTTTTTATGTATTCTAATCTACTTGAAAACAAGTTAGGGGCCGTCCATGAAATTAAGGACCATGATAAAAATGTCTAGACAGAAAGGTTGCAGGTTGTTTTTGATTGGCATAAAAATAATAATAAACGAATGGTGTACACTACACGCCGCGTTTGAAAAAATAATGATTAAATAAATACACGTGATATCTTTACTACACCCCCCTCCCTTCCTGTGATATTTACAATTTTTGTCAAACCCCTCCCCCTTCCCCCTTTTCAAGCCTCACGTGATTAATGGACGGCCCCTTAGGTTAAGTATGTGCCGAAGATAATTAGCGACCATCTTCTATCGGTCGCTCTCTCGACACACTAATTTGATGGTAGCAGCGGTTTACTACATTGAAAATGTATCGATAATACCGGTGCTGTCACAGATAGCTTCGATCATGGTCTGTCGCATAGCGTACGGCACGGTTAGAGATGTAGAGGTTGATGATGTTAAATTAGAAGATCAATTTTGTAATCTAATTTTATTTCTTAGTTCGAAATCAAACGGTGATCATGATGACAAATATTATGGATTGAAACTGCACGAGCAGTGGACAATTTAATTTAAACCTTCTAAAATATTGAACGTTTGTCGGACTGAGGGCCAAGTGTGAGTTTTTTACTATTAACTGTGTCGTGTGCGTTTTTCATAATTTGTATGGAAACTCGTACAGCACATCTAGCGGTCGTTTTAGGTAACTACGAGTTTCCATACAAATTACGGAAAACGCATACGACACAGTTAATAGTAAAAAAACTCGCACTTGGCCCTCTGCTCAAAATTATTACACAACAACGAAACAACGATGTAGTTTTAAAAACATGCCATGTGTAGATCTTCATAATTATTTATTTGAAAAACAAGACTAATTTTAAACTGTAATATGAGCATTTTTTGTGTATACATACATAAATTAATTTCGCATACGTCAGAAACGACTCTAATGATTTGAATGAAATTTTTATTATTGTTTTATATTTATTAAATTAAGTTTTATTTTATAACCCCCGACGCAAAAAAGCGGAGTGTTATAAGTTTGACGTGTGTGTCTGTCTGTGGCCTCGCAGCTCCCAAACGAATAGTCTGATTTCGATTTACTATTTTCAATTTGAAAGGTGACTTAATCGAAAGTGTTCTTAGCTATGATTCAAGATCTGTTTAGCCGTTTGAAAATTATCTTTTCCAGTTGATGTAGGCATGTGAGCGATTTCCAAAGGTCTGATCGATTCCAAATCTGGTATCCATTTACTTCAAAAATATTGTAAAAAGTTGGTGACTTTGACCTAAGGCTGCAGCATCATTTTTATTCTGAAGCATGCCCAACTCTCATCAACTCACAGCAGAGTTATCGTGTTTGGGCCGGCTCATTGGAATGGTCTCAATGAGTACGTGTCTGATGGATGATGAGAAAAGAATTGGCCAAGTGTGAGTCGACTTCACGCTTTGAGGGGTTCGGTTTTACAGTTTCTTTAAGTAATTTTATATGAATCAGTTTTTGAAATATGCCATTTTAAACAAAAAAAAGCAATTTTCCTTACTTAATAATTTATTTACTCGTGGCGTGGCGCCATCTCGTGAATTTCTAGTAAATTAAAACTTTCACTGTTTCCGACGGATGGTATCAGCTATTAGGTACCTTAAAAGATGGGGCTATATTTTTATATGTCTATATTAATATATATTATGGGGCTTTGACACGTGGACACCGCATACCGACAAAAGTTCAAAAAGAAAGCCGCCGGCACTTGGCTGCCGCCTCGGGGTCTGAGGTCTAATATAACCAATATACTTTACATTTCCATTTAACATTATCGGAAAATAATTAATAGCTCGTGGTATTATTTCAACTAATCAATAAATGTATCATAACTGTTTTGATTTTTTTTCTCTATTAGAATGATTTGTTCGCGATAAAAAACGAGTTGATTGCGGTGACAAAAATTCACGGTTTTCACCACCTAACAGTAAAACATGCAATGATCGGGTAAATATAAAATTTCATTTAAAAACTTCAATTTTTTAGTCAAGGGCAATCTGTACGAAATAACGTGAAATTCGTGTTTTTTTTTTCATCAATCGACTTCTTTTTTTTTAACACCCCTCAATGTTATAAGTTTAACGTGTGTGTGTGTCTGTGTATCTATCCGTGGCATCGTAGCTCCCAAACGGATGAACCGATTTGGATGCGGATATTTTTATATGAAAGGGGAATTAGTCGGAAGTGTTCTTAGCTATGTTTGATGAAAATCTGTCTAAGATGGCCGCCGCCACAAATTGACGGATGTCATATTTTTTTGCTACTTTATCAATATGAAATGAAAGGGCTTGACTAGTAAAATATTATAACTATGACAAATTTCAAATGCACAATGGCTGCCCCACAAAATGGCGAATTAAATTTTTCACACTACTCCATCAACATGGTTATCAAATGAAAGGACTTAACTAGTAGAATACTATACACTATGACAAATTTCAAATCCAAGATGGCCGCCTCCACAAAATGGCGAATCACATTTTTTTCACTACTCCATTAATATGGGTATCAAATGAAAGGAATTGTCTAGTAGAATAATGTACTCTATATTGAAAAGGAATAAGAAATATTTACAAACGAAAAGAAAACTAAAAACTTAAATTTTTTCTTTGTCTATCATGTATGAATTAATTTAACTAAATAACTAAGTTTAAAAATTTTGAAATAAAAATTAAATTTTTAATTTTCGCATGAATAAAATACTGATTTATTTAAAACCGCTTTATTATAGTCACAAATTCCAATGTTTTAAATGAGTAAGTAGATTATTATAATACCTTCACCTCGATTGTGAAGACTGTCTCTAACTGACTGAATCTGTTTTCTAAGTTGTTAAAATTCCTTCTTTTGTGATTACGCAAACCGAGGACCTATTGCTCTAGTATGGTGTAATCCAGTTTATGAATATGTGTCAGCGGTAGAGTCCGTGATTCCGTTTATGTCAGCAATACCGGACGGTTTCAGCTCCTTATAAAGTTGATAATCACAAATATACTTAAAACTTTAACTAGGTAATGTGGAGATTAACCACATATTGTGGACATTACCTAACGTAGAGTTGTTAAAATAGAAATAGAAATTCAAACATATCGAAATTAATTACAGTTTATTTTTACTGTTAGACAGTGTAACTAGACACTAAATGATACTAATAGATTCTCAACGTTACAATAAGGCAAACTGTAAAAGCACTACGCAGTATGTGGCAACAAGCCCGACTAATCGCAGTGTCAGCTTCGCATCTACAGTGAATATGCCGCACACGCACATTCTACTGTAGCTTATGTTGCACAAACGTTGCACGTTCTTGGCCAGCCTTCGGTTTGTATCTGTAAGAAGAATATACATTTACACACAGATGCACATTTATTATTTAGATAATTACTGACAATACACTTATTTTATTGAGTTGACTTCATGACCAATATATCGCCAACATTTTTATATAATACTAGCGACCGCCCGCAGCTTCGCCTGCGCAGACTACACATCACTGTTAAAGTGATCTATTATTAACATTTGAGATGGTTTCTGTGTACTTTTTGCTTATATGAATTTTGGTTACTGTTGTACAAACTTTTGACTCCCACCTCCCCCTTAAAATTGGAAAATAAAAAACTTTGAAACAAGTCGTTACTTATTTATGATTAGCGGCCGTGCCAGGATCCGCCCGGGTGGACTACGGAAACGTTCCCCATCGCGTTCTCCTTCCCCTCCCCTTTCCTACTATACCACTCCTATTGTCCTAGCTCCATTTCTTCGTAACTTATGTATTTAATTTGATAAGGATTCATATCATGTTTAAGAAACACCCTCGCAAATAGTGCGTTTATGATATAATAAATTTGATTGCCATAAAAAAGGTTATAGTAAACCAACCTTAAAAGATACACGTATGCTGTTGCGGACTTTCGGTTAGATCTTTCAAAGGGGAACAATCCCGTAATACATGATTTTTGCTTAACATCAACCGTTTACGCAGCACACGCAACGGAAGCTCTCAAGAAGAATATTTTTTTCCCGTTTTTGCAACATTTTTCGTTGGTGTTCCCCTCCTATTGGTCGTAGCTGATATAATAATAGCCTATAGCCTTTCTCAATAAATTAACTATCCAACACAATAAAACAATTTCAATTCGAACCAGTAGTTCTTGAGATTAGCGCGTTCAAACAAACAAACAAACAAACAAACAAACAAACAAACAAACAAACAAACAAACAAACAAACAAACAAACAAACAAACAAACAAACTCTTCAGTTTTATAATATTAGCATAGATATTATAAAATATAAATATATGTACCTATACATTGCTCCACAAAAGATCCTCAAACATTTTGTGGGCTCTCGCTACTCGGTACGTTTAAGTTGTTTTTATTCCATCACTTATACTAAATTCAAAAATAATCAAAAACTAAAATTACTTACAAATATGAAATATCATCTAAATCAATGCCGTGCGGCAGAGTGCCCAAAATTGTATGGCAATGTTTTAAAAGTAGCGCTGAAGTAAGCGCTAGCCCTTCGCGCATCCAAGGCATTGACCAGGTGCGTCGTTAAATCTATGAAAAACCGACGCGCCCTTCCTTTAGACCCCAAACGGCAGTATTCATTGTTTATATACTATTTTTATTATTGTTTTTGCATAAAGATGTCGATTTTTTCGTGCCTACATATTATCAGGAAAAACCAAATCTAGGCTTTAGTTCATCTGTGCACCCAAGACGAAGTATGTATGAAATCGGACCGAAATCCATCAACAATCACATCCTGACGTCTGTTCGTTATGTAAGATTCAGACAATCTGAGTAAATCACCATGTATGGGGATACATGCCCAGATGCTCGAGCTATACCAGAAGGATGACGTGATCGACCTAGTCGAAGGCTTTCTCGAAGTCTGTGTAAATCACGTTCACCTGGCGACGGTAACTCGATTTCGAGAAACAAATTTGTAAATTCAGATAGTGCAACGAACCCGTGCTAATTATGAGAGACAGCTTATACGATTGTGGAATATATAGAATTATAAATTTTTTTTTCAAAAGTCTTGCCAAATACGTTAAGAATGGATATCGACTTTTAGTTTACAATCCTTGATATTGAGCCTTTTTAACCAACGACGAAAAAAGAGAGGTGGTGTTATAAGTTTGACATGTGTGTGTATCTGTGTATCTGTGTATCTGTCCGTGGCATCGTAGCTCCCAAACGAATGAACTGATTTGGATGCGGATTTTTTTATATGAAAGGTGAATTAATCGGGAGTGTTCTTAGCTATGTTTGATGAAAATCAGTCCAAGATGGCCACCTCACAAAATTTTTACATGAATAAAATACTGATTTAATTAAAACCGACTATTAAGTTATTAAGTTGATTAAGTTAATGGGCTGCCCCGAATGGACACGACCATCGCTGGTATTCTACCGATCCCGAAAAATATATCTCTTTCATTTATTCACTTATTTATTTCAATAACAGTATCCACAGCTCTTCAAATACTTAAGTTTAAACTTAAGTTTATACACACATTCCTTATTTAAAATATAATCGAATAATGTATTCGTCTGCAAAAGAGTCAATTTTCCAGCAGCGGTTATTTCGTCATTCTAGTTAATAAAAATAAAGCAAACAGAGAACATCAAAAGAAGGTTGCCATTTTAAAATATATATAATATTATAATTTGGATACAGCATACATGCACAAACTGATAAAAATTGCAAAATTTAATTAATTTGGTTAGTTATATTTTTTTTTAGTTTATTTAATATAAAAAAAATTAAAAAAAATAAAAACCGACTTCAAAAAAATAAACTAAAAAGTTAAAAATAAAATTTTCACTTTATAGAAAGAAGCATTAACAGGCGGCATATAGTTAATGAAGTCGGTGCCTACTCACTCAGACACTTTAAATTGTGTTCTATTTTTGTTATAGTTATAAATATATCATTGTTGTAATTGTTATTACCTGCTAAGTACCAATTTAAAGTGTCTGAGTTGGCACCGACTTCATTAACTATATGCCGCCTGTTAATGCTCCTTTCTATAAAGTGAAAATTTTATTTTTAACTTTTTAGTTTATGTTTTTGAAGTCAGTTTTTATTTTTTTTTAAATTATTTTATTTTTTAATTTTTAGTTGAACGCATCTGTAACTTATTTGTATTTAGTATAAATGGGGCTACTAAACGCGCTACTCTAATGAGACAGAACCACAATTACGCAATGTAAATTCAGTTTCAAATTGACGCATCAGCATGCCTAGTAGGCAGTGGTATTCCTACGTAAAACTTCAATCTTAATTATTACTTTTGTGCGAACTGAACATTTTGGCACATTCAACCGTATGAAGGAAGCCCAACAAAAAGTAACTGCTGTAAATCGTTGAGGAATTCCCTCAACTGTTTATGGTCTTCATCATCAGACCTGTAATGGCATTTATAACCCATATGAGTGCAAAGTTCTCTTAAATAGAAATGAATTAAGTCCAAACACCAGGTAATTGCTGTAAGTCGTTGAGGAGCTCCCTCGACTGTCTTTCAGCTCCATCATCAGATCGACTCCCGACCTTCATTAAATAGTACTAGTAGTAGTACTTTATCAAAATACTTAAAATACGATACTTTAAAATACGATTTTCGAAGGTTGCCCTCGATTTCTCTGGGATGCCATCATCAGATCCTGGTTTCCTTATCATGGTACCATTTCGGAGATATCTCCCTTTCACAAAAAAAAATCTTCCAATTCGGTTCATAAACAACGAAGTTAAAAAAACATATATACGGTCGAATTGAGTAACCTCCTTCTTTTTTGAAGTCGCTTAAAAAAGAATTACATACATAATGTTCAGCACTTAACACAAGCGAACAAAAACCCTGTAAGGTTTATCCGTCGCTGTCGTCGCTTTGCATTACAATTTATTTATACTTAAAGTATATTTACTTATATATTATTTAGTTATTTTTTACCTACTTGGATGGCCATTGTGCTCGAGGTCACTCAACGCCCCTACCGAGGGCAATGGGCACCCTTTACTTTGTGGCAAAAAATGTTTTTTTTTTTTTAAATTTGTTTACACTTATTTGGGGTTTGGCATAAAATATCATACGTTTCACTAGGTATTTCGTTTAATATAAATGGCAACAAATACTCCCAGGTTCTTTTCCCATATACTTTCATTGTAGGTAAAACATATTTAGGTAAATAGCTTAGATTACGAAACGTTTTAGGCCTTGACCTCCTTGCGAGTATATTAATGTTGTCAATTTCATCACAAACTAAAGACATTTCAAATTTATTGTGAATACATTTATTGTGAATCAACATCACAATAAAAAAGTGATGTAGATTTTGTATAAACTATAAAATACATATTAAATAAAGTTAGATATTATTGAAAACACATAAATGTGAAATGTAATAATGAAGTGAAATAGAAAAATAATAGAAGTGGCAAGTTATTAAAGTTTTCTTACTTTTAGAATTTGATTCCAATATGGTAACACATGTTCTTTTAGTATCCTTCACGTGGCAGTGCAAACTCTCGCAGGCTATCGTAAATAGAGTTTCGAATAAAAAAACCTTGAATGCCCACAGCAACGCAAATCCATTCAGAAATACTACGTCAACGTAGCCAACAGGTCCCTTGAAAAAGAATTCTCAACTTATTAATCGATACCAATCATTGGAAACAAAAAAATTTGTTTAATTTTAGATTCTGCTATAATAATAATAATAATGCCTGAGATAGATATACTATCTAGACCCAAACTAAACAGAGCCTGTACTATGGGTACTAACTTGATATACATACTTGAACTGTTTTTAATACATTAATATGTGTATATTTTAGACCCAAACATTAAAGAAATAATCATGTTCATGCACATAATTATTTTACTTAGGAATCTAAACTTTGGTTTTGCAATAATTGTCTGTTACCACTCGACCAACTGGTTATTCATTGAAATATAAATTTAAAGGTTTACAAATAACTGAATTAATAGTAAAAAAAATTGATTTATTGTTAATCTCTAGTATTTCAATCATACAAAACTTACCGTAAGATCTTTTGCCCAGAAAATTATAAAGTGCACGTCATTCAAACTTTGTATAAATATCATCAAGACGTATGTGAGTACCTTTAAGTTTTAAACTAAGGTTAGCGACAGCCATGGAAACAGATATCATAAAAAAATATGCAAAACCGTGTCAAGAAAAATGTTAAATTGTCTAAGTTAATTAGGTTAGGCACTCACCGAGTACTGTGACAACTTTTTAAATATTTCAAAAGCTTCTAGTGTTTCTTTTGCAATATCAAACATCTGTGATTGATTTTTGTGTGAATTAAAATAATTTCCAGGTATCAATTCATTTCCTGATTTCTGAACATATTCAAGAAATAAACGTTTCCAAGAAACGAATCTCGATGATAGGAATTTAACAATGAATGTATCATATGAGACATTCAAATCACAATGTGCAATATAAAGAAAACGTAAATTATAAAATATTGGGAAATCACCTACACGTAACAACACCATTATAAGGTTAAATGTGTAAAACAAAATTATAAATGCAATAAAACACCAATTTGTTCCAGTGAAATGCTTTAGATCTTTGACGCCAAACGATTTAAGTTTCACATCGACGGTTTGCATTTTTATTAGTAATTTGACGACGGATTCGCTTTTGAATATAACTATTGCTAAATTGGAAATATGCTGTGCGAGATAACAGGCGTTCATTATTGCAACACTAATTGTTTTCATAGTGGACTCATTATGGTCTAAAACTTCTTGTAAGTAGATGTATATAAGAAAACACAACATCAGGGAACTTAGAACACAATATTCTTTGGAGTTCGGTGTTACGAAGTTATCTTTGATACGACACTTGGACCCTAAAAATATTCTTTGAAGAAAATGATAAGGTCGTAACATTTTTTGAAAGTCATTTTCTAACGCGTTATTAATGAGGTATTCGTTGTGCACCATTTTTTTTACGAATAACGATACCAAAGAAAATCGAATTATCCTAAACCATTATTTTGATGACACCTGTGTTATTAGATAGATTACACGTGGACTCATGTTAATATGATTGCATTTCCTTAATATTTTACTCTTTATTATCAAGACACTTACCAGTTTTTATATGTTAACAAATCTAATTGAAAACAAATTAAGGTAGGTGCGTAATAGGTCGGCGAGAAAAACATTTCGTATTTTATAGGTCTGAAGTTTTAAGCAAATTTTCTTCGTTTTACTTTCTGTAGCACCTGTTTAGCTTTAATGCGATTCAAAATTAAAATTCTTAAATAAAATAAAAATAAAGAAAAAAAATAATAATTTCCGTCATTTTTACGTTGTTTTTAGTCTGCAGCAATGATTGAAGTGTCAACAAAATTTACTATATCAACATTATTTTAGTAGACAGTATCCGCTACTTCTGTACCACTTTCTCCGGGGGGTGTAAGAACATAATTCATAAGTAGTAGTAGTAGAGGATAGTATTCGCTGCTACTGTAACACTTACCCAGGGAGGTATAAGTAGATAGTGTTTGCTACTTCTACAACGCTTTCTACGGGGCGGGGGAAAAAAATTACACATTCTCCGGGGTCGCAAGTAGTAGTAGAGGATAGTATTCGCTGATACTGTAACACTTACCCAGGGAGGTATAAGTAGATAGTGTTTGCTACTTCTACAACGCTTTCTACGGGGCGGGGGAAAAAAAATTACACATTCTCCGGGGTCGCAAGTAGTAGTAGAGGATAGTATTCACTGATACTGTAACACTTTCCCAGGGAGGTATAAGTAGATAGTGTTTGCTACTTCTACAACGCTTTCTACGGGGCGGGGGGCCAAAAAATTACACATTCTCCGGGGTCGTAAGTAGTAGTAGAGGATAGTATTCGCTGATACTGTAACACTTTCCCAGGGAGGTATAAGTAGATAGTGTTTGCTACTTCTACAACGCTTTCTACGGGGCGGGGGGCCAAAAAATTACACATTCTCCGGGGTCGCAAGTAGTAGTAGAGGATAGTATTCACTGATACTGTAACACTTTCCCAGGGAGGTATAAGTAGATAGTGTTTGCTACTTCTACAACGCTTTCTACGGGGCGGGGGGCCAAAAAATTACACATTCTCCGGGGTCGTAAGTAGTAGTAGTAGAGGCTGCTTCTAGACAGCGACAGAGATAAACTTTTAATAGCTTATAAATTCATACACTTCAACCGAATATGACTATTTTTGTTATCGTATGAAGTCTATTTTAATATTTTCTTGAGAAATATATGTTTTTTTTTTAATTAGAACAAACTTATTATCTGCAATTAATTTTTTTTAGTATATGATAGAATCGTTTCAGGAAAATTTTTCAAAATGATAAGCAACACCGTCTAGTTAATTAAAATAGATTTATTATCTGCAATTTAATTTATTAATTTAGTTTTTTTTAATTTTTTTTAATTAGATTTTAATTTAGAATTTAATTGTACTGTGTAATATATTAATAAATTTAATTTTTTTAAGTAGATATCGAATTATATCGGACAATATTTTTAAATGCTTAAATAATTTTTAAATAAATAAAATATTTTTTTTTGTATAATACCTCACCAATGGAGTACATTCATACATTTTCCTTTTTTTCCAAAACATTATGGAAATTCGCGCACGTAAATTTTCAGTATTATTAGGTATTATGCTTCTACTACAATGTAAAACGAGATAATAATAAATAAAAAATATGTGTAATATACTGTATTGCACAAACTGAAATATAAAAATTGCACGAAGCCACCCCACTTTCCTCTGTTTACCCTAAATTGTTCATCAATGCTGTTAATATACAGTAAAAATAATTGAAAACTGTCTTGACATACAAAGGAAAATGTTTAAAAAATACAATCACATTAGCATGATTAAGCGCTCGCTTTTCTAGTCATCATTTAATTAACGTAATTATATATGCAAAATACAAATAATGGTTTAAAATAACTCGTTATTCCATTAGCAGCGTTATTCGTAACAAAATGGTATACAACGAGTACCTCATTAATAACGCGTTAGAAAATGACTTTCAGAAAATGTTGCGACCTTATAATTTTCTTCAAAGAATTTTTTTTGGGTTTGGTTTTTTTTGGGATAACTTCGTAACACCGAACTCCAAAGCATATTGTGTGTCGAGTTTCCTGTTGTTCTGTTTTTTTTTTATGTACCTCTACTCACATGAAGCTTTATAGCATAATGAGTCCACTATGAAAACAATTAGTGTTTCAATAATGAACGTCTGTTATCTCGCACAGCATATTTCTAATTTAGCAATAGTTATATTTAGAAGCGAATCCGTCGTCAATTACTAATAAAAATGCAAACCGTCGATGTAAAACTTCAATTAAGAATTTAAGATTTATTTCTTAATAAATTTATTAAGAAATCAAATTTAAGAAAAAATTTCAAGAAACTTAAATTGCTTGTGGTCAAAGATTAAAGAAGAAAGAAAGAAAGCATTTTATTGGAATAAACTAATGTTTTATTGCATTTATAATTTCATTTTACGCATAAAAATACAGAGAGAATGATGAAAGGTTTGGAAAGTTGGAAGAAATGTAAATAAGTGACGAATGAGACGAAAATAGTACATAGGTACTTTGTAAGAACGAGAATGCGTGCCATGCAAACTTATGGCTCCAGTTACTATGTCTGGCGGATGAATGAAAACAAAACCCCTTCCAAAACCTGTTCCTAGGGGTTTCGAATGTAACACTAAAAACTATATCAAAATCGGGCCAGTCGTTTTAGAGCTTATAGAGAAAAAAAAACATAATATATCTAAAACAACGCCCTCTATTGGCGTTGTTTTAGATACATTATAGATATATACGTTATAAAACGTAACCTCTGACACATCTAGGATTTAGAAACGTAGAACATTCAAAAAAAATTATATTCAAATCTATTAAATTCACGAACACTCATCCAAAGAATTTTGTCTACCTAATAGTAGAGGTCCAGCATAGAGTAAATTAATTTGACGAACCTAGTATTACGGCTGTGAATTTGACAGCAGCATTTGGTTTTAATAATTTAATAAGTCATAAATGTCACTTCACAGCATCGAAGTGACATCACGCAATTTTGCGAGGTTGAAGACCGGCGCACTGAGATTTCGCAGGGATGAAGAACGGCGCGCGAGAACCTCGCGCACTGAAACTCGGACCGACTCGCTATCTCACACGAGCTGGCTAGAGTATGAGTGGTTAGATGGTAAACGCAGAAAAGGGCTTCTAGTCAATTCGTACTTTTATGAGGTCCAATGAAAACTAACCAGTTGTGCAAACCAATGTTTTGATATACATACCTAACATTACTTTTTGCATTCTTTCATTAACATTTGCAAAACTCGTTTAATTATAAAATTATTTTTTAATCTCACTACATGTAAATAACTAAAATAAATAAAAGCCAAACTAAGTCAATTTAAAATAAATAAACAATAGAATAAGTTTAAACTTTCGAATATTTTAATAAAATTTAGAACTGAATTTCATCATTTTATTCGGTAGGTTTTGATATCAATAACACACTGTCGTCTTTATGTACTTACTATATGAACTAACTCCAGGCCTGGAGGCCTAGCGCCATAGAGATAGGTAAATAGAATAGAGTAAGCAAACCAGTCCGAAATACGAGGCTCAACAGAAAGAGATAGAGCATAAGTATACCTCGATTTATACAGAATTATACTGAGTCTATCTCTTTTTGTTCGTTACTGTCAAATTAATGAAGGTCCTAAGCACTGCGGCTTAAAATTAAAATAAGGAAATAACTACAGATTTTCCATCCTTTTTTCTTCCATGCCCATCCGTTACATACAGGGCTTTAAGGAGCTTGCACTCTAGATTATCTCTATGCCTAGCACATACAAACATTTGACTTATTTTTATCGTCCAATAATTGTCAATCTGATCTTTTCAACATGAATGAAAATTGATTTATTTTGGTAAATCAATCGGTAAAAAAAGTTTTGATATTGATTCGATAAATATATCGAAATAGCCTGTACTTGCTCTCCTGATAAAAATTAAACGTTTTTTCCGAAATTTTCCATTTTTTTTTATTGTTTTAGTTAGATCTTTTTGCTAATGGATCACTCAAATATTGACAAGTAGGTACCTATTCTTACTTTTTCAATTGATTGATGATTATTCAAGTGATAGATAGCCCAGAGCGCAACGAACCTGTCTCAAATTTATAAGGCCCCGTTGGGCCATGGTTCGAATCCGGGCGTGTACCAATGAGTTTTTCTGACTTAAGTACACAATATCACTGACACCGTGCTTCGGAGGGCACGTTAAGCAGTCGGTCTCGGACGCTGTCAATAGATGGCGGTCGTTACAGTTCCCAACCCGCAGTGGAGCAGCGTGGTGGACTTAAGCTCCAAGCCCCCCTCTTCACCCTGGGGAGGCCTAAGCCCCTGCAGTGGGGTAAAAATGGGCTGATGACGATGACGACGACGACGATGATTATTTGTATGTACATCAAACTCTGGAAAAAAATTTCACCACATATGGCAAAATCTATAAAATATTAATTTCATGTGTTTTTCACTTAATTTCACAATTTTAACACAACTTACAATTAATATTATACATATTTACAAATACGAAGTGACATCATACTAGCTGGAAGATGAAAATTGTAATTTTGACGATGTATCTTTATTTTTAATTTAATTTATACTAATTGTTCTAAGTGTGAGTGTCGTGATAGCCTAGTGCCATGGTTCGTATCCCAGGGCATGTACCAATGAGTTTTTTCTAACTTATGTACATAACTATCGTTGACTCTTACATAACCTCGGGGAGCACGTTAAGCTGTCGTTCCCGGTTGCCGTCAATAGATGGCAGTCGTTACAATCCACCAACCCGCATTGTAGCAGTGTGGTGGATTAAGCTCCAAGCTCCCCCATCCCTAGGGGAGGCCTAAGCCCCTACAGTGCGGTATTAATGAGCTAATGGAATGGAATGGAAAAATAGTTCTAATATAGTATTTCGTTGTTTCTGGATCCCGTCAGTTTCTTGAATCTTTTATTGTTTTTTTTTGCTTTCCAGCCGATGGTGTTTTAGTAAGTGAGACGCACTTTCATACTGCACGCGATCTAAAGTTGATCCGCAATCTATACACGTCGTAAGCGTGTGTATAAATTATAAAGCTATAAGTGAAATGTGATGCCGAACGTATGATACAAAATAAGATAGGTGTATCTGTAAATAATGACGCTTGACATAAGTTTAGTCAACATAGATTAGAAAGGAATACCAATTTAAGTTAAATTACACTGATTGGAGCTACTCCACCCGCAGCGGAGTAGCGTGGTGGATTTAAGCTCCAAACCCCCCTCACCCTGGGGGAGGCCTAAGCCCCTGCAGTGGGGTCAAATGGGCTGATGATGATGATGATGACACTGATTGGGGGAATTTTAGTTACTCACTTTCCGCGTTCTTAAAATAACGTGAATAAAATGTGAGAGTGACTAAAACGCAGTTATCTTTTAATAAAACTAATTTCATTTGTCAACCTGTCACCTTTTAAGTTAATACAAGTGATGCATCTTTTTTCAGATATAAAATTTCTTAAGTAAGGAACTCGTCTGTGATCCCCTAAAAATTGTGTACCTACTAACGCAACCACCGCCTCATCAGAATTTTCCACCTCTAAGGTCCTCTTCTAACCGCGGGAAAAGATTGAAATCACTAGGGACAAGATCCAGTGAGCGTGGAGGATGTTTCATCAATTTGAAGCTAGTATGTTCAATGACAGCCAGCAATTCTGGACATGTGCGCGAGAGTCTTATCTTGGTGATTTTTTTTTTAAATTTCTCCTGCATATAAATAGTCGATGTGGCTGGTCGAGTATAAAAGATCGAGGTACTGGATTTTACCACCCCTTGGCTGTCTCAAAATAGATCTTGCCGGCGCGGTGGATAAAATTGCCTTAAATTCTTAGGAGTTGGAGATGACCACCAGATCTCTTTCAAGTCATGAACTGCTGTTTCATTTTAGGGTCGTAATGGTCAATGCATATTTCATTCATAGTTATGAATTGAACCAAAATCGGTCAGGCTCTTGCTGTAACAAATCCAAACAGCTTTGCGAAATCCTTAGTCTGGTTTTTTTTTTGCGCGTCCGTAAGCACATTCTAGGCACTCAGCGCGCTGACACTTCTTTAATGCCCAGATGGGCATGAAAGAAGTGTCAGCATAATACTAACGACACTCGAATTCCTACAGAAATCTTAACTTTTTCAGCTATAAAACGACGCTATATAACACGACGATCTGTAAAAACAATTTTTTTCGTCTTTTAATAATTGGTTTGGTTATAGAGCGCCCCGAGCATGGCTCGTCGTTGGCTTCTTCGTTTAAACACAGCATATCAATGAGCAACTGCCGAATGTCGAATAGCCTTAACCCCTTATGGTTCTCGCAAGTCTTGATTTACCAGCTCCGTAGTAGGCACAAATTTTTAAACACAGATATTTCATTACCGTGCGAATTTCAATTTTCTTCATTTTTGAAAACACGCGCTGAAACATATGAAACAAATGAATACAATTTTTAAAGAAATAATTGAAAATCAACGATGTGTATGTATATTTTATAGTATTTTTTGATTTTTTGCTTCATCAGCCCATTTTTACCCCACTGCAGGGGCTTAGGCCTCCCTCGGGGCGAGGGGGGCTTGGAGCTCAAATCTACCACGCTGTTCCACTGAGTTGGGGTTGGGGATTGTAACGACCGCCATCTATTGACAGCGTCCGGGACCGACTGCTTAACGTGCTCTCCGAGGCACGGAGTCAGTGGTAGTTAATGTACTTAAGTCAGAAAAACTCACTGTTACACGCCCAGATTCGAACCATGGCCCTATGGCCTTATAAATTTAGACAGGTTCGTTGCGCTTTGGGCTATCACGACTTTTTGCTTACCGAGGAGTATTTATCTCCTTGTCACTTTTTATTGAACAGCCCTCGTATTCTTCCTGTCGCGTGACTGAAGTAAAACATTTTTTCTTGGCCTTCCTGTTATACGAAAACATTGACTGTTGGTATTAGTGCATAACTCAAAACATTGTCATGTGCAATCGACACGTTGTTGCTTGCAAATTTATACTGGTTTTCATTTTGTCACTTGATATACGAACCAAGTCTTGCCAGCGCTGCGGTAGTCGAGTTACTAAGCACACTGGCCTAATAATACAAAGGTAGTGGGTTCAATTCCCGTGATAGACGCATTGTCCAATGAGATTTTAATTTATATAACTTAAGTCAAATAGATATTACATGCACCATCAGATATTACTTCAGTTACGATGAAGGTTAACAGTTTACAACCTGACCGTAAAAGTATAGCCGGTGAAACACCCGCGGAAAACATCAAATACAAAAAAGCCAAGATTTTGTGGATTAATTGATTACACTATTTTAAAGTTAACGAAGTAATAATGGAAATAATAATAGAATATATAATATTTTATTAAATTTTCTTTTTTAAAACTCCACGAATTTTATTTATCCATCATCGACCATACTTTTACTGTCAGGTTGTACAACACGTACAGAATCAGAGTGGCGGGCTTGTGGTTTAAATTCCTTGACTAATTTTGAATAAGGGCTGTAACTTGGAGACCTCGTTGGAAACATAAAATGCCAGATAAAAAATAATAAACTTAGTGCATATTAATAGAAAAGTCATCAGTATGAAAATTGAGATTTTTTTCTTTAGCCATGGAGTTTAGCAAAGGCATTAATGTCACATGGACAGTTTACGTAAAAATCGTCACAGCAGCTTCTATGGTTAATCCTTTATTTTTGTTAATTTGCAATTAAAGTATGTCAACGCTGTATAGTGAAAAACTCGTATGTTAGTTTTTTAATTTAAATTTTTAAATAACTCGTAAAGCATGTTTGTAACGAATCCGTTTTTCAAATTTATTAATTTTAAACCATCCAGCGATGTCCATGAAAACCACATATTTATGTAATCTTGCGCAGTCTGTGAGATAACCTCGTTTATGTGATGGAGTTTTGTTGTTTAGACACTTTGGACATACGCGGTCTTCACTCTACAGCGTCGATATGTGACTTTCAATTAGCTATGTTTAGGTATGGAATCTTTTCGTAACATACTAGTGAATTAATCGATGAGCGCTTGGCCAAGATTTCTGGTGTGAAGAGTTGGAGGTTCATGGGCTAAGACACAATGCGAATAAAAGACAAGCAAATCATTGCGGCTCTCCACTGGAGAAGGTAAAGCGCTTTGAGTTGCTCGGTCACTGAGGCTCTGAGATTTTAAGTGACAATTAACGCAGATGTGGAGAAGGAGTGTAGAGACTGGCTGTGCGCTGTAACATGTTGGCTTGAAAATTCGTACAAACAAGTAAAAATGACCTTATAATATATTATTAATTCCATTACATAGCGTGACCTGTAATACAAAAAGACCTTGACTCAACACAAACATCTAGGTAACAAATAGCGTGGGCCATACGCGTGTCCTGCCCGTCTCCCTTCCTTATCCTATAAGTGAAATGTGATTACTATAGTTCTCGAACAAAATACTCAGTATTACTTCTCTATTTAACTATTTCCATACTCGGTGCCCTCACTAATCCCGCGACCGATTGCATGGGATCTTTAATAACTCCAAAATATTACTAGTAATATATAAAACTAGCGACCGCCCGCAGCTTCGCTTGCGTAGACTACAAATTCCTGATATAGGTACTATTAACGTTTGAGATGGTTTATACGTACTTTTTGCTGGAACCAATTTTGGTCACACCCATTCAAACTTTCAATCTTCATTCCCCTTCCACCCTTTAAAAAACCGATACAATTTTTCATCTCCCGTTTCCCACTCTTAAAATGTGAAAATCTAAAAACCCTGAAACACGTCATTATTTAAGTCCCTCCATTCCCATCCTTAAGTTTGAAATTTCTAAAAAAGCCTTTCTTAACTTTATAATGCTCACGTTATAAAAAAAACTTATGTTCCAAATTTAAGCTTCCTAGACTTAGTACTTTCGGCTGTACGTTGCTAGATCAGTGAGGACAAACGACAGACAGATAGACAGACAGACAAACACAAAAAGTAGCTTATGACACTCTTGACAACCTTCTTTCACGTCTGCAAAGTTTCATTAAAATCTGTTCAGCCGTATTGGAAATTAGCTCGAATAGGTAAAATTGAATAGACGTACAGATAAACAGACGGACAAAAAGTAGCTAATGTCAAATATCTTGACAACCTTCTTTCCCGTCTGCAAAGTTTCCTTAAAATCTGTTTAGCAGTTTTGGAGATTAGCTCAAATAGACAGATACACGTAAAGACAGACAGATGGACAAAAAGCAACATTTGTTAGTTTTAACGACCTTCTCTTCATATTCATTGATGTTTCATTTAAATAGGTTTAGACATATGGACGTACAGACAGACATACAAAAAGTTCTGTATGTCACATATGGAAAGGGTGTAGTCAAAAGATTACATCCTGTTATATGTGTAAAGTTTCATCAAAATCGGTTATGCCGTTTTGACCGAAGCCGATTTGCTCGAATAGACAGACAGTTCGTTTTCATGTATATAGCCTATAACTCTCCGCTAGAATCAGGCTATCAAAGGCAAAAAGAATTTTTCAAATACGACTGGTAGTTTCAGAGATTAACAAATTCAAACAAACAAACAAACAAACGAACGAACGAACGAACCAACCAACCAACCAACCAACCAACCAACCAACCAACCAACAAACAAACAAACAAACAAACAAACAAACAAACAAACAAACAAACAAACAAACAATCAATCAATCAATCAATCAATCAATCAATCTATCAATCATTCAATCATTCAATCAATCAATCAATCATCAAATCAATCAGCGTGCGCGACGGAAGCTCTCAAAAGGAATATTTTTTCCCGTTTCGCAACATTTTTCATTGATGCTCCACTTCTATTGGTCGTAGCGTGATGTAGTATAGGCTATAGCCTTTCTCGATAAATGGACTATCTAACACAAAAATAATTTTTCAATTTGAACCAGTAGTTCCTGAGATTTGCGCATTAAAACAAACGAACGAACGAAGAAACCAACCAACCAACCAACCAACCAACCAACAAACAAACAAACAAACAAACAAACAAACAATCAATCAATCAATCAATCAATCAATCAATTAATCAATCAATCAATCAATCAATCAATCAATCAATCAATCAATCAATCAATCAATCAATCAAACAATCAATCAATCTATCTATCAACAAACAAACAAACTCTTCAGCTTTATAATAAGTATTTCTATTATATAGATTAATAGATTATAAAATAATAAGAAAATAAGATATTACTAAAAACCGTATCAAAGTCTATTGGTTTGGAAGTAAAAAGTTAACGAACAGAGGCAGACAGCGAATTTATTTTCTCCCGCTATAGTTTTTAAATTTCAATAAAAACTGTTAAGATATTAATTTAAATTGTATGATGTAAAGGGCAATTATAATATGCATGAAATGCTTAAGACAACTAACGTATTTAATTTGATAAGGATTAATATCACGTTTAAAAAACATCTTCGCAAATAGTACATTATGTTGAACAAATTTGATTGTCATAAAAAAGGTTATAGTAAGTTAACCTTAAAAGATACACATATGCTGTCGCGGACTTTTGGTTAGAACTTTTAAAGGGGTACAATTCCGTAATACATGATTTTTGCTTAACATCAACCGTTTACGCAGCGCGCGCGACGGAAGCTCTCAAAAGGAATAATTTTTCCCGTTTTTGCAACATTTTTCATTGATGCTCCACTCTTATTGGTCGTAGCGTGATGTAGTATAGCCTATAGCCTTCCTCGATAAATGGACTATCCAACAAAAAAATAATTTTTCAATTCGATCCAGTAGTTCCTGAGATTTGCGCGTTCAAACAAACAAACAAACAAACAAACAAACAAACTCTTCAGCTTTATAATATTAGTATAGATTACAACTAAATTAATATATTACTTTGATATTTATTATTTACAACTAACATAATTTCATTGTTGTATACATATTACTACAATACCTACCACATTTTACAGTCCATCCTACAGATTACTATATAGGTTTGTCCATCCGTATTTACAAATTGATCAGAAATCAATTCGCATTATTATGGTGAATTAACGCCATCTATGGTAGTTAGAGCGTACCTACTTCGGAGGTTCGATTAGCGAAGATTTTCATGAATGAGAGAAGAAACAAGTACGCACATATTCCGATAGAAGTAGCAATTTAAACTATTTGATAAACACATCGAGTCGACCCTCAGGACGAATGAAAAAACCTTCATAGCCCCATGCTATATCGAGGAATATCGCGATGGAAGAACTTTCTTTTTATACGGACGGCCGAGGCATGAGGACAGTTAAAGAGTTATATGAGAATCGTCTTCAAAGCTTCGGAAGTTCAGATCATGCCCACCGAAATAAACATTAGAAAATATTATCAAAAATGCAAGCAGATATTGAACTCAACTGAACGTAATATTAATAGAGTAATTTTATTATTTATAACTTAAGTAGGTATAAAAAAAAAATTACTTATAGTTTCAAACAGAATAGTTTCTAAACTGAAAGAAAAATTAAAGTACATTAAATTGGAATTTTAAATAAATGGATTTTTTTTCCTAGGGTGAAATCAATTTTAATGACAAATTATTTAACTGATTGTTAATATCTCAAAATAGAGATTATTTGAAATAATCTCGAATTATGGACACTGCTGATAACGTCCTTACTTAAAATGAAACCTTAAGTTGATAGTAATACGTATCTATTTATATCAAGATATAGTCTCGTAGCATTGGCTTAGCTATTTTGTAAATAATATTATTATCTGACGGTGACTGTATGTAGTGCCGAGCGCACGCTTGTATCTCTCATAACTGTTACTTTTCAATGAGTAAACTGTTATTAAATTTTATCGCTCTTCACATATGCTTCTCGCATTACTATCGCCAGTATTAAATACTAGTTACTAGTTAGTTGCTATCGACTTTTTAGGGAATTGTTTCAAGAATGAGTAAAATTCTTTTTTTTAGAAAACACGGATAGGTGTTAATTTTTTGCTGTATCGTGCAACTCGAACTATAGCGTGTTCCATATTCAAGTGTCGATACTGTAATTTACAAGCGTAGAATAATAAATTTTTCAAAAGCGTATACTATACATTAGAGTGTGGTGTCTGTTTTCACTGAGACAATAATAGAACAATTCGATTCATCTGCAATTATGAAAAAGTGTGAATATTAACACTATTCACTATGGATTCTCATACAAAAATTTAACAGGACCAAAGAGTTCGTATTTCTATGTTCACAAGTATGCGAATAGAGATTTTGTAGGTATAGGTACATTTTGATGACGGTAAAAAGTATATGTGACAATAAGACGATTGTTATACATGATCTAAGTCACCTTGTGTGAATGAATACTGGGACATCACTAAACAAGTTCAACAAAAATTTAACATCATTTTTAATTGTATAAATAACCATGTATACACAAAAAATAACCAACAGCTACGTGTTCACATCCCTAGATAAGCGAGACACCCCATCATAGACTCTTGACGCCATCTTCAAACGATGGAAGGGACGTCAAACCATCTCGCAAATTCTAAAATGGTCAATTAGAAGTGGGAAGAGCGAAACGATTACATCCATAGATAGTATAACCCAATTGGTTACTAGGTACAAAAGCGACGCACTCATGATCGACGAGGAGTCAGTTTAAAGAGTTAAGAAAGTCAATTGTGGTACAGTGAGATGAAAGCGAACACCAGTGTAGCGGTGTAATTGCTGTGATTAATAATGTAATAAAAACTTTATGCTTCACTTTTCTTTTATTTCTATCTTTAGAACCCTAGTGGCCACGTGATAATAATAAATATAAAATTACGGATTGGACTTACACACATATTTCCAGAACCTAGCATATGCTTTAAATAGATAACCATAGAGTAAATAAATTTGACAGCAGCGTTTGGTTTTGATAGAGTCGTGAATGTGACTTCACAGTATCAGTAAGTCAAACTCAATTTCGCGGTGGCAAAGACCGACACGCGAGGCCCTCGCGGACTGAGACTCGCTATCTTGCACCAGCTATCTAGAGTATAAGTGGTTAGATGGTAAACGCAGAATAGGGCTTTCTAATCAATTCATACTCTTATGTAGATAATAAAGAAATAAATATGACACGAAGATTGACCGATATGCAAATTACGTTAAATTAATTGTAAAGTTTTTTTTTACCAAGCATTTGAAACACTACTGATACACTAATCAATTTAGTGCGCACTGAGCCCTGATGTAAAACTAAAGGATCGTGGGTGTTATCCTCGGCTGGGATCAACATTTACCTATGTGAACGAACACGAACATGTCTGATTGTTCCGTGAGGATAAAAAATGTTATAAATATAAGTTACTATAACTTCTGTAATATGACTATAGTTTTTTTGCAATCTATACAAAAACTTTATATTAGCCGCCTAATTTAGAACTACATGACTGTGTGTGCCATTGCCCAATTATCATTATTATTAGCAACTCATATTAAAAGAAAAACATAATTTTTACTTTTATTTATTGGAAGTAAACACACGTCGAAACCTTTTGTTAAATGAATCATTAATAATAACAAATAATAAAATATATTATTTTTATCTGGGGATTCAATTTTTAACAGGTTCTATTCAATTTGAAATTTATATATTAAAATAAAATTGTTTAAGTATAAATGTTAATTTCGAAACTATGTATACATAATAACTACTATGACAAATCACTAGATCTATTACAAAATTATGTAATTAATAACGCCATAAAATGTGGAAAACATTAGCCAACATTTGTTTTTATTTTCATATCTTATATTAGATAGATTATATGAAGTAACAGGTACGTAATAACAGTTACTCCGTTGAGGTGCACATCACTTTGTCATTGATGAATCTAACTAAACCAGTCGTACTCGCGTCTCGCATCACACTCGGTTACTAAATGTACCACATTCACTCTACTCTATAGTCTATAGTACCCAACCCACTAGTTAAGTTAGTTTAGTACCATACAATCTTCCGCACGATGACCTCGTGTATCCGATAAAGTGTTGTTGTTATTGCGTTTTCGATAAAACAATTGAAATTGTTAACAGTTCGGTAAGTATTCAAGATACTTACTTATATATGTTTCTTCTTGTAACTTTTCTAAAATCTCTATTTAAACTAACGTCGAACAACTTTTATTTAATGAATTAATACACGTGTCGGCATTTGAAGTCAATCGTGTTTATGGTAATATTTTGTAATTAGTTACTAATCGAAACGCATTCAAGATTAATATGCACAAAAACTATTGTTATTGTAATTTGTGCACAAAATTGTCATGTTATAATTTTTTATTTATTTTTTAATAGTGTATTGGTAAAAATGCTGACTTTGGGCCATGTGTTTTAATTATTAGGTTTCAATACTAAAGTATTGTATTGTAAAGTACTAATACTCAATTTTTTCCGATTTTTTTAACTACCTATGTCCATATTGCTTGATAATTTGATATTTTTAATTTTTTCAGCATTTAATTCAACAAATGACAAAATGTCACCTAAACCGGGAACCCGTTTCGAAGAAGCTGAGAGGAAGAGAGGAACTATTCTGATGTACACGGGCATAACTTGTGCATTCTTGGGCTGGCTTTGCAGGGGGTCAAATACTGCGTTAAGTGTCATATCAGCGCTAACAGTGTATTTGTTCACCGGTGACAGATATCAATGGTTATATATATGGCGGAAAACATTTTATAGGGATATGTTGTAAGTACAAACAAACGTTATATATCATATAATTAATAACGATTTGTAGTTCGAAAAATTGTTTGTCAAAATCCTAATTTATGTAGTTTTGTGTTCCTTTTTTGAGATAGTTATGTTATAAAATAGCCACACGGATAAAACCAGAATTAGGAATAGAGATCTAAAATATTCTTTTACAAAATACCTACATTATTTCAATAGCAACAAATTTAAATAAAAATGAGGCTAGACAAAAATTTATAAATAAACTTAAGTAAAGTAAATTGTTAGAGAATTGTTTTAGATGAAAGTTAGATTATATGAATTATATTAATTTGAAAGATTGTTCATTAAAAATGGGAAGTAAATATTTTATAATATAATTACGAGGCACTGACTTATCAAATTTTTATGTTTTGCAAGAGAGACAGAGTTCCATTCATCTAAGAAAACGTCGAAGGTGCAACTCTCATAAATTACCACACTGTCGACATGATACACTTCACTTGACTTCGCATCAAAGACATACATGCATCACATGTTCGCATGTTCAGTTGTTTAGATCGCTGTTAACTGGCCAGTCTAAGACATAAGTATGTGACATAAATTGATCTAAATATGAGGAATTCCTTGACGGTGCGTGCAGTATGCTTCGGATTATTGTCGTGCTGGAATATTCAAATAACCTGAAGCGCATCTTTAGTATAGGGTAATATTGTTGCTTCCAGTATATTTTTGTATTGGAATATACCTATATTCCCTTCTATTAACCTAATAGGTCCAACTCCATGACCAGAAAAGCATCCCCAAATTTTCATGATTTCTCCGTCACGCTTTAATATCAGTTTCGTCTACTTGGAAACAAATACTTTATTCAGAAGGCGTCGTTCGCACCGTTTTTCATCAGAACACACGCTGTTTATTTTTTTCGCGTCAGGGAAGAGCATATTCCACTGTCTCGCTGTCCAGTTATTATTCGTCTTCTTGGTCGTTTCCTTAGGGTTGAGGAGCGTGACCCCACCGACGCATTCTATCCACAATCGTCCTACACTTGTTTCCGACCACCGTTTCGGAATGCACCCCCTCGGTCTTTCCACTCCAGTCCAGATTTTAATTTATCTTCTTGCAATTGCGAGATGGGCTTGCCTGTATCGCTGTTTGAACATGTATACCCTTGCCATAATTCTATGCAAATTCTTTTTACCAAATGCCATCGAATAGTGCGTGCCGACATCGATGAAGGGTTGTTTTCACCAAAATATAATAATAATATCTGAGACATCCCACACAACGCCATTTATCACCAAGATGTTCACTCATAGAATCTTAATCTACTTTGTAAATGGCGGCAAAATTATACGACAGTGACCTAGCTACAGTGTTTTTTTAAATTTAAATAAAATATATACTCTTCAGGTCTTTTAATCATATAATTATTGTCATATCATAGCATATCATCAAAAACCGTTAATAAATTCTGCGCGTGCGTCGTATTATATACATGTTAATGTACATGTAAACTGGTAGTTTTTCCTGCTTATTTATAATCCGTGTTGATCTTTAAAACATGTTGAGCGAAATGCATTTTTCGTGCGGTTACAGCATCGATATAAAAAGACATAAAGATACGCCTCATGAACTGGCATAGCATGTCGTTGCCATAGTTACATATGATAACTAGCGACCCGCCCGCAGCTTCGCTCGCGTTTTCTATTCGCGCTATTCGTTTCCATAAGATTCACTTTTTATCTCTGTTTTATCTAATTCCCGCTACTCCCTTTCCCGTTTTCGTTACCATCACACAAATATTTACTCGAAATGGAAGGAGGGTGTTGAGGTGAGAAATTACATAATCATAATCCTTTATTGCTTCACGTGATACAATGCGTAATATAATACTTAATACACAGTGCACACATGGCCCTGTAAGGGCACTGGAAATTTTATACAATACTTACACAATATTTATACAATGAGCGAGGCCACCAACAAAATTATGTACTTATCATACGTTATTTTACACGGTAGAGTATAACAACTGAATACCTACTATATTTTTGAATTTCGGGAAAATACCGATTATTACCAGAGATATAACAAATCAAATTATTACCTATTCCTGTTGCCATTATCGTTCGTTATCCGTTCTTGGTAACGGTCAAGTTCCGTCTCGTTTTTTTTCTTTGTCATCAAGCGTTTTCTCTCTTTAAAATATGAGAATCCAAAAACCCTGAAACACGTCTTTATTTATCTATGATGAGTAGCTACAATAAAGAAGTTTACTACATTTTTTAAATTCAGTATTATTAAAATTTAAGCCAAATAAAACAAAAGTGTGAAAGAATCAGGAAAATATCTCTTCAAATAAAGAAGTTATAAGACATTAAAGTCGCGCTTGCAAAAATGATTTTATTCCATGCGACGGCTCAGCGTGTGACGTCACGCGACCCGAATTGATTGGTATTCAGTCACTTGCGCGCCCTAACGAGTCGCAGTGTTTTGGTTATTTCTAGAGATAAGAGTAATTTCTCGTGATGGCTGAGACCACTGAGACACAAAGCACGGGTATAAATATTGTAGGTATAGTTCTAATGTGTAAAAGCACGACAGTTAAAACGTTAAATACCTACACAGCGGGAAAAGACAGAAAACTTTACTAACCAATAACGTAAGATTTCAGTGAGAAACCTAACGTGTTAGGTAGGTACGTTACGATTACGACAAAGAAAAAGGATAAAAAGTATTTTACAAACAAGCTTTTATTGCTAATAAAAAAGCGTTAAAAATAATTTTATTCCTAGTGATGTTATTCTTTAATATTCATAACGTTAAAGCAAATTATTTAGTGCTAAAAACCTAAAATTTGATATGGTTTTTAAAGACGTTTGTGTGCTTATTTATTTTTATAATAGTTTACCAACACTCTAAAACCAGAGTGATTTGTTAAGACGAATCAAACAAACCCAAGCACCAAACACCGGACAGATGAAACTAAATAAAAAAAACCTCCAAGTGCGAGTCGGTCTCGTCCACCGAAGGTTCTTTACAAATTTGTTGGTACATATGACCGGAAACAAGCCAAAACACCGGACTGATGAAACCGAACAAGTGCCAGTCGGATTATGAATAATCAATCATCGAGATTAAGCAAGGTATGCCCGGTTATATGTACCTACAAAGAACTCAACCCTCGGTGGGCGAGGGTTGAGTTCTTTGCAACAACAACAACCGTTTATGTCTATGACAACAACGCAATTATCGTAAGTAGGTATATTTCTTCATATATGAGCAAGAGGGTAGCACTCTTATCTCTATCGTAGGCAATCGTCGACGACATTTTACTCTCTCTTGTTTTCTTCATTCTTCTATTAATATACGAATTTATAATCTACTTTTTCTGTCTTCCAGCCAGTTGGTTGCTTGTTGCATTCTTCATATGTCTGTCAATGTGTGTAGGCGTGCACTGCATGAATAGTCGTTACTATATTTTACACCCAGACACGGAACAAATAGACATGTTCATGCACACAAATATTTGTCCCGGATAGGAATCGAACGCACG
Source organism: Luffia ferchaultella (assembly GCA_949709985.1). NCBI lineage: Eukaryota > Metazoa > Arthropoda > Insecta > Lepidoptera > Psychidae > Luffia > Luffia ferchaultella. The sequence continues at coordinate 12,504,907 of OX453261.1, read as the reverse complement.
ACCTTTGGGTCTGCAGTAGGTGCTTCCGACAGCTCGACCAGCCGGTCAGTCGATGTGATCATTGATTAATAATACCCTTAATTTTTTTTTCAAACTTGACTCTACAATTCATTATTTCAAATAAAATGGGTCCTTCACTTCGGTTTATAACTAATAAACTAACTAATTTACATCTAACCATCTAACCATCAAATCATTCCATCAGCATATTAATACCCCACAGCGGCTTAGGCCTCCCTTCTGGAAGAAGGGGCTTGGAGCTTAATCCATCACACTGCCCCAATACGGGTTAACGGATTGTAACGACCGCCATCTATTGACAGCAACCCGGACCGACTGCTTAACATGCTCACCGAGGCACAGAGTCAGTGATAGTTAATATACTTAAGTCGGAAAAAACTAATTGCTCATTGGTACCTACATGCCTGGATTCGAACCATGGCGACATAGCCATAAATAGATTTGAAACTGGTTCGCTGCGCTCGGGCTATCACGACCGCTGACCACATCTAACTAACAGTTTATTATTTATCGTTTTTCAACGCGCTGCTATTATATGAACGTTGTAATGTGGTTGTAATGATGCCCCCCATCATTATTTCATTGTATCATTTACACGTGCTTTGTGACTAGCGTTTCTGTATTTTACAAAAAGTAGAATATTGTCACAATGTATAAATTTTACAATAAGTATTATGGTACAGTAGAAAGTGCAGTTTTAGTATTAATTTTGGACAGAGGCCGAGTCAATTTTGCGAGATGAAACCGGACGGGATTCCATACCCGCTTTGGTTTGGTGTCCGTGACGGCTGCTGTTCCTGGAAAAATGATTACTGTCAAATATCGCGCAGCTTATAGAAATACGAACTTCATGCTATTCTGTCAAGTCATAATCAATTCCATAGGACTACTCCAACTTAAACAAATATTTATATATTACAGGTTGAATTTTTAGTTGTGTTGGTTTTCTTACAGCTGTGTAAACACCAGTTCAATTTTTGATCACCTTGGGCACATAGTACCGCATGGAGAGAACAAATTTGTTTTTTTCCGCGATACACAAACACGCCAAAGTCACCTTAAATGTAACTAGTGCGTACCTAGCTGCTTCTTTTTCTATCGCGTGAAAGAACTAGTTTTTTCTCTCCATGAGCTAGTATGCGCCCAAGGTCACCGAAAGTGTAACTGGTGCGTGATATGGCTAAAAATTCGACCTGTATAAGCTTCGCTAAAGATGAAAATATTAATTTTGGATGAGAATAAGTCATCGCTTTAAAATAAAGCGTATCGCTACTGCAACTTTATGGCAAATAATTAAAATATCCTCTCCTGTAAATCTAATCATAATTTTTTTCCTGTTCGTACGTGAGTTATGATTTTTGGGTGAAGAATAGCTAAAGCACGAAATGCACACTACGAATAAAACGAAAATTAAAAGTATTTACTACGCCATGACACAAATGGAAGTGGACAGGCCACCTAGCAAGATACCAGGAAAACAGAAGAACAAACAACGAAGTGACTTGGTCCCACTGGAAAAAGACGAAAAGAACGACAAAGGGAAAGATTGGTCGAAGATGTTGTACAAACAGCTGGAACAAATTGGATTATCGCAGTTCAAGACAGACATACATGGATAAAGATGGAGGAGGCAGCCTACCCTATAGGGGCCATGCAATAAAATACATTTACTGCCATAAATATATAAAAATGTAATTTATTAAGTGGATAGATAAATAAAGCTAATAATAATATGATTTTTGGACGCGGGTAAAATGACAGCGACTGCAAAGAGCGATTCGTGACCCTTTCTGTGCCTCCTCTGTCGTTTCGGATCGGTCTCGTTTCATTTTTACGACAGACGCTGCACTCTCTATGAAAGCATGCGCTGCAATTAACTTTATTACTCTATAATAGAAATAAATACAAATATTTCATACTATTAGGATGCTATGAAAATTCAGACGTTCGAAATAATGTTGTACCTATGAACAGAACAACATAGCTGGTAACATATGTCGATATGTCGATAAAAGCATGACAAAAGACAATAACAAAGACTCACATGTCTTCGTTTAAAGTCAAGTGTCACTCACAAACTGTCGCTTGTTCGAATGCAATAACGGCGGATTATTCATATAACCAGAATGCAATAGACAGTCGGGTGAAGCCGTTTTCCAGATGTAGGTATGCTGATACCTAATTACGTAACACGGCAGATTTAAAAGCCCTCCTCTTAACAAATGTTTTTGTTGACGTTCCTAAAACTTCCTAAACGAACATTTAAAGCATTTCCTTATACGTAGAAAGACTATGCCGTATTATGTTATTAGGCATGACATCTAAAAAAAAAACTGGCCTCGGCCGACGGTCTATAAGCGACGCTCTCTTGAAGTGTGTGTGATTTGAATATTTGTTATATATTTATTCTAAATAGATAAACCAGTATAGTCCAGACACCACCAGCCAGATAGTGTCGTGATAGCGCAGAGCGCAACGAACCTGTCTCAAATTTATAAGGCCATAGGGCCATGGTTCGAATCCGGGTGTGTACCAATGAGTTTTTCTGACTTAAGTACATTAACTATCACTGACTCCGTGCCTCGGTGAGCACGTTAAGCAGTCGGTCCCGGACGCTGTCAATAGATGGCGATCGTTACCATCCTCAACCCGCAGTGGAGTTGCGTGGTGGATTTAAGCTCCAAACCCCCCTCCTCACCCTGGGGGAGGCCTAAGCCTCCAATGTATAAAATGCGCTGATGATCATGATGAGATAAACCAATTTTGATCTAGTTTTTTTACTTGAAAGGTGACTTGTTGGGCATAGCGACCAGCCCACACCGCACTTCGAACGTCTCACTTCGTTCCGTGATATATGTTTATTATATAATATATGTGTTTATTCTTGTACCTACATGTATCATTGTTCAAATATTTTCGTCAGTTTGAAAGTCATTGCTGGGAATAAATTTGTAGTAAAAATCTCCGAAATCAAATCTAAGATAAGGATTCGCAGCGCATGTTGTGTAATAATTGTTTTTTTTTTATTTATTTATTTTTTTATTTTTCGTATGACGCACGTCAATAGTAAATTTTATGAATAGTGTTATTCCATGAAATACGTTTCGTTTCAACATGAAACAAAGCACATTTCTTCGCGAAGTTCTACTTCCAAACTACTAAGTTTTATTCACAAGGGAGGATCAATTTTAGCTCTCACTTTGTTCAGACGCCATTAGCATGTAGTATTCTAGACAAACGTGAGTTTCTTGTGAAAAATAATTCCATTTGCATCAAGTGAATAAAGCGAATAATGAATTAAGAAACGACAATGCCCACAATAAGAAACTGACAAAATAAGTTATGCTCGCTAATGTTATTTATCAACACACTATAATGTCTATTACCCGTCCTGGCTCGCTTTTCTGGCTAAAGGTTGCACGAATACCGGCTGCCTCTCACGCCCATCACTCCCAATCCAAACTATAACTACACTCCGTCTTTTCTTTGGTGTATCGGGACATGTCCCTTTCAGATATTGCGTCTGGCTGAAGGTTGAACGAATTGATTGATTGATTGTGCTCAAAAACTATTTTATTTTATGTGTTGTATTAATTACTCTCTTAAGAAATATATTTTTATAGTATTAAATAACAATATAGGTATATGAGTTTTTTCTGACTTAAGTGCATTAACTATCACTGACTCCGTGCCTCGGAGAGCACGTTAAGCAGTCGGTCCAGGCTGCTGCCAATAGATGGCGGTCTTTACAATCCGCCAACCCACATTGGAGCAGCGTGGTGGATTTAAGCTCCAAGCCCCCTAATCTTGAGGGGAGGTTTAAGCCCCTGCAGTGGGGTATAAAAAGGGCTGATGGAATGGAATGGGTACATAAATACGGCGCGAGATAATAAATTCTGCTTGAAGTAGGTAACTAACAAAAACCGATAAAACATTTCGCCTACTATATCCTAACAAGCCACCCTAAGTTCTAAACGGGATATGTCCCATTAGACGAAGTGTCGGCCGATCAACACTCACGTACTAGCAGGACGTATCGCCCTTGAACTTTGGACTCCTGTTATTCAATTACCCGTTACAGTAATGTACTGTAATGTACTAAGTACTTATGGTCATAACACATTCCTTTTTGTACTAAAGCGTATTTAGTACGCATATAGGTACTATTATTTACATTTGCACTATAAAAAGTTTCAACTAATCCGAACTAAATAAGTATATGACCAACAAAGTTTCGCTAAGGTAAATAAGCTATTTTTTTAATATTTTTTTTTTAAATAAAAGAGGTTTCTAAATACGTATATCTTAACAGCGAAATAATTATGAAAAATTAATCATTATTAACAAAGTTATATATAATTATAAAAAACACAGTTCCCAACCCGCAGTGGAGCAGCGTGGTGGACTTAAGCTCCAAGCCCCCCTCCCCACCCTGGGGAAGGCCTAAGCCCCTGCAGTGGGGTAAAAATGGGCTGATGATGATCATGATGAACAAAGTTATGAATGTTTAAAATGTCATGTTAGACTTCGCTGTGGCGTCAGGTCATTTATAATCATGTTTAAAATAACCTTGAATTTCGTTTTGCAAGAAAATGACAGAGATAAAATTTCAAAAGTTTATAATTTCCATAATAATATGGAAATTATAAGCTTTTGAAATTTTATCGTAATTAACCGAATATAATTTAGTTTATAAATTGTGTATTGTCTAAACTCTATTTTTATACAGGTATTTTCTTGATATATGTAATATTTATCGTCAAATACCCTATTGTAAAAATTAGACACTTTTCTAGTTGTATATATCATAATATAAGTAATTCTTGTAGTAGTTATATAAATTTATTTGTCAGAGTTTCATACGAAAATCCGTGACAAGGTATTTGGGAAGGTGAGGTCAAGATTTCGTCCTAATAAAACTTAGTATATTCAAATATATAGGTAACGATGGGTATATTGTAAAAAACGTACTATAATATAGTAAATTGTTTCTTATATGTAGGTAAGATCGAAAAATATTCATATTTAATAAGTATGTGATTCGTATTTAAATATATTTTACAAAAAACACGATTTTATAAAAAAAAACCAGTTTACAAAAAAAAAATATTATACGGAGCGAAGCTCGGTCGTCCGATTTTGAAATATAACCACTATATGTTAAACCATTATTTAAAATATTGAAAAATTAAAATTTCGATTTTAATGAAAAGCGATTCTTAAGTTATAGACACAAACAAATAGATAAGAAAATTAAGAATGCTATTTTTCGATTCAGGGATATCTGATTAATAATAACAGGGATTGACGGCTTAACGTGCTCTCCAAGGCACAGTCAGAGATAGTTATGTACATAAGTTAGAAAGAACTAATTGGTACATGACCTGGGATTCGAACCACGGCCTTCTAAACAAGAACTGGGTTTGCTACCACTTGGCTATTACGTCTTCTTTCGTAAGTTATTAATTAACTATTGTCCCTATTATCTAACAAATTACATAACGAAAGTTGACTTAAAGGGATACAACATATTTGAAATATTCCTACGACTTTGTATACAATTTTATAAAATAAACTAATTAAGATTACAGTCTCACGTTTATAAGTTTAGTTTTTTAACTTAACAATAGGTTGTTAAGTTAATTAAGTAGATGTTGTTATTATATCCGTATTAATCAAGCACCGAAGAAGTATGTATACTTACAATAATAATAATTCCTCGGACATCCTATCGGATTATGGATTTAGGTGATGTAAATAAAACTAGTTAATTTGGAATATTCATGAACTATATTCCACAATCGACACTCGGTACGCAAACGTGTTTAAACTAAGAAAGCTACGAGGCCGAAAGGAATACAAGGACCATAGAACACAGGAGCATTCATTAGTTAATAATCTATTTTAACATTCATTTGTTACCACTCGAAGTCAAACCGAATATGACATGTAAAACAATGCTCTTGATCTCCGATTAGTATTGAGTACACATATACATGTGATTAGAGCCAGACAAATATAAACAAACTAGCGACCGCCCGCAGCTTCGCTTGCGTAGACTACAAATTCCTGTTATAGGTACTATTAATGTTCGAGATGGTTTATACGTACTTTTTGCTGGAACCAATTTTGGTTACACCCATTCAAACTTTCAATCTTCATTCCCCTTCCACTCTTTAAAAAAACCGATACAATTTTTCATCTCTCGTTTCCCACCCTTAAAATGTGGAAATCTAAAAACCTGAAACACGTCATTATTTAAGTCCCTCCATTCCCATCCTTAAGTTTGAAATTTCTAAAAAAGCCTTTCTTAACTTAATGCTCACGTTATAAAATAAATCTATGTTCCAAATTTAAGCTTCCTAGACTTAGTAGTTTTAGTTGTACGTCGATAGATCAGTGTGGACAAACGACAGACAGATAGACAGACAAACAAACACAAAAAGTTGCTTATGACACTCTTGACAACCTTCTTTCACGTCTGCAAAGTTTCATTAAAATCTGTTCAGCCGTATTGGAAATTAGCTCGAATAGATAAAATTGAATTGAATAGACACATAGACGTACAGACAAACAGACGGACAAAAAGTAGCTAATGTCAAATCTCTTGACAACCTTCTTTCCCGTCTTCAAAGTTTCCTTAAAATCTGTTTAGCCGCTTTGGAGATTAGCTCAAATAGACAGATACACGTACATAGACGGACAATAGTAACATTTGTTAGTTTTGACGACCTTCTTTTCATACTTGTGATGTTTCATTAAAATCAGTTTAGACAGATGGACGTACAGACAGACATACAAAAAGTTCTGTATGTCACTTTTGACTACATCCTTTCCATATGTGTAAAGTTTCATCAAAATAGGTTAAGCTGTTTTGGCCGAAGCCTATTTGCTCGAATAGACAGACAGTTCGTTTTCATATATATAGCCTATAACCCTCCGCTAAATTCAGGCTATCAAAAGCAAAAAAAAAATTTTCGAATCCGACTGGTAGTTTCAGAGTTTAGCGCATTCAAACAAACAAACAAACTCTTCAGCTTTATAATAAGTATTTCTGTTATATAGATTAATAGATTATAAGATTTAAAAAGGTTTAAAAGTAAAAGTTAACGAACAGAGGCAGACAGCGAATTTATTTTCTCCCGCTATAGTTTTCATATTTCGATAAAAACTGCTAAGATATTAATTGAAATTGTGTGGTGTAAAGGGCAACTATAATATGCATAAAATGCTTAAGACAACTAACGTATTTAATTTGATAAGGATTAATATCACGTTTAAAAAACATCTTCGCAAATAGTACATAATGTTAGAACAAATTTGATTGTCATAAAAAAGGTTATAGTAAGTTAACCTTAAAAGATACACATATGCTGTCGTGGACTTTTGGTTAGAACTTTTAAAGGGGAACAATTCCGTAGTACATGATTTTTGGTTAAAATCAACCGTTTACGCAGCGCGCGCGACGGAAGCTCTCAAAAGGAATAATTTTTCCCGTTTTTGCAACATTTTTCATTGATGCTCCACTCCTATTGGTCGTAGCGTGATGTAGTATAGCCTATAGCCTTCCTCGATAAATGGACTATCCAACACAACTATAATTTTTCAATTTCAACCAGTAGTTCCTGAGATTTGCGCGTTCAAACAAACAAACAAACAAACAAACAAACAAACAAACAAACAAACAAACAAACAAACAAACAAACAAACAAACAAACTCTTCAGCTTTATAATATTAGTATAGATGAATACAGTCCACACATCCCACACAGCGCCATCTGGTCGCAAAGTAAGCAAGTATTATGCTTGTGTTATGGGTATTCGACAACTGATATACATACTTAAATATTCTTTATAATATATACATATATAGATATTTTATATCCAGACACGAAACAAATAAACATGTTCATGCACACAAATTTCATCCTGGGCGGGAATGGAACCCGCGACCGTTTACTCTGTAGTTAGGGTTTTAAACTATTCGGCCAATCGGTCAGATAACAATAGAAACACCATGTTATTTTTTTTTACTTTTACGCGTTTATTATTACATACATGCTTGCGCAGGTTCAGTCATATGCCCCTCGCTCCACTGCGTCCCGCTACACCTAAAACTGTTTACTGCGACGCGACTTGTGCCTATGTTCACATCCGCCATAAGGGTTGATTGGAACTGTATCTTGTTGCGATGCCTATTGCTATTTTCACGTTTCCCCTGTTCATCCTGAGCAGTTTTCGGGTCTTTCTAAAATCGTCTAACTTTAAGAAGATTTTCGATTGTGGGCGAACTTCTAAGAACGAACGCTCCCACACAGTTTTGTATAAATTTTCATACTGCGTTGCTTATTTGGCCATGTTTAATTAAACAGTAAGCTGAAGTTTGAGGGAATGTCAACAGGTTCTGTTTTGAGACTTTCATTTTGCTTGTAACAATCCTTAACAATAAGTAGAGCTATTTCTAAGAACTCCTTTTCGGATAACAATGGTTCATCTTATCCTATCTGTACGATATCCATACCTTTATCACCGAGCTTTGAGTTAGTTCAATAGGGAAGTAATGCCGTTTAGTTTGAGAACCAAAGTTATAATATTTAAACCACAGGACGAGGAGGACAGGCGGGACGCGCGTATGGCCCACGTGATTGGTTACCTAGATGTTATGTTGTATTTAGATCATATAAAAAGTAAAACAGTAGAGTGTGCGAAGTCCATCTTCCATATACAGATATCACTTTGTTACATTATTATAATTTATGGGAGATATCTTCATACAAGTAGGTAGCTAGACGTAATAACTAGTGATGTGAGGGCAAAAGTCAAGCGTTCTATGAAGCAATATTAGATAACGGTACAATATTAAGTTAAAAAAAGGGTTCCGCAAACTAATTGTATTCTAATTATTTGAAGCTCCAGAAATTCTGATACGTATTCAGTTCATGGGATTTAAAATTAAACCTGATTGAGAAAATAAAAATCAAAATAGTTTCGTATATTATTGGAAAGAAATTAACCCATAAATGATTTGGAATTACATAATATTTTTACTAACCCGGATTCCATGTAAAGGACAGTAAAACGTGCGGCAAGTTTTTACACGTTTATAACGACAAATCATAATGAAATAGCCCACACGTCGCCCTGAAGATTTATTTATTTATTTTTTGTCTATCGAACTCTCACCCGAAGGGCGCTCGACTGTCACTTCAAATTAACTGGCATCTCGCTCTGGACAAGCGCATTAAAGAATCTGACGTTCTAGCGCTTTCCAGAAAACACTCAACAAATTTATTTGGTCCTTGTCGGTTTTTCACTGTACTTTCTGGTACAAAACTAGTGATGGAGAAATGTCGATAATCTGTGTAGAGGACGCGCTAATAACAACGTGGTGTTTCATTTCAGGGGCCTACGCGTACTAGTATCTACGATGGCGAGAGTATGGGTGTGGGAAAGACGCGGCGCGGGTGTCGTGTCCCTGTGGAGTACCGTTTGCAGAAACAACGCCGACAAGAAAGCACTCGTCATGCAGGATAGAGCTTTGACTTTTCGACAGGTATACAAAAAAAGTATTCAGCTTAACATACACACTTATTGAAAGCTAAAATGAATTGATTATTTACCGGTTCGGAAAACTAGAAGGAATAAAACCGGTAAAAAATCCTCCTTGTATATTTTATTTAAATATATAAGTTTCTATTAAATCTATCTTTAAATTTAAAATGCTTAATACTATTACAATGTTGTCCATGCAGACTCATTATTTAAATATTCGTCCATACAATAGTAAGCTTTCTACATAAAATGGGTTTTATCACATTTTATAAATTGATAAGAATTTAAATCTAACATTTGTTTTGGAATTTCATTACGAGCATAAAATCGGATAGAATTTCTATGAAAGAAATATTAACTTTTGAAAGTCTGAAGGTGGGAATTGCTAACATATGCTTATCTTCTCAATTATATTTTCATAAATGTACAGACAAGGGACTGTCAAAATATTACTTACTTTCTTTTCAGTAATAGAATAAAAGCTCTTAAAATTTTCTTGAACTAGAATCTTGCTAAAATATTTTCACGATTTTTCCGATGTGACAATCAAACTCCTGTATACACAATCATAAAAAACAAAACACTATTAATCACCCAGATCGAACCCTGATATTCAACAGCAGATGACAAATGCTGTTTTTTGTTAAAGAATTAGGCGAGCTCCTTGTATAGAAATGATTCATTCAGATTAGTTTATTCTAGGAAATCACAATCGAAAATACACAATCCTTTGCTATTGAAATAATAACATGGAATGATTTAGTAATGGGAAAGTGTACCAGGGATGGAAGACATCGACAACCGACATCCAAAGCAAATCAATTTATACTAAAATTTTGCATAGAGACGAAAATTCTAAAATATAATATACAAATAGTACTCAACAAAATATCAGCAGCGCATTGCATGGTGGTTTCAGTAGGTAACACCGAGCAAAACAGACTCGTGTTTGCTCAGTTTTTTGGCCTATTTCGCCCAATATTGCTTCACTATATAATACCTCCCAAAGCTGCCACTGAAGTGGAGTGGGTCTGTCAGCTGGTAAACGTGCTCGCGTTCACTGATTGGCTTTACATGCACATCGCCAGTTTACATTGGTCGAAACAGTGTACATCTACATACGCATATTATCCCCGACACTGTAGCTCAGACCCCCAGATTCTTGTCTCAAACTGTGTCTCTATCCAAAGCTCTAGAGGGTTGAGTCTCTATGTGTACTGATGAAAATGATGATGATGGTACCATCTAACTGACCAATTGGCCGAGACCCTACTACAGAACTAAAGGTCGCGAATTCGATTCCCGCACGGGACAAATATTTGTGTGCATGAACATGCCTATTTGTTCCGTGTCTGGGTGTAAAATATTTATACTTGTAAGTGTATATTATAAAGAATATTTATGTATATCAGATGTCTAGTAACCCATAACACAAGCATAATACTTGCTTAGTTTAGGACTAGATGGCTCTGAATCCATGAATGTCCAATGAATCATTATTATTATATCTATAGAGGCTAGACTCTACTATCTGTACCCAAAACTTCAATCTAATTCTGTCTAAAATTGTTCATTTCGGTTTCCAAATCATTTACATAAAATTATTTAAATTATTCCTCTGTATTAGATGTGTGACTTTAATTTTCAGGGTGACGAATTCAGCAATCGAATAGCTTGGTATTTCAAATGCCAAGGTTTCAAACGCGGTGAAGTGATAGCACTGTTCATGGAAACTCAACCTGAATACGTCTTCATATGGTTGGGTTTGGCGAAACTTGGTGTGATCAGCTCGTTGGTTAATAGTAATTTGAGGGGGCCACAACTACTGCATTGCTTGAGAGTCGGATCTTGTAAAGCACTTATATTCGGAGACGAGATGACTGACGGTGAGTATGCGTTACATCATATCTGCATAGCGCAAAACCAAGTGATAACTAAGTAGAGGCGACACTGACGTTACAGTAACGTCAAAACCCGAAAGCTGAACATGGCTAAACCATCAAAAAGTTCCCGGTTGTCGAAAATGAAATCAAAATTTCGAAATCCTTTACGAAATTTCGAATAATATCTTTAGGTTACTGGTACATTCCGCCGAACCTCTGAAATGATCGTGTTCAAAAAACTGTCCTTAAGATTTTATTAGTCAACCTAACTCAATAGAATCTTAATTCCATGATTACTCAATAACTATTTATTGTAGTGATAAATTTTAAATAAGCGCCGTTTAACTCGTTCATAATACGTGTGATGGCCCGACATTTTTACAGGAATAAATTTTATTTAAAAGATTATTGAAACAAGTCGACTTTATGCGTATTTCAAGCAAGTTCAGGCGTAAATATCTTATTCTTCAAGTCATTATTCTAAATTCTCTTTCCACAATCGCAGAACTCGTGAAAGCCGTTTCGTTTAATTTGGCGATAGGAAATTTCAGTCCCGTTATATCTATCGCAACTCACCTATTTACCGAACGATAATGTTAGATGAAACAGCAAGCGTTCACGCTGGCCGCGCATTTGAGTTCGGTGCCTTGCAGTGAGGCCTCTTAAGTTTATATATAAGATTTTGGTTTTGTGTTCTTTTTTTTCAGCAATCAAAGAAATACAACACGAACTGCGAGACATGCCACTCTTTCAGTACAATTCGCCACAGAACGAAGCTACACAGATATTAGGAGACACCGCGCCATTAGCTGCTGAATTGAAAGAGATGCCCACCGAACCACTACCGGACGCCGTAACTACTAAGTCGCGTGACACACTTATGTACATCTATACTAGTGGCACTACAGGATTTCCGAAAGCAGCTATAATTACTAATATCAGGTAGACGTTGACATCTCAAGTATTTCATGTATCAAGTATTCACAAATGTTTGCCCCGGACGGGAATTTTAAATTTGACGTTTATTCGATACTTTTAAGGTTTGAAATCAATTCGGTGTATAGTTTGTTACAAACTTTTACCATCGAGACAGTTTGAAGTATAAAAGTGGAAATTCGACTGTACTTCTAGCCAACAGTTATTTTACATCTGATAAAACTGCAGCTTTGAATTTAATGTTACTATTATTCGGTTTGTAGAAAATCCCTCAAAATAATTCAACTGTTAACTGTTAATTTTATTATTATTATTATTATATTTCTCTGCGATTAAATCTAGAAAACAAATGTTACTAAATGCAGAACTCAGTACAGAAAAAGCTAATTAAAATTTCGGGCTAATTATTTTTTTGGTCAAACGGGTTACAATTTTTTTTTTGTTCACTTGGACTACTAGTGAAAGTTAATAAGATAAAAGAAATCAAATATTTTAATGAAAATAACTTTGTTTAGCAAAATCATAAATTGTAAAAAAGTTGTACACACGTTTGACACTTCATCACCGAAAAAAAAAAACAAAAAAAAAGTAGGAAGTACATCTAATACCTGCCTAATTAATTCATACAGCCGCGAGGTCAGATTTGCTATTGAGCAGTTGTTTTCTTAAACTCGTTTTACGGATTGCTGATATCCTAAGTTCTGCTTCATTTGCATTAAAGTTATGCGTAGTTTAAAACAATAGACGTAAAAAAAATAACTACGCGTTAATATCGATTTAAAATTATTGAAATCGATCCTTACATTCATTAAAGTCATCATCTCAATCGCTAAATGTCTCCTGTTGGATATGGGCTTCCCTCTTGGATTTCCATACACGGTCTTAAGCCACCTGTATCAACGGCAGCCCGTCTCTTTTACCAGGTCGAGAACGGCTTTTACCCAGAAGTTAGTAGTTCTGCGAGCTATGTAGCAAGAAGATCCGTGACTCAAGTTGGCGATTCCAGTTCTTCTGGGATTTCTTCGTTACTCGCTCTTTTCACAGCATAATGGGTGACTCGTGTCAAACGCAGCTTAGTGGGGTGCTCGTTTGACCTTTCTGTCGAATTTGGAGTTACCGGAATCATCTACTTTAAGAAGAAGCAGACCTTGACGACCGCTTAGCCTAGTGGGCAGCGACCCTGCCTGCGGAGCTGGAGGTCCCGGGTTCGAATCCCAGGTCGGGTCAGTAATTATATGATGAATATTAATACTGGCACCGGGTCTTGGTTGTTATATGTATGTGGTGTCTTCGCTCGGTACCCAAAATAAAAGCTAATGCTTAGTTTGGGACCTAGACGTTGTTGCGATTGTGTGTGTTATTATTATTATTAATATTATTATTATTATTATTATTATAATGATCTAGTAAACCTAATGAAAATAAATTTGTAATTATCTTTCAGATATCTTTTAATAGCCACAGGGGTGCAGACTGCTGGACGGATAACCAGTGCAGATGTAGTTTATAATCCATTGCCACTGCATCATACAGCTGGAGGCGTATTGGGTGTAGGACAAGCTCTAATAAACGGATGCACTGTGGTACTCAGGAAGAAATTCTCAGCTTCGAGTTATTTTACTGATGCTGCCAAATATGAATGCACGGTAAATAATTTTGTATTAATTGCCGTTATCAGTACCAGGTTTGGTAACTGTTTTGGACGGTTTATTTAATTCCATGTCGTGTCGTGGTAGCCGAGTGGTGGCGAGCCGCTTTTAGTTTAGAAGGTCGTGTTCGAATCCCAGAAACGGGCATGTCTATACCTTTTTTCTGACCTAAGTACGTAATTATCACTGACTCCATTCCTAGGAGAGCACATTAAGGCGTCGATCCCGGTTGCCATTATCAGAAGCCTACCAACCCGCATTGAAACAGCGTGGTGGATTAAGCTCCAAGCGCCTCATCCCGAGGAGAGGCCTAGAAGTCCCTGCAGTGGGGCATGATAAGCTGGAATAGTATGGATATGGTATTAAATTCCATAAATAACTATTAGGGTAGCAATTTGGTACATGACGAATCTAGGATTTCGTTTCTGGTTTTGGGTCTAGAACCCTAAAAGTCAGTCTTTATAACAGTGTTAAAACAACGTACCTCGAGCACCTTGTATGGATTATTCTATAGGTCCACATAATGTGGTTAGTTAGTATTAAACTTACCACTCCAAGCCCCCTCATCTTGAGTGGAGGCCTAAGCCCCTACAGTGGGGTATAAAAAGAGCTGATGGAATGGGAATTTACCACTTTGCTCCGGTTTAGTAGGTATTAGTAAATTTAGTAGGTATATTAGTAAAGTACAATTTTGCGACACTCAATAAATACAGGGCGTCACTTTTTGGAGCTAGCCAGCTCCAATGCTAATTTTGCTATTTATTTTACGCATAAAAATACGAATTGACTAGAAGTCCTCTTCTGCGTTTACCGTTTGACCATTCATGCTCTAGCTAGCTGGTGCAAGATGGCGGGTTTCAGTCCGAGTTTCAGTGCGCGAGGTCCCCGCACGCACGCTGCTGTCAAATTTTTTTAGTCTATGATTTCATGGTTTGAATAAAATTCAAATGGTGAACTTATTACTGAAAAAAAAATCTAAATCAAAAAATTTAATTGAAGTATCTGTCTGTGACATCGGCATAAATACTTTTATCTTGATTACACAAAAACACGCTTTTTTTTAAATAATTTGTCTGGCTCCTGTTTGTCCGGGCTAATCTCTGTAATGGCTAAATCAATTTTGACGGGACTTTAACTGACAGATAGAGGCCTTTTTAGTTTTAGGGAATATTATGCCCCATTGCAAGGCCTATGGCCTCTCCTGGGGATGAGAGTGCTTGGAGCTTAATCCACCATGCTGCTCCAGTGCAGGTTTGTGGATTTTGGTTTGTGTCTGGGATTCAAACCACGATCTTTTAAACAAGAAGCGGGCTCGCCACCACTTGGCTATTACGACACATAATATTATACTCTACTATTCATTCCAAAAATATTCAGGGTTCCTGTGTAATCTTAAAAAAGTTGAAGTTATGAAAACCACGCGAACGAAGTCGCGGGCGTGCGCTAGTATTTCAGTGATGTAATAACTGTTCATATACTAAATGAATTCATTCACCTATATTTTCTACATCTAATATTGTATAATTATTATTATTGTTAGGTTGCCCAGTACATCGGTGAAATATGTCGATACTTATTGGCTGTACCACCTGGGCCAGCGGATCAAGCTCATAAGATCAGGATGATGATTGGAAATGGCCTTAGACCGCAAATATGGGAGCAATTTGTGCAGAGGTTCGCTATCAAAAAGGTGCTCGAGTTCTATGGAGCCACGGAGGGAAACAGTAATTTAGGTGAGATATTTTATGGCCTGTAATCACGAACCTAGGAATACCCGGAACCAAATAACTAAGTCAGTTTGGTATATACTCACGCGTCAACTTGAATACATCATTGACTGACGATTGGTCGAGTGGCTAGAGACCCTAACTGCGGAGCCAAGGGTCGCGGGTTCGATTCCCGGCCGAGACAAATATTTGTGTACACGAATGAACATGCTTATTTGGATGTAAAATACTTAATATGTAAGTATTATAAATTTTTTTTTTGTATGTATATCAGTTGTCAGTAACCAATAACACAACCATAATACTTGCTTACTTTGAGACTAGATGGCGCTGTGTGGGGTATCCCAAGTATTATTATTATTATTAAAGTCTACTGACCGCCAGTACCTGCGCTGTGAAGTTCCACTCATACATAATTACGCAGCCGCCATTGCAGTGCTTCATTAGTTGTTTAGTGATAGGGAGTCTAGAGTCTTTATTAGGTCTGTGGTTTTAATACTATCTTTTTTTTTTCTTTCCAGTTAACCTAGATTCAAAAATAGGAGCAATTGGATTTTTAAGTAGACTAGTATCGTTTATTTACCCCTTAACACTTGTGAAGTGAGTATGGATTTTAAAAAAAAATGTTGGAAATCATTTGACACTTTCTAGGAGTAAACTTTAATGTCATAACTTTTCAGATGTGATCAAATGACAGGCGATATTCTAAGGAATGGCGATGGGTTTTGCATTCCCTGTGGACCTCAAGAACCAGGTGAGGGTCAACTTTATATACAGACAGTGAAACTTAGTGACGTTTTCATTACGTAACGGTATCTGAACTTGTACATTGGTCGTCGAGAGTTTTCGTTACTGACAGGTCGTAATTGGCATAGTAATCGGATGGTTGAGGTGAATTTGTACCGTCGGACGATTCCCATTTTCAAATATTATTATCGTTTATATGCACGAATGACACAAAATTTTATTAAAAATTATATTATTATGTCAACTCAAAACAAACATGATGTTATAGCTATAAATCTCATATCTTAGGAACGCAAACTCTCGACGGCCGATGTATAGTTAAAATTATATATATTTTTTTATTTCGAAAACCAAAGATACGGGAATCATTCGGGAAACCTGACGTCCTGTATGATATTCAATAATTTAAATAACCTTTTGAAGAATTTTAACTAATTTCTTGTATTATTAAAGATGAAATGACAAAAAAATACATCTTAAAATTAATGAAATGAACAGGCATTGACAGAAACCTATACGTCAAAGATACGACATTTATAATAACACACACAATCACAACAAAACTTCTAGGTCCCAAACTAAGCATTAGCTTGTATTTTGGGTACCAAGCGAAGACACCACATACATATAACAACCAAGACCCGGTGCCAGTATTAATATTCATCATATAAATACTGACCCGACCTGGGATTCGAACCCGGGACCTCCAGCTTCGCAGGCAGGGCCGCTGCCCACTAGGCTAAGCGGTCGTCACCTTACAAACAGCCAATCTCTAACGATGGGACGTTTTGCGAATTCGAAGTTCAAATATCGAAATCTTCCTAGGCTGGACGTTGATAGATCAGTGTGGACAAACGACAGACAGATAGACAGACACACAAACACAAAAAGTAGCTTATGACACTCTTGACAACCTTCTTTCACGTCTGCAAAGTTTCATTGAAATATGTTTAGTCGTATTGGAAATTAGCTCGAATAGATAAAATTGAATTGAATAGACAAATAGACTTACAGACAAACAGACGGACAAAAAGAAGCTAATGTCAAATCTCTTGACAACCTTCTTTCTCGTCTGCAAAGTTTCCTTAAAATCTGTTTAGCCGTTTTGGAGATTAGCTCAAATAGACAGATACACGTACAGAAAGACGGACAAAAAGTAATATTTGTTAGTTTTGATCATATTATTTTCACTCATACTTGTGATGTGTCATTAAAATCGGTTTAGACAGATGTACATACAAACAGACATACAAAAAGTTGATTTTGATGAAACTTTACACATATGGAAAGGATACATCCTTTCCATATGTGTAAAGTTTCATCAAAATCGTTTAAGACGTTTTGGCCGAAGCCGATTTGCTTGAATAGACAGACAGTTCGTTTTCATATATATAGCCTATAACCTTCTGCTAGATTCAGGCTATCAAAGGCAAAAAGAATTTTTCAAATCCGACTGGTAGTTTCAGAGATTAGCGCATTCAAACAAACAAACAAACGAACTCTTCAGCTTTATAATAAGTATTTCTATTATATAGATTATAAGATAATAAGAAAATAAGATAATACTGAATACCGTATCAAAGTCTATTGCGTGGTTTGGAAGTAAAAAGTTAACGAACAGAGGCAGACAGTGAATTTATTTTCTCCCGCTATAGTTTTCATATTTCGATAAAAACTGCTAATATTATTAATTTAAATTGTGTGGTGTAAAGGGCAATTATAATATGCATGAAATGCTTAAGACAACTAACGTATTTAATTTGATAAGGATTACTATCACGTTTAAAAAACATCTTCGCAAATAGTACATTATGTTAGAACAAATTTGATTGTCATAAAAAATGTTATAGTAAGTTAACCTTAAAAGATACACATATGCTGTTGCAAACTTTTGGTTAGAACATTTAAAGGGGAACAATTCCGTAAAACATGATTTTTGGTTAACATCAACCGTTTACGCAGCACGCGCGACGGAAGCTCCCAAAAGGAATAATTTTTCCCGTTTTTGCATTATTTTTTATTGATGGTCTACTTCTATTGGTCGTAGCGTGATGTATTATAGCCTATAGCCTCCCTCAATAAATGGAGTATCCAACACAACAATAATTTTTTTATTTGAACCAGTAGTTTCTGAGATTTGCGCGTTCAAACAAACAAACAAACAAACAAACTCTTCAGCTTTATAATATTAGTATAGATAAAAAATGTTACAGTAAGTTAACCTTAAAAGATACACATATGCTGTTGCGAACTTTTGGTTAGAACATTTAAAGGGGAACAATTCCGTAATACATGATTTTTGGTTAACATCAACCGTTTACGCAGCACGCGCGACGGAAGCTCCCAAAAGGAATAATTTTTCCCGTTTTTGCAACATTTTTTTATTGATGGTCCACTTCTATTGGTCGTAGCGTGATGTATTATAGCCTATAGCCTCCCTCAATAAATGGAGTATCCAACACAACAATATTTTTTTTATTTGAACCAGTAGTTTCTGAGATTTGCGCGTTCAAACAAACAAATTCTTCAGCTTTATAATATTAGTATAGAAGTATAGATTTAGCAAAACTTTATTAAGGGCGAAAAAAAGCGAAATACAATACGTTCTTCTGGTAATGACCAGAGAGTAGAGACCATAGACAAAACGTACACTATATTAATAAGACTGAGCACAGATTATAGAAGGTACAGAATTTTATAACAACAATATGTAAATATTCTCACTTATCTAAATACTTGCTAAAATTATAATACAAATGAGAAAAAAGTTTTATACAAAATTAATCAGTAAACAGTTTCTTGTGTCTCCTGTAAAAATGACTTCGATTGATTCGTGTGCTTATTCCTCAAAATTATGATTCAATTAGCGTGACATCTTGTGCACTTGCTGCGTGTCGCATACAGTTAACATTATTAATAATAATAATAACGTATACGTCAAAACAACGTTTAGGCTCCAAACTAAGCATTAGCTTGTATTTTGGGTACCAAGCGAAGACACCACATACATATAACAACCAAGTAACCAACCCGGTACCAGTATTAATATTCATCATATAAATACTGACCCGACCTGGGATTCGAACC
Organism: Luffia ferchaultella; assembly: GCA_949709985.1. Lineage (NCBI taxonomy): Eukaryota > Metazoa > Arthropoda > Insecta > Lepidoptera > Psychidae > Luffia > Luffia ferchaultella. Next base: position 12,485,305 of record OX453261.1, on the reverse strand, counting down.
CGGGACCCCCAGCTTCGTAAGCAGGGTCGCTACCCACTAGGCTAAGCGGTCGTCTTTATTATTATTTCGATTGTAAACTGTCGTTTTCTTTTTACGTGTTAATAAAGTATCACTGTTTATATTACTAGGTCTATTACTAGGCAAGATAGACTCGAAGAAAGCGATATTAACATTCGCCGGTTACGCCGACAAGACTGCTTCGGAGAAGAAAATGGTTAGAAACGTGAGGAAACACGGAGATTGCTACTTCAACACCGGAGACGTGCTGCTAATGGATCATTTTGGTTATTTCTACTTCCGTGACCGCACTGGTGACACCTTCCGGTAAGCTATATGAAAAAGCTATAATGGATTGGCTTTACGAATGACGATAGCGTTGCTGTTGTCTGATTGCTCGGTAGAGAACCTAACTGCGGGGCTAAGGGTCGCGGGTTCGATTCCCGCTTGGGAGAAAAATTTGTGTGCATGAACATGTCATTTGTTCCGTGTTTGGGTGTAAAATCTTTAAATATGTACATCAGTTGTTTAGTACCCCATAATACAAGCATAATACTTGCTTACTTTGGGACTAGGTTAGGTGGTGCTGTATCTATATATATCTAAGATATCCAAGATATTATTATTATTATACCGTGATTATGACAGACAGAATGCCGTACGTTGGTTCTCCTAGCGTCACATTAAAATCGTATGGAGTCGAGTTTTGTTTATTAAACCACGATGTCGAAAACTAGGGGTGTTATAAGTTTGAAGTCTGTCTGTATGCGCGTCTGTGTGTCTGGCTTTGGCATCGTAGCTTCTGAGCGGGTAGACCAATGTAATTTTTTTTTTGATTGGAATAGTTTTTAATTAAAATTCTATCTGTCTATCTCTTTGTCTGTCTGTTTGTCCGCCTGCAGCATCGTAGGTAGCTCCCAAATGATAAACCTATTTCAATACATTTTTTATATATCTACACTAATATTATAAAGAGGAAAGATTTATATTTTTGTATTTTTATGTGTATGTTTGTATTGAATGAACTCAAAAACTATTGTGCCGATCAAAAAATTCTTTCACCATTAGATAGCTACACTCACCCTGAGTAACATACGCTATATTTAGCTTTTTGCTTGCGGCTTCGCTCGCGTGGACTATACAGTTGTACACTGATTTTTAAAATCCTTTCACCTATAGAAAGCTACATTCTCAGCGAGTAACATAGGCAATATTTGGGCGAGGTGGAGAAAGAAGTCGCTCATCGCTGAGTGCTCGACGCGAACACGGGCAGACGCGTAAGGTGCGCGTGAGGGCAGACGTCATTGACGGTTGTGTCCGTTTCGCGAATTTTCAAGGCATTGGCGATTTCTTAAAAATGCACTGTACCTATGTAATATAATAGGTATACTCAAAAAAATATTTTTTTAGGGAGTATAGAGGGAGGGTTAATAGGGGAGAGTTAGGGTAAGGTAATAGGAGGGCAGGAGAGAGTAAGTGGGTGGAAAGGAGGAGGGATGGTAGAAGGAATGGGAAGGGGAAAGTTTTTGTAGTGTTTAAATAAATATGCATAATGTAATTTGACTAAAATATTTTTTGTATCTTCATGCAGATGGCGCGGCGAGAATGTATCAACAGCCGAAGTCGAAGCCGTTATCAGCTCTCTGGTTGGATTGAAAGACGCTATTGTGTTTGGAGTTACTGTTAGTATGAATAATAACTTTAATGACGCCACTTTAGCTAATTCCATAGTGCATAGGCAACCACTTTAAGCAAAACGGAAAGGTCTGGGTTCGATTCCTGTGTGTTGAAATTATTACAATTCTACAATAGTTTCCGTGTGATGCGCACTGAAACGCACGGCGAGTTCTATTCACGTTTATTTCGTTATTCGATTCGAGCTTCTAAAATCGACTTGAAATTCACAGTCTTCATGTCATATTGAATCATTCATATTGAAAAACTGATGGAGTCCGATCGAGGAGATTTTTTACTTGAGAAGCGACTACCGCAATTTAAAGGTAAAGAACATTTCACTGAAGCCCTCATCAAAACTTAACTGTACCAATACTACTCCGTACGTTTTGTATCTGAGCACTTACGACAGGGCAGACAGTGTTGCCTTAAATGCAACATCGATGAGAAATAATTCCGTTGGCGCGAGCCTCCGGTTAAGATTTACGTTATTAATATAACGTGAAAATTGTTTTACTGTTCACTCATTTGAGATGAGGTCAGTAGGGGTGGGCGCTAGCTGTCGTTTCCTGTGCAATGCGACCATAGAACCCCGTTTAAAAATACGGAAACAGAAATAGGAAGGACTTACCCAATCCAGCTAGGAGCTCCTTCCTCGTCCACGTTTGCAATATCATAAGGTTACTGGTTGCGGTGCGGGGTGAGGGATAACCCGCGTACTATATGCAATGGCGGCGTATGACTTTTTTCTCGCGCGTACTGAAGGCGAGTATTCAGCCCCTAGAGGGGGCGGAATGCGGTGCGGAGGGTCATCACTCGACAACCGTTTTGGATAAGTAGGTATAGGTATATATTAATGATGAGGAACATATTAGAGGAACATTTTGATACAGCACCCGTGGGCGCGTCCATACATTATTGTTGGATATAAAAGACATGAAAATTGAAATAAATAAGATGCATTATAAATAATGTTACGATAATGTTGGGTTTTACAAATGTCTATATATATAAAATGTAATATTTAATGTTAAGGTTAACAAAATTATATGAACATACGAAATAAATAGTAAATTTCTATTAAAAATGGTCACACTGGCGCACGATGCAGCTCAACTACCAAACACTAGCAATACTATGTCGTCGTTATGTAGAAAAACTTCAAATTGACGTGCAATTTATTTCCACAGATTCCCAACGTTGAAGGGAAAGCGGGTTTGGCGGCGATAGCGGATCCAGATAAAAAATTAGATTTAGATGTACTCGCTAAAGGTCTGAAAACGAATCTACCGCCTTACGCGCGGCCTCTATTCCTAAGAATTTTACCAGAGACACCCCTAACGGCGACATTTAAGCTGAAGAAGAAGGAGCTGGTCGAACATGGTTTCGATCCTCAGTTACATCAAGATCCGATGTATTTCCTAGATCAAAAATCTGGTAATTACATTCCACTTACTCAGAAATTGTACGAGGATATAATTCAGGGCATCGTCCGGCTGTGAATAGATTTTAAGATTTTTAGGCATGTAAAAATACGCCATGACTTTTTTAGAGAAGTCCATAGATTAACTACTTCACTTCCCTTCACTTCATCAGCCCATTTTTACCCCACTGCAGGGGCTTAGGCCTCCCCCAGGGCGAGGAGGGGGGCTTGGAGCTTAACTACTTATAGCGGTTATATTTTATTACTTTCGCTTTATGTCTGTATCTACTTACAGCACTGACTTTTTTTGAGGACTAGATACTTATCTACACAGTCACATAAAAAAATCAAAACTAAATACTGTTTCCGAAGATACTGGTTGCACTGTTTTTGTTTATCTGTTTTTCTTTAAAACTGTTTTGAATGAATGAATTAAAATAATAAAAACATTAAAGAATGACCGATTGGCCGAGTGGTTACTGACCTTAACTCCGAAGGTAATGTTCGCAGGTTTCATTCCTGCCTGGGACAAACATTTGTGTGTACGGAATGTCTATTTGTCCTGTGTTTGGGTGTAAAATTATTTGTATATGTATATACGATATTATAAAGAATATTTAAATTGTGTAGTACCCCATAATACGAGCATTTACGAGCATAATACTTGCTTACATGGGGACTAGATGGCGCGGTTGAGGGATGTCCCAGGTAATATTATTTAAAAAAAATAACCGAATTGCAGTCAAATTTATTTACCAAAACTAAGGAATTCACAATTTTTTTAACAGTCTGGACCTGGTTGATTTTTTTATTTTAAAATGCAAACGTTCATGTGACACCAAAGTGCATTTATTTGGAGTCTTTATGGAGCACGGACTGTGTATCTAGTGTTTCTTATAAGGTCAGTGACTTATAGAAATAAATAAATAAAAAATATTAAGTTCACTAGCAACTGATGATTCCTCCCGGGCTATCTATGGGGTGTGATTTTAATAGGCTAGTTGATTATTTTTTTAAATTATTTTATAAAAAAGAGTTTTCTAAATATATCGTAACAGTGAAAGAATTAAAAAAAATAATTATCAAAAAAGTTATGTTTAAAATATCCTGTTAGATAGAGGGCAATAACCCACGGCGTATGTATGCGTGACGTCAAGCCATTTAAAATAATGTTAAATTTTGTTACGTTTTGCAAGAAAGAGACAGAGATAAAATTTTATTAGCTTTTAATTTCCATAATCTTCGACCAAATATAATTTTGTGTATGAATATTGTTATCTATAAAGTCTGTTTTCCTATTTTCTTGATAAATTAATATATTTAATAGAAATCAAGTACCGTATTAGACGGAAATTTGTTATCCTTTAAAGTGTATTTTCTTGATAAATATAAAATTATTAGTATTTATATACCATATTGGATATAGACATATGTCCAGATATTTAATAATTTAAATACTAAATAAACTTTAGATATAAAAGACGACCAATTAATAATAATGAATACCTAATAAATAAATGACACAAGAAACAAGAATAACATGAATATAACTAACAAAATGCTTTAGATGAATCATTCGTTCAGTAGTTATTAAAATATTATTATTGTGGTGTTATAGTGTAACACGATTTAATTATACAGTTAAAGTTGTATGTCCTAATGTTAGTAATATATATATATATGCTTGTTACTACTTTCTAGAAAATTCTTTACTTACTATAAATTTTGTATGTTTTTGAAAATGTTTCTATTTATTATTTTTTTTATTTAAAAATGTATAAACTATGCATAGATAAACATATTATATTAGATAGTGTAAAAAATCAAGAAAATTATTAAATGTGTCTTCAAAAGATATTAAAATATGTTTTATGTATTTTTGTTTTTTTATAATTTAAACATAAATAAATAGTTGTGCATGTAAGTTTGTTGATTGAATGTGACAAATGAAGTTGTGTCATATTTTTTAAAACTATTAAAAATACATATATTAAGAAATATTATAAAATACTTTTATATTTCTAATCTTTAAGCCTTCACTTGCACTACATTTTTCATTACACTGTTTCTATCGTGAGACGCATAGTTATCACGAACTTGGTCGTACGATTTTAAGAGTTTTAAATATAATTATAATTACATACATTGTTTTAATAGTACGTTGGATTCTGTAAATTATTTTCATAGTAATTTGGACTTTGAATCCAACTGATATCAGACAATCAGTCATGACCTGACGTGATCTGATTCGGGGCTGATTGAAAAGCCAGCCGTGAGCTAATACGATCGTAGCCTTAAACGTTGTCTTTGCTAAATTGAAAAAAAAACAACAGCGCAGAACTTTTAAAAGCAATAAATTTTCGTTCAACAAATCTGCAAAGCCTTATTTAATTCAGTGAGAATATGCAAATTGTATTAACACTATGCAATATGTAGCGGCAAGACCAAGTTGCCGCAGCGGCAGCACAGCGTCTACAGTGAATAAGCCACAGACACGCATTCTGGTATAATTGACTTCACACAATCTTATCACGTTCTTCGCCAGTCTTCGATATTCATCTGAAAATAAATTGACAATAAAAAAACATTAATTTTTTAGTAGTCCGTGCAACCGATCTGTGCTCTGAAGTTAGCTACAAAAATGTCGCAATAACGTAATTTCATAGAAGCGTTGCGGTGGGAAATGTGGCGGACCTGTAATCCTGCAATCGAGTACGATCTCACTAAAATAGTTATTTTCCAGAAAAACAAAATTATTCAAATGAATTTCATTTTCAAACTGTAAGGATGGTGTAACTATTTTTGGCATGCCCCAGAGTAATTAAATATTTTGCATTAATTATTCAATATTTTATATGTGTAGAACTTTTAAAGCGATCATCTAGTAATTTGCTTATAGTTTATCCATTAAGCCCACACCCTTTGACACGTGGACACCGCATACCGACAAAAGTTCACAAAGAAAGCTGCCGCCTCAAAGGATACCGACGCCGCCGTCTGAGGTCTGATATAACGGATAGACTTTACTTTGCAGCCAAAGAAAACATAGGATAGCTGATTCGATTCTTGTCGAGCTCTCAAATCTTCTTACGGCGAAAACGTTAGGAGTTAAACTAACTTCCATATCGATTCGCACGAAGGGTTCATTGATAGGTACTCAATTTAAAGTATGGCCAGGCCTGGTACCTCAGACTTCTGTGGTGCCGTGATAGCCGTATGGTAGCGAAAGAGCTTCTTGTTTAGAAGGCCGTGGTTCGAATTTCAGGGCATACACAAATGAGTTTTTTCTATCTTATATAGGTACATAACTATAATGACTGTGCTTCGGAGAGCACGTTAAGCCGTCGTTCCCGATTTCCATCAACAGAAGGCAGTCGTTAAAATCCAGCACTGGAACAGTGTGGTAGATTAAACTCCAAGCTCCCTCATCCCGATGGGACGCCTAAGCCCCTGCAGTGGAGAATTAAGGGGCTAATGGTATGGTATATCTACAGCATCAGGCCTTGTCAGTAGGGTCTTGATATAAACGAATCCCGAAGTTACACGTGTTCGTGGCCGTCGCAAGAATATTCGAGGTTCAATGAAACATAAGTGCTCTCCACTATCAGATAACGAGGTTACGACTCATCGTTTTACAGGTAGATGAAGCTCGCGCCAAACTTATTTCGCTGTGAAGTCAAGTCAAGCATCGTCGCAGTACCAAAAAATGGGTATTGGAGGGTCGCGAGCGGGTCCCGCATCTGTACAAAACGCCTCCTCGTAAATTTCAGAGCGAGCTAGAAGTTTGGCGCGAGCTGTAATTATTGTAAAAAATTGCACCAAAAAGTAATATTTTCATTCTTTCTTTCGCTATGGCCAGATATGGGCAAAAAAATTTTTATGAATTTTTTTTGTATAAACTAATTGCCGTAACTAAGTATACCTAGGGGTGGGCGTCTGGATACCTATAATACAGGCTTGACATAATTTAGGTTCTAGTTTTCCACAATAATTTACATTTTTTGCCATAAACTATTTTGTATTTGTAATATAACATATAATGCAACATGCCTTGCAAACATTTGTGGAGGAAATTAATATTATTATTTTTATTATGAGGTGTGGAGCGAGCTAGGCGTGTGTAGAAATGTTTTTATTACAATTACTTTCACCTCAGTATGATTTGGATATTAGATTTCTGTTTCTATAATGTAGTATTTCCCAAAACTCCGGATAGACGAGCCTACGCTAATGTTATGTTTTTATGGTGGACCATTCTCCTTAAAAGAAAAGATTACACCTGTCATGGATATCGTTCATTATGAGGCAAGTACGGTCGGTAAGCTGCATATTATAGTCGAGGTGTTTATAGGCATGAGGCGAATCCAAGTGCTTATAATAAACCGAAACTATAATAGCCAGTTTACTGAGTACGAACATCATACGACGTTTTTCAATACATTAGCGATTAAAACTAGGCAGATACTTCAAATGCAATAATGGCGGGAGCTAAGGACGCGAACGGGTTGCTTTTCGCGATTTACGCATGCGTTACAAACAGAATGTTCGTTTGTGATTAGTGTAAAGTAAAAATACCTATTACTGCAAAATACAACATTATAGTACAAGTTTCGATGTCATAAAGACCGTATTAATAGCAAATGTATTGAAAAATATATTTTAATAAAACGAATTGTAGCATATTTACCTTTATCAGGATGTGATGCTAATACGTCAAGACATGCTTTTTTAGCTTTGAAAATACTTATGTGCAGACGTTCACACGCGTTGCACAGTAATAAATCGTAAAATTGATTTTTCACAGCCCAAATAATTGAGATAACTGCTCGTATTAATGCAGTACCACCGATCGTCTCGTCCTTGTGAAAAATAATTTAAAAATAAAGTAAAATTTAACTAGGCCTTAGGAAATATAAATTTAATGAAAAACTTTCAACATAAAAACCTCAGATAATAAAAACCTACTACAAAGTATGTCGCCCAAGAAATAATAATTTGAATGTATATTATCCACTGGATTAGGGTCACGATCACGTGACTCAGTATCTGAAAGATTTAAAATATAATTTATTTCAATATTTTATTAAACATTCCTTATTCTAATTTTACAATGAATATTGTAAACTAATAACTAATTGAAAATGTAATCATATTTAATTCATCATCTCAGCCTTTAACTTCCGCTTGCTGCATCCAACGGCGACCTGCCACCTTTTTCAGGTCATCGGTCCATCGAGTCAGGGGGCGCCCGATGCCACGTTTTCCCGTGCGTGGTCACCACTCGAGAACCTTTTTACCCCACCGAGTGTCGGTTCTGCGACATATGTGGCCGGCCCACTGCCACTTCAGCTTGCTGATTCTTAGAGCTATGTTGGTAATTCTGGTTCCTCTGCGGAGGTCCTCGTTTAGGATCTTATCTCGTAAATGAACACCGAACATAATTCTTTCCATCGCTCGCTGAGCGACCTTAAATTTGTGTACTAATCCCAGAGTAAAGGACAACGTCTCTGCTCCATACGTCATTACAGGCAGAACACATTGGAAGACTTTCGTCTTCAAGCATTGGGGCAAGTTGGACGAGAAAACGTAGCGCAGCTTCCCGAACGCTGCCAAACCGGGTTGGATTCGGCGATTTGCCTCTTTCTCGAAGTTGGATCTACCCATCTATACAGTTTGATCCAGATAGACGTAGTCTTCAACAACCTCGAGAGTTGTATTCTCAACAGTAATCGGCCAAGGTGAAACATGGTCATTGAACATTACCTTTGTTTTGTCCATGTTCATTTTTAGGCCTACCTGTTGAGAAACGTCGTTGAGGCTCGTGAGCATTCTGCCGAGATCCTCCAGCGACTCGACCATAATGATAATATCGTCGGCAAATCTAAAGTGTGAGATGTACTCGCCATTCACGTTTATACCACATCGTTTCCACTCCAAGAGCTTGAAAACGTCTTCCAACGCACAGGTGAACAGTTTCGGAGAAATGACGTCTCCCTGTCTCATGCCTCTTTGCAGTTGGATAGGTTTTGTGCTCTGATTGTGTACTCGGACGGTCATTGTGGCTGCGTTATACAGACATCTCAGCACATCGATGTACCGGTAGTCGTATTGGCATCGCTGGAACTGCCCACGTTTCGACAGAATCGAAGGCTTTTTCATAATCCACAAACGCCAGGCACAATGGCTGATTATACTCTTCGGACTTTTTTATAATTTGCTGTAGTGTGTGGATATGAGCTATGGTGCTGAAGCCTTTTCGGAAACCGGCTTGTTCGGGGGTTGAAACTCGTCAAATCTGCGCGCGAGACGATTCGTAATGACCTTCGAAAACAGCTTGTACACGTGGCTCAGGAGTGCGATAGGCCTATAATAAAATTCTTCAATAATGCGTTATCTCCTTTCTTGAAGAATAGTATAACCACACTCTTGCTTCATGCACTCGGCGTAGTGCCGTTTTGGACAACGGCATTAAACAGTCGTTGTAGCTTCAGAAGGATCGACTTTCCGCCCGCCTTTAGAAGTTCTGTAATAATGCCATTCGCACCGGGTGCTTTGTTGTTTTTCAGCTGCTTGGGGGCCATCCCAATCTCGTACAGGCTGATGTCTGGGAACTCGTCGGTGTGGTGTCGGGTTAACTTGGCTCTCTGTTCTCTAACCAAGTTCGTAGGCGAATTATATTTAATTAAAAACTAAAAAATACCTACTTACAAAGACAATAATAATGTAAATACGAAATCTATATACAGGTGAAATTTTCATCACCATTCAAAATTTTCTGTTTTTCTGCGACGACAGTACGTACTTAAACTCACTACGGCGCATAGATAGGCAGGTGCCTTGCGACCAGGCGACCGCGATCCGGTGTGTCGACGCGCATCCTTGTAATTTCATAGTGCAAATCAAACGTCTGTTTTTGATTTAACAAAGTCTCCTTAAGGCTGAATCTAGAGCTTCGCTGATGGTCAGCGCTATAATAAACACGTAACTTCATGTAAATAGCTACGGACGATCGATGTCTGCGCTGACCGTCAACAGAGCACTCAATTCAGCTGAAACGTATCCTGTCTTTGAGGATATTACTCGGAATGAATATGTGAAGTTATTAGCAAACTCGGGTCAAGTTCGTTATAAAAATAAATCAGTGAAACACATTGGGATCCCAACTTACATCAGCTCAGAACACTAAAAATTAGCTTTTAACAGTGCGAACATGATGTAACTTCCAATACGTTACAATACCTACGCGGCCCGACGGGACGGAGCTTGAGGCGCCGTGAGTGGTGACTAAACATATTGGTAGTTTTGGAAAAGGTTTGCGTAGTCATATCTCAATATTTTCCTATTGAACGATACTAAAAGTAAACACGACGTGCATTGGCTTATTACCAAAGATCATTATATTATGGATGGTGATAAAAATTTCACTTGGTATACAATTTAAATAGCTAAAAATGGGCATTCCTTGTTGAATCCGACGCAAAGGTCTCCATAACCATAACCATAACATTACCTCGTTGGATCGCTATCGTATCGATCGTTGGGGGGGGGGGGGCTTCTTCACCGGCGACCTCCGGTGGCCGATTTTTCTTACTGATTGTATTTTCAGTCAACTTTTTGTTTTTTGCATGAATTAGAGTTTATATTACACTGTTTCTTACATTTTATTGTTGAATAGTTTTTATTTATTTTGCTAATAAAAAGGAAAGTATCAGTGTCAATCTTTCTTTTTTCCCATTTATTGTGTCTGTAATTTGTTTTTGATAAAATAAATACATAAATAACTGTTTCATGCGTTCATTCTAGGTGAGGCAAGTATTCCCCGAAGGATTTCTATGTAAGGCTACATCTGCTACAACCGACAGCTATTCTTTTTTTTTGAGAGGTCAAACAAAACAGGATTTAATCAAAACCAATATTAATGACGTTTACAAAAATAGGCTACTACAAAGGATCAAAGACGTCTTGATATACGTGTTGCATTATTATTAGTAAGTACGTATTTTTTAATAATAGGGTTTTTGTTAAGTGGGGCAACTATCTGGGAATTTGATAGGTATCTGAAGAGATTTTCTAGAATATAAAACAACATTATTATAGGCATATTATCGAGACCGAGTACAGACAAGTTCTGTTTCAGAAAGTGAAGTGAAAAACAAATCGTGAATGCCTTAATTTGATGGATTTATGGAAGGCCTAGCCTAGAGTCTTCCAGAAACCCATTAAATTTAAGCAGTCACTAAAATATATACTAACCAACACATGATGTAACGTTTTACACATTTTAAAAGCTTCCAATATATCTTTCACGATGTCGCACATTACGGTACTATCCATTTTTTTAACTAAACGCTTTGAAGATGTAAACTTTTGCGAAATGATTGCGTCCGATTGTTCCGAATTGAAATTTAAAATTAACAACGTCCATGCGTCAAGTCTCGATGCAAGAAATTCTATTACGAATGTAGCGTACAACATGTCTAATTCAAAAACAATTGACCACGTTAGTGTTATGAAATTAAAAATTAAAACATATGTTAATTTCGTAAAACTTGATATGGAACCAATAAAAGAAATATAAATGCAAATTAAAAAAACAACGCGAAACAAATTCGTTTTAGTGAAATTGAATAGTCTAGCAGCTCCAGCTGAATTAACCTTTCTTTCGATTTCTTGTAGTTTTATTAAAAATCTCACACTACTCTCGCTTTGGTATATAACGGTGATACTAGTAACGAAATGTTCGATTAAATAATAGAAATATGTCAACAGAAGGCAAAAGGTTGCAGCTCTACATGGCCTCATGTAACTGTCGTGCAAGTAAATAAATATATTGACACTTAAAGCTAAAATATTCAAAAAACAATATGTTTTCGTATTTGGCGTCACGAAGTTGTCTTCGATGCGGCATTTTGCGACAAATAAAGCTTTTTGAACTAACAGATACGGTCGGATCATCACTTCAAAGTCTTTTTCTAACATATTATTTAAAAGGTATTCGTCGGTCACAACCATTTTTTCGTATTGACTCGTTTGGACAATTTTAGTAAAAGAAATATCAAAAAACGGAATGAAAGTTTGATAACCATCGCTTTTAACATATTGGTCTCGCTACATGACTTGCATCATTACAAAATTAAACTGAAAACTCTATTTGTTGTTCAGCCAATCATGTTTATACTGTCGATATTTTCGAATTATTAAAGCCCCGCCATTCGCTCCATTGTCTGACGTAAGTTGCACTTCACATAATTAAAACGATTACTTAATTAATTAGGGGCCGTCCATTAATCACGTGATCTTTTTTTAATCATTTTTTAACCCCCCCTCCCTCTTGGTGATTCATGGTGAGGGTTAAGACTACCCCCCACCCCCCACCCAACATCACGTGTATTATTAGTATCTAAAAAAATTCTTAAATTTTTTAGAATATTATCTTAAATACGGGTATAAAGTATAATCTTATTTTATTCTGAAATTAAGGACCATGATAAAAATGTCTAGACAGAAAAGTTGCAGGTTGTTTTTGATTGGTATAAAAATAATAAACGAATGGTGTACACTACACGCCGCTTTTCGATTTAAAAATAGCGCGTTTGAAAAAATAAATACACGTGATATCTTACTACACCCCCCTCCCCCCTTGTGACACTTCGTGATTTTTGTCAAACCCCTCCCCCCCCCTTTCAAGCCTCACGTCATTAATGGACGGCCTCTTAAGTGTTGATCACTAACGTAATTTATTATTGTTTCATCATTTTTCTGCGCCATAGTACAACTCACTGTTTATTTTTAGGGTTCCGTACCTCAAAAGGAATAAAAAACGGAACCCTTATAGGATCACTTTCTTGTCCGTCTGTCTGTCTCTCAAGACCCTTTTTCTCAGAAACGCGTGGAGAAGGTATCAAGCTGAAATTCATATCAACTACTTAAGTCTACTGTCCCTTGGAGCTGTGAAAAAACACACTTCTAAGCCAACGCAATGATACATCCGTTTATGTTGCAAATTTTCTATACTCGCAAGGGAATCAAACCTACAGAGTACTTCCCGTAAACTCGGAATCTTGAAATTTGGTACGAAATAACGTCTTATAGCACAGATAAATAAGAAATTGCGAAAAGCATAAATTTTTAATTACATCATATAATAAAAATATTTTTAATAATTGTAAACTTACTATCCCTTTCCTCATGAACGCGTAGTGTTTTAAATTGAAATTCATATCAATATTCGATAGGTCTATAATACCTTTAAGTTGTAACTAAATCAAACTTCAATGCAATCGAACGAAACAGCAGTTCCTCCAGCCTTCCACGTTTAATTTGATGGATTTCATTTAGCAATAAAAAACCATAACTTTTACTTATATACCTACAGGTTTGTACGGAACCCTCAGAGCGCGACTCTGACTCGCACTTGGCCGTTTTTTTATTTAATTTATAATTTTCTTCCATGTATCCCTATAATTTTCCTTGCTCTCAAATTCTGAGCTATTTTTATTTTCTATAATATACCTATTTTCGCTACGATTCCATCTTCTCTGAAGCTTACTCTGCAATATTTTTGCTAAGTTATCCTTGATAGCTTATTGTATAAATATATTGTCGTCAAAACTTTAAACGTGGCGCGGTGGACTTGGACAAAAAGATGAAAAATTTTTCGAAAAAAACTGATCAAACAGACATTTTGTAGAAAATATCATAGAACTAATAAGAACAATATAATGTTAAGACCAGAAGGAGTGTAATTCAACAGAACTATTAGAACCTTATAAGCCGTAAATGCGGGGGAGAGTACGTGGCGTAGTGTCGGACGGGTCAATACGTACAGTGATAGCGAGTCATGGGAAGGGAAATAGAGCGTTTAATATCTGTTTAAATGTCTATTATTGCTTAAGGTTTGCAATTAGAAGAACGTGACATGTCACTCAGAAGGTTTTTGATCCTATCGAAATTCGACTATGATGGGTTGATGGTCCATCATATCTAAAATGATAGATTAGGTTAGGTCACATCTGTATAGATATATCAATAGGAGCGAAGCGGAGCGGCGAGCCACCCAGGTGATGAATTTTGTGAAAGGAATTTACTATAAGTTTCAAGTATTTTATTAACTGTAATGTCTTTGTAACAGGAACATATTTTTATTTTTTGTTTTATCGCGTTCCTGCATTACTGAAAATTATGACAGTTTATTTTGTGCCTTCGTTTCGACCTCTCAAAATATTATTAATACTCAAATTCAAAAAGTTTTTATTCAAAATAAAATGTGTACACACACTTATTGAAAGCGCTTACTTTTCAGGTGGTAATTCTGAAAACTCGTACCCTCCTTTCACCTTAATATTTATTTATTATATTTGTAGGTCTGCGAATTTGTAGATAAACACTATCTAAAAACAATGAAAACACAAAATAAAGGATACAAAACTTTTATTTTTATTCACAATTAAAGTAAGCGTTTCTCTACGCTTTGACTACGACTTTTATGGTCGTCCACTGGTTAGATATGGTACGTATACTTATTCTTCCATAGACAAAAAAAATCATACCGCCAAGAAATTTAAGTTGCTTGGTTAAAAGTTTAATCTGTCGACGCCAAATCATAGTCGGCTATGAAATCCAAATATTTATTTTTTCCAAAAATCTTCCCTTACTAATTTCCCACCTTACCCAAAGTTCCGGAACGCAAGACAACTCAAATAATCAAAATAAAAACAATGTACCTACGCAGAAAAAAAAAACTAGCCGCTATTGATTCAAATAAATCAAGAAAATTCCGCTCTCCTTTATATTACGGTATTTAACCGGTTTTTTAACGGCTAAACATAAATATTTGTAAAATTATATAAATTATTTTTTGATGAACTTGGATTTGTGTTATTTTAAGACGCTGATACCTTGTCTTAAAAACGAGTAAACGAGTAGGGGACTTTGGAGAGGCATCTTTTTTCCTATTGTCCTTCTACAATTCCCGCCAGGTCCTTCGAATGAAATTAAGGTCGACGTTGTCCTGGTGTATTTAGGTGTAGTATTGGAAAATCTCTAAGAGCGCCTACACGCTCTAAGATACTTTGGCGACATCCTGAATGAATTTACGTATATTTTTTATTCAACATAAAATATTATTTATTAATCTGATTAATCACGTCAAGATTTTTTTTATTCGAAGTTACAAAATCAAACTAGTCATTTGCTAGGTAATTTTGTGTAAGGTACCGAAATTTCATTGCCCACAAAGTATAAAGATAATATAAATATTTAAATAAGTACACATAGCGTCACCGATGTAAAAGGCCGCCGGTCGTACACATTCGCCGAGCGGAGGCGAGCGCCAGGCAATGTCTTTTTTACCCTCATCTGTGTACAGCCGGCGGCCTTTTACATCGGTGGCGCGTAGTGTATGTTAATTACATTTAATATTCGAATACTCATAGAACTCTCGTAAAGCAGATTCACAAACGACTACTATACAAATATATTTCGATACCGAGAATTCCACTTGGCCTAAGAGTTATTTTCTCACAAAATAAATTTTACACAATCATTATTCAGTTTATCGGGCTCTATGGAATTGTATCTTTAAAAGATGCTGTTACGTCGACGATTTTGGGTGCATTCACAAGCATTGTTTTTTTTTTTTAAATTGTAATGGATTTACGTATGGTGCAGTCGTTTAAACTTGAGTTAGGTCGTATATGCGACCATAGCCTCGCGTATAAATGATAATATTATACTAAAAGATCCATGTATCCATGTAGACATGTCATGCGTCCACTCCGCATGAGAAGCCTAAAATAAGGTTTAAGCTTTACTTGCTCATAGTCTATGCTCGCAGTCGATATGTCACGTAGGTTCTGTGTTTTTTTTGTCTCAGTTTTCAAAATGCCTTCTTGTGTAATGCGTAGGTTTGGAAATGATACGATAATTAACGAATAAAAGATAACATTTCATTCGTAAGCATTGGTGAGATTTTAGTAACCGTCCAAAATTTTTCTAGATGTTAGGTATCACCAATAGACCTCATTGCGTAAGTAAAAAATATGGGTTACATTTTCATAATAAATTATTTTATCTGCAGTGGTATTTCATAACGTTTGGTTGCTTTCTTAACGCTATAGTAAACGTACGGGCCCGAGGCTTTGAAATTAAATGGGGCGGCGGGCTTGAATAGTGACTAGAGTTATTGGTTTTTTC
This sequence comes from Luffia ferchaultella, assembly GCA_949709985.1. Lineage (NCBI taxonomy): Eukaryota > Metazoa > Arthropoda > Insecta > Lepidoptera > Psychidae > Luffia > Luffia ferchaultella. Next base: position 12,469,017 of record OX453261.1, on the reverse strand, counting down.
GGGAAAGGTTTGTTTGTGTAGTCATATCTCAATATTTATCTATAGAATGATACTAAAAGGAAACAAGACGGCTATCGGTTTTCTACCAAAGATCATTATATTAAAATTTGGCTGGTCATTAAAACCTCATCCTGTATTGATTGGGAAATTTTGTTTTTTTTTAATTTTATTTTTATCTCTACACATTAAATCTAATATGCCTATACGTGTAATTATTCGCGAGAGCCACGTTCCAGGTTTCGTGTGTATTGAAGTGACCAGTCTATCTCAAACTGTATGTAACTTCATTGTATTAGTTAGGGATTCAGTGTCAGGGTTTTGGATTATATTCAACTGTCTCTGCATCGCTCGAAATTGATACTTAACGAAATTCGATGATAACACTTAATCTATTGTAGTCTAAACTCTATTATTTATTCTTCTCTTCTTCACGAAGAGAGTTTGAATGATGTCGATCGGCAGACCCTTTGTCTCAGGTTGAAAGAAGTAGCAGAAGATGGTAGTGCACACACAAATCGCGCTGAATATATAGAAAATCGGTCCCAATCCTAAGATGTCCACCAAAGGGTTGAATATTAGGAGTATAAAGAAGTTGCACAGCCAAGCCCATTCCAGTACAATCATCGAACCTAAACCTTTTATCTGTGGACAAAGGAAACATCGAGGTAGTAATGATATTGGCAAAAGCTTAGTTTAATTTCAAATTAAACAAGTAATAATAATATAACAAGTATTTGTGACAACCAATATTCTTACAAGGATACAAATAATAAAGAACTGTGAATAAGTTTTGTCTGATCAGATCTGACAGATCTGTAATACCACATACCAAGGAATGTAGCATAATTGCCGTCACCAGATAGCAGTCGTTTAAATTCACCGATCCGCACTGGAGCAGTGTGGTGGGTTAAGCTCCAAACATTCTCGTCCCGAGGGGAGGCCTAAGCTCCTGCAGTGGGGCACAATAGGCTGATATGGTATGGTATAGTAGTATAATTGAGGATTCCCGTCAATTATCAATTAAAAAAAATTACATTGTGTTTATGAACTCAAATTAACATTAATAAATGGGATAACTGAATAAGTTTAGGCAGTTAATATATTTATATTATCATGTACTTCAAAGTATGCTGGTATAGTTACGTTCTGAAGGGAATTTTCAGCGAGAAAATACACACGGGAAAATTTTACCAATGTTTGCTTATACGACTGACGTCACAACATAGCGGTTAGTGTTCCTTAACATATTATCCATATAAACACCAATAATTTGTTTTTGTGAATGAAAACTGAAAATATCTATCTTATTTTATAATTTATCGTATACATATAATTTAATAATTTCTTTTTTAACTGTGTAAAACTATCTAAAAAAAACATTTTATTCAATAACACTAACCTTTGGTAAAAACACTTCAGCGACCAGAATATACGGTACAGTACCAGCTCCGATACTGAACACAAAGCAGAACATATATATGAGGATCGCAGTCAAAGCGTGTGGACCCCATTGCAGTTGTAACTGGGTTCCAAGAAGTAAAGTCACTATTGTCGACCCTCCAGACGAATACAGCATCAATGCCTATAACAAGAATTCAAAATGAAACGGTTTATTATAATGGTCATACAGAATTAAAAAAAAAAATACCAGCCATCTAATTTATGTGAATCATTAGCAATAATTGGGATCGGCAGATGTCTCATCCATATATCCCTTCTGTTTGTCATATCAGCATTCCTCCTGCCTACTCATAGCCTACACTCAATCCACCCATCGTCGTGATAGGCGAGTGGTGGAGAACCCGCTTCTTGTTTAGAAGGTCGTGGTTCGAATCCCACAAACTGGTTTGTACCAACAATTTTTTCGGACTTAAGTACATAACTATCACCGACTCTGTGCTTCGGAGAGTACGTTAAGCCGTCGGTACCGGTTAGTCCCGGCCCCGGTTGAACCTAAACTAGAAAGTGCACGCCTTCTAATCAAAGCCGAACAAATTCTTTATTTACTTTCAAATTTTTTTATCGGAATCTGCCTTTTATTCAGCTGTATCGTGACGTGATAGTTCGAACGCAGCGAATCTGTTTTAAATCTATAAGGCTATGTGGCCGTGGTTCAAGTCCGGGCGTGTACCACTGAGTTTTTTCTGACTTGAGTACATTAATTATCACAGATTCCGCGCCTCAGAGAGCATGTTAAGCAGTCGGTACCGGTTGCTGTCAACCCGCAGTGGAGCAGCGTGGAGGATTTAAGCTCCAAGCCCACTCATCTTGAGGGGAGGCCTAAGCCCTTGCAGTGGGGTATAAAAAAGGGTTGATGCAATGGAATAGCAATTCAGCCGTATGTTACTAGTTGTGACGGGTAATACACAAAGACGCGGGGGTGAAGATCATCTGGGTAAACAATCCCGTGGGACATACACGCGCCCCGCCCGTCGCCATTCCTCGTCCCATGGCTTACCTACATGTGATACGTTCTCGAACTAACTAAACGGCCAGCATTACTTCTCTATCGAACTAATTAATAGCTCGGTGGTCCAGACATACAAAACTCAATGGTAATAAACTCACCCTCCTTCCAGCTCTATCTGCCAAACTTGAAGCAATAATTGTACCTATGATTGTTACTATAGCAAATATTATACTGCACAAATTAGAAGGCATGTTAGGTACGGCATCTTTGAATAAAGGATCCGCATACACTTGCACAACAACCAGTCCCATCAAAATCGATGCGGTGACCATTGTTAAGCACACGGCTAAAGCTCTTTTCGCTGCTTGATTTTTCACTGTAAAAAAAATAAGCTAATTAGCACCTTACATGTGTACATATTTACAACATACAAACAACGCGCAATGCATTTTTCAAGTTATCTAGTCTTCAATCCATACTAATATTATAAACGCTAAGTTTGTATGTATGTTTGTTGCCCTTTCGCGCAAAAACTACTGAACGGATTTTAATGAAACTTTACAGAAATATAGCTTATACTTTAGAATAACACATGGGCTATAATTTATAAAGGTACTAGCTTTCCGCCTGCGGGTCCGCTCGCGTGGACTACACAGTTGTACACAGATTTTAAAAATTCTTTCACCTATAATAAGCTAAATTATCAGCGAGTAATATGGGCTATATTTTGTTTTCAAACTAGCTTTCCGCTCGCAGCTCCGCTCGCGTGAACTACACAGTTGTAAGGTGACCGCCATGATTTTTTGCATAGATATAATTTATAAACTAAAGAATGACTAAGCTACTTTTTTGCCGGGAAAAGGGTCGCTGTACAACTGTATAGTTCACGCGAGTGGAGCCGCGGGCGGAAAGCTAGTCTATTATATTAGTTCGCGACACGAATATCATTCCTTGTGCTTAAAAATATTAGACGTTAGTTGATTTTAGAACTACGTCGGCTATATAAAAAGAATACAAGTTATTAACTGTATTCGTGTGGTGAATGAATCTGATTGGTTAAAACCATAGAGAACTGGGTAGATTAGAGGTGCCATGTGATGGTATTTTTTAGGAGATAAGCGTATCAATAACGATTACACAACGAAAATATGCAAAAATATCACGCACACGCACATAGTCTTGTCTCAGATTTGTCTAATTTTAGAAAGTGGATAAGGCATTCTCCCTTTTCTTGCATCTTTGGTATGATTTGATGTTTTATTTAAATGCCAACTCTAATCTACTCTAATGCTTTGTGTATAGAACCTTATGCGCTAGTTGTATTTAGATTAGATATTTTAACTTTTAATTTAGTTAATCCAAATTTAACAAATTATTCGACAAAACATCTCGGGAAGACGAGGGCAAAATATTATTTATTAAATAATTCTTCACGAATTTGAATTAAAAGAAAATATTGTATCAATAAAAATGATATGAATATGATTAAAATAGATGAGATTTGGAACTGTTGTGCTCATTTGGATTTTTTTTCCCATTTTCTAAAATTCAAAACCAGGTCCTCTAAGCCTAGGGGCAGGTCTTACTATCTGTGTATACATGCGTGCTATAATCATGTTTTTTTCAACCAGAGAGAATGCTGTAACTTATCCTAATCTACGAAAGAGATAACTGTATGTAGGTACTTATCATCTTTACTTTTATGACTTAATAAAATGAATGTTTACGTTACACGTATTGTACTAATTTACACAATAATTCAAACAACAAGAGAAGAAAAGAGGATTTAGACTTTCCTGCAAATAGTCCAAACAAATAATAGTCTATTTTTTTTTTATTTAAATAATTTTCTTAATATATCATAACAGTGAAAGAATTTGAAAGTTGAAAGTTATGAATATTTAAACTGTCCTGTTAGACAGAGAGGGCGATACTGCACGGCGTAGCGTACCGATGTGTGACGTCAGGCCATTTAAAATAATGTTAAATATCGTTTTGCAAAAGAGACAAAGATAAAATTTCAGAAGCTTATAATTTCCCTATTCTTTAACCGAATATAATTTTGTTTATAAATTGTGTATCGTATAAAGTCTATTTTTATATTTTCTTGTCTACTCCCAGCAGCACATCCAAAAGTAAGCAAGGTTTTGCTTGTATTATGGGGTACTAGACAACCGCTACACATACATAAATATTCTTTATAATATAGACTTATGTATATACTTTTACACTGTTTTAGCTTACTTATATAATTTACTTACGTAGAAATTTTAATGGCGATATTTTGTCTATCGGTGTCTCTTGAATATTCCCCGATTTGAGTTTCTCTTCTTCAGGATTTACTAAAAAATAAAAATAATTAATTTTCCTCTTTTATAGGTCGTTTAAATATACTTATTTTTAATGTGGAAAAGTCTCGAATTAAACGTGTATTTAGAGTGTAAAAATAACTAATGATTTATATCAAAGCCATCATAGTCGCGACGCGACCAGCGACCACGGACTTCAAAAAATTACCCCTAACATTCGGACCAAATTTTGGCCCGAATTGCTATAGCAGTGCACAAAATACTAAATTAGGATTAAGTGTATCAATTAAGGGAAAAAAGGTGTAAAATTTCGTATGAAAAGAAATTAATAAAAACGAGCTTGTCAATTTGAGACCTTACACAAACAATGTAGGTAATAAACGAGGGATTTATCAAGAACCTGTTTTACTAATTTTTAGAAATTGCTTGAAAAGCCAAAACTAGTATGAAATATTCTATAAATAAATAAAGCGTTAAGCCGTCGGTCCCGGTTGCTATCAATAGATGGTAGTCGTCAAAATCCACCAACTCGCACTAGAGCAGCATGGTGAGTTGAGCTCCAAGCCCCCCTCATCCCAATGGTATGCCTAAGCCCCTGCAGACAGGCATTAATGGGTTGTTGGTATGGTATGGTAAATATAGCGCGTATAGTTATATGAAGCTTCAGGAGCGTTTCTTAAGCGTAAGTCATTTCAGAAAGAGTGGGATGGAAAAATAAATGTACCTGTGTACAAAATAACTAAATTCGACAAAATCGACAAAAATTCTGAGTTCATAAATTGCCTATTTTGACCCATAGAAATTGCTTATAAACATATAATCACAGAAATAAATCAAAACTTAGAGAAGGCATATAGAATAGCTTAATTTTGTTCTTCACCCTTCAAAATCATATTTCATACAACGAAGCTATCTAAATAAATTGCGAGTGATATCTGGTAGATTATCCACTAGTTATAAATCTCATTAGAAGCATTTTAGGCTGGATTGAGATAAATATTCACCACAATATCAAATAGGCGATTTTGTTCTGTTATGTAATGTTCCTTGACTAAATATTTGAAACAGGAAATGAAAGAATCACACGACGTCATCAAAACGTCGAAATTACATATAGTAAAGATTACGAAGTTTCGCGATATTCATAGTAACACGACTGTAAAAATTATACCTGAAAATAAAACTGTGAATCCACATAACGACCTTGTAAGTACCTTATCTACATCGCGTACATAAGACTAGAGAAAAAGATATGCCTATAATCACAGACGTAATAAAAACTTTAGACCCCCTGTCACTGAACAACCAATGAAGTACTGCATGAGTCTGTGTGAGTGGAACTTCGCAGTGTATTAGCGGTCAGTAGAATTACTAAGGTATAATAGTAGGGGAGCCCAGGATGCTAAATCGGGATTAACTCGAGTGTCAAATAGACCTATTGGATTGCGAAGCTTAGATGATAAGAAGAAAAAAATGTCATATAATACATACACTTTCATCGGTGGGGGGAGCGGCTATAAATTTTCAAAAATGTAAAAAAAACAGTTGCATGGACATACTCGAGCGCGTCAGATATTAATAGCATCCATGTCCTACGTATTTCTGAAAACATACGTATGTTAATCTGATTGTTTCCATGATGGGGGTGGTCGTACGTAAGGGTTGAAAACGGAAAAAAAAAATTAATCGAGCGCGTCAGACTTTCAAAGGGGATGTTAAGTGAACCTTAAAGAAGGCTCTTATGTAATAATCTGACGATTTGGATGTGACCCAAACTCGCGGCCGTTATTAAAATGTGCAAAAAAATCGCCATTTTGAAATACGCGAACGCGTCAGATTAAGATATATATGGTTCATTTATATACCCTAAACGTGCTGTCTCATAATCTGACGATTATCTGGAGGGATTCGCCTAATCTGACAATGGAAAGAATTTTTTTTTGTATTTTATCAAATCTTTTAACTTAACAAATTAAAGAGCTGAAAAAATAGCATGCAAATAAAACAGTATATATTCTTTGAAGTACAAAACTTTTATTTATGAGAAAATAAGTATAAAAAATATAATTTTTTTTGAGAATCACGTAGCTGCACCCATTAAACTTTATCGATTATTTTTCCTTACTTCGGCTTACAGAAATCGTCAGATTATATATTATTCGTGAACGTTGAATTATTACCTTCAAAATAAAAAAAAATTTAGCCACGCTCGAGAACGTTAAGATGACTTTTTTTTACAAGTTTGTAACCCACCTACTTCTTATCGTCAATCGAAAATTGTCAGATTAGTGGAATATACACTTTTTAGCATATAACTAACTTACCCTACCTTAATCTGACGCGTTCGAGAATTTCAGATGATCAATTTTTTTTACTAATCTGATCCTTTATCCTTGACGCGCGGCCACATATACGGGGCTAATACTTGGTGGAGGTATTTAATGGGGTACTAGGTTCCTCCCTGTATGTTAATCAGCCGCACTTTAGTAAATCCCAAAATCCCCTCTTGGGCTCCCCTACTATAAGTAATAATAATAATATAATAATAACGCGTACATTACAACAACGTCTAGGCCCCAAAATAAGCATTAGCTTGTGTTTTGGGTACCAAGCGAAGACAACATATACATATAACAACCATGACCCGGTACCAGTATCAATATTCATCATATAAATACTGAACCGACATGGGATTCGAACCCGGGGCCTCCAGCTTCGTAGGCAGGGTCGCTACTCACTAGGCCAAAAGTGTGTTTAAGTTGGCGCATGCGTACAAAGCATTTTAATTTACTAGGGGTGTACGTAGTCAGTTCGCAATGGTACGACCAGGTATTGTTAGGTTCATAACTTTTTATATTAACGTGTGATAGATAACCTTACCTCGAGCTCAAGCAGTACCTGGTGAGTGGAATATTACACCAGACCAACCTGACCTACAATATTATCTTCAAGTGATTATATTATCATAAAAAACCCGGTCAAATGCGAATTGGACTCGCACACGAAGGGTTCCTTTCCATTCCACCAACCCATTATGCCCCACTGCAGGGGCTTGGGCCTCTCCCCAGGGTGAGGAGGCTTGGAGTTTGAGCTTAATCCACCACGCTACTCCAGTGCGGGTTCGTGGATTTTAACGACTGCCATCTGTTGATAACACCCGGGACCGACGACTTAACGTGCTCTCCGAAGCACGGAGTCAATGATAGTTAAGTACTTAAGTCAGAAAAAACTCATTGGGACACGCCCGAATTCGAACCACGGCCGTACGGCCTTCTAAATTTCGAACTGATTCGCCGCGCTCGAATCACGACACCACCGAATGGTTCTGTACAACCGAAATATACAAAAAACTCGTTTTTTGTATGGATACGCTATTTAATTTTTAACTTTATTTCATTTTTATTACTTCGTTGCGTTCGAAGCGTTGGACGCCCCCTGGCTAGGTGGATAGATGATCTAAAGCACCATACCAGGGTTAATTGGATGAAAAAGGCAGAGGGCCGTGTGTGGTGGCGAGTCTTGGGAGAGGCCTATATCCTGCAGTGGAGAGACACGGGCTGATGATGATGATAGCGGCTATAGTGGTACATACTTCATGAAAAAGTCGGGACATCCTTTATTCTTTAACTTTTATTTTTATTATTTTTTGTTATAGAGGCCACAGTAATACACCTTAGTAAAAAGTGTCTGTCTATTACGGTTTACACGATACAGCTCTGTGACAAACGGACAGACAGACGGATAGCAGCCTAGGGTTTAGTATAGGGTTCCCTTTAGGTACGGGATCCTAATTAAGTGAATGTTTCAGGTTTCCTGAAGCCAGGGACCCAAGAAAGTAATTACGCGATTTCATAAGGATAACACGAACTCACCTTCAGATTCTGGGCTCAATATACGTTTTATTTTGTATAACTCTTCGAGAACCTCTTTTCTGTCCGGTTTGATGCTCCGATAGAATGCTATAGATTTCGCTGCTTCCTGAAAATTAAACGAATCAATTAATCAATCAAATATATTTATTTCGTAGTTACATGGGACTTCCCACGCAGCGCCATCTAGTCCCAAAGTAAGCAAGTATTATGCTTGTGTTATGGGTTACTAGATAACTGATATACATACTTAAATATTCTTTATGATATATACATATATAAATATTTTTGCGAAGACACCAAATACATATAACAACCAAGACCCGGTACCAGTATCAATATTCATCATACAAATACTGATCCGACCTGGGATTCGAACCCGGGACCTCCAGCTTTGTAGGCAGGGTCGCTATCCACTAGGCTAAGCGGTGTGTGAAAAAAGCTAAGTGAAATACGTCACAAGAGTGAATTTATTACTTTATGGAAAAACTTCACCCAAAGGCGCATTTTGAAAGTGCTGGTTCCTCCCATAAGAATACACAAGAAACTGAAAGACGTTCTTTTTAATATTATAAATATTTTTTTTTAACAATAAGTGCATACAAATTAATATTATTGAAACAGACCGACAGGCGAGCGGTTTACACCCATGGATTTTTGCAGCATAGATTAAATTAATTTGACAGCACCGCTTGGTTTTAATATGGTTTTGATAGAGTCAGAAACGTCACTTCACAGTATCGAAACTGTCAGACAATTTCGTGAGGGTAAAGCCTGGCGGAAGGACCTCGCGGATTGAAACCGGACTGAAACTCGCCGTCTCGCCAAACGGTTACACCAGTTAGCTAAAGCAGGAGTGGTTATACAGTCGCAGAAATCGCAGAAAAGGGTTTCTAATCAATTCGTACTTTTATGTTTTGTAGTAACTGCCTTTACTACCTCACCAAGAGTTTCCACTTTTCAACTAAAGCGTACTGATTCGATTTTGGTGGGATCTTTGCCAATCAATTTCATGGAGTCTTAGAAGTACTTGATTGACCGATTGGCCGAGTGATTAGAGACCCTAACTGTGAAGCCAAAGGTCGTGGATTCGATTCTCGCCCGGGACAAATATTTAATTTTTCAGCAGCGTTTAGTTTTAATAGAGTCATGTCACTTTACAGTATCGAAGTGATATTACGCAATTTTGCGGAGTTGAAGACCGGCGCGCGGGGATTTCACTGGGATGAAGACCGGCACGCTGGGACCTTGCGCACTGAAACTCGGACTAAAACTCTCTATCTTGCACCAGCTAGCTAGAGTATGAGTGGTTAAACGGTAAACGCAGAAGAGGGCTTCTAGTCAATTCGTACTTTCGCGGTTAATTAATAATAAAATATGCATTCAAACTAAATGTTTATACAGGAAGAAATTTTAAAAACCATCCAAAAAAATTCTAGATGTCAAGTATCACCAATAGACCTTATTACGTAAATAAGAAATATAAGTTATATTTACGTAATAAATTATTTTGTCTACAGTGTTATTTTATGATGTTTGGTTGCCTTCTTTGTGACGACGCGCCCGAGATTTTGAGACCGAGACGGGGCGGAGCGCGCGGTGACTAGAGTTATTTGTTTTTTTCGGGAAAGGTTTGTGTAGTCACATCTCAATATTTTTCTTTGGAACGATACTAAAAGGAAACAAAACGGCCATCGGTTTTTTACCAAAGATCACTTCATTTTGGATGGTTGTTAAAATTTCACCTTTATAGTACGAAATTCCAATCGAATACATATTTTATGTACTATGGGTAACTATAGTGATACCGTATACATGTAATATTATATCTATGCTTATAGCTAATACTTACATCTTCACAACCTTTCTTCAGCAGATAAACAGGAGAGTCTTTCAAGAGACATACAAGAATAATGTACAACGCCGACATACTGACTTGAGTGTACACCATAACTTTATATGACAGATAACCCCCGAGGATATAGGACGCTAAAACCCCTGAATTATAGAATAGGACGGAGCCAGCAGTCACTGTTCCACGGATCGAGTCTTGGCATATTTCGCTGACGAAAACAGGACTTATTACGAAGGAAGCGCCCCCAACTCCGGCGATGAAGAGCGCTGTTAGAACAACTTCTACTTGGTTGAATGCTGCAATCATTGACCATGCCAACTGAAAAAGAAAACACAAATAAAAATATATAGACCATGCATAGACCTCTTTTATTATATCTGGTGTTCAGCTGAACGTACAAACTTATTGATAGTGTAGTGTAGAGCTTACCGAACCAAACAAAATGTTTAAAAAAAAGATTAATGATGAAAACTTTGAACATGTTCTTCTCGGTAACCGTTAGTTTGCGCTATCTGCTTCATCATCCGCATCATCATCAGCCCTTGTCTCTCCACTACAGGATGTAGGCCTCTCTGAAGGCTCGCCACCACATGCAGTCCTCCGCCGTTTACGTTCAAATACCCCCGGTATGGTGCTTTAGTTCATCAGTACACCTGGCCGGGGGGCCGCCAAACGCTTTGCTTCTGGGTACGTGGTCTCCACTCGAGAACTCATCTAGCCTATCCGTTATCGATTCTACGGCAAATGTGACCGGCACATTGCCAGTTCAGCTGGCTGATTGCTTCGGCTATGTCGACAACTTTGTCTCTTCGACGGATTTCAATGTTTCTGATTTTATCCATCAAAGAAATACCGAACATAGCCCGCTCCATAGCGCGCAGAGCAACTTCAAATTTGTGAACCAGTCCTGCCGTGAGAGCCCATGTTTCGGCACAGTACGTCGTTGTAATCCAACTGCTTACTTGAAACTTTTTATTTGGTTCTGTATACTGTACATGTTCTATAAAGTTTGGAGTACATTCAGTCTAACACGCAGTATATTATACTTTAAACATGTTTTTCTTAGTAACCGTTAGTTTGCCCCATCTGCTCACTTAAAACTTTTTGTTCAGTTCGGTAAGCTTTACGTGTTCTATATGTTCGGATTACGTTCAGGCAAACACCTGGTATAATGGATAGACAGACAGTCGGCGTCAAAAAACGTAGATAAATATAACATCTAACTGTTCGATTATAATTCAGTCACACACACACAAGTATGTAAAAGTTGGTCTGTCATCATTTTGTCGACAATGTATTGCTTGATTTTTATTATGTACTGGCTAAATATTATTATTATAATTATTATTTTAAAAAAAATGGACCCCCATTCAGACAGTACATAATAAAAATCAGGGCAGTTTCGTTGTATAGTTATCTGTACAAAAATAGATTGCGCCTAATGTATAAATTGAGCAATTCTATTTATCCGGCGCAAATCATGTATATTTTATGAGAGGCGCCTTTTTATTAGTTTTTGGAACCATGAAATAAATTCGAAGATCTCAAACAAGGGCATATTTGATACCGACAAGTCGTAATCGGATGGTTGATGTGAATTTGTACTGTCAGACGATTCCCGTTTTCAAATATTATTATTGCTTACACGAATGACACACAAATACATTAAAAATTATATTATTACGTCAAATCACAACAAACATGATGTTATGGCTATAACTTTCATATGTCAGAAACGTATTCTCTCCACAACACAGACCAGTCAACCTATAGACCACGCTTTAATAAACGTCAGTACGAAAACGAAATCGCCAAAAAGTGGCGGGGTGCGGGGAGAGGTCGGCTAGTTTTCATTGGCTCGTTCAAAATTGAAAATGTAATGGCTTCCGACGTGCTTCCAACTGACGGCTCACTAGTGATGTAGTTATGTAGTGTCACTACATAGCCTTGGCGAATGCTACTCCCTGTCAAACGTGGTCTATAAGGTTGACTTGTCTGTGCTCCACGGCCATGATATTGTTTTATATCAGGTAATAGCAAACGCATTTTCATTAAATTTTTTTTTTAATGACACAACTCGAAAACTGTCACTCATAAATCCAAAACGGTTACCTTGCACACAAATCAGCACGAGGTAATCTTCTGTAGTAGGTCCTTTGTATCCGTGGCCGTGAATAATAATTATTCACAAACACGGATACAAAGTTGCCTACAATTATTGTATCTATTTATTTCTATTTTAGCTTCCAGGTAAACATAGTAGCGTGAAACGATACAAACTATAGGTGTCGTTATCAAATTTAAATATTCCATTCCATCCATCAGCCTTTTTTATGCCCCACTGCAGGGGCTTAGGCCTCCCCTCAAGATGAGGGGCTTGAAGCTTAAATCCACCACGCTGCGCCAAAGTACGGACCGACTGCTTAACGTGCTCTCCGAGGCACGGAGTCAGTGATAGTTAATGTATTTAAGTCAGAAAAACTCATTGACCACGGCCACATGACCAGATTTGAAACAGGTTCGCTGCGTTCGAGCTACCACGACACCTTGATACATTACATAAGAATTTAAACCTGCTGAACCTGCGTAACCTCTCTCTCACCCTGGAAAACCTGGGGATTATTTTCTGTATTGAAATCATGAGTCTAGGAATATCCGGACGCAGTATTGCGAAATAACCGATGCGCCCCTAGTAAGCCAGCTGTATGTATGCACGCACCAACTTGAACACACCCATACCATAAGTCTATACCGACCGCCAGTAGATACTCTACGTTTCAGAGATTTCATTTTCAGAGAGGGCTTTAGCATAGGTTTCTTTAATCTACACTAATATAATAAAGAGGAAAGATTTGTATTTTTGTGTGTGTGTGTATGTTTGTAATGAATAAATTCAAAAACTACTGTGCCGATTAAAAAATTCTTTCACCATTAGTAAGCTACATTCACCCTGAGTAACATAGGCTATATTTATTTAGCTTTCTGCTTGCGGTTTCGTTCGCGTGGACTACACAATTGTGCACTGATTTTAAAAATTCTTTCACCTATAAAAAGCTACATTTTCAATGTGTAACAGGCAATATTTGGGCGAGGTGGAGAAAGAAGTTGCTCATCGCTGAGTGCTCGACCCGAACGCCAGCAGCGTTTGACGGTTGTGTCCGTTTTGCGAATTTTCAAGGCATTGGCGATTTATTAAAAATACACTGTACCTATGTAATGTAATAGGTATAGTAAAAAAAGGGCTTTTTAGGGAGTATAGAGGGAGGTTTGATAGGGGAGAGATAGGGTAAGGGAATAGGAGGGCAGGCCAGAGTATGTGGGTGGAAAGGAGGTGGGGTAGTGGAGGGAATGGGAAGGGTAACGTTTTTGTAGTCCACCCGGGCGGAGCCGGGTACGACCGCTAGTTTATAAATATAGTAATCGAATTTGCATGCGAAAATCATTATCAAAGAACGCAAAGTCTGATTATGATTTCGAAATCCATACATATAATAAAACCGTAGACTTTCCGCGTATGTAATAAAGGATATTTGAAAAAAAAAATGACTAGGAGATGCGAAATGTATATTAGTTGTCCAGTACCCCATAATACAAGCATAATACTTGCTTACTTTGGGACTAGATGGCGCCGTGTAGGATGTCCCAGATATTATTATTATTACTAACAAACGGAATCACGTTCCATTTGATAAAAGGCTGAGATAGATTTAGTCCACGCACACGAACTCGTAGGCACAAGTAGTTCATAAAAAAACAAGCAGTGGGCAACAGCTATGTGTCTTAAAATGGCAATACCAGCAATACTATATGATTTCTAAACACAAGTAAAGTGGATCATGAAATTATCGTTTTTATAAAAATATGTTCCTTTTGACACGAAATATGTCGTGATAGGCGAGTGGTAGCGAGCCCGCTACTTGTTTAGAAGGCCGTGGTTCGAATCCCTGGGCATGTACCAATGAGTTTTATAACTATCAGTGCCTCCATGTCTCGGAGGGCACGTTAAGCCATCGGTCCCGATTGTGATCAATAGAGTGCACTCGTTAAAATCCCTCAACCCGCGCTGGAGCAACGTGGTGGATTAAGCTCCAAGCTCCCTCATCCTGAGGAGATGCCTAAAGCACCTGCAGTGCGGTATTCATGGACTGATGGTAACACAAAACGGTTCTAATTTTGGTTTTTAAAGTTCACAATTTTCGTTTCATATAAGTATGTGTAAGTGAGTTTTTTTGAAAGGTAAAATAAAACTGTTTCGTATTATAAAGAACATATTTTATTTCAACGATAATTCTATAGTAAGCTTTATTTATTACTAGCGACTGCCCCCGGCTTCACCCGCGTGGACTACATTTTTATATAATTTCTGCTTATAGAAAAAGAAATGCTACAGGGCCATCTGGTGGCAAGTAACAATAAAGTGGATACCCTACCGCTGTGCTCGAATACTTATTTACACCAATTTTTGGATAAAAATGGTTATTGTGGGTTATCCCTAAGAGATAGACATATTTCATTGCGGGCTTTTTTATAGACCTTTTTAAGGTGTACAATACTGTAGTACATTATTTTGATGTATGACGTAGGTTTCAGCCAGCGTTTGCAATGTAAGCGCAAAAAAATGTGTTTACATGATATTAAAAACCTCTAAAATGTTCAGTGTTTCTCTACTATATGCATGCATGTTATATACATACTGTGACGCCTATCTATAATAGCACGTCGACAGGTCATCGAACATACTCGAAAAGTTCCCACGGCCATTCAATAAAACAGAAAAATCCAGATAAAGAATTAAATTCCACGAATTGAAAAAATAAAATCATTTTCAAAACGGAAGAATCGCACAGACAAAGAGAGGCGCTGGCGCCACGCTAGTGCGAGAATTTTCCCATGGTCGAGTAAAAACTAGAAATGTAATTATTAAATTAAATGTTCGAGAATTAGAATATTCGCGACGTCTGACTCGTGGAGGGCAGGTATAGTATAGGGGAGTTTAGAAGGCGATGTAGTCGAACGGACAGTTTTTGAGAATAAGTCAAGTGCGATTAGTTGTGAAGTGCGGAGTGATATAACGGTATAATTTGTGTTCGATATTGATTGTTCTTAAGTTTATCTGTGATTTCGTTTTATAATAAAATAAAGATAAATAAATTAGTGTTTTATTGCATCCCAAAAATCCGAACTAGTAGCCCGTAACAATACAAACCTTCCTCTTGAATCACTCTATCTATTAAAAAAACCCGCATCCGAATCCGTTGCGTAGTTTTAAACATCTAAGCATACAAACATAGGGACAGACAGCGGGAAGCGACTTTGTTTTAAACTATGTAGTGAAGATGGTAGAAAATATATTACAATGTGTGTAATTATTTAATTCAAATAAATTTTATACGGAATCAGGGGTATCGTTTAACCTTAATGTCATTATACCGAGATGTAATTAGAAAGATGTTATTAACCCCTTTATGCGTACGACAAACGATATGTTGATACCTTAAGTATTTTATTGGATGTGATAATAAGTTTACGAGCGTGTTTGCGTTCTCGCATAAGTCGTTATGGAACTGGCCCGTTTTTGTTTGTATTATGTCTATGGTGTCAACTAATTAAAAAGGCGTTTTATTAGTCAATAAAATCATTTTGTACGTTAAGCAGTCGGTCCCGGATGCTGTCAATAGATGGCGGTCGTTACAATCCCCAATCCGCAGTGGAGCAGCGTGGATTTAAGCTCCAAGCCACCCCTCTACCCTGGAGGAGGCCCAAGGCCCTGCAGTGGGGTAAAAATGGGCTGATGATGAAATGAAGTGCAAATTTAATGTCACAGGAACAACATTTCTCTCTTTATGTTCTAGTCGTGGATGTTTATAGATACCAAGTTGTGACTACAAAAATATGAACAAAAAAATATACATACAAACCAAATATACACTAGTTGACGTTTTGGAATATTTACTGTGAAATAGGATTTTGTGTGATCCCGCTTGTAAAATTCGTACTATAAAAGAAAATAAATCAGAATATTACATTGCTTTATTCAATTCCATTGACTTCCGTTCCATTTCATTGACATTGAAGTCATTGGCTGACCTGTTGGCCGAGTGGTTAGAGATCCTAACTGCGGAGCCGAGGGTCGCTGGTTCGATTGCCGCCCGGGACAAATATTTGTGTGCATGAACATGTCTATTTGTATCGTTTTTGGGTGTAAAGGTATCTATATATGTATATCAGTTGCTTAGCACCCAATATTACAAGCATATTACTTGCTTACTTTAGGACTAGATGGCGCTGTGTGGGATGTCCCGGGTATTATTATTATTATTATTCCATGTGTAATTTGAGATTTTTTTAAAGAAATAATTATAATCATCATTTTTTCGATATATGAGACGCTCCATCTAAGTTTCTAATACATACATACACACACACACACACATTTTATTTTTATTAAAATATAAATAAATAAATATATTTTTATTTATTTATTATTTGTTTGCAAAACAGCCTATTGGCCGAGTTTTTGGAGTTGGTTCCATATATTTTCACCGTATTACAATTTTTTCTTCACCTTGATGTTTATTATATAATTATTTATTTATATGTCCCTCCCCCTACTTTTCCCTTTCTCCAATGTCCACCCAATGTCCAATGTAACTCAGGAAGCCGGTACTGGCGGGGAGGCCGGCATAATTACACGCCTACATTGTAAGAACAGAACGATATGAGACGACCTTAATTTTCATAAATTAATCGAATATACTCGTGTTGAATAAACAGTCGTGATAGCCTAGAGCGCAACGAACCTGTCTCAAATTTATAAGGCCATAGGGCCATGTTTCGAATCCTGGCGTGTACCAATGAGTTTTTCTGACTTAAGTACATCAACTATCACTGACTCCGTGCCTCGGAGAGCACGTTAAGCAGTCGGTCCCGGACGCTGTCAATAGATGGCGGTCGTTACAACCACCAACCCGCAGTAGAGTGGCGTGGTGGATTTAAGCTCCAAACCCCTTCCTCACCCTGGGGGAGGTCTAACCCCCCGCAGTGGGGTAAAATGGACTGATGATGAATTGAATATAGAAAGTTGTCATGCACTCACCAAAAATGGTAGTCCTCCGAGTATAGAACTTCGTTTTCTACCGATTTTGTCCACCAAATATCCAAATATGGGCGTACCGACGAGTGCACCGATAGACGATAAACTGCCAAGCAACGCTACTTCATATGGTTCCATCGGGTGGTCCAAAACTGTATCGCTTGATTTGAAATTGTCCAGAGTCGAGGAAGGCCATGAATACATGATACCCATTATGAACGACAGGAAACATACTGTTAAACAATCATAAAATTAGACTAAATAAAAATAAATAAAAACTACAAGTGTGTGTCTGATTAGTGATCACGTATGATCACGGTATCAACTCAAATCATGGATGGACGCGTGATCAAATACAGATCATCTTATTATCGGCTATACTGTGACCGGCATACAACTTGAGAACGACTTTGAATGCGCAGAAACAAAAAATAGGCCTGTTTGGTGTCATATTTCAACTTATTTTAATTGTTAATCTACCAATAAGGATGTCTATCGCAACAATAAGGATGTCTGTTTTAATTTTCAATGAAACAATATTTTTGTACGTAAGTGTACATGCGCAAACTTTCTCCCACCACCTCAGGAGATGCTCAAGTTGTTTGCCGGTCACTATACTTGTTGACACTAAATACACGGGAGAAAAAAGGATGGAAAATAATTTGTACTTAGTTTCCTTATTTTACTTTTAAGCTATAGTGCTTAGGATACTTATTTGACAGACACAGCGGTCACAACTATCAACAAAATAGCTGTTAACTGTGGATGATCAAAATAAACAGAGATAGACTTAGTATAATTCTGTATAAACCAAGGTACTCTTATTCTCTCTCTTTTTCGGTTGAGGCCCGCATTTCGGACTGGCTTGCCAACTCTATTCAATTAACTCTATGGTTATGTCAAACAATGCTAAGATCTTCACACACACATACAGAGAATAGATAGATTTTAATATAATAATAATTAGGTAATCTTTAATTATTTTCTAAGGGATAAAATGGAAGTAACGGATAAAATTTTATTATTTAATTTATTTTATAATATATATAAATATATATTATAAAATAAATTAAATAATAAAATTTTATTATAATATTTTGTCATCACTCAAACATTTACAATAATGGCATCTATGTAATTACACAGCCTCGGTCGGTGGTGGTGGTCGCGCTCATTTGCGTCTGGCGTTGTTCGAGTTATGGGATAGTAAGATTCCGATTAGGTACACTTAGACGCTGGCGGTCGAAAATTTGTAGTTTTTTGTATAGCAAATTGAACTGTTTATTGAACCGTTAATACAGGGACATATTTTTAATTGCATTATACATGATCAAACTTATTTTACATCCTCCATCACTGAATAAAAAATAATTCAATGCGATAAAGTGAAATAAATTAGATTTTCAAGGTTTAAAAAATTTAGGCACCTCCCTGGATTAAGGTAAAGAAATGCAAATTATTTTTTTTAAAGATTTTATCTATCCAATTTAATTGGCGAAAAACTGATTTGAAAATTTATTTTTTAAAAAAAACCCCGCCATAAACGATTTTAAATTAAAAAAAGTAATTGTAATGTTAAAAAAATATAAAACTTTAATTTAAAAAATATATATTTTGGTTTACCTATGGTGGCACCACAAATCTGCAAAATTACAGCCATTTTTCAAGGTAGGTTTGATCTATACGTTTTTTATGTGATTTCACCTACACTAAAAATACAGTAAAACTGTTTTATAAAAACATATATGTAGTTTTTTTAGATGTTTCCTGTGAGAAATTTGAGTTTGCACTGAACGTTAATTCAAGTATAATAGTATAGTTATTTAATTTATCTCTGAGGCGTTTGATATGGCTTACAGAATCACATTGTTAATGCGTGTGGCAATCAACAGATCACAAAACTAATCTTATATTTTATTGTCAGATGTGAAACACTTATATGAATGGGGATAACTCAAAGTTATTTTTGTCCCCAGTTTCCACTCCACAACTACGTCTTTGCACTTCGTTTAACTTCGGTCTATTTTCAATAATCCACACACGGAACAAATTAAAGGTTGAAAGTTTTTATGATTATATAAGTAGCCAAACGTCGTGTCTGTCTATCCGTCCGTTTGTCACAACTGTTTTACTGAGAAACTAGTGACACTTTAAAGAGGAAAATTATGTAGGTGTAACCTATGACCTTTGATTATAATAATATCTGGATGGACCCTCACAATGTAATGTCAACAAAAATGACAGGCGAACTTTTACATACACTTGTGTAACTCAACAGACCACGTACTCTCGCTACGCCATACTAACAATGAACAAACCGTCTGTGTGTGCGTGAATTTTAACTGACCAGCTAGGTGATATTTTATCTACAGTTTTTGACGCTGAATCTCTATCCAGACATTATACGATCCAAGCCTATGAGCCGCTGTATTTTTATACAATGGTGTAGTGAAATAACATTTTTTTTAGATAGTTTAGATACATGTAACTGAAGTATGAATAAAAATTCCAACGCAACAAATGTGGAGTGTACCTACCTATAGATAGGCCATATCAAACTCTCACTACTGGATATTGTACTACGTTTTTTTTTTATTTAATATTCAACATATCAGTACAATATTCAAAATTACACTTTTGACTCCAATAAAAGTATAGTATGTCCATTATGACAAGACAACTGTGGGTGGTAACCGTTGTGTCGATGATCTACATCATCATCATCATTATCATCATCATCAGCCCGTGTCTCTCCACTGCAGGACATAGGCCTTTCCCAAGGCTCGCCACCACACACGGTCCTCCGCCTTTCGCATCCAACTACCCCCGGTATGGTGCTTCAGGTCATCTGTCCACCTGGCCGGGGGGCGTCTAACGCTTCGCTTTCCGGTACGTGGCCTCCATTCGAGAACTCGTCTACCCCATCGGTTATTAGATCTACATAATAATTTGTAAATAAATAATTATAACATTCGCAGTTATCCGAAAACATATTCTTATTCCCGGATTTTGCTGTTCATTTTCATCGTGAAAGGTTATCCAAATAAATATTATATTTAAAGTCTTAGTGCAACAAATAGTAGTGGGCAATAAAATAATGGATAGGTAATGATTTCAGTTAATATATCCCATTCAAATCACAATATAACACTTCCACGTTTCATTGTCTAATAATACGTAAAGTGACTTCTGCGTAAAAACGCCGCCAAAACACAGCACACAATTGTTTATTTTTGTTACAAATTGGTAGATTTAAAAAAAATAAATACTAATGGTATATGAATTCTTAATATTAACGAACATATGTATTATCTGTCTTCGGTGGTCTTCGGCGACACCGGCCAACGACGTCGGCGGGCGACTGATCATTCAATTAGTATAAGAGGCGACAACGGATAGACTAAACTATCGTTATGACGGCTGATTTAGCGTCAATAGCGCGTAGATCACTTATATGAATAAAATGGAGTCTGTATGCTGGCGTGACCTTTGTGCGTTTGGAAGGTACAGCCGTTGAAACACGTCTTGTTTGTGAACTAAACTATGATTAGGATGGCTGATTTAAGGATAGTATAATAATAATAATAATAATAATAATAATACATGGGACAACCCACACAGCGCCACCTAGTCCCAAAGTAAGCAAGTATTATGCTTGTGTTATGGGTTACTAGACAACTGATATATATACTTAAATACTTTTCTTTTAATAATATATACATACATAAATATTATACACCCAGACACGAAACGAAATAAACATGTTCAAGCACACAAATATTTGTCTCGGGCGGGAATCGAACCCGCGACCTTTGGCTCCGCAGTTAGGGTCTCTAACCACTCGGCCATTCAGTCGTCAAGTATGATACTATGCATAATGGCTACACGCACTGTACAAAAACTGACATGATTTGTTGTGCGTTTAGTAAATATAACCGCCGCGCCGTTCAAAAGCGGATTTTGCTTAAATTACCATTCCTTGGAAACAAACGATTTTGCAACGGCGCGGCACGTGTAAGTGACCGGAAATGACGGGACGCGGGGAAATGCTGGGATAGAAAGGGCCGTGTTGCATTGAAAAAAATTCTTACATCAATGCAAATTGCATTGTTCCCAGAAAATTCGGTATTTGTATATAATATATTGAAAATTATATTTTCTTGATTAAAAGAATTCTTTTTTTCCTGTGTTAATATCAACAGCATACAGTTTGCAAACGGGTTGAAAAACAACATCAAATATTTAGGACTAATTTGAATATCCTTCTGTATGAACAAAGTATTAAACGAAAAGTATTTTTATTTGATAGTTATCCATAAGTTAGTAAGGAAATTCATCAAGATTAAAATTTCGACAATAAAAAGCACAAAAACAAGCATAAATAATTTTATTTCAATTTATTCTCTAAAAATTTAAAAGCCTTTCACGTTTCATTCTTATGCATTGTGACATTTTGTGATTTTCATACACTAGTGAATTAATGGATACCATAGAATATATATTCGTTCAATGCCTGCCAAAAAGGTTGAAACAAACTACCTATCTATATACATAAATATCTACGGTATTTTATGTTATGTATATCACCAAAAATATACCCAGAATTACATTAATTCTGCAGTATACCACCCAGCATACAAGCTTTGGTTCGAACCCGGGCGTGTACCTATGAGTTTTTCTGACTTAAGTACACAATATCACTGACACCGTGCTTCGGAGGGCACGTTAAGCAGTCGGTTCCGGACGCTGTCAATAGATGGCGGTCGTTACAGTTCCCAACCCGCAGTGGAGCAACGTGGTGGACTTAAGCTCCAAGCCCCCCTCCTCACCCTGGGGGAGGCCTAAGCCCCTGCAGTGGGGTAAAAATGGGCTGATGATGATGATGATGATGATGATACAAGCTCTAGGAACTTCGAATGAAATTAATCTGTAAAAGAACCGTACCATGGATCTACGATAGTGTTTTAGACTTAATTTCGGCATCCTTTGCCTCCCACGTGCTAGCAAGCGCATGTATCATAAACTACGCCCGTCTGGCGCGCGGGAACTTCTGATAAAATTTCTGCACTTTACTGTTTAAAAAGGTATTAAGTTTTATGTATTGCTGCAAACTGGATTAAATTTAACATACTTTAACAATAACAACTAGAAACATTCTATACAATTTATTTGTAAGACAAAAAACAACACTTCCATCAGCCCTTTTTATACCCCACTGCAGGGACTTAGGCCTCCCCCCAAGATGAGGGGGCTTGAAGCTAATTACCACTTAAAATGTCAAAATCCTACTGAATAATTTTTTTTTCATTTTTTTTAAGCTCATGTACCCTTGCAGCACTTTCTAATGAAAAGCACCCTTTGACCATTTTACAATTAGCCGGCGTTGAAACAATATCGAAAGCGTACGGGACTGACCGACCCAATTTGAGTCGATATGCAATCGGCCGAAGTTGTATTGTTCTATTGTAGTTGTTGTAATGTTCAAATATATAATACAAAGTAGTTTTATAATAAATGTTGATAATATATATATCTTGGATAAATTGGTAATCATTTCTGACACCTAAGCGAATATATTTGAAATAATGTTACAAAATAAAACCTAGATCTCTCCGCCAAAGATTTTTATTAGAACATTGAGAAGGGTTGATTAAAACTAATTTTAACATATATGTGACTAAAAAAAATTCGTTTTAATAGGGCATGTTATTATATTTATCAAGAAAATACAAAAATAGACTCTATACGATAACAAAATTCATAAACAAAATTATATTCGGTTGAAAAATATGAAACTAATAAGGTATTAAAATTCTATCTCTGTCTCTTTCTTGCGAAACGAAATTTTACATTATTTTAAATGGCCTGACGTCACAGCTAAGTACGCCGGTGTGGTATTGATCTCTCTGTCTAAATGGATATTGTTAATATTTATAGTTATAAATGATTTTTTTAGTTTTTAAAATTAATTTACTGTTATGATATATTTAGAAAACTCTTTTATATAAAAAAATTTTAAAAAAAATTATCTACCCCATTTTCATTGTGTGTTTACCTCAACAATATTTAAGACACTTTAGTCAAAATTCTGTTATTTATTTTCATTTTCTTAACGAAGAGAGTTTGAATGACGTCGACTGGCAGACCCTTTGTCTCTGGTTGGAAGAAGTAGCAGAAGATGGTGGTGCATACACAAACCACGCTGAATATATAAAAAACTGGTCCCAAACCTAAGGCATCCACCAAAGGGTTAAATACTAGAAGTATAAAGAAGTTGCACAGCCAAACCCATTCCAGTACTATCATCATGCAAAAACCCTTTATCTGTGGACAAAATATTAATCTTTACTATTTCATAATAATTCTTGGAATATATTAGTTGATTAAATATTAAATTAAAATTTAATAAGTCCAATTAATAATATTCATTAATTTTCATTCTAGCAATATTTTAATTCAAATTTAATTAGTTTAAATTAGACATGTAAACAGGTAAAATGTAACATTTGGTTAATTCATTAATTTTGTAGTCTGTTATAAGCGTCGTGAATATCTGTAATTAACATGCATATTAGAAATAGAATCGATAAATAAAAATAAATTTGGTCCTCATTACTCTACGATCCATCCCATTTTTCCATTCCACCATCTAATTATGCTTCACTGCAAGGGCTTAGGCCTCCCATCAGGGTGAGGGGGATCGGAGCTTAATCCACCGCGCTGCTCCAATCACCAATCCACCAACCCGCACTCTCAAAAAATCGCAAGATCGCAACGCTCAAAAATAAAACTATATTTGCAAAAAAGATTACATATTTTAATGCCCTACTACAGAGGATTGGACCTCCCCTCGGGACGGTGGGTTTAGAGGTTAATCCACCACGCTGCTCCGGTGCGGGTTAGTGGATTTTGATAAAATTAACTAATGGGTTTCTTACTGGTTGATCTCTATAGAATTTACTATCTGAACTTAAAGTAACTCTGGTTATTTCAAAATACTTGTTATCTCAGGCCTACTTGAATTTAAAAGAAATTATAAAATTTTATTAGGACTTAAGGTGAAACGATACCTCTGATATCGATACAAAAATTTGGCCAAAACTAGAAAAATACACGTTATATCAATTATTTTACCATATTAGTAAGAAAGCGTGGCATAGAATTATCGTTAAATTTATAAAACAGTTCTTTCTAACATAAATCAGTTTTAATTTTGACTTTAAAAAAAAAACTCGCTAGCACATACATACAAGATGAGATTTTAGTAACCGGCCAAAATAAAATTTTTCTAGACGTTAGGTATCACCAATAGACCTCATTGAGTAAATAAAAAATATGGGTTACATTTACATAATAAATTATTTTATCTACAGTGTTATTTTATAACGTTTGGTTGCCTTCTTAACGCTATAGTAAACGTACGCGTCCGAGGCCTTGAAACGGAATGGGGCGGCGGGCATGAATGGTGACTAGAGTTATTGGTTTTTTCGGGAAAGGTTTGTGTATACATATCTCAATATTTTTCTATAAAACGATACTAAAAGGAAACAAGACGGCTATCGGTTTTCTACCAAAGATCATTATATTAAAATTTGGCTGTTCATTAAAACCTCACCCTGTATAACTAAACCGAAAATCGTGATCTTTAGAAACCAAAATCAGAACAGTTTTGTGTTAGAAAGAACATACTTTTACTTTAATGATAACTTCTTTTTATTGGTCAAATAAATATTGTACGGAAATTAGGCACTTACCTACGTCAACCTTACAAATCGACTCCGTGGAAACAGTATCCTGGAAGTTATTCGAATAATACAAATATTGATTGCTATACTAACCTCGGGTAAGAACGCTTCAGCGGCTAATATGAACGGTATGATACCGGCTCCAATACTGAACACGAAACAGAACGTGTATATGAGGACCGCGGTCAGAGCGTGTGGTCCCCAATGCAGATGCAACTGGGTCCCCAGAATTAAAGTCAATATTGCAGACGCTCCAGACGAATATATCATTAGCACCTAGAACGATAAACAAATGAAAAACCGTGTTAATATAATAACACCTGGGACATCCCCCACAGCGCCATCTAGTCTCAAACTAAGCAAAGCTTGTATTATAGGTACCTGACAACTGATATACATACATATTTAGATATTTCACCTTCAAACACGGAACAAATAGACATGTTCATGCACACAAATATTTGTCCCGGGTAGGAACTGAACCAGCGACCCTAGACTAAGCAGTTAGGGTCTGTAACCACTGAGCCAATAGGTCAGTCGTATCACTAAGCCACGAAGGCAGACGAAAGGTACAATATTGTTAGAATAATTATTTTCAGAAATACGAACCCTTCTTCCGGCTCTGTCCGCCAAAAGTGCTGATATGAATACAGCTATCATTGTTACAACAGCAAATATAATACTGCACAGAGTGGACGACATGCTTGGCACAGCTTCTTTGAACAAAGGATCCGCGTAGACTTGCAGCACGACCAATCCCATAAAAATACAAGCTGTAACCATTACCAAGCAAACAGCTAATACTCTTCTGGCCGATTGAGTTTTCCCTGTAAAAAAAAATTAAGTACTAAATACAAAATACAGCGCATATGGAAAAACGGGGAAAAGGAGCTGAGTTACGTTTTTAACTAAAATAAGTGAATAATACCAAGTTGTATTTTTGTGGTTCATACGATGACATTATCGGCAATATGATTATCATACCATAGCATATCAGCCTTTTATGCCCTATTGCAGAGGCTTAGGCCTCCCCTCGGGATGAGGGTGCTTGGAGCTTAATCCACCACGCTGCTCCAGTGCGGGTCGGTGGATTTTTGGTGGATCTTAACGACTGCCATTTGGCGACGGCAACCGGGACCAACCTTTTAAAGTGATCTCCGAGTAAGTGATAAATTTTCTACATTGGTACACACCGGTTTCTGGGATTCGAATCACGACCTTCTAAACAAAAAGTGGCCTCGCCACCACTCGGCTATCACGACACACATGATTAGCATATTCAGTCCATATATACAAACGAAAACTAACTTGTTCGTATAACGGGCAAGAAGGGGATCAATCCATGCGGATAAGGGATGGATATAAACAATGCACGTAAGAAAAAAGCGTTTTTATTTAAGTTTTACTGGCTCATAATTTTTTTAACAGTAAAAACATTTTGCATTTATGATCCACCAGAATAGTTTCAAAATACACGGAAAAAGAGGCTACGTCCTCAATTTTTTCCTAATAGAGAAATATAGTTTGTTAGAATGAAAAATGTTTTTTTTTTTAAGTTATGTACATAACTACACGTATCACTGACTATGTGCCTCGGTGAGCACGTTGAGCCGTCGGTATCTATTGATGGCAACCGAGACCGACGGTTTAACGTGACGACAGTCGTTAAAATCCATCAAGGAGCTGCATGGTGGACTAAGTTGGAAGCCCCTTCATCCCGAGGGGAGGCCTAAACTCCTGCAGTAGGGCATTAATTGACTGATGGTAAATAAATTGACTGATGGTGGATAAAGCCAAGCAAGTTAAATATTTACAGATTATAACATATATTAATTTACCCCATAAGTCACCTACAAGTTGTGTTCATCTTGTCTTTAGGGATAAAATGCATTATTGTAATATGGTTTGAAATCTTTAAATCGCTGTCATAAATAATCTCTAAATGTGACTAAACTCTTTTCCTTCCTTGGCTTTTCACACGTTATGGTTTTCGTGGAAAATGCCGACACTCCTAAGCAAGTACAATTTTTTTTACAAGATTAATAGATAAAAAAACAAAGTGTCCAGTCACAAGAAATATCAAACATTATTAACGCTAATATTATTTGTATATATATAATGCTAGCTTTCCGCCCGCGGATTCGTCCGCGTGGACTACACAATTGTACCAGGACAGCAAAAGGAACGCGACGCAACAGGACACTGTAAGAGTTTATAAAATATTTTGAAACTTGACAACCTAAGAAATCTCTATACTTACTTTACCAAATTTCATCAAAATCCGTTGAATCATTTTAGCATGAAGAACAGCTATCCCAAAGGAACCATGAATTCTTCTGGAATAAAATCCGGTCTAGTAATCCACGTTTTAGACACCTTAGTAGGTACTACATTTCATCGATATCCGTTCAGCCACTATTGTATGAAGAATAATTATCCCACAAAAACCATGCCCTTTACGTATAAAATGTAGCCTATGTCACTTTCCAGCAGACATACAGACAGACAAAAAGTAGTATGTCATCCCTGACAACCTCCTTTTTATGTCTGCAAAGTTTCATAGAAATCGGTTCAGCCGTTTTGGAGATCAGCTTGGACGGACAAACCGACAGATAATACAATAGAATATTATAGTAGGAATTGCAGAAAATACTTACATAAAAATTTTATAGGTGACATATTCTCTTTTGGCGCCTCTTGAATGTTCCCTGCTTTGAGTTTCTCCTCCTCTGGACTACCTAAAACAAAATTCCTGGTATAATTGTTTGTAATGAAGTTGCGATTAAAACAAAAAATAATGAAAAAAAATGTGATGGAAATAAGTTGCGAAATATTAAAAACTATGATACAAAATTAATAATAATATCTCGGATATGCCCCACAGCGCCATCTAGTTCCAAACTAAGCAAAGCTTGTATCATGAGTACCAGACAACTGATATACTTATTTACATATTCTTTATAATATATGCATATATAGATATTTTACAGCCAGACACGAAACAAAAAGACATGTGTATGCACACAAATATTTGTTCTGGGCGGAAATCAAACCCGTGACCCTTGGCTCCGCAGTTAGGGTCTCTAACCTCTTAGCCAATCGGTCAGTGTTGAAAAGCATTCGACTGTTTCGTTCCGAAACTATTAACTATTGAAAATAGTCAGAAATTTAGATTATACTGTCATTTATATTCCCGATAATTTTAAATTTTCCCTCAAAATAACTTTAAATTAGGCATTAATAAAAACGTTTCATGATCGTATCACGAATTTCAGTGAACAGAGAGTCGGCGTCAAAAAACGTAGAACAAAAAATATCACCTAACAGTTCGGTTATAATTAAGAGACGGTTTATACACGGTTAGTAGACGTAGCGAGAGCATGCGATCTAGTGAGTCACACACACAAGTATGTAAAAGAAGCAAGTCGTTTCTGTTGACATTGTATTTCAAGGGACCAACCATCCAGACATTATCAAAGTTATAAACATAGATAGGTTCCTACTTTTTAAACATACTTTAGAATCATATCCTGATCACGATAAAATTAAAAAATTAATAAAATATGTCAAATATTAGTATGTCACGTGGAAAGGCTCAAGGTCCAAGGAAAGGTCGTGATAGCCCAGAGCGCAACGAACCTATCTCAAATTTATAAGGCCATAGGGCCATGGTTCGAATCCGGGCGTGTACCAATGAGTTTTTCTGACTTAAGTACATTAACTATCACTGACTCCGTGCCTCGGAGAGCGCGTTAAGCAGTCGGTCCCGGACGCTGTCAATAGATGGCGGTCGTTACAATCTCCAACCCGCAGTGGAGTAGCGTGGTGGATTTAAGCTCCAAACCCCTTCCTTACCCTGGGGGAGGCGTAAGCCCCTGCAGTGGGATAAAATGGGCTGATGATGATGATGATGACGTGGAAAGGGTTGCGTACTATATATTTGTTGTTGGTTGTTATATGTATATGTTGTCTTCGCTTGGTACCCAAAACACAAGCTGCTAATGCTTAGTTTGGGGCCTAGACGTCGTTGTGATGTATACGTTAATATCAATTATATAAATCATCACATTACCTGTCATGTTTTTTTAATCTGAGTTTTTAAGCTAGAAGTTGAACGCTACTTCTTCGTTTAAGTACTGCTAGAGCAATTTAACTTATTAGCTCTCAAAGATATACGCATTTTCTCTTCACGAATATTTTCCGTTCTGCGAGGGAATTTCAGAGTGAAACATGAAAATTGCGTGCTCAATCTCTTGATATATTATATCACACTTAATAATAATACCAGGGACGTCCCAAACAGCGCGATCTAATCCCAAAATAAGCAAGTACTATGCTCGTATTATAGGGTACTAGACAACTGATGCTATGCCATGCCATTAACCAATTAATGGCTGCAGGGGCTTAGGCCTCCCCTCCGGTTGAGGGGGCTTGGAGCTTAATCCACCATGCTGCTCCAGTGCGGGTTAGTGGATGACAACTGATATACATACGTTAATATTCCTTATAACTTATACATATATATATACTTTTGCACCCAAATACGGAACAAATAAACATG
Source organism: Luffia ferchaultella (assembly GCA_949709985.1). NCBI lineage: Eukaryota > Metazoa > Arthropoda > Insecta > Lepidoptera > Psychidae > Luffia > Luffia ferchaultella. The sequence goes on along the minus strand of OX453261.1, from coordinate 12,439,175 downwards.
TTCATGCAAACAAATATTTGTCCCGAGCGGGAATCGAACGTGACCCTTGACAATTAGTATCTATAACCACTCGGCCAATCGGTCAGTCACATTTATTTGACTCCCCGCCCTAAAGTTTACTTGTGCCATAATCTAAGGTTTATGTGTAAAATAAAAGACCTGTATAATGGCGTTTAGTAATTATTTTGTAAAACTAGAAATAACGAAGCAGTAAAAATTCGTTTAGATAACAAAATGATTCCACATAACAATCGTCTAACCGTATTATCTAGCTAATATAATCTGAGGCTTAACGAACGAATTTCTCTATTACGTCTCTGTTATGTATGTAGAAGTTTAAATAAAACTCGGGTGGCACATACGCTTGCACTTTAAAGTGACGTTGAAAGAAGTGTGTAGTGGCAAAATGGTATTCATATTAACAAAAACTAGGTTTATACGTTTTATAATTTTTAAAATAATTTGATAGGTACCTCATAAAAAAAAGAACTTAAATGCGCGGGGTTTTTCTCACGAGATTGTTTAATTTTTCACAATATTTTCCACATGAAACTAATTGCATTTTCGCAAAATCTAATCTAAATTGATTATTAGACGATTTATTTTTTATTTTTCATACGTTGTGTAAAGCAATAAGTTTCAGGTTAGAATTTAAGTTTTTTTTCCTATGATGTAGGTAGGTATCAAAATATATAAAAAATTAAAAACGTATTAACTCAGTTTTTGTTAACCTGAGTACCATATAATTATTAATTTTTTTTGCAGCAATCGGTTAAGGTTTAATGGGGTGCAACCGTTAACGCCGTTTGTATGGAACTTTGGGGGGTGTAGTAAGATATCACGTGTATTTATTTTTTCATTATTTTTTCAAACGCGCGGTTTTTAAATCATAAAGCGGCGTGTAGTGTACACCATTCGTTTATTATTATTTTTATGCCAGTCAAAAACAACCTGCAACCTTTCTGTCTAGACATTTTTATCATGGTCCTTAATTTCAGAACAAAATAAGATTATACTTTATACCTGTATTTAAGATAATATTCTAAAATATTCTTAAAAATTAAAGATTCTTTGTAGATACTAAAAATACACATGATGCTGGGTGGGGGGTCATCAAAAGATCACGTGGTTAATGGACGGCCCCTAACAGCTTATTAATAATTCATATGAAAGTGTACTACCATCGATTGAATTTAATTATGTTAGTGTCGTTAGTTAATTACTTACCTAAGTGATTCACTTTATTACATTAGTTAATTAATTGATTACATTGGATAGTTAAGTTCATAAATTTTCTTTTATATGTTACATAAGTTCGGTTTATTATTTATTGTAGTTAGTTACGTTGTTGGTTAGTTTTGTCAGATATCATTTAAATGTACTGTACATATTGATTATTATTATTTGATTTTGTCAAAAGGATTTCCATTCCATCAGCCCTTTCTATACCCCACTGTAGGGGCTTAGGCCTCCTCTCAAGATGAGGGGGCTTAGAGATTAAATACACAATGCTGCTCCAATGCCAGTTGGCGGACTGTAACGACCGCCATCTATTGACAGCTACCGGGACCGATTGCTTAACGTGTTCTCCGAAGCACGGAGTCAGTGATAGTTAATGTACTTAAGTTTTTATTTTTATAACGTATGCATCACAACAACGTCTATATAGGCCCCAAACTAAGCATTAGCTTGTGTTTTGGGTACCAAGCAAAGACACCACATACATATAACAACCAAGACCCGGTACCAGTATCAATATTCATCATATAAATAAATACTGACCCAACCTGGGATTCGAACCCGGGTCCTCTAGCTTCGTAAGCAGGGTCGCTACCCACTAAGATAAGCGGTCGTCAAATGTTAATTTGTAAATCCACCATTGTATGTAGCACTGATTACCGCAAGTGTAGCCCAAGCTTAATGAAATTAACTGCGCAATATTACATATGATAACTTCACACTCACCTACATGTTCTGGGTTTAATATACGTTTTATGTTGTGCAACTCTTCGATTACTTCTTTACTGTCTGGTTTGACGCTTCGATAGAAAGCTATAGCTTTTGCTGCTTCCTAAAATTAAATAATATTAATTTAATATATCCATATAAAAGTTTAAATAAAAGTAGTAGGTATACAATTTTTCCCGTTTTGTATCTGTAAAACGTAATAATAATAATACCTGGGATATCCCACACAGCGCCATCTAGTCCCAAAGTTAGCAAGTATCATGTTTGTATTATGGAGTACTACATAACCGATATGCATACTTAAATATTCTTTATAATATATACATATATATAGATACTTTTACACCCAGAAACGGAATATATAGGTGTGTTCATGCACACAAATATTTTTAACCCTGGCGGGAATCGAACCCGCGTCCTTTAGCTTGCAGTTAAGGTCTGTAATCACTCGACCAATCGGTCAATTTACTGCATATTAGTTCCAAAGTAACACTAAATAATCAAGATACTTATCTATTTTGAGAGATTCAGTATATTGTTTGGAACTTCAGGTGTACCACACTTATATAATAAGATTACGTTTATTATAAGAAATTATATTGTATAATAATATAGGTTTAAATATGAAATTGCCTTTCTAACTACAGGCTCTTTCAAAGAAAATTAAACCTGCACGTAGAAATTTTTAGCTTGGAACTTTTTCAAATAAAAACCAGTTCTTTTTAAATCGAAAATTACTGTTTAATTGTTTATGCAATCGGCGTAGGCAACAATAACTTAGCAGTTACATCTCGTAATATCATTAATAATAATAATATCTGGGACTTCCCACACAGCGCCATCTAGTCCCAAAGTAAGCAAGTATTATCCTTGGATTATGGGGTCCAAGACAACTGATATCCATACTTAAATATTCTTTATAGCATACAGGGTTACTTTTTGCTTACCTGATGACCGGTTGGCCGAATTAGACATCCTAACTGCGGAGCGAAGGGTCGCGGGTTCGATTCCCGCCCGGGACAAATATTTATGTGCATGAACATGTCTATTTGTTCCGGGTAAGAGTAAAAAAAAAATCTATTTATGTAAATATTATAAAGATTATTCACGTATTTATATCAGCTGTCTGGCATCCATAGTACAAGCTTTGCTTAGTTTGGAACTAGTTGGCGCTGTGTGGGATGTCTGAGCTATTTTTATTATTATTTTTAATTAGTGCTCATTAGCTCATTCAGCTCGAATTCCAGAACGTTTCTTTAAAAGATGTTTACCCACACAAAATAATGGCGTTGTGTGATCTATAAGTTTTATCCACTACAGCTTCTTCACATCTAGGTATCAATAACAACTGAGGTCTACAGTTAAGAACTATTGACAACGATTGTAAAACTTAAGGATGACAGAAGACCTCATCCACCAACCCGCACTGATGCAGCTTGGTGGATTAAGCTCCAAGGCCCCTCACCCTAAAGAAAGACCTAAGCCCCTGCAGTGGGGCATAGTGGGCTGGTGGAATGGGTAAAAGATCTCATACTGTACAAGAAAGGTTCAGCCGTCACCCTCCATACTCTTCGGACTTAGCACCCTATAAGATTACCATTTTTTCTGCAATTAGTACAGTTTCTCCATGAAATTTTGTTTTGTAGCTGAGTGCTAAAAGAATTCTACAGTAAAAGCATTCTTTCATCCATATTCGATGAGAGAAATTCGTAAAGAATGTGAGTAATTATTAGCATACCATACCATCAGCTCATTAATGCCCCACTGCCGGTTAGACTTCCCCTCGTGTAGAAGGGGCTTGGAGCTTAATCCACCACACTGCTCCAGTGTGGGTTAGTGAAGTTTTACGACTGCCTTCTATTGATGGCGACCTGGACCGACGACGGCTTAACGTCTCTCCGAGGCACAATATTAACTATGATTAAATAAATACTTCTTTTCTTAAAAATTATGTACTTTACTTTTTTCCTATATGAAACGGCAATTCATACTTAAACCCCATATGTATGTTCTATTTGTATGTTCTTATACTTACTTCTTCACGACCTTTGGTCATCAAATAGATCGGAGATTCTTTCAAAAAACAGATGAATACCATGTATAACGCCGACATGGTGATTTGGCTGTACACCATAACGTTATACGATAGATAACCCCCGAGGATATATGAAGTTAATACTCCTACATTGTAGAATAGGGCGGAGCCAGCCATCACTGTCCCACGGATAGAGTCTTGACATATTTCGCTGACGAAAACGGGACTTATTACGAACGAAGCGCCCCCCACTCCAGAGAAGAAAAGTGCTGTTAAAACAACTTCTATTTTGTTGAACGCTGCTATGATAGACCATGCCAGCTGCAAAAACATACATAATTGATGTAAAATATTTATTAAGTGAGAATTACAAGAATATATATGATAGGTATGTGTCGTGATAGCCCAGAGCGCAACGAGCCTGTCTCAAATTTGGCCCCATCGGGCCATGGTTCGAATCCGGGCGTGTACCAATGAGTTTTTCTGACTTAAGTACACAATATCACTGACACCGTGCTTCGGAGGGCACGTTAAGCAGTCGGTCCCGGACGCTGTCAATAGATGGCGGTCGTTACAGTTCCCAACCCGCAGTGGAGCAGCGTGGTGGACTTAAGCTCCAAGCCCTCCTCCTCACCCTGGGGGAGGCCTAAGCCCCTGCAGTGGGGTAAAAATGGGCTGATGATGATGATGATGATGATGATGATATGATAGGTATGAAAAGAGTAAAAGTTCAGTATTGACCTAGACTATGGATTATATGTTTAAAAATAAAAATACTGGCCATTAAGAAAATCAATATCACAACTAAAGTAACGCGAAAATACTTTTAATTTTGATTTTGTAGTTTTGTAGGCCGTAAAAAATAGATGTAATTCCGATATAGTACATAAACCGTCTAATACACGCGGCAAAATCGATTTAGTCGCTATGTTTGCGACGGGTGGCGTTAACTAACTAGTTATTATCCTTGACAACAGATAGCGCTATCACTAGAGTTGTCTTAAATAAACCTTATTCAATTTTGAACAAAAATTATAAGCTTTCAAACACGTAAGATGTATTATTTTGCTAAAATACGTATTGCTTGAAGTAAAAACATTCTAATGCAACTGTGTAACATGTAAATATTGCACCACATGTATAAGTAATAATTCAAGTATAAACATTTGAATACAACTGTGTAAAATATGTCACCACATGTATAAGTATTAATATATGACGACCGCTTAGACTAGTGGGTAGCGACCCTGCCTACGAAGCTAGAGGTCCCGGGTTCGAATCCTAGGTCGGATCAGTATTTATATGATGAATATCGATACTGGTACCGGGTCTTGGTTGTTATATGTATGTGGTGTCTTCGCTTGGTACCCAAAACACAAGTTAATGCTTAGTTTTGGGATTAGACGTTGTTGTCATGTGTACGTTATTATTATAATTCAAAATCGCCATTTTTAAAATATCGTAGGTTAAAAAAAGATGATTTTCCAATTACATATGGCGCAATGTTCATAGCTTTCGCTCGTGGCTGAACACATAATCTCCACCAAGTTAAGTTTTCATTTAAAAAAATCACAATTAAGTCACTAAATTACAACACGACTTTCGACTTTAAGAACACTTTACAACTCTTAGATTTTCTTTAAATATTCCAACTCTATAATTTGACATAGAATCGGAATCATTTAAAAAAATCACCATTGGCGATAAAGTCCTGATTTGGTTCCAAATTCCATTTATTAAATTTAACAATATAATATCCTGCTTCTTTTTAATGGTACCTATGATATAAAAATTTAAATTATTTTGGACAAGATTCTATTAATTTGGTGTGATTGGTGATTGTAAGGTGATTGCTTGCCTGTAGTTCAATGCAACTTGAAACGTCATCGGCCGCTTTTGTAAAAGCCGATGAACGCAGTCGAATAGTCGAATATACCATACCATCGGCCTATTAATTCCGGCCTACAGGGGCTTAGGCCTCCCTTCGGGATGAGAGGGATTGGAGCTTAATCTACCACGCTGCTCAAATGCGGGTTGGTGGATGTTAACGACTGCCATCTATTAATGGCAACCGGGACCGACGGACTAACATGCTCTCCGAGGTACATAGTGATAATTATGTACGTAAGTTAGAAAAAACTCATTTATAGATTCGAACCACGGCCAACACAATCATCAAAACTGCAGTTCGGCGTTGTTCGACTTTTTTTCTTGGATTACGAAGATATCCGATGGTTAAAAACAACAGTAACAGTGGGTTGGAATATGGTGTTGGGGACAGAGGACGAAGTGAGAGTCTTTACCATAAGTATGTTGTATACGTTTTTCGTAATTTGTATGGAAATTAGTAATAACGTCAAACGACCGCTAGAGGTGCGGTACAAGTTTCTACAAAAATTATGAAAAAAAAAAAGAAACTTGTACCCATTGAGCCCTCAGCAGTACATTTGGATGTTTCGAGCTTACCATGTTTTCAAGAAAGTTACCTAGTAAAAAATTCTGTATAAACTATGATAATAAGCTATCGAAAGTCATTCAAACGATAATAATAATAATACCTGTAACATCTCACACAGTCCCATCTAGTCCCAAAGTAAGCAAGTGTTATACTTGTATTATAGGGTACTAAACAACTGTTATACTTACTTAAATGTTCCTTTTTATAACATATACATATGTAAACACTTTTTTATACCGCAGACATGGAACAAATAGCCATGTTCATGTACACAAATATTTGTCCCGAGCGGGAATCGAATCTGCGACCCTTAGCTCCACAGTTAGGATCTCTAACCCTCGATAAATCAGTCAGTCAAGATATAAAAGTATTATATACGTTTTTTGTTAATCGTAACTAACATGACATCTATAGGTACAAAACACGCGGAGTAGAGTGATTTTGGTACTCACCAAAAATGGTAGCCCGCCAAGAATGGAACAGCGTTTTCGTCCTATTTTGTCCACGAGATATCCGAAAACAGGTGTTCCAATAAGTGCACCAATAGACGACAAACTTCCGAAAAGTGCCACCTCATATGCCTCCATGGGACGATCTAAAACCGTCTGGTTGGATGTAAAATTTTCCAAAGTCGAGGATGGCCAAGTGTACATTATACCCATTATCATGGTCAGGAAACATACTGTGGAAAGAGAATAATAATAATTGAGACATTCTACACAGCGCCACCTAGTCCCGAAGTAAGCAAGTGTTAAGTTTGTATTATGGGGTACAAAACAACTGGTATACATACTTAAAATTTCTTTTCTTTATATATATATATATATTTTACACCCAGACACGGAACAAATAGACATGTTCATGCACACAAATATTTGTCCCCAGCGGGAATCGAACCCGCAACCTTTGGCTCCGCAGTTAGGTTCTCTAACATTCGGCAAACGGTCTATCGAAGTAGTGTAAAGGTCCGTAGTCATTACAGCTATATCTATATAGATTTGGCGTATTTTTTTCCTCACAGTGTCGAGTGTCGAAAAGTCCACGATCGCGATGGCATATGTCTATCTTTTGTCTAGCTTACTATATCTATTTTTATGTTTTAAAAAATGGTGTCTTATGATGGGGTAATTAGAAAGCAATTTAAACGAATACAATATTAAACCTTACCAAATTAAATACGTTATTTACCTTTAGCATTTCATGCACATTATAATTGCCCTTTGCACTATAAAATTTAAATTAATATCCTAGGAGATACAGCGAAATAAAAACTATCGAGCGACAAGCAGCCGGTTCATTTAAATCTAATTCAATCCCATCCATATGTTCAACGCAACAAGCTGATATGACACTACGGTAGAAAAAACACTGCGGCTTATATGCTGTGCTACCCGTGCGAAGCCGGGGCGGGTCGCTAGTATTTAATGAAATAACTTTTTAATGATACCTACCGGAAACGACGGGATAAGGAATTAAAACGTCACCCTCACTTCGTTATATGGAAAGGTATTGGTTCAACCGTTTCTGAAATTAGTCTGAATTAGAACAAACAAACAGACAAATAGAAATAAAAAAAACACGTGTTTGCGTTTGGTCTTCTTGTAAATAAACGTATGAGCAAAAGAAAAGTCCTTATTTTGAAATCGTAGAAATACCTAAATTTTATTTACTTCAATAGATATAGATATTCTACAGACATATGAAATCCCACATCGTGCTATCTAGTTCCAAACTAAACAAGTATTATGTATGCTTGTATTATGGGTAGCAGACAACTGATATACATAACTTAATACTCTTTATAACATACCATACCATCAGCCCATTATTACCCCATTGCAGGGGCTTAGACCTCCCCTAGAATGAGGGGGCTTGAAGCTTAATCCATCACGCTGCTCCAATGCGGGTTAACGAATATTCTTCATATAGATATTTTTACACACGACATGGAATAAGTAGACATGTTTATGCACACAAATATTTGGCCCCAGCCGGAAATCGAACCGTCGACCTTTGGTTTGTGGTTAAGGTCTGTGATCACTGGGCCAATCCAGTCAAGTATGTATATAGAAATGCACATTACTGTATCAAGCGCCTCAATATAGAAACTTAAAATAATATACCATTGATAACATAAATTGGTAAAAATAAGAAATTTTACTTGCGGCAGTACTACAAATTTGCACCAATATAGCCATTTTTTTTTAAATATTTCTTTTAAATACACTTTAAACAAAAAAATACACGTTTCCTTCGAGGAATTTGAGAAAACACTGAACAATAATTCACGAACGTTATTATCTCGTGCCGTTTGATATGATTTGCAGAATCCAGAGATCACAAAAATTATCTCGCGTTTTATATTGTTGCCCGTGGAAAATGTTTGGAAAAACCACGGTTGTCAAAGACTAGGCGCTTGTCAGCGCCCGCGCTTTACTGATGCCAGCTGCACTTTACAGACCTCGTCCTTGTTTAACAGACGGTATCGATCGATTTTTAGGATTCCGTGCCTCCGTAAAAGATTATTATTTTTTTCTTTTCTTCTCTCTTTTGTTAATGTATCCCAAATTTCGTTACACTTTACGCTAAATAGGATGAAAGTGTGGAGGCCTGGGCCAACTATGATAAATTGTAACGTGTTTTTCGTACAATGAAACTGTATTGTTTTTTTTTTTAATTTTTATAATAACAAAACTATTGATTCATTACACTGTTCGTTCTTCCGGTTCCGTTCCGTTCCGACCCTTTATCTATCTCTTTGTGAAAAATCGCGTCGTTTCGTTGCTCCGTTACAATGTGAAAAAAGCCGGCTAAGTGCGTGTCGAAAGTCGTGACAGCCCAAACGCAGCGAACCTGTTTCAAATCTATAAGGTCATGTGGCCGTGGTTCGAATCCGGGCGTGTACTAATAAGTTTTTTCTGACTTAAGTACATTAATTATCACTGACTTCGTGCCTCGAAGAGCACGTTAAGCAGTCGGTCCCGGTTGCTGTCAATAAATGGCTGGCGTTACAATCCGCCAACCTGCATTGGAGCAGCGTGGTGGATTTAAGCTCCAAGCTCCCTCATCTTGAGGGGAGGCCTAAGCCCCTGCAATGGAGTTTAAAAAGGGTGATGGAATGGAATCTCAAAAACTACTCAATATGTCATAATCAAAGCATTTTTGGTACAGTCTTTTTTAAGTTGTAGGTACTAATTTTGTCCTAATTTTTCTACTTCATAGATGAAAAGTTAAAGCGGACACAGATACAAGCTTTTTAGTACTTTACGAGCTCATATCGCAACAACTTATTGATTTCAGTAAATTCTTCTAAAACTTTTATACCAGTTTTAAAGATCTACCTATAAGCACTATTAATAGGTACCCCCCCCCCATGTTTGTTTCATCACTCAGTTACTTGTACGGTGACACATTTAAAAAAAAACGTTATTTCGCAACGTCATTTTATAACGGTTCATAGCATCAATCTTTCAAATTTCATATGCGTAGTGTGAATAGTCTCATAGTTAAATTGCTATGACAGACGGATGGACAGACAGACGAACAGGACGTAAATATTAGGATTCCGTTTTTGTCACTTCACTACCTACGGAATCCGAAAAAAGAAAACAAAACACCTTTCGCGTTTATTATATTAGTTAGGTTAGGAATGTAAAACACATGGGTCACTTGATAACTTTTGAAATGTTCGATATTTAAAAAAATCGAACGCACCTGTATTACATGTTTTTAAAAAGCAAATTTATTTTAAAATAGAACTCAATCAGCCAATTTTCCAATTTAAAAAAAAATTATTCTAATCATTTTGCTGCAACGCTTCCCGCCTTTTTTACATAAAACGTTGAAGCTTAACCGCGAACATTTGCGCGCTATGATCTATTATTATTACAATTTTAAATTTGGTTCAACCAAACAATTAAGTTTACAACAGTTACAATCAGCATTTCCCGGAGACTCAGCTTCATCTCACGCAACAATTTTTAGGGGATTTGCTGAATTTCAATAGGATAAAATTGACTTTAAAAATGACCAAACAAGCGGAACCCTCCAAACAGTAGTATAGTCTATCCGTTACATTAGACCTCAGTACACCAAAAGGTAAAGCAGGAACGAAATGGACAAATTAAAATATATTTATTTAGAGGAAACAAAAACTTATCACATTCGCTGTACACGAAACAAAAACTTATGACATTCTTCATCACTCTACGTATCCTTTAAATCATCACCTGTGTTTATAATAAAACGTTCTATTTTGTGATTTACTTTCTCTGTGAAGCGTCGATGTAAACTGATAAATTTTCACTTAAACTGTACGCTGCACGCGCAAGCCGTCGGTTTCTTTTGTTACGGCTGGCACGCGCGACGGTTTTCTTTGTGATTTCTTTGTCTGAGTGCTTTGACGGCGTCTCAAAGGATGTGGGTTAAAATAATGGATATACTTTAACTGCAAAAGATGTTTAGACAACTCAAACATTGGTGGGAGAAAATCAACGAATTACATACATGGACATTGAGAAGCTAGCTTAGCTTAGCATTAGCTCGAAGGGCGTTCATACCATCCTACATCAATATTTTGGAGGGAAAAAGTTTTGCTGTCGTTGAATTCTTCGTTTGCTCCCCGAAACCGAAAAATAGGTTCGTGTTAATTGCCACCGTGAAATGCGTCTGTTTCGATAACGGGGCATGAATACGTGTTTCAAAATTCATTACTGGTGACGAAACATGGATCTATCAATATGATCCGCAATCATCCGTGTGGCTGTACCCAATATAGTAATGTTACGTGTTAGGGTTCGAAGAATCTGGAGAGAAAGACCTGCTGACTCTTTTGAAGACTTTATTCACTAACACTAGGTCCAACACAAAGCACTAAGTCCAAACACTAAGCACTCACGATGTATTAGGTCGTAGCCAAGTCGTAGGTTTCACTGGGATCACTAGTTTTCACTTCGAAGTCGCTTCGAAAGTAGCCCGAAATCTGAACTGGATCTGCTCGCCTTCCTGCGGCTATTTATATAGGTCGCAACGAACTCGAGAACATTCCAGAAATCACTCCACTCGCACGAACGTAATCGAACAGTTTGGATAATTCCCGAAAGCCCCGCGATTCTTTCCTCTAACGCCATCTAGTATTGAGTAGGGGTTTCGTGTTGTCCTTGTTGTAAAACCCTTCTACAAAGTGGTTTTACTGGTGGACGCTAGATGGCGGTCATTACTCTGTCCGTTCGTAACAGTAATATACCTGCAAAACTGCAAAGACCTCGCAAAGTTGGCAAAAAATGGTGGTCAGTTTTTTTGCATATTTGTCGACGTTGATGCTGGAAAATTATGGGTCAGTTTACTCGGAGTGGTAGGTATACTACAGTAGCATTATACAAAGCTTTTCAGGCTGTGCAGGAGAGAAGACCAATGGCCGGAGCATCACCTGCATCACGAAAACGCCTCTTCTCGTAGGTACGTTTCCTAGAACAAACACGTTTATTGAGGATTCTGGTTTTGGAACCATAATTCACACACCCTACAGTCCTGACTTAGATGCCTGTGGTTTATTTTTACTTCCTAAAGTGAAATAAAAAATAAAACTTTTGCAAGGACAAAGGAAGCTATGGCTGCATTCGAGGTAGCGGTATCTGACCTGTCGGATCAAGACTGGCAAAAGTGTTTTCAAACTTAGTTTAGACGAATGACACTTTGCATAGAACAAGATGGAGAGTATTTTTAAAAGATGTAAAATAAATAGTACCTACTATTCAATACATTTTCTTTATCTCAAAAATTATTGTCTCACCCACGTAGAAGTAAAAAAAGTTTAAGGTTGGCTCTGAAAACATATTTCCAATAATAATATCTGGGTCATACCACTCGCGACATCTAGTCCCAAAGTAAGCAAGTATAATGCTTGTATTATGGGGCACTGGACAACTGACATACATACTTGAATATTCTTTATAATATGTACACATACTTAACCAGACGGAACAAATGGTCATGTTCATACACACAAATTTTGTACCGCGCGGGAATCGAACCCGCGAACCTTGGCTCCGCAGTAAGGTTATCTATCTACTCGGCCAAACGACCTGTTGTTTTACGAAAAACATTACCCTCCGCAGTCGGATAAAACCAAGGGGCGGCAATCCTGACTAATTTGGTGACAGCTTTAAATACATACAACATAATGGATAAGCTATATCATGGCGTCTCAAAAACTTGCCTTGTCATCACAAATACTGATTTTTCACTTATATTGCACCGGATTATACTACAAATTTCCGCGTTAATGTGACTATATTTGCTAATTATATAACACTTGATTGTCTGTGTGTGTTGCGTCGGTGTGGGACCATTTAAAGTTATTTTTTCACTTCACTTCACTTCATTTCATCAGCCCATTTTTACCCCACTGCAGGAGCTTAGGCCTCCCCCAGGGTGAGGAGGGGAGTTTGGAGCTTAAATCCACCACGCTGCTCCAATGCGGGTTGGGGACTGTAACGACCGCCATCTATTGACAGCGTCCGGGACCGACTGCTTAACGTGCCCTCCGAAGCACGGAGTCAGTGATAGTTGTGTAGGTACTTAAGTCATAAAAACTCATTGGTACACGCCCGGATTCGAACCATGGCCCTATGGGGCCTTATAAATTGAGACAGGTACGTTGCGCTTTAGGCTATCACGACATATTATTTTTTCACACGATAGTTTTAATTTTGCGATAACACCTAAGGTAGGCATTTAATTTGATAAAGATATATTGTATCCGTGTAAATAGCTTTCCAATTACCACATCATATGTGACCATTCTCTTAAACTTCAAAATAAGTTAAAATTACCTACTTTAAAAGATAGATATATGCCAAAGCAGATTTTTTTGACTTACAAAAAACAATTCCTCCATATAAATGGTTTTGTTATATCTCAAAAGAATTAGAGAGCGTTTTCGATGAAAACCCTTAGTCTAAGGCTTGATTTTTTCCGACATCTTCAATATTCATCGTCATATTTCAACAAATTTACAAAATCGTTAATGAATTATACCTACACATATCTTTTTTTGAACCACTTCGTCCATTGGTGTACAGATAGAAATGAAATTTTCATTCAAGAAACAAAAGTGTCTTAACGTCAAGTTCTTAAATCTAAAAATATATATTTTCTATTAAATCAAAATTATATTGTTTATTTCACTCCTTATCTACAGATCGCGCGGCGAGAGTTTGGCTTTGACCTTCGGGGTGGAGGGGATCACTGCGCATGGGTACTGTCACGCACACAATACTTTTCCTTTTATATGTACCAGGTTGGATATTTGAGTGGGTCAAAATTCATGTACTGTGGTAATAATGCTAGAAAATAATACGAAATAGATAAACTTCTTCATTTATTAAAACTATTGATAGTTATTTTACTTATATAAAATGTTTATTTCCTTTTAAAGTTTACAGAGACAGCGATGAAAATTCTAAATAATTGTTTTTTAATAAAATCATCATCATCTTCATAACCATTATCAGAATCATCGTCTTCGGAACTATCATCGACGCGAATTATAAATTGCTCGGTAAGTAAATCAACTACATGGTCACTCTTGGCGTACTCTTCTTCTATATCTTTTACCTTTTTACATATTTTTTCCCATTCCTGGGCACTCATTAAGGATACTTTTTCTTTGATAAGTTTGGTACATTCTTGTAAATTCCATTTAACATTTTTGCTAGCTACATATTGTTTAATAGTAGCCCATGCCTACTATAACTCAACAAATAATAACAATCGACAACAATAAACAATTAACGAAAATAGCAATTCACTTGTGAATGTGATTGTACAACAGGAGTGCGCGGGGCATGCGAGAGGCAGGGAACGACTGGAGCGCCAATCAGAGCACCGCGTGCGCCTACACACCCGCCCCGCACCTCGCTAATTGCCCGTTGATACCCAATTTTCAAATTTCTGCGCAATAACGGTCAAAGCCAAACTCTCGCCGCGCGATCTGTAATTGAAATAAGATTTTCTCTAGTGCGGAAATTTCATTTTTCCTTGTATAGAATACAGAAAAAACTTGAATTCAATAAACTCATTTGGTTGAAGTAATTATTTTTACCTGTGTGACGATCGTATGGAAATCCGTTTGGTAGTTTTTGAGTTTATCGCGTACAGACAGACAGCCGCGCCTGTCTGTCTGTGCGGGCAGATTTTGTTTAATATGTAATGATGTTCGAATATCTATTATACTGACCGGTTGGCCGAGTAGTTAGAGACTCTAACTGCGGGGCCGAGGGTCGCGGGTTCGAATCCCGCCCGGGACAAAAATTTGTGTCCATGAACATGTTATTTGTTCCATGTCTGGGTGTAAAAATATTTATATACGTATATTTACAAAAAGAAAAATATTTAAGTATGTATATCAGTTGTCTAGTACCCCATAATACAAGCATAATACTTGCTTACCTTAGGACTAGATAGCGCTGTGTGGGATGTCGCAGATATTATTATAATACAGACAGAACCTAGATAAGATACCTATAAAAAATTTTGAATCATAGCAAAAAGCTACATCCACCTTGGCAAAGCATTTTAGTGAAAGATTTCTAATTATAAATTTTTACGACGTAATATTCTGTTATCGTCATTAAGGAAAACACGTCGATAAGCATTAGGCCTGAAATTGCTTATCATTTTTACGGTTCCATACCCAAAGAGTACTTAATAATAATAACATTTGGGACATCCCACACATAGTCAACTAATCCCCAAGTAAGCAAGTATTATCGCTTAGCCTAGTGGATAGCGACCCTGCCTACGAAGTGGAGGTCCCGGATTCGAATTCTAGGTCGGGGCAGTATTCATATGATGAACATTGATACTGGGTACCGGGTCTCGGTTGTTATATCTATGTATTATATTCGCTTGGTACCCAAAACACAAGCTAATGCTTAGTTTGTGGCCTAGACGTTGTTGTCATGTACACGTTACAAAAAAAATATTATGCTTGTGCTATGGGATACTAGACAACTGGTATACATAAATACTTAAATATTCTTTTTTTTTATGATGTACAGGGTGGAAAAAATCAATGGGCCCTGAAAGGAAACTACTTTAAATCCTTAAGATAGTTTATTTTACTGAAAGGAAACATGACTGCATTCACAGATTTCTCGAAAAGCTTACCTGAACTGGGAATCGATCCAGCGAAGAAAAATCCAAAAATCAACACAATTTCACTAGTCGATACTGTCAATGTTAAAGATAAAATTTCTCAAAAAAACCTTAGGTCTCAGAAACAAAAAAAAAATCGTTAAATCTTACATTAAGTTTATTTTATCATCAATTTTAATATACCTACCATACAGTGTAGTCTTAAAAATTTGTGTTACGGACTATTTCTGTTTAAATACTCTGACAAAATTCTAATCTTCTTTGATGACCTCCGGAATGTAGTTTCTGCACCAATCGTCCATCACGAAAATATTGCCGAGGGACCGATACGCGTCGGCCCTCATCCCTATTTTTAATCATACGCCTACGAGACGGCGCCCTTAAGGCCCCGCCCGTCAAAGGCACTAACACACCGAAGCATCCTCAATGCGTCCGGTCGTTGTTCATGCCAAACCCTATACGCTCTCCGGAGTATAGGTTGAGGAGTCGTTTAGCCGGTCGGGCTGCACCTTCTGTGTAGAAATCCCAACCCGGCACTACCTGCACGGTAGGTCGGGCGCGCAGGTGTCTGTATGCAGATTCGGCCCTCACTAACAAAAAAAAAACGAAAATATTTGTAGTTTTTCAAAACTCCAAGTACACGAGTATGACTGAAGACTGGTGGCTATCTATTGAGCTGCTTCCCTACTAGAAGCTTTTGGGTAACAAAGTATGTCAAAATGTTTAGACTAAATTCGGAAAAGTCTGCATTTTGCTGCTGTGGACGTTCGAAATGATTTCGAAACTTCCAATATTCAAAAACAAAAATTCACCATTCGCGACAAAACTTTTGGAGACGGTATTTTTCTGTTTGGATACCTCTCACTATAGGTTTCAAGTGAGCAGATGGCGCAAACTAACGGTTACCGAGAAAAACTTTTAAGTGTCATTTTTTTATCATTTATCTTATTGTAATTTTTTTTTACTTTTTGTTGAGTTCAGTAAGCTGTACACGTTCTATAACTTTGGACAACGTTCATCCGAACACCCCGTAGGTATATTCAAAGATGCGAACGTCATAGCGTTCCCAAGAAAACTCCTATCAAATTAAATTAGTTGTCGCTTGTTTTTCACCAAACTTATAATAACAGAACTAGAGACGGGACAGTGTCGATTGTCGTCAATCTTTGTGCTTCGATTGGAGCCTCTAATCGATTTATCTACTTATTAGCTGTGTTAGTTTTACCGGCGTTACATTTGGATCATGACTTGCCCGTGGTACTACCAGTGTTGTACTACCAGTTGGTCCACGAGGGATTTTTTTGTCTATGGAGCAATTATTGTAGCAAGAATATTCCTCGCTACTTTACAAGTCATCCGACGTACAAACGGAATCGCGAAATTCGTGGAAACCAGACACAGGTCTCGATAGGCAGAGCGAATCCGTATAAAAATAGTAGTTTGGTTTGGGCTCGAACAAAAATAAACGCGACAAGCGAAAGAAGGTAGAACTAGAAAAAACTGAATCGCAAAATTTTGGTCTTCCTCTGCGTGCTCAATGCGAACACGATCCAAGAATATCCGCAAGAGAAAATTATCATCGCTTCGTATGAAGGGACCTATATAAAGGAACGTGCGCGATTTGACTAGATTTTCTTTGTGCTCTAAATCTACGACATACCCTTTAGCCAAAGGGCGGTCCCGGCTACGCGATTCGATTCGAATTCTGAGACCTTAAACCAGTGCGAGTCTGTTTAAAGTTTTTCGTTTTAATTTTCATTTTTACTGTTCGAATAGAGATCTTGCTATCAGGCAGATTGCCACAGGCTATTAGTCCCAGTCGCAAGCCACGACCCACTGCAGCTGTAATAGCCTCCCAAGACACCGAGCATATGTAAAGTGTCCGACGACGCTTGTATTTATTACTAATACACGTATAACTTTACATCAACGCTACATCGAGGGGTTGAAGACAGATACGCGGCCCAGCGCCGCATCCCGCGCAGAAGACGAGATCCTTGATTTCGGAGCCACTCCACACCGGTCGGCCACCGCTGGGCGCAACTAACTCGGCGCCCGATAATCCGTCCGCCGCCCTTCCCTCTCGCCGCCCGGCAGCGCCCGCGAGCCAGCATCACCGCCAGATCGAACACGAGAAACGGTACGACCTTTCTTTGATAGGTGTGAAGTCAAAGACCTCTCGGAGTGCCGTAGTATCCGCAGATCGCGCGATTGACCCCGCCGATTCTATACGAGCGTTAAGTGATAGTCATTGCGTTAAAAAACTTTGATAAGCGATTAAAGATTGTATACCAAAGCCGCATTTCACTTCTCGACAACCTTAATAGCACAGAAATATACGGAACAGTTCTTGAACCAAAGGTCCGACCTCCGCTACTGAGTCCATCCGGCACACCATATATTGCTTTATCACTCACATTTAATGTAACTCCATTTACCATTTTATAACACTTATTTTTAATACGTTACACAATGTACGACTAGACATTTTTCATTTGCCCGTGGTACTACCAAGTCTTGAGTTAGTTGAAAATTGTAAGCATTATCATCTATTACATTAGGTTAGGTTCATCATCATAATATAAAATTACCTATATAGTAATATCCTGCGACCATAGAATCAGTTTCAAGTAACAATTTGGTAGTACCACTGGCAAGAGTTGTACATAGTTGGTCCACGATCAAAAAAATCCCCTGTGGACCAACTGGTAGTTCAACGCTGGTAGTACCGTGGGCAAGTTAGTATGCTTGTTTCATTGCCACAGCGCCGCCGCCCGTCACACCCGTGTCGTCTGTCGTTGTTATTGCGACATTTATGGTTATCCGTTCTTCATAGCGTGTTATATTATTATAGCCTATAACGTGCCTATAACCTTCCTCAATAAACGGGCTCCTAATGCAAAGGAAAGTTTTCAAATTGGCTGGTAGTTCCTGAGATCAGTGCGTTCGGACATAAAAAAATCTTCAGCTTTATCTATACAAGTAAACATTAGAAAGAATATTTAAGCACGTATATCAGTTGTTTGGTACTCATGATACAAGTTTTGCTTAATTTGGGAGTAGATGGCGCTGAGTGGCATGTCCAAGATATTATTATTGAAGTGAAACTTCTTATGGCTCGGGGTGAGCCTAAAACGACACGAAAATGCGTCACGTTAAATAATATAAGTGGGGGAGATATAAGAAACAATCGGCTTTCACACGAGAAGCCGGTTGTTCCCTATATCCCCACTACTAACTGCTGAGTGTGGGGAATAAGGCTAGAGCGTCACTCAGTTTCGTGTCGCTGGCATCTGCGTCATTGCTCGGAGTGTCAACAGATGTGAAAACCGTAAAAACCAGATTGATGTTGATAATTTTAATAACATTATGAAAATTCAAATTTAAATACTAAAAGTTCTAAGTTTTCACTTCCGTCGGCAGTTCCTATAACTGCCAATCAGTTTTTTTTTTTTAATTCACTTTAATATCGAATATACGGCTTGATATTTTCAAAAACGAAGAACCGACGGTAATCATGTTTTTCAGGAATTTATTTTAAAACAACTAAACAAGATATCAAAAAACTACATATTTTTTCTGTCAATACTGATACAGTAATACAGCGAGGATTAGACACGGGTCGAACCCTCTTTTTTGTACAAAAAGCCTACCCCCTTAATGTATCACTGTACTACTTTAGCATTAGCTCTTACTACTTGCAGAAATGCCTATTCCGGTACTGATTCAAGTGACGATTCGCACTTCGATTATGTCACTTGGATCACTATGGTTCTTCCTTACACAAGTAGTGTACATCACAGCTGACACCTCATTTTCACGTCTACGAAGTTTCA
This sequence comes from Luffia ferchaultella, assembly GCA_949709985.1. NCBI lineage: Eukaryota > Metazoa > Arthropoda > Insecta > Lepidoptera > Psychidae > Luffia > Luffia ferchaultella. The sequence continues at coordinate 12,419,719 of OX453261.1, read as the reverse complement.
TTAAAATCCGTCCGATTTTATATGCGAGTATATACAGCCTATAAGTCTAGGGGGTAGCGACGCTGCCTACGAAACTGGAGGTTCTGGGTTCAAATATCAGGTCGGGTCAGTACGTATTTATATGATGAATATTGATACTGGTACTGGGGTCTTGCTTGTTATATGTATGTGGTGTCTTCGCTTGGTACCCAAAACACAAGCTAATACTTAGTTTGGAGCCTAGACATTGTTGTGATGAATACATTATTATTATTATCAACCTTCTCAGATAATTGGGCTATTAAATACACAAAGAATTTTTAAAATCAAATCGGTAGTTCCAAGAGATTAGCGCGTTCAAACAAAAATACAAATTTTTCAACTTTATCATATTAATACATATATTAGTAGGGATTAGGAATTTTCAGATGAATGTGAACAAAATAGACAAAATTAAACGATATACAATAAAAAAATGCATTTAATTTCTAACCTGCATTCTTATCTTTGGAATGGCTACATTATTTAATACTGTCAACTTTATTACACAATATCTGCCAAGATATGATCCATACTGGCAACACCAACATAGCGGCAACATTGAAAAGCCAGTTACCATATATCTGAAAACAAAAATGAATAATTAAAAAAATACAGTTCGTTATTAATAAAATTCTATGAAGTATTTATTGTTCAACGCGTATGTACGATACTATTTCGAGACAATTATGAAGAAATAGTTTTTTTTTTATTTTCGTCATAATTTATTAAATATATGTAATAAATATCTGTGGATATATCACTCTGATATAAACGACGTAGTGTCTAAGAGCTGAGATTGTATTATATAGTACCTAGTGGATTGTACGTTATATAGTGTTGTTACCCTAGACACATTTTGATATGAGTTTTCAGAATCATAAAAACTGATTTATAAATATAACCATATCAGCTCATTATGCCCAACCGCAGAGGGTAAGGCTTCCCCTCGGAATAAGGATGCTTGGAGCTTAATCCACCACGCGGTTCCAAAGCGGGTTGGTGGATTTTTCCTTATTTAGAAAGGTCATGGTTTGAGTCCCAGAAATGGGTATGTACCAATGAGTTTTTTTATGACTTAAGTACATAATTTATATATATACACACAACATAAATAGGAAAACACATGTTCTATTTGAATATAAAATTGACAAAGTTTGCAATTTTCTAATTTTAGCGTTTTGTGAATTTCACAATCTTTTAGGCATGGCCTTTGCAGGCCTAAAAGCTCAAACCCAGTTCTTGTGATTACTTAAATACAAAATATTTCTTAGAACCGAAAAAAAAAACATTATTGTGCCATGGTTGTTTACACCTGCATCAACACTGGCAAACACAAAACTGTTGCATCAAATAAAATGGCTAGTTAGAGAAATTGACCAATGTACAAAAATTACTAATCACTGAAACTGTCAAATCAGTGAAACTGTCGATACCATAGAAATAATAGAATAGAGTAGGCAAGCTAGTCCGCAATACAGGCCTCAATAGAAAGAGCCAGAGAATAACTTATACCTAGAATTATACAAAATTATATTAAGCCTACCTCTTTTTATTTTGAACACTCGCCATTAATAGCTCTTTGGTTGATAGTCATTACCGCTGTGACTGTCAAATGAGTGTCGTAGGTAATGCGCGCGCGGCATAAAAGTAAAATAAGGATAGAACTAGGTAGTTGTCTAACCTTTTTTCTCCATGCCCAAATATCACATTCAGGGCTTTATGGAGCTTGCCAACTCTAGTTATATTATTTCTATGGTCAAAACAGGTAGACTGAGCATTGAACTCCTGCTCCGACAGTTTTGCTTTGTCTGTCTTTTACTGTACAATGAGCGAATCTTGTCATTTTTGCATTTCATAGAAAAGTTATATTTATTAAGAAAAACTAATAAGTGAAAGATATTTACTGATATCTATAAATTTTTTTTTAAATAAATCTTGCTATGACGTCACTCGGTTACATTACTATGGACTGACGTGGATAACTTGTACGCAGCGGCACCGAGTGACGTCACGAGCGACCCGTAAAAACACAATCTTCGATTTGTTATATCTCCAGTAATAATCAGTATTTTTCCGAAATTCAAAAAGTATAGTTATCAGTTTGTCATACACTAGCGTGTTTTTAGCGTATGATACATAATTTTGTTGAAGAGGACGCGCTCATTATTATTTTTTTATAATAAACGAATGCACATACTAGGGAATCAACAATAGAGAACATAGTGGCTTGCATCGCAGCATCCCGCCCTCTGGACAAAATCTGCATAAACGTCTCTTCTGGGTATAAATGCTTGCTGTATATGGTCATAGCTAAAGTGACGGCGCACAACGGATGGAGTAATAAGCACAGAAGACGTTTTGAAGCTAAAATAAGGTTACTGGAAAAAATTATTAAAAAAATTACTTCCGCAATATGAAATACTACATTACTAAATTTAAATGTATTTCGATACTTATGTAGGTACCACATATCTACTTACACAAGAGATAATGCGGTATGTAAAGCTTTTTTTTTTGTAGAATAAATAAATAATTTTGTGAAACTAATTTCAATATTTTTTTTTTAAATTTCAAAATTTTCATAATGGTATGGCTTTTTCTTTACCTGAAAGTAGTCAAGTATAAAACACAATCTGACGTATGATCTGACGTTTGACGCATGGTTTCATGTGTGAGGATCACAGGCTACGCACATTGTTATTTACGTTTACTACAAATTATTTTTAATAATACCCATTCATATTATGCTGTGTAATAGGAGAATTGCCATCCTTTGACAATGACATTTTTTTCCCACATTACTTGGATACTAATACCTTAACCACAAACTGTCATAATATAAATATGAAACAGACGCCAAATCCAGGTGAAACTATTAAATTTATTTAATAATTACCATCTTACTGTTTTAAGAGCTCTTAATAGCAAAATATGGCTAAAAATAATTCATCTCGAAATGGATTTGGAATCGGCCTAATATATTTTTTCTTTTACATCCTTTACCAAATTAATATTGTCAAACTTTAACAAAAAAAATCGGTTTTCTTTAATCATGTCGGATTTTCGGGGATCATATTACAATAACATATTCAATGACCAGGTGAATGGATACCCTCCTTAAAAGTGGGCAAATTGTGACTCACCTGATTCTTCCTCCATCATTGGATACTACATTAACGATCAAAGCCAATGGGGTATACAAAACACCCAAAGCCAATCCTAATGCGAAGTTATGCATACCGACGGTCAAACACACCGTAGACAACTCTATCAGCAACAAAACATTCACTAAAGACCATTCATCTAATGACATGCGTGTGCGCAAGATCCTTGGTAAAAATGGCGTCGTTATAATAAGAAACACTGATATAAAAATCAGGCCGTAATACACGGAAACTTCTGATGTTTGATTGAAATATGTTGCTCCTGAAAATAGAAAAAAATATATTTAGCCCGCGATACAAGCTAGAATAATAAATAAATAGCTTAAAACTTTTTACAAATACCTTAACTAAGAAAAGAATCTACTAGCATATATGAAATGCGGTTATGTCCACGTAGACTAAAGCACACATGCACATATCTGTCTTATCTTTAAACGTGATAAAATGAACTATTTACAGATGGTTCGACAGAACTCGCGAGAATCTCATTGAATTTAATCCCTAAATAAAAATACCTATTAATACAAGCAAAAACTTACCTAATTTACTGAAAAGCAAGGGAGCATTCATAACAGTATAGCCGAGTACGTGAACTAACAAGTAATTGGCGCCGATTTTCACAATACTCATATCAGATTCTTTTGTCTTATTTTCTGTCTCTCTTTTCTCCATTTCTGCTTCATCTTCCTGCTCCTTTGACACATCCTTGACTTCTTTTTGTTTCTTCGGCGATTTACTTGACTCTTCTGGCTCTTCATCTTGCTGAATAGAAACCCATAATGCGAGAGATCTCAATAACATTGCGACGCATAACAGACAGAGTGATGGCATGTATTGGCCTGGAATTAAATTAAAATAGATGTAATTGATACCCTTAAGATTATTATTAAACATGCTTTTTAATATTTTTTAATTCTAAATTTAATATTCAATATCATATAAACTATTTTTTTAAAGACATTAATTTATAAACACATATAGATTTCTTTACTTTGTAAAAATAGACAAAATTTATTTCAAGGAAGTACTTAAAACTACATTTTTCTAATATAATAAAGTTTTTTAAAAACATGTATCACTATTAAAATTAAAGTAAAATATACTATAATAATGTATACATCACAACGACGTCTAAACTCCAAACTAAGCATTAGCTTGGTACTAAGTAAAGACCCCACATACATATAACAACCAAGATCCGGTACCAGTATCAATATTCATCATATAAATACTGACGCGACCTGGGATTCGAACCCGGGAGCCCCAGCTTCGTAGGCAGGGTCGTTACCCACTACGCCAAGCGGTCGTCATAGTTTGAGTTTACTATGATAGTCTTATATAAAATATATGAAAACATTAGACTTTAAAATAGTAAAATAACATTTTGATTATTCATGGTTTAAATAAATCAAATATTTATTACACTCACCAATAGAAACAAACCTAACGGTTCCAGCGAGGATATAGAAGAAGTAACTCTGATGAAATCTTTCCAATAAATTATTTAAAGACCTGAGCATACTTTCTAGGGCATTGCCAAGTTTATAGAAATTCACAAAAGACAAGGCGTTCACTTTTGGAGGTGCACCTGCAGGGTCATTAGCATCTCTACCTTCGAGGGTTACAGCTTCTATCCCAAAACGGTGGTAGAGACCATGGTTTCCATTTGGAACCTTTAAACAAAAATTCCAAGATAGAATAAGACATAGTACATCTTCCAGTATTATATTTCTATTAGGTAATTTTGAGGGTTTTGTATTAAGATTATGAAATATTGGGACATCTATCTATCCATCTATAGAAGCACGTCGATGCCTTATAGAAAGTACTCGAATGATCACGCGGCTTCACAAACATATCGACCGAATACAGAAATAACTAGAAATTTGAGATAAAAATAAATTAAAAACGACATTCTGTTTCAGAGGCGGCTAAAGTTAAAAGGATTGGGCTGCTCGAGAATATATTTTTGGGGCGGCGTCGCGCGCACTCAAGGTAGCGCCACCGGCGTCTTGAACTATCCCGACGGTAAATCATAATTGGATTTTCAAAATGTAATATTTGATGATGGAAATTTCGTCATGCTGCAAGGTGGGGATTTCGACGCATATACAAAGAGGCCGCCGCGGCGCCGGGAGAGAGATCCTCTGAAAGTGTCAAGAGCGAACATAGCTGTGAGCGCGATACAAGCGTGATAACAGTTTAAGTTTTGTTTCGTAATAAAGTATTAGTACAACTTGAGTTGGTGTTTTTGTGCATCCAAAATATATCTGAACCACTAGCCCATAACAATATTAATATTAGATGTTAAATGGGCTCCATAAAAGTTTTGTTTTATGAATCGTGTAAGGTTTGTTTGTAAGGGTTGCAATTAAATGATTTAAAAAAAAATGTCTTTAAAATTGGCTCAAACTATTACTTACTCCGGCTATTTGGGTAGAAATCATTCCTAGCATAGTCCACACGCTGTTTGTCCATTCTTCCATTTTGTTACGGTTTCTAATCCAAGAATAACTGTATAGAAAATATAATATTAAAACACATTTTATTTCTCGGCTGTGGGATTCTGCTTAGGTTTGTATTTTGTATTACTGAAATTGAAATTGCACTCCTCGAAGAAGAACCATGCGTCCAGCTTACACTAACTGATCACTATAAAACTCATTACTGTACATTTTTTTGTGGCAACAACATGTTGATATGTTGAATGTTAAATTTAAAAAATTAAACAATTTCTTCTTTTTTATTTCATGTTTTTAATCATTCAAGAACTATTTGTTGCCTGGATTTCAACAAAACTTTTAGTAATAATAACTTTTACAGTCTATGAAGTCAATAAATTTTTGAGTGTTTTATAAGAGTTGAAATCATATAGATATAATGTTATTTTCTGTATGTCATGTTCTATCATGAAAAAAACAAGGGAAAAAGTACAGAAGATTCGAAAAGTCTAAAGACAAAAATTACCGATTTATATAATAATAATATTATTTCGAACATGCCACACAGCGCCATTTAGTCCCAAACTAAGCAAAGCTTGTATTATGGGTACTAAAGAATTGATATACATACTTAAAAAATCTTAAATATGTAACTGATTGAAAGATGACAGACAAAATTTAGAAGATTATGTATTTATTTTTTTACAGCTACAGTAAAAACAAAGAATATCTTTAAAGTTTGTACAGAAATTATATTTTTGAAACACGGAGTAAAATTAATGCTTAGCAATATTACTCTAACCACTAGGTTTTGTGTTGTAGTTGTAATATTAATTTTTTGTGATGTTTCAGTAGACTTCTAGTAGGTAATGTTTGTTTAATTTTTTTTTTTTAGAAAACTGTTAAATTAAATTTTATATACTTAGGTTAGTAAGTATATTGATGGAGCAGCATGGTGCATTAAGCCCCAAGCTCTCTCATTCCGAGGGGAAGTCTAAGCCCCTACAGTGTGGCATTAATGGGCTGGTGATATGGTATGGTAACTATATTAATAATCTAACCTGTTTTTATATGAGTGATGTATAGCCGATTTTATGCACAGCTTGTGTACCAAATTCACCAGATCTAAATTGGGCAATTGCCCGTTCAGGCCTTCAACTTTCACTTCGATGTACTCTGGGAAACATTTTTTATTTAAAATTTTCGTTAATATATTTTTGTTTGAATAAAATTAACAACAGTACTTATATTTCTAGGCAATGCAATGTATGATAGGATATCTCAATATCAATTAAAAACAAAACAGCAAAACAAAAATACTGAAAACTTACTTATTTTAGGAGTATGAAATTCTAAATTTATAGCTGCCTGTATTGCTCCGGAACGTCCCTTCAATTTCCCAGGATTTAGGCATTTCTGTTCCGATCTTTTCATGAAATCAAATCCTAGATTTCCCAGGTCATAAGGTGTATCTTTCCAGAAAGAGCCCATACTAGTGTATAAAGTTTCAGTTCGGCTTACTATTCCATGATATGCTTCTAACCATGCTTGCATTCCTAGTTGTTCGTGTTCCGTCACTAAGAAAATTATGTCTTTCGCCCAGTATTTTTGAGCTGCAATAAAGAAACAAACATCAATTTAAATTATTACTCTATAGAGACTGCGCCACCAAAAAAGTCCCGTAGACGCGGCGTTGTGGGAATTGCATTAAACTCTTTGACCTTGACAATTTAGGTATCTTAAACTTTAGACTTAGACTTTAGGTACCTTAAACTTTTTTTAAATGTTTATCGACAATGAAATTCGACATTCAACGACATTCTTATATGCTCAAAAACAGACAACCAACCACTTCAAATTTAGTTCCTTTTCTTGCTACGGGACTTATTTAGTGGCAAGAAATCTACTATTTACGCTTATAAATGAAACTAATTTATACTATTTTATATAAATTAACTTTTAAGTTGTTTGTTGTAGTTTAAAAAAGAATATTAAGTTGTCAGTTTTCAGCTATATAATATAACTTGATGGTTCTAAATTTGTATGTGGTAAATAAATTAAACAATAGCCATATTATTATGCATTCCGAATAAGCATTGGAGAAAGTTTACATTCACATAATGTTTGAATGGGTGTTCCTAAAACAAACAGGATCATCTTGATGTGTGTAAAAATGCATTGATACTAAAATATTTCAGTTTTATACAGTAGAAACTAGAATTTGTCAACATACACCAGTGCATTTTGATATTCACCAACATCAAACATTGAAAGAGAAAGAATGACAGACTCAATCAACAAGCTACTAAAAACAACTTCAAAATTTGTAAGCTTGGATTTAGTTTTGCACTGCAGACAGACAATAGGGTACTATTAAATATATTATTTTTAAGAGGAAAATATAACTGACCGGTTGGCCGAGTGGTTAGAGACCCTCACTGCGGAGCCGAGGGTCGCGGGTTCGATTCCCACCCGGGACAAATATTTGTGTGCATGAACATGTCTATTTGTTCCGTTTCTAGGTGTAAAAGTATCTATATATGTATATATTATATAAAAAAAAGAATATTTATGTATGTATATCAGTTGTCTGGTACCCCATAACACAAGCATAATACTTGCTTACTTTGGGACTAGATGGCCTTGTGTGGGATGTTCCAGATATTATTATTATAAGAATAGACTTTATATAACAAAAATATACAAAATTATATTCGGTTGAAAAATAAGTAAATTATAAGCTATTAAAATTTTATCTCTGTCTCTTTCTTACAAAACGATATTTAACTTTATTTTAAATGGCTTGACGTCACAGGCTGGTACACCGCGCGGTATTGCATCTCTGTCTAAAAGGAGATCTCAAACATCCATCACTTTATTAATAATTATTATTTTTTTTTTAATTCTTTTACTGTTACGATATATTTAGAAAACTCTTTCATATAAAATAATTATAAAAAATAGTCAACTAGCCTATTAAAATTATCAAATCTGTGTAAATCTGTTTCTCATTTTGTCATAAAAATAGGTATAGTACTATAGTCAGCTATCCATAAAAGATAGACATATGCCATTGCACACTTTTCTTTAGTCCTATATAAGAGAAACAACTCCTCCATACATTATTTTGTTATATCTCAAAGGGATTAGGCAGCATTCTCGATGAAAGCTCCCATTCCGTTTGACGTCTTCAACAATAATCAATTTCAACTAATTTACTTACCTTCCTTTTGAATCACTCCGTCCATTGGTGTCAACCATATGAAAATCCGTTCGATAGTTTCTGAGTTTATCGCGTTCAGACAGACAGACACATAGACGCGCCGGGGAATTTATTAAATAATATGTAGTGATATTTGTCACCCTAATTTAAATTGTTTTTTTATGTCACTGACTATCCCAGTGACAAGCACACAAGCACTAAGCCAACCAGGATGGTGAAACTCTACCATAAATAATTTCAAGACATGCTTTGTATCAGCGGTAGGAACACCCATGTCTTCTAATGATCTGTAGTTTCAATAAATTGACATATTACTAAAATTAAATATGGTAATAAAAAATACTGACGTCTGGCGAACTGCGCGAATGCCAGCATCAAGGCGATGCCAGCAGCTGTTCCTTTCTGGTGTGATGAAATGGAACGGTGAGGTGCTGACACTACCAAGGCCTCAAGCGAGGAAGTACGTGGAGCCCGAAGGATCCCATAAACATTGGTGCCATGGAATACCTATAAAGTATAATTTATATACATTATATATGTAATACGACATACATATCTATATAAACATATAAATTATATAATATATCTATTATTAATATGTATACATAAGTTAAGCGCATACTGTGAAATTCAAAACCTTCTAACTTTTTCAGGTTTTATGTACGATGTTTTCTAATGTATGAGTATGTACATTTCGAATATCTGTTTTTCATTCAAATACTTATAAAAATCGTTAGCTAAAATTGTGTACATAGAGTTTATTTTCTAACAGCAAGTTGTACCAAAAGATATATCAAAGTATATCACAAAAGTAAAAATTGACAGATATACTTTGATCAGAACCAAGATGAACTCAATGTCTACGCTTTATTGTACCAGACATGGAAGTCATCACAGTTCCAATCAAAGTATAGCTGTCAGTTTTTGCAACTCACTGTAAGAGTACTCAACTGTCTAAACATACAGCATTTACCAAAAAATAATAATTTACATTAAAATAAATTTTTATATCTTATCATTTATCTCATATTATAGTTTTAATATATCTTATTGTTATTGTTAAATAAAGGGGAGGATGTAAAATATAATAATAATAATAACACACACAATCACAACAACGCCTAAGTCCCAAACTAAGTATTAGCTTGTATTTTGGGTACCTAGCGAAGACACCACATACATAACAACCAAGACCCGGTGCCAGTATTAATATTCATCATATAAATACTGACCCGACCTGGGATTTGAACCCGGGACCTCCAGCTTCGCAGGCACGGTCGCTGCCCACTAGGCTAAGCGGTCGTCAATATGTAATATTAAATGATATAATTTATTTGTTTACACTATTATATACGAGTACGTTAGAAATGTCAGTATGTCATGGTAAACAAGTCAATATTGCTTTTTATGTCTTTACCAGTCATTTTAACCCCTGTACAATAATCATTCTAAAATTGATCAATAACTGTTTATTGTAACGTTTAAATGTAAATAAGCAGTGTTTATCAGGATCTTAATCCATGATACACTAGACACAAGAAATCAGTTTCATCTAAAAATTTCAGAAATTTGTAGATTTTAACAGTATTTTATGTATCCAAATTTTATTGTGAGTTTACAATAATCATAATTCTAAATGTAACAGAAAATTTTGTGAAAGGGCTTGGAGCTCAAGTCCACCACAGTGCTCCAATGCGGGTTGGCGGTTTGTAACGACCAACATCTATTGACAGCAACAATGACCGGCTGCTTAACGTACTCTCCAAGGCACAAAGTCAGTGATAGTTTATGTACTTAAGCCAGAAAAACTCATTGGTACACGCCCGAATTTGAACCATGGCGACATGGTTTTATAGAACAATACAAACAAAATGTTACAAGAGCTGAAAGCCATTTTTTTGTTGGGTACCACTGATTTCATTTTATATCATCAAATGGCTGTTCATCATACTTTATTTCTATTGGGTTACTCATTTTATGCTTGTCTTTCACTCTAGGTTGTGAAAGATTAGGTCAGATAAAGAAGCATACATTTAAGCTATGCTTTCATTGAGTTAAGCGTCACACAGGGAAGGCCTACGTTATAAGTTTATAACCTCAAATTATGAAAAGTAGCTAAATTTACCTGTCCATGTCCTAAAGGGTAATTCAATGTAAAGTTATGAGTATACACCTCCAAATGTAACTGAGACATTTTTCCCACAAGCCATGGTACTGGAATTTCATCACTATTTGGATATTTTTCCTGTAATTGTTTAAAAAAATAAGTTTTTTATCATGATAGTCTTGCAGAATCTAGGTCATATCATCATATAGCATCCCCATGAGTAGATTCCACTATCATTAAAAAAAAATTTATTGAAAGATGTTCCTACATCCCTCTCGTATAAGCCTGTTTAAATATTTTTTTTTAAGTTTTTATCAAACAACATAGTAAAGCGGTATCATATTTTTTGATATACAAAGTTTTCTGACAACCAATTTAATTTCTCCTTACTTACATATAATAAAATTATATTTTATTGGAAACCCTGGTAGCGTTTTACAATGTTGAATGATAAAAAAATAAAAAATATGTATTTAGGGCATATAGAAGAGGGGTGTAGCATAGTAACCTCATGCAATAAAAATTTTTTAACGGAAAAGCAAAAAATATACAAGGCTTCCCGGTGGCTCGTCGCTTCGCTCTTCGCATTATCATATAGCAACCTCATCTAACCAATTTTTTTTAATGGTGGACTAGCAAGCAGCATTGGGAAGCCGACCCGAAACCCTTACCCAAGTCGGTTTATTCCGATCTTACATTTTAAAAATATTACAATAATTAAATTAACAAGTTTATTTTAAACATTAACGAGTTATTATTAACATTGAGACAACGTACCTCTAATTCTTTCAAGAGTTCATTATAGTACTGCCTAGCTGCTTGTTCGGCATTGAATTCATTGGTCACTAGGCCGGGAAGTAGTGCATTTTCAGAGAAATAAGTTTCATTATTGAATGCCTTATTGCCAAGCATAATAAACCATACCAGGGCACCAAAATAACATAAAAAGCTGACTGGTTTGTGAACTTTATGTAAAACTCGCACCCATTTAACCGAACCGTATTCCGGATCTGATAATAGCCCCATTTTTGTATGTTAAATTACGTATTTATTTTTTATTGTATTTATGTGGGATGCTGGTAACAGTTGCCAGTTGCATTTAGTCACATTTAGTTACATTTTCTGCCAAAAAATTACCAAACTAAATTGCAAAGACATTAAACCACTAAACAGTCAACTCAATTCAATGACGGTCAACTTAATAACAGCTGTCAATTCAATCATTGTCAACCGCATTGAATTTACATCAATGCATCACGGCTTTTCTCTCACCAGGTCAATTTTTTTTTTAAATTTATTGTAAGGGCATTGGAAGCTCCATCAGCCCAAATATTACACAAAAATAGGTGCTTATATAAATTATTAAATTAAAATATTTAACACACACTTTACACACTTTAAATTTTACCAATAGTTTTACAAATGAAATCATATATTATATAATATAATTCTCTAGGTTTTAATCTCACCAGGTCATCACCAGGTGGTGAATGGCAACGATATTCAATCGACTGTCAGTTTCATACAAAAGTTGGATACATAGAGCAATAGAGTCTGCGCCACCTGGTGCCACCTGGCGCCACCTGGCGCCACCAAACAAGTCCCGTAACCGCGAAGGACTTTAGGTTTTAATCATTTCATACCACTTTTTAAACGTTTACAGACAATTAAATTCACATTCTACGAAATTCTCATATGCTCATTCAGACAACAGTGGGTAACTATTAACCACTTCAAATATACCTAGTCTTGCCATAAATATTGCTACAAAAAAAAATTATTGCAAATAACATTTATTAGGTACTTTTCCAGTGTGTTAGTTTAATACACAAATAAAAAAAAACAATTTAAAATATAAAAAAAGCTTAATCGAAGTGGCTTCCATTGGCTGTAATACAGTCCTTTAAACGTTGAGGCCAGCTATCAATAGAAGCACGCACTCTTTCCATGGGAAAATTCTTCACTGCCAATTGTATGGATTGTTTTAGGGACTCCATATTATCATGGCGTTTAGAGCAAGCCGTACTCTCTAAAACTGACCATAAATCATAATCCAGCGGATTAAGACCGGGACTAGACGACGGCCACTCTTTAGCTCTGATGAAGTCAGAAACGTTTGTTTCCAACCAAGACTGCGTGGACCGAGCTTTATGACCCGGCGCCGAGTCTTGCTGGAAGGACCATACATGGTTATTGTACATGGTGTTGTTAAGAGGCTTAACTACCTTCTCAGGAATGCTATCTTGATACACTAGGCTTGTGCCGATGTTTTGATACCTTTTTCACAAAAATATGGCTCAGTCACTCTTTCATAGCTAACACCCAACCAAACGATCACTGATGTCGGATAATGCCCACGTTGCGCTCTGTTAACTAATTGGGAAGCTTCCTTAGAGCTTTGAGCATAAATACGGTCATTTTGATTGTTAAAATGTTGCTCAATTGTAAAAAAATTCTCATCCATAAACAAAATTTTTCTGTGACCTCCCTTTGCGTACCGCTTCAGTAGTTGTTTCGATTTTACCTCCCTAATCTTTTTAAAATTATCAGTTAAGAAATGACCAGTGAGCCTCTTATAGGCTGCAAGTCCTAAGTCATCTTTTAAAATACGCGACATGGTTCTAGGTGCTATCTTCATCTCTCGAGATAAAATCTTTTACTTTCGGACAGGATTGTTTCGAATTCTTTCTCTTACTGCTTTGACCACCTTTTTCGTACGAACGGTCCACTGTTCTATTGTTCAGGCAGGACACCACGTCAGTTTATACTCACGGCAGAGTGCAGTGCTCGGATGGGTATGAGACAGATCCCAGGGGGTAAAAGGAAAACGGTTAACGGTTTAACGGTTAACGGTTAGTTCAACACAAATCACTTTTATTATCCTTGACAGTTAGAAAACCGTTATGAATTTGAAGGGCACACGTGGGAAACAAGATGGCGCGAAGGAGCTTAACGGTTATTTATTCCCGGAAGGCTCTATGTCTAATTACGAGTATGGTCCGACGGGCTTTTTGATTCTCTTCCGTTTGTTCGAGAAACTTCTCTCGCGCATGCGTACGATTTTCGGCTCAGAAATGCACATGCGGTAACGATGACATGCGGAGGGTTCTTCTCGTCTTGCTCTAACTTGTGTAACGTACTACGTACGTAACTTGGGAAGTCGTCCACGGGAATTGCTACCCGGTAATTGGCGACCGGAAGACGGCGTACTCGCTACATAATATAAATTTTAATTCTGATATGCAGGGTTCTTACATTGTAGGTACGTCGTATTCCGTTTTATTTCGTTGCTATATTTCAAAGACTAATTTCCAGTGTTCGCACTCAATCAAATAAAAAATTTACAGTCTGACATGTATCTACATTATAAGTAACACCATAATTCCTGTGACACCTCCGGTAATCCCATTTCTGACGTCAAAGTAACATAAAGCTATAGCAAAACGCAAGAAGTTCGTGTTATAGGTACATCTATGTTTGTCATTTAAACGCCTTGTCAAAAAAACTACGCAAATATGTTCGCCTTTGGCGTATTGAAACGCATCATTTATTATTTCGTATATGCACTACCTGTACCGTTAAAATGGTACTTACTGTCATCCAAATGCGAAAATAAGTTACCTGTTCTACCACTTTTTTTACCTAGGAAGAGAGGAATCTCAACGGTGAATTTGCAGCGCGGTGGAAGCAGCTAGTTTGAAGTTTTCACCCACTAAATCAAGTCATTAGGCACGATATGATACATTAACACACCGGCCAAAAACTTATAACTTAATTTTATTTTTATTATTTGTTGTTATAGCATAGCGGCCATATACACGCTCTGCTAAAACCTATTACGGTTATATAGAATATAACCTACATATTACGGATCAGAAGATACAGCCCTGTGACAGACGGAAGGACGGATGGACGGAAAGCGGAGCCTTAGTAATAGGGCTCCCGTTGGTACCCTTTGTGTACGGAGCCTTATAAACGGCCTCGTTTGACAGTTTATAATACTATTGCGTACTTTATTAAGTAGCCCCAGCTCATACCCTCGATGCACAGTAGCATATAGGTACCCTAAAAATTACAAAGTACGAAGCTTATAATAGTTATTTGAATAAAAGAAACTCCATTATTATCAAAACATTTATTTAAGACTAGCTGAACATACATAACATAAGGTCGTCGTTATAAAATGTTACCCCGTTCTTCCGTAACCCGCGCATTTTGAACCCTAAAGTCCCTACCCTATGTCCATAGAGTAAATTAATTCGACAGCAGCGCTTAGTTTTAATATAGCCATAAATATCACTTCACAGTATCGTAGTGAAGACCAACGCGCGGGCCCTTGCGCACTGAAACTCGGACTAAAACTCTCCATCTTACACGAGCTAGCTAGAGTATAAGTGGTTAGAAAGGGCTTCTAGTTAATTCGTACTTTTATGCATATGTCAGTCTCCATGTCATGTACTATCTCTATGCCAAAAATTACGTCAATCATGGTCAATCTGTTGTGTTGTTGCTATGTGAAAGAAAGACAGACCAACAAAAACACTTTTGAATTTATAATATTATAATTAGGTACTTATGAAAATGATATGTAATTGAGGAAATATATTCATATATATATATCTGTCACATTTGTCTTGTAATATTTTTACTCCTTCATTATTTTTAAATTTCATCGTTTTCCTCGCAGTTGGACTTCAATCTCTTCAATAGTTTTACCTTTAGTTTCGGGTAATATAATTCCAAGTATAATAGCGCAGAAAAAATTCACTGCTGAAAATGCGTAAAACATCGTGTGCATGCCCAGTGCCTTGGACACTGGTCCAAAACATGACAGCTGAATAAAGGTGATCGACCAACCATAGGTTACGACGGTTCCTATGAGTTTAGCACGAACCTAAAAAGTAAAAAAAAAGTTGCAATAGTCTATTACAAGTCACTATGTAAGTTTAGAGTACTCGAAATTAAAAATTGGAACGTACCTACCTACATCATATGTTTCTAACATAGCAAATTAATTTTAATATTGAACGTTAGGCTATTTAAATACAGGATCGACCTCATTACGCAAATAAAAATATAGGTCAAATATGCATAATCAATAATTATATCCTAAATATTTTTTAACAAAATTTGGCTACCTTCTACTTACATACGAAACGCATGGCGCATCAATGGGCGAATATTTTCCTATTGAACGATACTAAAAAGGAACAAGACGGCCAACGGATTTTTATCAAAGGTCATTATATAAAAATTTGGCTGGTCATTAAAACCTCACCCTGTATTTATTCTGTCATCACTTTCTGCATTTTTGTCTGCTATGATAGAGCTCAAATTAAGCTCAAGTGATAACACTTGCGTGCTATGATTTTAAAGTTTATGAAGTGTTTAACTTTGAACGTTTAAAATCAGCTTTAAACAAATCTACTTCTTTGCGGGCAACAACTTTTAGATGGGTTAACGCATTTAAAATGGGTAGAACTAGCGTTGAAGATAATGACAGAAATGGAAACCCACCAACAGCATTTATTGCGTAAAATGCGTGAACTTCTGAAATTCTGTCTCAAGAAGACCCACGAATCACACAATAAGGACATAAAAAGAATGTCAAACATTAGTTAGGATAGTGTTTATACCATCTTACATGAAGTATACCTAGTTTGGTGCTGACAAATGTTGGAAATCAAGGCTTATGTTTCTGGAATCAATATTAGCGACGGAACATGGATATGTATATCAGTATGATCTCGAAAGCAAGAAACGTTCGTCGGTATAGGTGTGTTCAGATGACAATTGCCAAAAATCAACATCTTGCGACATCAATGCTAAAAAATTGTAGATAAGTTAACTTAAAATGGTACACAGTAGTCTCATTGCCAAAAAAATTGAAATTTGTGGAGGAGAAACGACCAAAGACTGAGATTAGGAGAATCATGCTGCACCACGCAACGTGTTTTCACACACTTCCCTGAAAACAATAGCGTTTATTCAAGAATTTGGTATTAAAACCCTATATCAACCACCTTACAGCCCCGACTTAACTTCCTGTTATTTCTTTATATTCCCAATCGTCAAGGACAAAATAAATGGAAAGTTTTTTGAAATGCCGAGGAAACGGTGGCGGCCTAAGAATCAGTAATTTCTGACCTGTCAGAGAAAAACTGGATTAAATGTTTCCAGAGCTGATTTACGTGCATGGAAATTTGCACAGAGAACAAAGGAGAATACCTTGATAATACATATTATAAATTATAAAAATATATTGTTTAATTTTCCCGTATGTGTAACATAAATAGTGACCCATCTATCTACCGTTTCCACCCGCATATCCTAGAAATCAACGTCAAGCAGGAAACGGGTGATGAGGAAAGTAGTGACCGTTATCAGAGAAATATCAAAAAAATCTTAGTCTCGTCCTGTAGAGCGGCTACTGGCCGCGAATGAAGAAGAACGAAAACTGAAGATACAAAAGATTGGAACAAGTGAAGCAAGCGAAGAGTTGAAGTATGAATAGTCGACGATCGCCCCCCGATCGAGGGATATCTTCCTCAGCACTGTAAAAAGCGATACTAATATACTCCTTAAACCTCTGAAAGGTGTAATTTCTCCGCTCTACTATCTAGCATCTCTATAGTACTTTTAAAATTATAGGCAATGATTTGATGCATTGGTGATTTGAGGCAGTTAGTTATGTTTTAATTTTTACGGAAGGGTTATTCAGGGTAACGTCGCAAAAAAATCGAATAAAAGTTATAACTTACAGTGAAAATGCTTGAAAATTATCACAGTGTCAGTTTTTTCGATTTTTTTGGTGCATGTAATTTTAAAAGTGCACGACTGAGATGTTTTTTTTATATTTTTCTGATTATTGTCACCATTTGCCTCATCACCTGTTTCCAGCTTGACTTTTATTTCTGAGTCACCCGATATTTGGAACCGTAGGGTAATATTACTCTACTAGCTACCCTACTAGCAAATTTTGATACAGTGGACATTTTAAAGGACTGATTTGCATAGGTGTGCTTGAATCATTGGTACCTAGTTAGAAGTTTTGGTTTATTGATGAATAATTCTATTTATATTTGTTTTGGTTCCTAAATTACATTATTTATTACCTGAAAATTAAAGATCTCTGACATGATGACATAAGGCACTGGCAGAACGCCAGCTCCACTCATGAATACAGAGACGGTTATGGCGCCAATTGCCAGCCAGCCAGGCGCATAAATACCAATGCTTTGTAGCAAAATCGTTGATGCTAACACGGCGTGGCACAGGCCACATGACACCACACAAACTAGTAGCAACACCTGTAAAAAAGTCGAATTACAAAAACATCCCAAAATAAACTATGCGCGTAAAAAACGTTAGGGGCTTTCTTTTGTCATAACGTGCTTCCCCATTGCATTGATAATAGTTATATGTATATTTAAAAGATTTGTTACATTATCCGGTATGATATTATTATTTTAATTTAATTATTGAATTGAAATTTCTTTAGGGACGAACTCGGATCTTTTTTGGATTGAAGTCATGTTTTGGGATGGAAGTTACAATTTTTTTTGAGTAACATATTACACAAGTAGCTTCAGTTACGAGCTGATCCATTATTCAGAAATCCATGTCAAAGATTCATAAAACCAGTCTTGCCACTTTATATTTGTAAACATGCCATTATACATAATTTCTTAAATTCCAGTCCCTTTGGAATGGAGACCAACAGTTATTTGGACATTTTTGCACAAAAGAGCCCCCAAATTTAAATATGTTGTCATATAGTAATATATAGACCGTTATGTTTTAAGATAAACGAAAAAGCTAGCGATTAGCGATAAACTAGCGATTTGTCGTCTCAAGTCAATTGAAATTTTGGTGTCAATAAGGATAGAAAATATATGTGAGTGCGTTTACGTAATGTAAGGATTTTCTTCCAACGCTACCAAAATGAGTTTTATTTCAAAAGCAGGTATTTTTAAATAAATGCCTATCCATAATATTTTTATAATGAGCGATTGCCATTATTTGGAGCAATATATTGATTCTTGGTAAATAAAGTGTCAGGAGAAGCATGATGCTTTATTTCGCACCTATTTAGGTTAACCTAGGTGTCGGGATAACCGACTGGTGGCGAGCCCGCTTCTTGTTTAGGAGGTCGTGGTTCGAATCCCGGAAATCGCGTGTACCATTGGTTTTTACTGACATAAGTATATCATACAGCCCTCGCGTCGTCGGTCAGACGTAGCAGCGTGATGATTTAAAACCTCCAAGCAGCCTCAACCTGAGGGAAAGCCCAAGCTCCAGCAGTGGGATATAATGGGCTGATATGGTAGGTTAACCAGCTTAAGATAATCTAAACCAGGTTTAGTATGAAAAATCATGAGCTCACTTTACGTTTCATCCTGTTTATGAATGCTATTGACAGACCTCCACCCAACATCATGACGATCGGGAACAACAATGTTTGAAGGTCTGGATTGAATGTCATGCCAGATGCCATAACGATATTCGATGCGTAAGTGAAAATGGCGAAGTTACCACCGCACGTGAGTGATGTAATGACGAAAATCATCACTATTATACCTTTACGGTACGCTCTGTCTGAAACTGAAAAAAAATAAATTATTTGCACGTTCTACGCATACGCGAAAAACGTCGGAAATATACTCTATTCAAATTCTCATTTGAGTTTCATATTTCGCGTATTTTATTGATCATTTACACAACGTTAAGTGTCGCAATTCCGCACTTCAATGAATCAAGTAATACTCTATGTAATAAAACCATTTTTAAAAGTGAATGAGTCCGAAAATAGTTTTAATTATAAATTGAAAAAAAAATCAAAGGATCTCCTGCTTTCGCACGAACTTCTTACGACATTGATAATGAACCATACGGAATAAAGTAAACACACATATTTTGGATAATATTTTTCGAAATAAATTTTTTTCGCAAAAAAAATAACACAACTGTATCTGAATAAGCTTAAAACTTCGAAATATAACATTCTGTACGACATTTCGATCGAACAAACCGAATCAGTACGAAATGTAACACCGACGCATATCCGACTTCCAACTAAGGGCACCCTTAACCACTACTTCCGGTTGTCCGATTCTAACAATTTTAGTCTCAATCGCTCCCCCTTCTAATTACCCCGAGCCGTTTTTTTATTTTTTTCTTATTCAGACCTAGTTCTCGAGATATCGGGCTCCCAAAATGAAAATCGGGGAAAAAAATTGCTTTTTTTTGTTTTTTGCCGATATTTTTTTTTGTTTTTGAACTTTTTCCAAATTGTCTTAAGCCATTTTGTAGAGCTTGCCGAGCTGCGTCTTTTGACATCACATTCATCCCGATATCTCGAAAACTCTTTGTGCAATCTGCCTGTCTCACAAAACTCCCAAATGCCCCCTTTAGTCCAACGAAATGAAAGTCCTTTCCAATGACAAAAAACTATTCCAAATTGAGAGCGGGTCGGAGACTCGGGAGGTACGAGAAATCTTTGAGTTATATTGGCGAATCCTGATACAATGTAGCCACAGAGCATTAGAGTGGGATATAATTGCCATACTTAATTACATCGGCATATAATTGCGGATACGATGTCCCCTTAAAGTATGCAGTATATTGCATACACGTAGACAAATCTCATAACCTAAACTCTAAAATTAAAAATCAAATCATACCAAATAAGGGAATTAGACATTAGAAATAAGACAAATCTGAGACAAAACAATTTACGTATACGCAATATTTTTACATATATTTGTTGTGTGAGTAATGGGATTAAACTAAATTTTTTAACACATAGTTTTTCCTTTTTGTTTCCGAAAATATATACCAACCTATGCCTGACTTCTAAAATAAAAAATAAAAAAATTGTCTATTATATTCTTAGCTATTTTTGTCCAAGTATTGATTAATAAAGTATCCCTGTGGCGTCAACTGGACATACGATATGTTTATAATATATTCTTATTGATTGATGAGGATTACAATTACTTTGACATAGTGACCTCACCTCAATATATTTAGCTTTGGTTTTTGACTGTGGAAAGCGGCGCAATTAGCTCAACGTCCCAGATGACGTCACAGGAACAATTTCAACATCAGATGAATGTTCATAAGTATCTGGCTAATTCGTAAATAGAAAAGATTGATATTTTGAAAGGTTATTACAAAACCTTAATCCTTTCAACTTTAATGACCATTAGCGTCAATTTAAAATTTTGTGTGTCCGAACAAATACTGTCAGAAGGTACATCTAACCTAATCGATTCTCTGTATATGTAGCCCTTTTCATACAAAGTAAGATTTTGAGACTCAAAACCTCACCCACAACCGCTTAATACTATTTTTCTTCAGTTTTCGCCGAATGATCCTGATTTTTTAATTGAGCACAATACTATTAAGAAAGCATATCTTATTTAGTTAGTAGTGGTGAAGGGTTACATATAAAAGTGCAGCCGGCCACAATAATCTAGGCGATAGACACCCTGTCCTTGATGTCGCAATGGTCTATTCTATGTTTATGTATTAACGGACCCTAAACATTAGGCATCACGGTTGGTTTTTTTTTGTCACAGTGTACCGCATGACCGAGTGGTTACAGACCCTAATTGCAGGAACAAAAGTTACGGATTCGATTACCACCCGGGACAAATATTTGCGTGCTATGCTTATTTGTTCCGTTACTGGGTATAACATAATAATAATAATATCTAGTCTCAATTTTTTAAATGTAGCTATACCAGATTTACTAATTATGATTGTCAAAAGCACCTCAGATAAACATCGATTTAAACTAATGGATGTAACACATTTTAATATTATATGTTAGTTTAATTATTGATACTAACGAATCGTTCTGTATGACATTTTCGGCAATGATTTGAAGTATTCATCTTGTGCCATCATTGCTGATATTTCATTAGTCACATATTTTTCATCTATGTCTCTACCCCGCAGTAAAGCTATGGCTGCTTTTGCTTCCTGTAATAAAATATTTTAAGTATTTACTACACAACTCTTTAAAATCAATAAGCTGAGTGGTTAGAGACCCTAACTGCTAAGCTAAAAGTGGCGTTCGATCCCGCCCAGGACAAATATTTGTGTGCATGCACATGTTTACTTTGAAATATCTATATATGTATATATTATAAAGAATATTTAAAATGTATATCACTTGTCTGGTACCCGTAATACAAGCGTAGTTTAGGACTAGATGGTGCTGTGTGGGATGTCCAAGATATTATTATTTTATTTGATTTGATTGACGACCGCTTAGCCTAGTGGGTAGCGACCCTGCCTACGAAGCTGGAGGTCCCGGGTTCGAATCCCAGGTCGGGTCAGTATTTATATGATGAATATTAACACTGGCACCCGGTCTTGGTTGTTATATGTGTGTGGTGTCTTCGCTTGGTACCCAAAATACAAGCTAATGCTTAGTTTGGGGCCTAGACGTTGTTTGTTTTGTATACGTTAATATTATATTATTATTATTCTTATTAAAAGTAAAACGTTTCACCTTAATTTTCCCAATCTTGACCAAATACGCAGGCGATTCAGGAGCTACTAGCATCAATAAAACATTCATTATCGGGACTGTAATCACAATCCACAATACTTTCGTATAACTTAAGTGTAAAGCTCCCATCCCGTATATCGTCACAAAGCCTACGCTTTGACTCAACATAAGCAATGACGCCAAAGCGCCTCTGTTACTTTCTTGGCTAATCTCTTTGATATAAGCCGGTATAACACAAAATCCTCCACCGCCGCCTAATCCAAATGTAATTCTTGCTATTAATAAGGCCACCGGCGATGCAGAAATCAATTTGATGGTCCAACATAACTGTAAAATTAAAAACACCAATGTGATTA
Source organism: Luffia ferchaultella (assembly GCA_949709985.1). NCBI lineage: Eukaryota > Metazoa > Arthropoda > Insecta > Lepidoptera > Psychidae > Luffia > Luffia ferchaultella. Next base: position 12,396,883 of record OX453261.1, on the reverse strand, counting down.
TGTGATTATACTAGAAGGCCATGCGATCGTGGTGGCTAGAAGGCCATGCGGCAGAGGTTCGAATCCGGGCGTGTACCATAGAGTTTTTCTGACTTAAGTACATAACTATCACTAACTCCGTGCCTCAGAGAGCACGTTAAGCTGTCGATTCCGGCTGCTGTATAGCATAGGCATAGAATGGATATAGAGGTCGTTATGGAGGAGATGGAGGTCGTTACAATCAACCAATCCGTACTGGAGCAACGTGGTGGATTTAAGATCCAAGTCGCCCTCACCCTGAGGGGGGTCTAAGCCCCTGCTGTGTGGCATAATGGGCTGATGGAATGTGATTATAAATCTAGATTGTATTAAAAATAAATATTTCATAAGTAGAGTAGGACACTAATAGAGATAATAGAATAGAGCAGGCAAGCCAGTCAGAAATGCGGCCTTCAAAAGAAAGAGATAGAAAATAATTATTACCTGGAATTAAACAGAATTATATTAAAATATTTCTTTTTCTTTTCAGCATTCGCAATTGATAGCTCTTTGGTTTGAAAGCTGGGACCTGTGACTGTCAAATGAGTGTCTAATGCTCCTAATGCACATGCGGCATAAAAGTTAAATAAGGATAGAACTAGATACTGTTATTTTCCGTCCTTTTCTCTCCATGCCCGACCGTCACATTTAGGGCTTTACGGAGCTTGCCTACGCTAATTATATTCCCTCTATGAAGACTTATGATAATCCGTGGAAATGTGAAGCTTTGAAAACGAAAAGCATTTAAACAGTAGTGGCTCCCCTACGGTAGCTGCATTGTCAAGAGGGCTGAATTCCAGTTGTAGTCCAGTAGACGTGATATGAGAAATAGATAGTCCTGAATCATTTTTATTATACTACAAAGCTACCGCAAAGAACGCCAATGTTATGCCAAATACGTTTAATTGTCTGTTTACTGCTTTTAGATTTGTATTGTTTACTATATTTATATTTTTCGGACTTGTAGGAGGTCAGTTTCAATCCTGATCGAATTTTGTTTATCAAAGACGGTTGATCGAAAATTAAATTATCAAATTTAGATTGCCAGATTTATCTATTTACTAATATGATTACAATAATAAATACAAACCCCTTGAATAACAGCAATGGCAATAACACATTTCTTTCTTCCATAGGCATCAATTAGATAGCTGAAAATGGGTGTAGCTATCAAAGCAGCCATACCCATGCAACTTGCTATCCAGGACATCATAGTATCGGAAATAGGTTCTCCACTGGGACTGTTCTCTGACTGTAGAACTTTACCCATTGGGGACAACCATCCAGCTTGTAGCCCGTAGTCGAAAAAGGTCAAATTTGCTGTAGAGGACCAAAACAAAGAGTGTCAGTGAACGTAAATAGGATGGTAATTACAAAAAACCGGCCAAGTGCGAGTCGGGTTCACACACGAATAACTTTGTACCTGAAGAATTTTAACTCTTAAAAATGTACTCACCTATGATAGCAAATAACCATTGCATGTACGTGTGACCATTTTTACTGTTATCTTTCATTTTAGTGTATTAAATTCTTTATTTAAAATGAAACTATAATTAACTGACAATGATGTAATCTCTGTGTCATCTCAACGCAAATGAATTGAGTTACATTTCGTCGTTTACTTTTATGAAGTGTTTGCTTTCATATTTACTGTGGTTAAATAAAAAAGTTATAAATTAAACGTATTAAACATACACTAGGCAGAGATGATAAAATAGACAATGAATTTGCGAGATTTCCAGTGGAATATAATGTGGATGTTTATTTGAAACAGAAAAGTAAATTTTAAGAATGTTTAGGAATTTTGTACTAAATGTAATAAATGTACTATTTATTCTGATTCTAATAATTATTATAGTCTTCATCGAAACTTTAAAAACTTATTTTCCCACCTCATGACATTTAAGTGACCAGTTGGCCGAGTGGTTAGAGACCCTAACTGCGGAGCCGAGGCTCACGGGTTCGATTCCCGCCCGGGACAAATATTTGTGTGTATGAACATGTCTATTTGTTCCGTGTCTGGGTGTAAAAATATCTATATATGGTATGTATTATATATATATAAAAAAAAGAATATTTAAATATGTATGTAAATTGTCTAGTACCCCATAATACAAGCATAATACTTGCTTATTTTGGGACTAGATGGCGCTGTGTGGGATGTCCCGGATATTATTATTATTATTTGAAAACCAATTTCTGATTTAAATTTCCGTATGCCAAAAGTGCGATTCGGACTCGAAAGGTTCCGTACCACCGAAAATAAAAAAAATACATTTCTTTTATGAGGACCCTCATTGATGTTTCATTTATTTTATTTATATTATTTGTTTTTACAGTCGCCATAGTAGTAACATTAAATAATAAATAAATATGCAATAATAAATATGCAATGATGTCACATTTAGCAATCACCAAAAAAGTGGAAAAAAAAACTTTTCTTGTATGAGGACCTCCTTTAATTTATAATTTAATTTAATTTTTGTTATTTGCTGTTGCTATAGTGGCCACGTGGCCACACTGTGTGAAAATTTCAAGTATCTACTATCACAGTTCAGGCGATACAACCTTGTGGCAGACAGACAGACGGACTGACAGAGGAACCTTAGTAATAGGGTTTCCGTTGGCACCAATCGGATACGGAGCCCTAAAAAAAGGAACCCTTATAGGGTAACTTCGTTAGCGTCCGTTCGTCTATCAACATCCTCTTTCTCAGGAAAGGGTAGAGATATGAAGTTGAAATTAATATCAAATATTAAGGTCTACGGTTTTTAAGGGGTGTAAACAATTCAAGTTTCTATGTCATCGCAATTAAAAGATAGGTACGACCGTTTAATAATAATTGTGATATCCTACACAGCGCCATCTATTCCCAAAGTAAGCGAGTATTATGTATTATGGGGTACTGTACAACTGATACTTAAATATTGTTTATACTATATACATATATAGATACTTTTATACCTGTGGTAATGCACACATATATTCATTCCTGGCGGGAATCGGACCCGTGACCCTTGGCCACGCAGTTAAGGTCTCTAACTACTTGGCTAATCGATCAGTTAAATCCATTTATGTCACGAATTTTGATACCCGCAAACTCACACATCCTCCAAAACGTACAAAAAGGACATAGGGACTTCCGTTGTCCTACGCGTATAATCATGAAAGGGAAAAAGCGACCTCTCACAGCACAAGTAAAGGACGTTATGTGAAAATCGGCAATTTGGAGTAATATCTCATTAAAAAAATATTTATTTGCAATTACAAACTTACGTTTTTTTTCTCATAATTACATAGATACTAAACACAAATTATGTGATAAAATAAATAAAAATTATTAGTATTTAAAAATAGAGTATGACGAACTCGCTATATAGTCGCGTAGCCAGAAAAAAATTACTTACCATAATTCCAAGGATCTTCGTTTTTGGTGAGTGGATAGATAAAGTGTATTGTGAGCTATTGTCAAAAAGTTAGAAGTTTTAGGGCTGTGCTAAGGGCATGGCTAGGTATTTCTTAATATTTCGTGTAACACCCTGTATATAAGATTTAAATTTGAAATTTTTTTAGGTTCATAATTAAAACTATCTTAACCTCACGTTGTAAAATTTTTAGAAAGATAACATAAGGGATACTACGAAAATTTGAAAAAAATAACGGTCTGGTTGTGGAACATTAAATGTCATAAAACAGTTTTGATACTTCTAAGGCTGTTCGTTTTTTATGAATGGATAGATAAAGTGCATTGTGAGCTAATGTCAAAAAGTTAGAAGTTTTAGGGCTGTGCTAAGGGTGTAACTAGGTATTTGTTAATATTTCGTGTAACACGCTGTATATAGAATAAAAATTTGAAATTTTGATTGGTTCTTATTAAGAACTATCTTATCCTCATATTGTAAAATTTTTAGAAAGATAACATAAGGAATACTACGGAAATTTCAGAAAATAAGTCTGGTCGTGGGACATTATATTTCATAAAAAAGTTTTGACAATTCTAAAGTTGTTCGTTTTTAGTGAGTGGATAGATAAAGTGTATTTTGAGCTATTGTCAAAAAGTTAGAAGTTTTAGGGCTGTGCTAAGGGCATGGCTAGGTATTTCTTAATATTTCGTGTAACACCCTGTATATAAGATTCAAATTTGAAATTTTTATGGGTTCATAATTAAAACTATCTTAACCTCACGTTGTAAAATTTTTAGAAAGATAACATAAGGGATACTACGAAAATTTAAAAATTTTCAAAAAAATTTTATAACATCTGATGTTATATTTTGAGACTTTCGGTACCTAGTTACTCAAATCTGTTGGATTAAGTTCAGAAAGTCAAGTGGCATGCTTCTACTACAATTTCATTTTTCTTTCGTAAGATACACAATAATGAATATAAAATTGATAAGTTCGCCGGGCGCAGGCTGGTGTGCAAAAATACCATGCTAATAGAAGAATTGGTGTATATCAAGACAGAAAACTAGACACTCAAGAGACCATACTATAGGCTGCTGATACTCATAAAATAATTCTAGCCAACGAGTCAGTTGAAATATTATTTGCCTTATGTACAGTACAGTTACGCGCAGGAGTGCCTTGAAATTATAAGATAAAACATAAAGTACCTACTTTTTTACGTCGTGTTGTAAATTTTTTAGAAAGATAACACACGTGTCACTACAAAAATCTAAAAATTACTCTTTTGTCATTCAACAAAATTTCTAAAATTACATTTTAAAACGTTCGGTTGTTACACAAATCTGTTTGGTTAAGATTAGAAAGTCAAGTAGTATGCTTCTACTACAATTCCATTTTTCTTTCGTAAGATTCACAATAATAAATAATAGTTGATTCCCTGTTATGTGGCACTTACAAAGCACTTGATTATCACACGAAAAATTTGAAACATACAGTTTGTGGATTTTGTTTAAATTTCACGAACACACGAATGATGCGGGGTGCGGGTTAGTGTGTGGACATTGCGCGCTCCTCCAAGTGTCGCGCCGGCGCTTAATATATGCTTGTTCAACTAAAAGTTTTTTAAAAATATGAAAAAGTTATTCTTGTAATCTTGAAGTCTTCAAACACTACTAAGATAACTGGCAGCTGCTATTTCAACAAATCAGCTTACTAACCGCAGCGCTCTAGCGGGTATTCATTTCGGCATGCTGGTTGTGTCCTACTCTTAGTTTAATTAAGTAAACATATATTACCAATAATCATTTGCCGCTAAATGGTTGCACTTTTGCAGATGACTGTATTTTTCCTACAAGCAAAAAGTTGCGGTTCAAAGTCTTAATTGACCATAGAGTAAATAAATTTGACAGCATTGACTATGGTTTGGTTATTATTATTATTCCTTTGTATTATAAAATCAAAAAGGGTGTATGTTTTCTATATGAGTGTTTTCAAAAATAATGAACATTCTTATACAGTAATAAACACAAAGGCCTAGTTGCTTTTTTACAGTGGTATTTTTATATTTGCTTATGATTATGATTTGCTCACTAGTGTAATTTATCTATTTCAGTTTTAGGTATACTGTGTCATAAGAAGCCATAACTACAGAATATCTCATAGCTCTTTAACATGAAAAATAATTGTTTTATGTATCTACGGTTGGTTATCAATGATAGGTGCTACAGCATGTTTATATCATTTTTTTGTACGTGCTGGGTTGCACGAATAAACAGAATGAATTAAACATTAAGTAATTTATAAATGTCTCAAATTTATAAGGCCATAGGGCCATGGTTCGAATCCGGGCGTGTACCAATGAGTTTTCCTGACTTAAGTACATTAACTATCACTGACTCCGTGCCCCGGAGAGCACGTTAAGCAGTCCGTCCCAGACGCTGTCAATAGATGGCGGTCGTTACAATCTCCAACCCGCAGTGGTGTAGCGTGGTGGATTTAAGCTCCTAACCCCCCCCTCCTCACCGTGGGGGAGGCCTAAGCCCCTGCAGTGGGGTAAAATGGGCTGATGATGATGATGATTTATTAAAGTGCGTATATGTTGTTTTATTTAGAAATACCATTGCCTCTATACTAGAACTTCAAATAGATTTTTTGTCAGACCACGAATCGTACCGCATCATAAAAAATAAGAATTACGGCGCCACGCGTGTGCCGTAATGTAGGCACAATGACACGATAAGTCCCTACATACTCTGTCTCGCTCGCAGCCACACTAATCAAATTTATCCGTAATTTAAACAAAACCCACAATCTATATGTTTTTAATTTTTCGTGTGATAATCAAGTGCTTTGATAAGGCCATATAAGAGCGACTTATCAACTTTTATTCGTTATTATTTATTTTATTATTTGTATATTATTTCATATGTTATGGGAAAAAAATGAAATTATAATATAAGCACACTACTTGACTTTCGAAACTTTACCTAACAGATTTGAGTAACCACCGAAAGTCTTAAAATGTAATTTTAGAAATTTTGTTGAATGACAAAAGAGTAATTTTTAGATTTTCGTAGTGACACGTGTGTTATGTTTCTAAAAAATTTACAACACGACGTAAAAAAGTAGATACTTAATCTTTTATCTTATAATTTCAAGGCACTTCTTCGCATGACTGTACTGTACATAAGGCAAATAATATATCAACTGAATCGTTCGCTAGAATTATTTTTACGAGTTTCAGCAACCTTTAGTATGGTCTCTTGAGTGTCTAGTTTTCTGGCTTGATATACCTACACTAATTCTTCTATCAGCATGGTATTTTTTCACACCAGCCTGCGCCCGGCGAAATTATCAATTTCATAGTCATTATTGTCTATCTTACGAAAGAAAAATGACATTGTAGTAGAAGCATACCACTTGACTTTCTATACTTAATCCAACAGATTTGAGTAACTACCGAAAGTCTCAATATATTATTTCAGAAGTTTTAAAATTTTGTTGAAAGATTTTGTCTTATTAATTTTTATATATTCGAAGTATCACATATGTTTTTATTTAAAAAAAATTACAACATGAGGTTAAGACAGTTTTAATTATGAACCAACTAGCGGTCGTACCCGGCTCCGTACGGGTGGACTACAGAAACGTTCTCCTAGGCATTCCCTCCACCACCCCTTCTTCTTTTCGCCCATGTTACTCGCTGATAAAGTAGCTTTCTATAGGAGAAAGAATTTTCGAAATCAGTGTACAACTGTTTAGTCCACGCGAGCAAAGCCGCTGGCAGAAAGCTAATATCTTTATAAATTATAGCCTATGTGTTATTATGGTGTATAAGCTATATTATTGTAAAGTTTCATTAAAATCCATTTGATAGTTTTTGCGTGAAAGAGCAACAAACATCCACACATACATCTATACGTACAAACTTTTGCGTTTATATTAGTAGTAGAATTAAAATTTCAAACTTTAATTCTATATACACCTTGTTGCACGAAATATTAAGAAAACTTAAGCCATTCCCTTAGCACAGCCCTAAACCTTCTAACTTTTTGACAGTAGCTCACCATGCACTTTATCTATCCACTCAGCAAAAACGAACAATTTAAGAATTGTGATAACTTCTTTATGAAATTTAATGTCCCACGACCGGACTAATAATACTGTGCGTATAAACAAGAAAACCGGGCAGATCTGCCAGAGTAATGATTTACCAATAGTAATATTAAGATAACAGACTTTTAATAAAGGCACGGACTTCGAGTCTGTGGCGTTTAAAAAGTTATTTCAATAAAAAAACACACACAAATTATGTACGGCGTTACGGAATCCTAGGTGCGCCAGAGTCGCTTTCTTCTTTTGTGCGTACTTCAGCATACTTGCTATCCCTCAAAAATAAGTTAGAAAGCAAAAGGGCATAATTATTCTAAAAATAAGTAAAATCAGCAAAATTGTGAGTAGAATTTGTAAAGTAACATGCCATATTCTATTTGTTCTGTTGTCATTATTGTAAGTAGATAACATAAGTTGCCAAATAAAATACAATCTAAAATATATAAGAGAAGTAAAGGGCAATTACAATTGAGTGTTTACCACAATGACATTAATAGTCATATTTAAAAAAAAATTCAAATAAATTATACACGTAAACCTTCCTCTTGAATCACTTTGTCCATTGGTGTCAACAATATGCCAATCCGTTTGGTAGTTTTTGAGTTTATCGCGTTTAGTCAGACAGACAGACAGACGCGGCGGGGACTTTATTCTATAATATGTTGTGATGTTTAATTTAGGGTGCAGGCGAAAGCAGTAAAAAGTGCTCGTGAAGGCAAATCTAATGAGCTTAAACTGGGTGGGTTTACTAGTAGCTATGGCTGGGTTCTGTTATCCACCTTCTAACTCTCTCGTCAGACCCCCGTCACCATGTGCACCATGTTTCTAAATTATTTTGTACGATCGATGTATAGCCAGTAAATGAAATTTTTAACGAGATGGAAACTCCCTCCCATTATCATAAGTAAATATTTTAATAGTGACACAGTAGTAACAGATGGCGGCGTAGTGTAATGTAATTGGATCAACATCTTAGAAAACGTCGAAAACAATGATTTCACAACAATTGAAAATAGTACTCAAATCTATTTTATTTTTGGTACATTCTGATTGTTGTTAAATATTAAATATTGATAAAAAAATGCCGTCCCCGTAAACCCCTGGTCCAAATGTAGCCATCACACTGGATGCGTTTCTGCGTTGGATTGCCAGTGAGATGCGCTGGACCAGGTATGTTCTGGAACAAGCATCGCAACCAGGGTCCTTTAGGCGGCGGCCAGAGCGGACTTAAAGCTCTTGGTTTTGGAGTATCAAGGCCCTCTTGTTTCAACTTATGTATATAAATTTTATTATAACAGAATACACGTGAAGGAAAAGCCCCATTTTTAGACCCATAGACCCATTTTTAAAGCATACCTACTACGCGCACGGAGAAGTGTGATAATCAGCACAGATACAATATATGTGGAGTTGGAATGTAAAAAGCTAAAATATATATACTTACAGGTTGAGTTTCTTAATACTTAACGACTTTTGAAACCCATTTTGTTTAATCAGTGATTACTGCTCTGTAAATGAGAAAAGTGCTACCTATATAAATATCTATTAGTCTTAAAACTGACAATTTATACGATTTTCCATTTAAACCCATTTTCTTTTTCAGGAAATTTTCAATGTTTTTGTTTTATTTCAAACATTTAACGTGAATTCGATACGTCTTATGTTTGTATTTGGCCATCCCCAAAAATTGTTTTCCGAAAGCTTCGTACCATATGCTATATTTATTTGCTCTATGTTTTGTGCGTTTAAAGTTTGAAAGTAATAATATGTCATCGTAAATATCTATGTGTGATGTGTCGTGATAGCCCGCGCGCAGCGAACCTGTTTCAAATTCATAAGGCAACGGGGCCGTGGTTGGAATCCGGGCGTGTACCAATGAGTTTTTCAGACTTAAGTACATTAACTATCACTGACTCCGTTTCTCGGAGAGCACGTTAAGCTGCTGTCAATAGATGGCGGTCATTGCAATCCACCAACGCGCACTGGCGAAGCGTGGTGGATTTAAGCTTCAAGCCCACTCACCCTGGGTGGAGGCCTAAGCCCCTGTAGTGGGGTAAAAATGGGCTGATGAAGTGAAGAAGGAGTGAAATATCTGTACGCCAACTACATAAAAACGTGGATTTGAATTATTTTCGTCTTCATCCGACTATGTCATAAGTGCCGTCGTGCGAACGTAACTAATCAACGGCTAACCGGAGCAGAACACCAGGTAACGGTAGAGCATAAAAAGCACACTAGTTTTGATTTCGTTCCTGCGACCGACTCGCCGAGTGGTTAGTAACCCTAATTGCAAAACCAAATGTCGCGGGATCGAATCCCGTCCGGGATTTGTGTGCGTGAACATGTCTATTTGTTCCGTGTGTGGGTATAAAATACTTATAAATGTATATATTACAAAGAATATTTAATTATGTATATCATTTTTCTAGTACGAAGTCTCATCGTCGTGCAATTGGATGTTATCATCGTCGACTAGATGGAGCTGAGTGTATTCTTCTTCACTTCATCAGCCCATTTTTATCCCACTGCAGGAGCTTAGGCCTCCCCCAGGGTGAGAGGGGGCTTGGAGCTTAAATCCACCACGCTGCTGCACTGCGGGTTGGGGATTGTAACGACCGCCATCTATTGACAGCGTCCGGGACCGACTGCTTACGTGCTTTTCGAGGCACGGAGTCGGTGATAGTTATGTACTTAAGTCGGAAAAACTCATTGGTACACGCCCGGATTCGAACCATAGCCCTATGGCCTTATAAATTTGAGACAGGTTCGTTGCGCTTTGGGCTATCGCGACGCTGAGTGTATTATTATGTACAATTAATTTTAATTTTATTTGTGATGCCCGCATAAAACATATTAGATAGTACAAATTGCGATTTAATGTACATGTTTTTTTATGAATAAATAGTCTATCATAGGTAATAGTAACAAAAACAAACTAATTATTCATATTCATATATTTCAACATAATACCGATCAGTAACACTTGTAATATTTTTAATAGCTACAAATTTATATTAAGTGTGCGTCTTTCCCCTTAATTCGGCTTCGATTTCTTCAATAGTTTTTCCTTTAGTCTCGGGTAATATTATCCAAATTACAATAGTACCGAGGAAATTCATTGCAGAGAATGCGTAGAACATTGTGTGCATGCCCAAAGCCCTGGACACTGGTCCGAAAACAGATATTTGGACGAAAGTAACGAACCAAGCGTACGTTACGTTCATACCTGTTAGTTTGGCTCTAATCTGGAAAAAAAATTGATATTTTAACAGAGAAACGGAAGAGAAAGTGCCAAACGGAAATCTAGAGGTTCCGCTTCCGCTCTAGACGTTTGAAGTTAATGAATTATTATATTCTTTTGTGTTTTTTTACCTCTTAGCTTGAAAATATTTTTGGTAATAATGACTTCAATAGATGAAATAAGTGCCTGATTTTAATCAACACAAAAAATATTTCTAAGTCCAAAAACTAAAACCTTTTATTTTCACAGACAGATACATATCTTACGTAAACCGCCATAAAATTTTGTAGAGAAATTATGATAATTAAATTATGTAAGAATGGCTTTCCATACACTGATAGAATATGTAAAAAAAAAAAAAAATTCTTTGGGAATCCACCATATGCAGTATCAGTAGACAGATCTTTAAAAACTAAATGAAAGTTCTTCGATGACATTTTATTTACGTAAATATTTTGCGAGATATGAGCTCTTTAAAGCGCAAAGCTTCAGAGTGCAACGAATCTGTCTCAAATTTATAAGGCCCCATAGGGCCATGGTTCGAATCCGGGCGTGTACCAATGAGTTTTTCTGAATTAAGTACACAATATCACTGACACCGTGCTTCGGAGGGCACGTTAAGCAGTCGGTCCCGGACGCTGTCAATAGATGGCGGTCGTTACAGTTCCCAACCCGCAGTGGAGCAGCGTGGTGGACTTAAGCTCCAAGCCCCCCTCCTCACCCTGGGGAAGGCCTAAGCCCCTGCAGTGGGGTAAAAATGGGCTGATTAGGATGAGCTCTTTAAAACTTTATCATTAATGTTCCCCACTCGAATTCTTTAACTATGGAAATGAAAAATCTAAAAAAAACCCAGAAAGTAGCACTTAAAACATTTTCAATTGTATTACTTTATATAAAATACGCCAAAATGTTATACAGATATACGTAATTTTCAGTTACCTACAAAAAAGCGGTAAGTTCTATACTGAAGTTGAAGTGTGTAATCGACTTAACTCTTTAGAAGCGTTGCTGCTCTGGTAATTATAGTAGTAGGTACTGACCGCCCATAGCTTCACCCGCGTCAACATACCTTTTTAGTTCTTAAGCTTTGACATAAATCATATATTAACATGTATGTACATACATACATAATTATACCACTTAAACTGAATGACAAGCATGCCTCACCTCATAGATTGACCCAAGTTATTATTATGTGGCTATAAGTTGGGTCAAATTGAAACATAATTCCTTGAAAATACCATCTTTTTTTAACTAGTTACATAGCGCTACCTTTTGTAAAGTATTGCAACGGATTCGATTTCAGACTCTGTTTATTTCGCTGTGTATATTAAATGTTTGGTATACTCTTCATCACAATTTCACTACATTTATTTTGAAAATTTATCAAACCCTGTAAAATTAAAGACACACAATCTAAATTAAAGGTATTTTTGGGTGACTTTATTTTTTATTTTGTCAAGGGTCAGTTTTTTTTAATTTTTAAACAAAAAACATAAGTATGGACGAATATTGAACTTTGTTTTTTAATTATCGTAACTAAAAGTGATTACTTTTTAATTTTTTTCTCCACCACTTTCTTAACCACCTCCTTTTTCTTTTATTTGCATCACACTGGCCTTTCTTGTTCTTTCAAAACTAAAGTTTAATATTTTCAGCATTTAATATTTACTTCGTTAATTAAAAATTAAACACTCAAAAACTTTGTGCATATACAGCCCAAGCCCTTCCCGACAATCATCATCATCATCATCATCAGCCCATTTTTACCCCACTGCAGGGGCTTAGGCCTCCCCCAGGGTGAGGAGGGTGGCTTGGAGCTTAAGTCCACCACGCTGCTCCACTGCGGGTTGGGAACTGTAACGACCGCCATCTATTGACAGCGTCCGGGACCGACTGCTTAACGTGCCCTCCGAAGCACGGTGTCAGTGATATTGTGTACTTAAGTCAGAAAAACTCATTGGTACACGCCCGGATTCGAACCATGGCCTTATAAATTTGAGACAGGTTCGTTGAGCTCTGGGCTCGTTGCCCTTTCCGACAATATCCTAACTTTATTTTTCGGCCTCACTATCTTTGAGATCATTATCTTATCGTGGTCGAAAATTTCTTCTGAGTTTGAATGTGTCCAAACATAGTTATTACCTGAAAGTTGAACATCTCTGACATAACGACATACGGCACTGGCATTATTCCGGCCCCATTCATGAATACGGACACAGTGATCGCAAGTATTGGCACCCAGCCTGGCACCGAAGCACCACTGTTTTGTACTAAAATTACTGATCCTAATACCGCATGACATATTCCACAGAAGACCACGCAGACCAAAAGTAAAACCTGTAAAATTATTATCGAATATAAATTTTAATATTAAATAAATTTATTTACCGATTATTGATAAATATCCTTAATAACTCCTGACGGTGAAACGAGTGGAGTTAGAAATTTAAGAACTGTGTCTGTATGTTTGTCTAAACTACTAAAGATTTCAATGCAAGTTTTTTTTTATATTGAAGCATTAACTGATTTGGATGGTTCTTAGGTGTACTTCTGTATGTCTGTGTGTCCGTCTAAAAATTAAAATGGGTTTAGCCGATTTTAATGGTTTTTTTTTCGTTTGAAAAGTGGTATAATGTAGGTGATTTTTAGATTCAAATTTTTTTTAGATTTTCAAAAACTTTTTTACTGCATATTTAATTTAAAAAAAAATATAATGAATTTGTACAGACATAATTCAACTATTAGATAATATTATTTTAACATGTTATTCCGATAAGTCAGGTAGATGTGAATATGTTCAAAAACATAGAGACATATCATTGATTGCTTATATAAGCAAAAGTCTTATATTCTAATCGAATATTAGTAATGTTACAAAAATCAACAAATTTATAAAGTGAAATGCACTTAGTTTGGTTAGGAAACCTATTAGTTATTGAATTACAATTTATTAATTTAAAAAACAACTGTAGAAATATCTAAAATTTAAAAAAGTATGAAACAATACAAATTTATTAATTTTCGTATTACTTTAGATCCTCATAAAAGTGTTAGGGACATTTACTTACGGTATACCTAAGCAGCTATATTTTGAAGGATACTTAGTGGTCCCTGACGCCTTCAGAGAAGAGTTGTATTTTATTACTACCTAAGTCTTTTCTACAGCTTATTATACAGCTGTTACATCAACAATTGCTGCCAAAATTGTGCCAAAAGAAGAAATGGCTATTGTAGACCCGCTGTATACAACAAATTATCCGACAATAACTTCCGTGTACACAATAGTTTTATAACGATACTAGCTTTCCGTCCGCGACTTCGCTCGCATGGACTAAACAGTTGTACCGAGACCCTTTTTTCCGAGATAAAAATTAGCCTATGTCACTCTTCAACAATCTATATCTGTGGAAAAAGTTATATTAAGCAGTTTTTGAGTTTATACGTAACAAACAAAAATCAAACTTCTTTATAATTACTAATATAGATAAATAACAACGCTTCAACATACTTTACGTTTGAATCTTTCAATACAAGCTATTGAAAATGCTCCACCCAATAACATGACAACCGGAAACAACAACGTCTGAAGGTCTGGATTGAATTTCACACCAGATGCCATTACGATAGTCGAGGCGTATGTTAAAATTGCGAAGTTTCCACCGCAGCCGTGCACGGTCATGACTAGCAGCATAATTATGAGACCTCTGCGGTTACCTCTATCTGAAACTGAAAAAAAATCGCTATTATTTAGCTTTTCAGGATAGAACTTAATGTCTGAAGATATTTTCATTATTTACGTGAAAGTAAATTAAAATCTAGATAAAGTGTAAATGCTCACTTTAGAGAAAGTAACATTTTGACAGGCAGTACATATATGAAAACATAATTTATGTACATGAAGCATATGTTATCAAGTACCAGGTTCAGATTTTCAAAGGTTAATAATTCTTTCATGGGAAATTGCATCAGTTTTTATAATAGAGTTCCAAAGGAAATGTTAGGCTTGAATTCTAATCAATTTATAAAGCGAGTTAAAGTCCAACTCATGTGAAAAGCAAAAATATTTTTTTACCCAGTATTTAAATGATAAGTACGCATGGACATCATTGTAATAGTTGTAAGCACTTAAAATTTAAAAAAAAGAATTTATAAAATATATGTATTTACATAAAATAAACATGGAAGAGTTTCTTGCCGATTCTCCTTCTTCTAGTTTTCCGAACCGGTACCTAATCAATTCAATCTGACTTACAATAAGTGTGTGTATACATCTTACATTGAATTTTTTTTTATTTAATTTGAGTTAATTCCAATCTCTATAATCAGAAAGGATAATGTGAATTCAAGAAATAATCCACTCTAAAATTATTAACGCGAAAATGTGTGTGTAAGCTTTTTTTTTTGTTTATCGTGTTTTAACATGGTAAAGAGACAGAAATTAACATTATTTAAGCCCAATAGGGGGAAAAAGCTATTAGATGATTTTTGTCTAATTTAATTTCGTTAGGTATACACGTTTGATGTCTTAGAAAAAGAAGTTTAGTATTGAGGTACATTATTGATTATTTGTTTAAAAATAAAAAGACTGCCTCGTAACAAAATTAAAATAAAAAATAAAGTTACGCAAAAATATATTTGTATGAGTTTGATAAATTCTGAGAAAAAAAAAAGTAGTGAAATTGACGCAGCAAACTATACTGAAATCGCATGACTATTATATAAATCACAGTTACTGAAGCCAATATCTGTAACAATTTAACAATTTTAACTGTGATTTAAATAATAGCAATTCGATTGCAGTTTATTTTACTGCGTCAATTTCACTACTTTTTGTATCAATTTAATCTAACAATTGATACTGCGAATCGTTCGTGTTACTAAAAAACTACGACAAGCAGCGCCGCTAGTCAATTTTGAAAAGGAAACAATTTATGTGTTGATAAATTAGAAACCAAGTGGGTAATAAGAAATAATGCCTTTATTTTTTTTTTTTTTTTTTTTTTTTTTTTTTAATTTATTCAGGAAACAAAAACAGTCGTTTACATGGATTACACATACAGAAAATAACAATATAGTTTAGAACATTGTAACGACCAACAAAATGTTTCCAAATATTTAAAATCTATTATCGCTACATTCACACAAGAAAACAGAGAAAAGAGAAAATTAAACAAAAAATAAATAAAAAGTCACTTAATACAATGATGATGGTGTAAGTCGATGTGCGCAAAATTATTATTATAATTATGACTAGTTTATACACACTTAGTGTGTGTGCAGGTGGTATATCAACCAAATCCGCAACTGTAAACAGAACAAAATATAGCTATTTGTGCGCACAACTGACCAACCATCGAAAAAACAATTAAAAAGGACCAAAAAATATAATAATATAATAATGTCATATAATATAATAATATATAATAATAATATATAATAATACATATAAATAACATATTCAAAAAGTTTTCCATATAGCGCAATATAATATACAAAAATATATTCCCGTATAACAAAAAATTTGTCTCTTCGTTCGTATTATCAAAAAGCTACGACACGCAACGCCGCTATAGTCGCGTAGCCAGAGAAAAATTACTTACGATAATTCCAAGGATATTCGTTTTTGATGAGTGGATAGATAAAGTGCATGGTGAGCTACTGTCAAAAAGTTAGAAGTTTTAGGGCTGTGCTAAGGGTGTGGCTAGGTATTTCTTAATATTTCGTGTAGCACGCTGTATATAGATTTAAAATTTGAAATTTTGATTGGGTCATAATGAGAACTAACTTAACCTCGCGTTGTAAAATTTAGAAAGATAACATAAGGGATATTACGAAAATTAAATAAAAATAACAGTCTGGTCGTGGGACATTAAATTTCATAAAAAAGTTTTTATAATTCTAAAGCTGTTCCTTTTTTAATAAGTGGATAGACAAAGTGGATTGTGAGCTATTGTCAAAAAGTTAGAAGTTTTAGGGCTGTGCTAAGGGTGTAACTAGGTATTTCTTAATATTTCGTGTAACACACTGTATATAGAATTAAAATTTGAAATTTTGATTGGTTTTTAATTAGAACTATCTTAACCTCATATTGTAAAATTTTTAGAAAGATAACATAAGGGATACTACAAAAATTTAAAAAAATAAGTCGGTCGTGGGACATTAAATTTTGTTTTGAAAGTAGTTTTGTTTAAAAAGTTTTGATAATTCTAAAGCTGTTCGTTTTTTAATGAGTGGATAGATAAAGTGCATTGTGAGTTAATATTAGTAGGATTAAATTTTCAAATTTTAATTCTATATACACTGTGTTACACGAAATATTAAGGAAAACCTAAGCCATTCCCTTAGCACAGCCCTAAAACTTCTAACTTTTTGACAGTAGCTCACCATGCACTTTATCTATCCACTCACCAAAAACGAACAACTTTAGAATTATCAAAACCTTTTAGTAAAATTTAGTGTCCCACGACCGGACTATAATCAATTTTGAAAAGGAAACAATTCATGTACCGATAAATTAGAAACCAATTAATAAGAGATTTTGCCATTATTTTTATTTTGTCTCGCTACACAACCATCACGAATAAAGGTTCGATCTCAACTTACGTCTTTTTCGGTTCTCAGCATCGGTTTGTTTGTCAGTGCATGGTTATGAAATGCAAGTCGATAATTTGAGAATTCACTTGCAAGAAACGTTAGTAATTTTTTATGTGTGTTTATTTCATTTACATACTTACGAATAACTTTATATGACATTCGTGGTAAAGATTTGTAATGTTCGTCTTCTGCTATCATTGGTAATATTTCATTGTCCACGTATTTTTCATTTTTGTCTCTTCCACGTAATAAAGCTAAAGCCGTTCTTGCTTGCTGTAACACGAAATATTTATTTAATTAAATTTCGGACAAGTCATTTCTGTTTCCAAAGCGCGGAACAGATACAAACTTAAAATATCTAAAAACATGAAATATTAAAAATTAAGAATAAGCATTATTTTATCTAATTTAACAATTATAAATAAATAAACATTTATTCTATTTAAATTTAACACTTACAAACATAAAACTTTTACTTTAATATTTATTTATTTAATTAGAATAAAATAATAATATATCACCTCAGTTTTACCAATCTTGACCAAATAGGCAGGTGATTCAGGTGCCTTCAACATCAATAAAACATTCAATACTGAAACTGTAAGCACTATCCACAGTATATTATAATAATTGAAATGCGCTGCACCCATGCCATAAGCAGTTACAAATCCTATAGATTGAGTCAACATGAGTAAGGAACCGATGGCACCCCTGTTGCTCTCTTGGCTTATCTCTTTTATGTAAACGGGTATTACACAAAAACATCCACCTGATGCTATTCCACATATCACTCGTGCTACAATTAAACTAATTGCTGATGCGGAAATTAATTTCACTCCCCAACATAACTGCAAAAGTAAAATATGGATTATACATATGTAGATAATAAAATAAATAAATAATAATATAACGTATACATCACGACAATGTCTAAGCCCCAAACTAAGCATTAGCTTGTGTTTTGGGTACCAAGCGAAGACACCAGATACATATAACCACCAAGACCCGATACCAGTATCGTTATTCTTCATATAAATACTGACTCGACCTGGGATTCGAACCCGGGCCTCCCAACTCCGTAGGCAGGGTCGCTACCCACTAGGCTAAGCAGTCGTCAAGGTGTGTATACAGACCAATAACGAAGAATTGTATATGTATTAGTAGGGATGTGTAGGGAATATATGTAATTACAATCGGTGAATGTATACCAATACTAACCCGTAAAGGGATTATCGGTGCTGTTGAATCAATATTTGTAAACATGTTTATTTTTATAAATAAAAAAATATATATATAGTCAGTGTAGAAATTGATTTTTTTTTTGTGGCTCTATCTGATGTTTTTACTGTGGTATTTTTGTGGCACGTTTAAGATATTCCTTTGAATGACCCTAGAAAATTGTGCTATAAAAATATAGGTTTTTTTTTTAAATTTGTGTTGGTTCGATTCCTGTCTTATTTAAGAGGCTTTCAAAATTTCTTAAATCGAAGTTTCTTATCATAATAAAGATATTCCTGGTGTACGGCTAAAAGTATTCCAAACTTATAGAGCATATAGAGTTTACCGAACTTAACAAAAACTTTTAAAAAATGTAAAGTAAATGATTCAAAAAATAGAAAAATTAACACTTAAACATATTTTTCTCAATAACCGTTGTTTGCGTCATTTGCTTACTTGAAACCATTTGTTTAGTTAGGTAAATTCTATACGCTCTATAAGTTTAGACTACGTTCAGCCAAACACGCGTTATATTATAGGGCTTGAACGTAGTTCAACTTTAAAAATGTTTTTTTTTTATGTTTAACCGTTAGTTTGTGCAATTTGCTCACTTGAAACTTTTTGTTTGGTTCGGTGAGCTCTACATGTTTTACAAGTTTGGACTACATACAACACCCGGTACATATTTAAATACGCATAGAGTTGAGAAATTATTCCTTTTTTTGGCGTTTAAACGTATAATAAAATTTATTTTAAATAACATTCGCTATATTCATTATTTAAAATATTTTCCCGCCAGGGCCTACTCGTTTGAGTCGCTCCATTTAGATATATTTCATACTAACCGTTTGGAATATAGCAATAGAAATGATACACGATTTTCTTCCGTAGGCGTCAACTAAATAACTATAAACTGGTGTAGCTACGATAGCTACCAGGGGCATGCAGCTTGCCATCAAAGACATCATGGTATCGGAAATGGGTTCCCCACTGGGACTGTTTTCGGATTGCAGAACTTTGCCCATTGGGGAAATCCATCCAGCTTGTAAACCGGCGGTGAATAAAGCTATATTAGCTGTGGAAATTAAAATTAAAATTTAATTGTCAAGAAGAAGGTAAAGATTTCAAAGAAAAACAAGCCGAAAAACGGGGCACAAAAGTTCTGGTACGGCGAAATGCATTTTCATTCTTCCAATATATTAAACGATAAGTCATACTGTCTGTGAGCAAAACAAATGGCCCCACTTAACCCAAAAAACTTAACACTTAACTACACAGTTGTATACTGATTTTAAAAATTCCTTCACTTATAGAAATCTACATTATCAGCGAGTAACATGGGCTATATTTTGTTTTTAAACTAACTTTCCGCCTACGACTTCGCTCACGTAAACAGTTGTACCGGGACCGCCATGATTTTTTCCTTAAATATAGTTTATTAGCTGAAGAGCGACTAGACTACTTTTTTCTTGGAAAAAAGGGTCCCGGTACAACTATGTAGTCCACGCGAGCGGAGCCGCGGGCGGAAAGCTTAATAATGAATAATTTCAGTTTTCAATTTACTTACCTATGACAGCAAAAATCCATTGCATATAAGTGTGTCCGTTTTCATTTTTGGAACAAGTCATTTTGGTGTACTTAAATAAATAAAATATAATAACTAGTAACGAATTTATAGGAATATCTAACTACGGTCTAAGCTAAAATGTAATGTTCGTAAAAATGAGAGAAAACTCTGTCGTTGGCGTAATTTTATGAAGTTGATATGTTTGTGTTCATATTTACAGGACAAGAAATATACAAGCGATGTGATAATATTGTTTGCACTATTTGTGCGAATATTTGAGCACACAGTAGAGGACAGTGATATTTATAAAGAATTTGTGTTTTGTGGTTTTAGTCAGAGATAATCGAGTAGGTTAGAGGTGTCATGTGAAGGTATTTGGTTCGAGATACGTGTCCCAAAAATAATTATCTAACGAACATATGTAAAAATATTACGCATACGTAAATAGTTTTGTCTCAGGTATATATAATTTAATTAACATCAACAAATAACATCTTTGGTGTTATTTGATGTCGCATTCTAGAGTTTAGGTTTATTGTGATATCTGTCTTAATATGCAACATGCTGTATATTTGAAGGGGACAATGTATCCTCCTACATGCCAACTCTAACGTACTATAATGCTCTGTGGTTTTAGTAAACTAATGTGTGTAAGGAATGGTTTGCGCAATCGGAAAATGAGGTTGTTATTAAAGCAATTTTCAGAATTTTCGATGGTACGGACCTTAATAACTTCTAAAGGAGAAAATTAACAATAAGACGCATTACTTGTCTGGATGAATGTACATAGTGATACCGTGTTGTGACAACGAAAGTGTTAGAAAAAAACGTACATCATCATCATCACCCCATTTTTTACCCCACTGCAGGGGCTTAGGCCTCCCCCAGGGTGAGGAGAGGGGCTTGGAGCTTAAGTCCACCACGCTGCTCCACTGCGGTTTGGGAACTGTAACGACCGCCATCTACTGACAGCGTCCGGGACCGACTGCTTAACGTGCCCTCCGAAGCACGGTGTCAGTGATATTGTGTACTTAAGTCAGAAAAACTCATTGGTACACGCCCGGATTCGAACCATGGCCTTATAAATTTGAGACAGGTTCGTTGCGCTCTGGGCTATCACGACATTTATCAGGAAAAAACGTAGGTACGCTATACAGCAATTATAATGTGCAAGAAACGTTTAAGGTAACTAACGTATTAAATTTGATAACATAATAATATCGTTTCTGAGTAAATAGTTTTCCAATTACCACATTATTGGTGACCATTTTTGTTTATAAATTGAAACAGGAATAGTAAACTATCCTTAAAAGATAGACATATGTCATCAGGCCTTTCCTTTAGACCTATAAAACAGGAACAATCCTTTCATTAGTGTTTTGTTATATCGCAAAGGGATTAAGCAGCGTTTACGACAAAAGCTCCCAGTCGGTTTGATTTTTTTCGACGTCTTCAACAATCATCGTCACAATTCAACCAATTTACACAAAACAGTAATGAATCATACACATCTTTCTCTCGAATCACTCTGTTTATTAGGAATAATCGTATGAAAATCCTTTCGGTAGTCTTTTAGTTTATCGCGTTCAGATAGACAGCCGCGCCGGAGGGACTTTGTATTATTATATGTATGTAGTAATCGTTTACTGACTTATGGCATTCTGCTGTGGGGACACGCTGCTAATGTTAATACAATCTTCGTGTTGCAGAAGCGAGCTGTTCGAGCAATTTACAAACTGGGACCTAAAGTATCACTTAGAGAAAAGTTTAAGGAAATTAATATAATGACATTGCCATCTCAATACATATTTGAAAACATTATGTACGTAAAAAAAGTATTACATTATTTAAAAAAAATAGTGATCGGCATAATGTTAATACAAGAAACAAAGATAAACTTGCTAATCATGTCAGCCGCCTCAATAAAATCACGAAATCTTTTAAAGGGCAATGTATACGCTTTTACAATCAGATCCCAGCTGACATTCAAGATCTACCCCTTAATAAGTTTAAAACTCTACAATAAAACGAAAGCTTTATGCAAAAGCTTATTATAAAGTATCGGACTACTTAGATTATAAAAATCCATGGGTGTAAGCCGCTCGCCTATCAGTTTGTTTCAATAATACTATTCTTTAAGCACTTATTGTTAAATTTTTTTTAAAATAATTTTGTTAAAAAAAGCGTCCCTCAGTTTCTTGCGTATTCTTCTGAGAGGAACCAGCATTTTTGAATGCGCCTTTGCGGTGTCGTTTTTCCACAAAGTAAGTAATAAAATTCACTCTTATGACGTATTTCAAGATTATGTTACATAACTACGAAATAAAGATATTTTGATTTGATTTGATTTGATTTATGATTTTCTATTTATAAACAAAACATATAATCGATAAGGACATAGTAAAATGTATTTTTTCATGTCAGGTGTGATATGAATTGCGTTTATTTAATTAATTATCTGAAGCAAATATTTGATTAACACGTAGTAACCTCCGTTACGTTGGCGTTAAACATTTTATTCACACTACATGGAAAAGCAACAGTTACTTAGTTGATTCGACATAAAGTTAAAATAACAAATATTATAAATTAATTTATATATTTTTTTAACTATTACTCTAATAATCCACCCTTGTGTCCAAGATAATAAAATTGTTTTTGTTATGAAAGGCTACTATAGGAATCTAAATATATAATTAAATAGATTGTTTATTTTTCCCAATTGCGGTAAGAGGTTGTGTGTTTGTTGTGTGTGGGGTTATGTCATAAAAGTACGAATCGACTAGAAGCACTCTCCTGCGCTTTCCGTCTCACCACTCTTCTTCTATTTAGCTGGTGTATGTTTAGCAAGTTTCACTCTGGTTTCAGTACGTGAGATCCCCGCTCGCCAGCCTTCAACCCCAGGAAATTGCGTTTGATAGTTTCGATACTGCGAAGTAACATGCACTCTTCTGCCCTTACCATCTAACCACTCTTCTTCTAGTTAGCAGGTGTCTGTTTAGGAAGTTTCAGTCTGGTTTCAGTACGTGAGATCCCCCCGCTCGCCAGCTATCACCCCCCGCGAAATTACGGTTGACAGTTTCGATACTGCGAGTGAAGTGACATTTTTTATTCTATTAAAACTTCGGAATTAAAACCAAACGCTGCTGTCTAATTTATTTACTCTATGGGTTAAGTAGACGACATTGATCTCAAAACCACATCAAAACAATTTTTTTTTTTAATTTTTGATTGTTTCTGTTTATATGAACACAATAAATTCAAAAACTACTAAACCGATTTCGATAACATTTTTGTAATTTATTTGCCGTAACGGGTCTAATCTAAGATGCAATTTATTTTGTTTGTTTGTCCGTTTGTTTGTAAAATTTTTCAGTTGTCTACATATAATTTATATAATTTACAACAAAATTATAATAAAATTATCAGTGCTTGTCTAGACTTAAAGCACACCAAAAGAATGGCTCAGATACCTTGAAATTGCAGTTTAATTCATAGGAAAATAATATATGGGTTTAATATATATATTTGTTTTCAATGTAGTTGCTCGTAAAGTTTTCTTTTGTGTGTAACAAAATTATGCGGAAACCGACTCTTTATTTCACGCGTGAAATAATGTAATTTCTAAAATGTTTTGACTATATGGTGCATGGTGCAAGTCATAAAATTTAAAAAATTACAAAGATGCAAGGAGGTTTTGATATTATAAAAAAAAAAACCAATTATGTATAAGTATGCGCGCTCTAGCAATAATTAAATGATGATAAACACCATAACACATAAGATTCTTGATTATCTCATTTAAAAACACGTATGTGTTTTGTTTCCGCAAACAAAAATATTTTTCACAATATTGGCTGTACGTATACTGTACCTTTGCCTCAAGAAAAAAAATGTATGAAAGGCGCGCTCTGCAAAGAAAGCGCGCCATTTCGTTGTAAATAGGCTTTGGTGAAATAATATTACTTTCTCTATTGTACTTATTTTTTTGTTGTATTTACTCGCAAAATGCATTGAAAAATGTTGTAAGATACTTGAGCGTAAAAGGTTTTATCCGGATGCGTGCCAATGAAAACACTTAAATAACTATTTGCACGTGAAAGAGTGCATCCTAATTTGTTTGTGAAACACTGAAAAAAAGTGAAAACTTGTCATTTTGTGTATATGCAGCCACATGCGCGCAATCCTTATACCAACCTAATTTCTTGTTAAATTGATTTCTCATGGTCTTAAATTAACTAGCATACACATAGCATATCTTAAGATATTGTTGTTGTGGATTAAACGAAACCTACGTAATTTGAACTTTGAAACTTAGTGTGGTAGGTACAGGGCCCTTTTATGTGAAATCAGAAACTATTTGGTGCCACGAACTTCGTGTTTTGGGTGGACGGGCGAGCCAGATGCTGATGTTCGGGCTGCGAAGATGCTGGAAGCTGAAGTTCCGGAAGATCAAATCCGACGACAGACAGGTATTGCTTGCCTTATACTATGATTTTTTTATTTATTTTCTTGGGACATCCCACACAGCGCCATCTAATCCCAAAGTGTGCAAGTATTATTTTGTATTATGGGTACTATTGATATACATACTCAAATAATCTTTATAATGCACACATATATGGGTATTTCACACCCAGCAATAGAACAGATAAATATGTACATGCACACAAATATTTGACCGGGCGGAAATCGCACCCGCGACCTTTGGGTCCGCAGTTAGGGTCTCTAACCACTCGTAATAAAATGTAATTTAAATTTTTTTCGTCCATTATAAATTCGGAAAAAGTATACCTACTGCGACAGACGGACACCGGAGTATTGTTTTATGAGAACCGTTTTTTTTTTTTAAATTTTAAATTAATCATTTTTATTAATCCACTGACAAAAAACTCGTGTGTTTCGCAAACAAAATATTACTAACCCTTAGCTTGTGATTATTAATTGATATACGCCATGTTACGAGTTCATTGTTTGTGTTCCATCCTGAGGTCAGCGGATGCCATTATACGGTTTAAATATTAAAATAAAAAAACATACAAATGTCATTACTTTTATTTCCAAAAGGTTTACACTATTTAGTTCCCAGTTCCCACCCTTCTTAAAAAATCGTTGAGGAAATCGTTCTCTGTGTAGACCCTAGATAACAAAGCGTGATATTTTTGTATCTTAAATTATACTCTACGACTCGATACGATACGCCTCATAAATTACTAAATGTTTCATCGAAATCCGTTTAGTAGTTTTTGAGTTTATCGAGTTCATACAAACAAACGAACAAAATAAATAAAATTGTATCTTAGATTTGACCCATAAATGTCTAGACGAGCACCTACTGTTAATTTCATTTATATTATTTGTATCAGTGTCTTCTTCAAATAACTTGTAATTTTTAAGAATGTAAAAAGTAGTTCGTGCGTTTCTTTATTTATGGTTCTTAAAACTTACATAAGAATTTCCAAGCGCTATCAAAATAGTGGAAATAGAAGGTCCGCCGTGCGGATTCCAACGCGCTTTGACGAAGTAAAAGCGATGTGTTGTAGCCACCTGCACTATTATTATTTACATATATTCAACGTACTGTTAAGCCTTAAACTACTTGAGTATGTTGTAGTAAAAGTCAAATAACTAGGGTACAGAAATATTAACGCTTGTACTTATATGCCATGTTACAGAAAATTTTCGAATTGCTGTCTCGAGTTACGGTGGGCTGGTATTATGACATTCGACACGATTTTTCTTTGCTTCTCAAGCGATAGAAGTTATCGCTATTGGAAGAGTGAAAGTGTATATCCGAGTACCATAAACTTCGTGTTTAGTTGTTTGATTTTTACCTGATGATGAGTCATCCGGCTCGCGAAAGAAAGCAATATCTACTTTTTCGGACATAGAAAATAATTACAAAAATTGAATTTTTGAACAATTTTTTTCTAAAAGGAGAAAGGGCAATAACTGCTGTTTTTCGAGAAGATTTTGTTTGTGTAGAAAAACAAAAGGATATTTTGATTTAAATTATATTTATTTTACACTATTTACAGTATTATTTACTAATGCATATAACTATAGTATGGAAGACCTGGGCTTCTGACACAAGTGGATTTTGCTTACACTTTATCTAGCAAATTAATTTATTATTATTATAATTATTTTCCACAAAAATGTACAAGACAGTAAAAACTACAAACTATCCTTATATAACATTACACCGATCAGTCACACGTCTCTTATATTATTTTAATACCTATTTCATCACGAGCGCGTCTTTCCCCTAAGTTCGGCTTCGATTTCTTCAATGGTTTTTCCTTTTGTTTCAGGTAATATTATCGAAAGTAAAACGGTGCCGAAAAAATTTACCGCAGAAAAAATATAAAACATTGAATGCATGCCCAATGTTTTGGACACTGGTCCAAATATCGATAGCTGCACAAAACTGACGAACCAAGCGTACGTTACAGTGATACCTATGAGTTTGGCTCGGACCTGAAAATAAAAAAAATAAAATTATATTATAAACAAAATATGTTTTTGAAATGTTTATGATTAGGTACTACATCGGTTCTTGGGGTCGTAGCGTGATGTTATATAGCCTATGATATTTTTCAATAAACGGGATTCTAACGCAAAAAAATATTTTTGTAATCAGTTTAATAGTTTTTGAGATTAGCGCATTCAAACATATAACATACACACTTTTCAGCTTTATAATATTACTAGCGACCGCCTGCGGCTTCGGTCGCGTGGACTACTTATTAGTATTGTTTTGACTTTAAGTACTATTAAATACTAACGTTATGAGAAATTTTTCAAATTGAAATATCTTCTATATTAAATGCCCAATGTAACTAACATATCTACTTGGTTAAGGATTAATAATTAAATATATTTGTCAGAATAGCTTTGCAAATATGACCCATTATATTTGTAAAAGAGAAAAATCATCACTGTAGCTTAATCTTTAGGAGGTAGGCATATACCATTGCGCTTTATTAAGGAGGTAGTCTTTTCATATAAAAAAGAGGGTTCGGCCCGTATCTAATCCTCACTGTATTTGTATCAGTATTTACAGAAAAAACATATACAGGGTGAGGTTTTAATGACCAGCCAAATTTTAATATAATGATCTTTGGTAGAAAACCGATAGCCGTCTTGTTTCCTTTTACTCTAGTCACCATTCATGCCCGCCGTCCCATTTAATTTCAAGGCTTCGGGCACGTACGTTTATTATAGCGTTAAGAAGGCAACCAAACGTTATAAAATACCACTGCAGATAAAATAATTTATTATGAAAATGTAACCCTTATTTTTTATTTACGCAATGAGGTCTCTTGGTGATACATCTAGAAAAATTTAGGCCGGTTACTAAAATCTCACCTTGTATAATAGGGGAAATACTGTCACAGGACGGTATGTTTTTTAAAATATCTTGTTTAGTTGTTTTAAAATAAATTCTTGAAAACATGATTTCCGTCGGTTTCGTTACCTGAAAGTTGAACATCTCTGGCATGATGACATACGGCACAGGCAAAATACCAGCTCCATTAACGAATACGGATAACATAATGGCGCCTATTGCCACCCATCCTGGCACCGCGGCGCCTCTGTTTTGTAATAAAATCACTGATCCCAACACCGCGAGACACAGTCCACAGCATGCCAGGCAAAATAAGAATAACGACTGTAAAAGGTACAGACAAAAACAGTTTTAATATAGACAAATAGAGGTCAGATCAGAAAAGCGATCAGCGATCAGAAATAATTCCTTTCATATAAAACCCTCGAATTTCTAAAATAGGCATGGACCAAAATTTTGAAGCTGTTGGTAATTCAAATTGAAAAAAATAAGGTTCTATAGCCACCTCTGAAAATATCGATTTTTTCTTTTTGCCAGATATTTATGAAAATTCATCTGACGTTGAAATGGTCCCTGTGACGTCATCTGGACAATTGAATTTATTCCGCTGTGTTCCACTATTAAAAACAGAAAAAAGTAAGTACAAAATATTAATGTTAGTCACTACATCATATAAAACTGTGTACCTCATGAATCAATCAAAATATAATGATCTTATTTAATTTTAGAGGAGGCAAACAAAAACATCTGTCCAGATGATGTAACAGAGATATTTTATTATTCAAATTTCAGAAAAAAAAAAATGTAATCAAATCGCAAACTTTTTTTTCATTTCGAGAGAAAGCTATATATATCTATACAAGTTATCTATACAATAATATGTACATGTAATAATATGTCATGTGTATGTACATATATACAACAATATGTTATCTATACAAGTCTATATTTTCGGAAAAAATATGAAAATTATATGTTAAAAAATGTACCTAGTCCAAGCCCATTGACAAGCGTCGTAATAGTGCGACGACAAAGTGACAATAAAACAATATGGTATTTTCTGCACAGATTAACATGAAGAGGTAAAAAGTAATTAATACCACTGTTCATCCTGAACATCATCATCAGCCCATTTTACCCCACTGCAGGGGCTTAGGCCTCCCCCAAGATAAGGAGGTGGTTTGGAGCTTAAATCCCCCACGCTACTCCACTGCGGGTTGGGGATTGTAATGACCGCCATCTATTGACAGCGTCCGGGACCGACTGCTTAACGTGCTCTCCGAGGCACGGTGTCAGTGATAGTTAATGTACTTAAGTCAGAAAAACTCATTGGTACACGCCCGGATTCGAACCATGGCCCTATGACCTTATAAATTTGAGACAGGTTCGTTGCGCTCTGGGCTATCACGACACCTGAACATCAAAACATACATATAGAGACGTTCTGCATGTTCACATAGGGAATAAGAATATGTGCGATATAAATATCACAGTCGTATAATTCCAAACTAGGCAGTACCCGTACTGGGTTGGGTACTAGCTAACTGTTATCCATACTGTAGCCGCAGTTTACGTACCTATAAGGCTTTAATTTTATTTACACTATGCTGTAGCGCTGGATTTCGCTAATAGATATTTCAAAAAGATACAACAACCGAAAGCCGCTTTTCTGCTGACGGCGCCATCTATCTAGTAGAATAGGGCATAGATCGATGACAAGGTGAGACGTAATTAAAACCAACACAACAGTAAGATATACATCCGAGAGATGGCGCTCATTAAATAAATTTTTAATAATAGATCTTGGTCAATAAAAAGAAAAAACTAAAATCGGGTCGGATATAGATTTAAAAGAAGGCTGAGGCAAAAACGGTAGTCTGGGGGGCTCTCTTGCAATCTGACCAGCAACGGAGACGGAAACAAGACAAGCTGCCTGCGAAGCTGGAGGTCCCGGGTTCGAATCCCAGGTCGGGTCAGTATTTATATGATGAATATTAATACTGGCACCGGGTCTTGGTTGTTATATGTATGTGGTGTCTTCGCTTGGTACCCAAAATACAAGCTAATGCTTAGTTTGGGACCTAGACGTTGTTGTGATTGTGTGTGTTATTATTATTATATTATTATTATTGACTTCATGGATGTCAATCAGACTCCAACAAGGCAGGCGCCTGAAAACATTACAGGTTATTAGCAGACCTTTTTTTGCTTTCTTGCTTTTTCTTTTGAGGATGCTAAGGATATTGTTCCCATTCTTAAGACATCAAGCACATCGCCAACTTTCTTAGTCAAGTACTATTATCTGGAGCAGTCGCCGTCTATTCGACGATATACTCAGATTTTGCTAACCCCCTAATCATCGCTACCAACGCACCATAGTGAAGAGAAGGAGGTAGGTACACGCGGCCACGACAACTACCAGTGTCGCTGGTCGCTTACGCTCATTGTGTTACCGTTTAAAAAGACTTCACGAAAAAATCTTCTTACTTTACGTTTCAATTTTTCGATGCAAGCTATGGAGAAAGCGCCTCCCAACAGCATTAGTATCGGGAACGACAACGTTTGAAGGTCGGGATTGAACGTCACACCAGATGCCACGACGATGTTTGATGCGTAGGTAAGAATAGCGAAGTTACCACCGCATCCATGCACCGTTATGACGCAAAACATTACCATCAGGCCTTTGCGATGGGCTCGATCGGAAACTGAAAAAAGAAATGCAAATTAACCTAATTCGAATTTAGGAATATTTTCCGATTCCTGCGGTTTATGACTCAGGATTTTTGTTTAAGTTTTCCTGTAAATAATAAGTGAGGCTCAGTAGTTTTAGAGCTAAGGGGCAATTTTCCTTTAATTATTTAATATTTTTTAAATATGTCTTTTAAAATACGAGAAAAATAATCTCTCACCATAGACAACTTTAGTTGGATATAATGATGCATTTGAGAAAAGTTTATAATTGAAAATTCGTTAATCGCTTCAATTTGAATTTCCAAATTTCAAATATTCGTCCAATAGATTCGAAGAAAATAGACTGTGACAGACAAACAACTAGACAAACACCAGTGGTCCTATAAATGTTTTGTTTTCTCATCTCGAATGTACGAAACCCCCAAAACGACTCACCTGTAACTTTCGTAAGGAAATATACAAAATGATCAAATCAATTATTACCTGTTGTTAAATTGAAAATAAAAAGCTTCTAGTTTTAATGTTTTAATCAAAAAATTTAAAAAAATTTACGTATATTACGTACTAATTAATAACAAAAAAACAACACAGTCTAGATAGACTGGGAGTCGTAAAATTTTGAATGCTAATAAAATGCAATCAATATTTTGAGAAATTTAAATGTGTTATATGGAACGGGGATAATTATTGTATGCATAATTAACCATAAAAAAAATTCACTATTTTTATGTTGTGGTTCTCAATAATTAGATTTTACTATCGATATGGAAATACATAGAACTAGCGGCCGTCCGCGGCTTTGCCTCGTTAACAGCACAATAAGATATATGACAAATAATGAAAATATTGTATTTATCAATAAAATATGAAAATAGACTGAATTCGGTGGAAGAATATATATAGAACTTATACGCCATTAAAAGTTTATTTTGGTCTCTTTCTTTAAAAAAAGAAGTTTGACATTATTTTAAATGGCCTGACCGTGCAGTCACACTGTGCGGTAATGCACTCTCTAACAGGAATTTTAAACATTTCCATTCCATTCCACCAGCTCATTATGCCCCACTGCGGGGCCTTAGGCCTCCATCAGAGTAAGATGGCTTGGAGATTATTCCTTCACGCTGCTCCAGTGCGGGTTGGTGGACTTAAACTACTCACCCGGGACCGACGACTTAACTTGCTCTCCGAGGCACGGAGTAGTTTTTTTTTATTTAAAATAACTTTGAGGAACCATAGACTCTAGGTGCATGTCATTAATGGAGTTTTTACCTATCACTGAGATTTTAATAGCTAATTAATATTAATATTTTTAGTACATCCGCCGCTTATGCAGTTGTATGACTAATTTCATACTTACGAATTGTCCTATACGATATTCTTGGTAACGTTTTGTAATGTTCAACTTGTGTTATCATTGGTAAAATTTCGTTAGATACATATTTCTCGTTCTTGTCTCTACTACGCAGTAGCGCTATGGCTGTTTTTGCTTCCTGTAAAAAACAGTTGACATTTCAAAAAAAAAAATCATTGAACAATACGAATACTTAAGCATAATGCCTAATATATATTTGACTATCCTTGGAACTGAACAAGTTGTTTATCGTCCCTGAAGCAATCGTAAAATTCGTGAAAAATAAATAAAATGTCGACTCAAAATTAGAATTTGCAATAAATGTTATCCTGAACCTTATGGATACTGCTCTATCAAGGGAAGGGGGGTGGGATATCAAAAAATTGGACTTACTCGGTAAACGATCTTATTTTGAAAAGAAAAAACTAATCAAAACAAAGTGGAATACTAAAAACTGTTTAAGTGGGAGTTCGACACCATTAATTTGGGATTTCGTAGTACTCACCTTATCAGCAATCACTCAAAATTAAGTTGCTGGTAAGTGAAAAGTTTATGGATACCTCAAAAGCTTTTATATATATCGTTTTTAAACGATTTCAGTCGAAATAATGTATCAAGTGCTACTTCCTTGATTTTTTTCTGTACGGTTGGAAAGTTGCAGAGGAAACAAATTGGGAACGACTTCAGGAGTTCTCGGCTCCTGGAATATTTGTTTGTTAAGTCATCTGTACTGATTCGTGATATGATTGTGAAACTGGGTCTGAATCAGTTCAAAGATGTTTTAAATATGACATATGAGCTGACGAACGGACAAACGAACGAAATTCCAATTGTGCTTTTGTCATTTGGCGGCTACGTAACGTTAAAATTTAAAATACATACTACTAGGACTGTCGACATAATGAGTAAAAATAAAGACAGTGCTTTTAGTCTATGTCAGTCACAATCAGTTGGTCTGTGACAGTGTCTAAGACAGTGCTAGTCTTTTCTGGCGTTTTAATCCTCCAAAGGTATCAAACGTAGTAACGAACCCTGGCTCTATTACAATATTATAATTAGCAAATATGGTGCCTTAAGAAGCAGCTACGTATTTATGCTGTTTGGGGTCGCGACGTTGGGGCCTTGAGGGCCTGAGGCGCGTTGTTTTTTACAAGATTTATCGACGCGCCTGGTCAACGTGTCGGGTAACCAGAGGCTGGCGTTTAGCCCAGGAACACATACGAAATGCCATACAGCAGGTAGGTAATGCCGCCAGCCTTTTGGGTACTCTGCCGCACAGCACTGATTTAGATGATATTTTTATAAGCTTTTGTTTTAGCATTGGAAAATGCTATTCTAATCGTTCTGGGCTAAGGCCCAGTTTTACGAGATAGTGCAACAATAGCGATGATGTTGCAAATTTTGGCGATAGGAGGTTTGAAGAGGGCTCAAATGACGCGGAATTACAAGAGCTATCGATTGAAATCAAATTTTTGAAAATCGGTTGGGTGGTTTTCTAAGTTTTTTCGAAAAACGAAAAAAATGTCGAAAATTTGCTAAAATCTCAAACTTTGGAGTCGATTATCTCGAAAACGAAAATCGATAGCGTCAAAATGACAAAAACGGTCGGGCGATTTTAGTTAGCTGTCGAATAAGTCTAAAATTTTAGAAATCGGTCAAACGGTTGAGGCTGTAGAGCGGTCAACGTGAAAAAATGTAACTTTATTTCGCGTGGCGTCTATGAGTCGTGCTCTTCGACGAGTCATTTACTTCGCCTGCTCTACCTCTACTGTACTAAGAGCCGTGTCCACCGATAAATATACAGGTGTTTAGAATTTAAACTACTGTTTAATACCATATTGCTGAATTGTATTTGTAACAAGAAATTTTTTTTTTTGGTTTACTTATTTATTTCCTTCTTCCCAAAGTTTATTATTTCTAAATTCATTTTCCAATGCCGATAGATAGTTACGCGTAGTGTGAAATCTGTAGATTTTTAATTGTTTTAGATTTATTAATAGTTTAAATAATTATTAACGATAAATAACAAACTACTCACCTCAATTTTGTTAATCTTGATCAAATATGCAGGCGATTCAGGCGCTATTAACATCAACAAAATATTTACTATCGGAACTATGATCACGATACACAATACAGTGTTGTAACTTAAGTGTGCTGCTCCCATGCCATACACGGCAACAAAACCTATGGTTTGGCTCAACATTAGCAAAGCTCCGATGGCACCCCTGTTGCTGTCTTCACTTATTTCTTTTGTATAAACAGGTACCACACAAAAACATCCGCCGGCAGCTAATCCACATATCGCTCTCGCCATAAGTAATGTGATAGTTGATGCTGATATCAGTTTTATTGCCCAGCATAACTGAAAAAATAAAACGCCTCTTGTAGCTTGACTTTGGTAGAGATGCAGTCTCACCTGATTTGGTCTTTCGATACATTGGACACACGAAAACTTGCCACAGTAAACAATAAAGGTGTTTTCGTGTGGTATGGTATACCACACGAAAACACCTTTTATATTTTTGACGGTTTCCTATTTTTGCGTATCTATAGCAATGTCTAAGCCTTTTTCGCACTTTGAGTACAATTTTAATACTAATAGAACTTAAAGAATACACTTCTATAAGTAACGCACTGAAAAAAGGAAAATAGTTAATCAAAATAGTAGTGGATAGCGACCCTGCCTACGATGCTGGAGGTCTTGGGTTCGAATCCCAGGTCGGGTCAGTATTTATATGATAAATATCGATACTGGTACCGGGTCTTGGTTGTTATACGTGTGTAGTGTCTTCGCTTGGTACCCAAAACACAAGCTAATGCTTAGTTTGGGGCCTAGACGTTGTTGTCATGTATACGTTATTATTATTATTATTATTATTAAAATGCTTTACACATAACACTTTGTCAATGTTTAAATGTTTAATATTAAATAGCTAACAGCTACAACCTAGGATGCTTTGTGTAATATTTGTTTTCTTATAATTAAATAAATTGAGTGTATTCTTATGCTTATTAATACTGGAAAAGCTCGTTTGCTCTGAGCTTTCTATTATAATGTTTCAACTTTTGCTAAGCTTTCGACATATTTATAAATACTCATAAAGAGTTCCACTCAACAGGTAAAGAAACAAAGTGTAACAATAAAAATCATCGAATTTACATAAAATAGTAAATACTAACCGCTTGTAGGATAGCAATAGCAATGATACATATCTTTCGTCCATAGGCATCAGTCATGTAGCTAAATATAGGGGTAGCTATCAAAGCTGTTATAGTCATGGAACTTGCTATCCAGGACATCATGATAGCAGAAATGGGTTTTCCACTGGGACTGTTTTCTGATTGTAGTATTTTACTCATTGGAGATATCCATCCAGCTTGTAGACCATAGCTGATTAATGTCAAATTAGCTGTGAATAACCAAAATATAGCTTTTGTAGACCAAAAAACCAAAAGCGTTTTGGAAACATACAGTTATTAAAAGTCAGTGTTGAAATAATTAGAAAGAATGTTTATTATAAATGTGTAGTGAAAACAGGTGATAAGAAAGATGACAGTCTTAGACATCAGAAGGGATGAGACACCGCACAGTACCAATAAAAAACCGGTTAAGTGCAAGTCGGATTCGCACACGCAGGGTTCCATACCACTGTATAATATAAAAAAATCACGTTTGTTGTATGGGAGTCCCCTTAAATATTTAAGGCGAATATATAACTAAATATTTTGTGAATATTTCAAGCGTCTACCTGTTTCCGTTATAGATATCGAGCAAAAAAATCGAAAAAAACACGTTTGTTGTATAGGAGCCCCCTTAAATATTTATTTTACTCTGTTTTTTAGTATTTGTTGTTATAGCGGTAATAGAAATACATCATCTGTGAAAATTTCAATTGTCTAACTAGCACGGTTCATGAGACACAGCTTGGTGACAAACGGATAGACAGACAGACGGACAGCGGAGTCTTAGTAATAGGGTGCCGTTTTCTACCCTTTGGGTACGGAACCCTAAAAATGTGACCACAAAACGTGTATCTTTCTGTTGTACGTTTTTTCGAACCATTGCGTCGTTATAATTTCCTTTCATTTGGTCTTTTATAGCGATAGAGAAAGAATGATAAAGACTTAAGGTTTGTTATATTTGTGTTACAATATGTTATTTTAAAATACTCTATTTGAATTCATGTTTACATTTCATTTCGATGATTGTCATTTTACTCGCATTTTCTTGACGTTTCAACATGTCACGTTTCTGCTTTTTTACATGACTCACTTCCTTCGATATATGTATTTTGTATTCCAGTCTACTTAAACATTTCTATTCTTAGAATGTTGTCCAGATTTTCTGGTATTTTCATTTCAGCTTTTGGAGCTAGTTTTACAAATATATTCTAACATATCGTGGCCGTTGCTAGTGAATCGAATGAGTGTATAAAAACACCTAAATATTTTCAAATGTTGCTGTCGAAATTAAAAAAAATACACTCAGAAACTTTGTTAAAAAACACGAGATTTCAAAATGTAAAAACTTTTGTAACAGCCAATGCGGGTAGTTCAGTCATATAAACCATATTTATATTATTATTTTTATTTTTTATTTATTCGATAAAAACAAAGTTAAACAATTTTTACATTAACAGTATAAATCAAAAACTTAAAAAGTTTTCCTGTGTAGAGTAAATTAATTTGACAGCAGCGTTTGGTTTGAATCCATGGTTTTAATCGAGTCATAAATTTCAATTCACAGTATCGAAGTAACGTTACGCAATTTCGCGGGGTTGGCGGGGATTTCGGGTGAAGAGCGGCGCGCGAGAACCTTGAAACTCGGACTAAAATTGGCCATCTTACACGAGCTAGCTGAGTATGTGTGGTTAGACGGTAAACGCAGAAGAAGGCTTTACTTTTATATAAACGCATTTAATTTTCTATTTGTGACAGATGGACAGACAGACATAGAGTTTTCGTATAAGCCCGGTTGTCCACGGACCGATATGTCGAACTATTGGATCGGAAACTCGTGGACAAGTACGAACTTCTTTTGTATTGAATCCATTTCGGCCGATACTTGATATCGATCCGATATAGCCGTATGTCCGATTTACTAAATTTTCGGAGCGAAAAATATCTGGACAAGCCCTGTATAAACATTCACTACTACAGCACATCGGTCCGATACTTGTCGATCTGATTTTGAATATCGGACAGTGCGGGTAAACGCCGGGGTTACTTTTTCTCATATCGGGTGTTAGGAGAAGAAATTTGAAGACTTTAGAATTTATATGTGGCTTCTTAATTACATTTGTGATTCATGAATTTAGATGTGTAATTCCCTTAAGGGGATAGTCTTTGTCTCCGCTGCTTCGAATTGGCATCGCTATTTCTGTTTCAATCCCTCTTCCCCAATCTGTTCCTGAGTGATAGAGACGACAGAAGCAAATTTCCAAAAACACCTATAAAAGACCCGTTGAAACAGCTTGCGGGCGGTGACTGTCTCCACCCCTAAAATGAGTATGAATTGGAACTAAAATTTGCAGGGTCATTTAGAAAGGATGTCCTAGGGCGGTACGTTTTGTTTTTTTTTTTTAATTTCGCATTATATCAAATTTACGGCTCGTTATTTTCAAAAATGGAAAAGTTTTTCAGAAATTTATTCTAAAACAATTAAACAAGATATCAAACAAACAAAAACATACCGCCCTGTGGCAGTATTTCCCCTAATATTTTTTTTTTCTGTAATTACTGATACAGAAATACAGCGAGGATTTGACACGGGCCGAACCCTCTCTTTTTGTATGAAAAGACTACCTCCTTAAGAATTTGATTTCGTAATATTACACTCACCAGTGATAGCGATTAGCCATTGCATGTATGTGTGACCGTTTTCATTAGTATGACCGCCCATTTTGGCAGACGTTTCTTCAGCGAATGAAAATTTAATAAAACACAATTTTCTTATATAAAATTAATTTATAACTACTGTCTAAGCTAGGGTATCATCTTTGTGAAAATGAGGAAAGTTACACATTTCACATAATTTTATGAAGTTGAAATGTTTATATATATGTTTATGTTAGTACAAATAGTTTGATAAAAGGATTTGTGTTATATACAACTTGTAGTCAAACATACAGTAGCAGGCAAAGATTATTTGACAGAATGACCACTGTTTTGTAGTGCCTAACAACAAATTAACAAATTTACGTCTAAGAATTATATACAATTTATGCCCATTGATTCCTAAACATTGACTGTAGTTGACTAGAAAGCGCACGCTAGTTAAAATAAACTATTCAAAACTTTTTGTGAAATATTTACAAACATGAAAAACATATAACATATGTGCCTTTCAACTTTCATTCAATAATATTTAACTAGGGGTGACGGGTAATATACAAAGACCTAAACACATCTAGGTAGCCAATCACGTGGACCAAACACGCGTCCCGCCCGTCGCCTTTCCTCATCTCATGTCTCAAATGTGTTAACTATGGTCATCGAGCTAAACGGCCAGCATTACTCTTCTATTGAACTAATTCAAAGCTCTTAAGTTCAACCGAGCAACGCCTTAAGGCGATGTCAGTGTGAATTTCTAGTTCTCAATATTCAAAAGATCAATTGGAAGTATTTGGTAGTAAGTAGTACATAATAATGTGCTTTTGTTTCAATTTTTTTTTTTTGTAAAATCTCGTTCCCTTTTTATTAGTTTATTAAGATACGTATAACGTACTGATTAAATATGAATATTTTTTGATAAAATTTAACATTTTATTAGAAACAATTCCTTTAAATACTATTAAATAGCGCCATCTAACAAAATTTTGAGGTAACAGTTGATTATTATCCGTTGGTAGCAAGTACCACAAAAATGTACGAGAAGGCGCTATACTAGTTATAATTTTTTTTTTATAAAATTGCATTATTACAAGAAGTACAACTATATAGGCTTAAAACTACACTTAAAAAGCAAAACCTTATCTAAATACAAAATTTAATCCAAATCGGTAGAGCCGTATCCGAGACAAGTACGTGATATAAACTTGAATATATAGATACAAAAATCGCTCGTTTAAACTAATTGGATTATAAGAAAATCACTATACATCCTATAGCTTCGTCTTTGTGAACTGCCCAATTGTATCATTTTAGCTTTAATACAAGTAATATTAACCCGTTAGGTCCAAATATATATATCTTTTATTGTAAATCATAATTGAACTTAATTATTGTAGTACTTCTCATTCTCTTCATCATCCTTTCTTTTTTTCTCATTTTCTTTTACGCCGCTCTTCATTATTGGTCAGAGTTCTAATTTAGAATTCGTTATGCAAATAACTTATATAAAATCTAAAATATAAAAGCGTCTTCCAATAAAAGCTTTAACAATTTAACAAAATGTAATAAGTTTAGTAAATGATAAATGCAACCTACGAATCGAGCCCCTTTTAACTGTACCTTAAGATACACCATCGCCTCGTTGCATTTGGTGTGATTTTAATCAAACACTTTAGAAACATTTCTGGGTCTCTAATATTTAAAATAAGATTAGCCTGTAAGACTATTCAATTCAAGTGTTATTTCAAATGCGCATAGTCAGTTTTGAGCACAGTTTTGGTGTTACGTGTATTTCCTTTGATAGCAGTAGATAAGGCTACTCAATACTGAAGTATTATATGGTTGTATTATGACATTTATGCCCATGTTTATTGTTATTATTTATCAATCACAACTAATTGTTTTAGTAAAGCATCAAGATCACTGCACTTTTTAAATGTAATCATAGAAAACAGAATTGATTGAAAAAAACCCTCACGCCTCTAACACATTCACTTGATTGATAGTTATAAATTGTAATGTATTTGTTTTTTTTTTTACTTTAATTTTATTCTATTAAATAAATATTAAATAATTTGTGTATAAATATATATGTTAATAAATTGATATTTCGCGTGCCTATCTCAGAAACGGCTGTAACGATTTGAATAGAATTTTGCAATTTGGATAAAGTATTACTTTTTATATTTATCAATGCAGTTATATTTGTCGAAAAAAAATATTTTTACTTAATTATTTAATATACCTACTCGAGGCGCTATTTCGTAAATTATTTTGGTACTTGTACTGTTTTCGACGGATGTATTACTTGTTAGGTACCTCAAAATTTTGTTAGATGGTGCTATATCATATTTAAGACGTATTAGGTTAAGACACGATTTCATCGTGATAAATCTTAGGGCGTTTAAATATATAAGGATAAAAAAACTTTAAAAAAATATACGTACTTATGGCCAATTGTTTCTTATACACATGTAGGTAAGATCAAAGAATATTCATATTTAATTAGAATGCGATTTTTTCCAAATATATTTTCAAATAAACACAATTTTACAAAAAAGATGAGTCTTTCAATTCATAGTTAGTGTCCAAGTAGGTATATTGCTGAATTAAAACCTATATATTAGATTAAAAATATGACCACAATTCAAAATACGTGTTCATATTCTTTGTATAAAAACACCACTGTCTGTTAGATAAAGGTTTTAT
Source organism: Luffia ferchaultella (assembly GCA_949709985.1). Classification (NCBI taxonomy): domain Eukaryota; kingdom Metazoa; phylum Arthropoda; class Insecta; order Lepidoptera; family Psychidae; genus Luffia; species Luffia ferchaultella. The sequence continues at coordinate 12,356,785 of OX453261.1, read as the reverse complement.
TATTAATCGAATTCTCAAATTTAATTTTTTTTCTATATGTTCAACAACAATTAAGTACCTAATCTAAATTGTTTGATATAAAATCTTCTTTGATATTCTATTTAAAGATACAAACACATGATCGATTACTGCTATAGTTTACTCTTCTCCGAGTAAAGTCATATAATTGCGTATATTTCTTTATCATAAATAAATATTTAAATTAAGTAATAACATAGTAACCGCAAACGGTATAACATCGTCGCAATGTTGTACTGAATGTTCCATAAGTCTTTCGATTATTTTGGTATTATATATTAGCTTTATTTATGTGGATATGCTCAAGGTAAGTTTGAGTATTGTGATTGTACACATAGGTAGTAAAAAATATTTCAGTTTATTACTTACGCAATTACGGACATAATAATGTATAAAAATTAAGTGTTGAACAAGGGTTAGTTATGAAAATACTTCTAAAGAAAATTAAAAATTTTTAAATAATAGTGATACCTGGGACATCCGGCACAGCGCCATCTAGTCCCAAACAAAGCAGAGCTTGTATTATGGATACTAGAAAACTGATTTAAGTACATACATACTTACATTTTTGTTCTAATATATGCATATATAGATATTTTACACCCAGCCACGGAATAAATAGAAATGTTCACATTGTGACGGGCGGGAATCGAATTCACGACCTTTGATACTGCAGTTATGCCTTCTAACCACTCGGCCAATAGGTCAGTCATCCCAGTCCCGGTGTATGTTAACCCTAGTCTGGTTAAGGGAATAATCTTAAACTTTTTGGGCACCTTCTTTTTATTGTACCTAATAATTACTTCTTTTTATTTGAATACTGATTGATATGTTTTCCTCAATGTCAAATTTCCACCTCCGCGAAATTCCCGCGCGCCGGTCTTCACCCCCGCAAAATTGCGTTAGACATTTTGGATACTGTGAAGTGACATATATGGCTCTATTAAAACCGAACGCTGCTGTCAAATTTATTTACTTTATGGTTACCATTTTTATGTAGTATACATAAATCACACAAAAATAACAAAAACAGGCAAGTTTTCAACGATGCAACGATGCAAATATTTGCAACGATATCTGTGAGAACTTGTTCATTATCAATTATGTAGACACTTTATTTATAGCAATTAAACATTCTGCTTGACGCCTTTCATAGGTGTTTACAATTTTCAATCAACAAATCACGTCTGAAACGACCGGCACGACTCGCGTTTGATAAAATGAAATCAAACATGTTCACTAAAGGCTAGAATGATTTTGTTTGGAGTTATGTTTTACTTTTTTTTAATTCGCCCTGACGCGTCTGTCTGTTTGTCTAAACGCAATAAACTCAAACACGAGCAAACGGATTTTCATACAGCAGTCACCAATGGACGGAGTGATTCAAGAGAAAGATTTATTTGTGTAATTGATTAAGGTTTCTTGTAAATTGGTTGAAATATGACGATGATTGTTGAAGAGGTCGCAAAAAATTAAACGGACAAGTAGGAGTTTTTATCGAAAACGCCGTCTAATAATCCCTTTGAAATATAACAAAACAATGTATGGAGGAATTGTTTCCTTTTTAATTGTTTTGTTTTGAAGTTCGCGATGGTAAGTATATATCTATCTTTTAAGGATAGCTTACCTACTATACCTACCTATTTTAATGTTTTAAAAAATGGTCACATATAATATTGTAATTTTAAAGCTATTTACACAGATACAATATTAATATATCAAATTATAGTTTGGATACCAACCGTCCAGAGTCCCGTTGTATTTAAAATTTGAACAATTTCTCCGTGGAAGCAGCGGGGAGGGATAGTGTAAAGGGTGTACGGGGGACGCGGGGCGGCGATTTGCTGTGTATGTGTTGTGTATTTGTGTAATGTAATTAGTCGCGCCGCGCTTCTTGCCCGTGACGTGATAGCTTGTACATATGAATCGAGTGTTCTTAATATCAGCTGTTTGCAGTTTATCGTGTTCTTTCTTAATGCAGTGCAATGGACATCATGTAGGTAGAACAAGCTCAAGAGCCATTCGTTACTTCACGTGGGATATTAAAAAAATGATTAGTATTATCGTATGATTAAAACTTAAACGTTTATTCCATTAAATACTTCTTTTAATTGGAAATGTTTACCATATAAAACAAATTGAAGAATAGTAAGTAGGTGTCCAAAAAGTTGATATGAACGACGACGTCGGTTTACTATGAATTAAACCTATGTTAATAGCGTGTTCTGTGGATTATTGTGACTTTGGGGTTGGCTTTCCAAAACTACCACCCTAAGGGTATTCATAATAAGAAAAAAGGAACGAGGTGAAAAGAATAAACCCATTTTTAGAATTTTTGGAAATGCAAAAATACGAAAAAAAGCGAAATTAAAAATGAGCAATACATACCTGCTACTAAGACATTTTTGATAACCGTTAAACTCAAAACACTTGAAACTAATACTAAATGGCCAGCCAATTTTTTAAGAAGTATCAACTATTTATATAAGGGTATTGACCGCTTATACTAAAGTCCAAACCAGTGATCCCGATGTCGCAACATTTTCCGATAATTTTTCACCGTCATTTATTTTTATTGAAAAACAATATTTCTGCTAGTTCAGTACACGTGACATCTTGCGGCCCCAATACTTTGGACTCTCGGATGACACCAAACGTTTTCTGATTGACCAAAATACAAAGCGCAAAACGTATAAAATACCTAGCAAGAATATGAATTGTTATCAGTAGAAACACCACCGCACTCAGGTACGCAAGTCCTTGTCCAGACTTGTGTCATATTATATTGTAAATAATTTTTGTATAAAGTTTATTAAATTTATTTTATTAGTAAATTCATTTTTGTTTTACTACAACATCTACTGGTCGGCGAGGCGCGGCTGAGGACACGTGAACCTTCCCTTCTTTCTACAAGCTTTCCCGCCATTTCGTAGGTTACCGTAGCGTAGGTTAGATTATTTAAAAAAAATATACAATTAAACCGAATATATGGGCACTCCGACTACTGTTCCAATAATCGATGGTTTCAACCCACTAGGAACATAAAAAATGCGCAAGGCAAGCCAGCGAAGCGAGCGTGCCGCGCCAGCCGCCACCGAGCGCCATGCAAATCGAATTTTTAATTGTTACTTAAGTTAGGTTAGGAAATTCTTAATGTATTTACTGTTTTCAATTTATTTTAATGTTGAACCTATTCCCTCCTTCAATAGTCGATCCTTTGATTATGTCAATACAAAGAGCAAATTCATGTCGGTGATAACGGGTACGTAGTTTTCAGTTTTTTTTTTTTTTTTTACAATTCGCATTCCTGAAAATTCTGAAAGTTGGTTTTCTGTCCTTCCATCCCCTAAATTATTCTTAACACGTCTAGGGTGGTAGTTTTGGAAAGCCGTACCTGACTTTGTTCGTGGTACACCATTATGAATGAATCATCCATTGTTTCTAACGTGATTTACAAAACCGAGGATTTTTGGTAAGTTCCATGAACATTATTCACAAATATGCATGTAAGCAGGGGCATGGGTGTAATACTCGTAGCCGCAGTGTGATTACGTTTCCATGGTTTGCGTTACGTTACACGTGAGCTGTACTGCGTTGACGAAACTGGAAATTAATTAAGTTTTATGTATGACATTTTTCTTGCACCTGTTGTCTAAAGGTCAAGAAAACAATCTGTACGACATGCTAATTTTGGGACAAACAAATGATTGTATCCATACTACGTTAGTTATTTTAATCATTTCATGCACATCATAATTGCCCTTGTACACCAGGCAATTAAATTAATATCAAGAGTTAAAGGGAAATTAAAATTATTGGGTGACAATATAAATCAAACGGTCCCACACCGACGCGATGCGCGTGATGTAATATTAGATGGTTAGGCACAAGTTATCCGTGTTGTATACAAACAAATATTTTAGTTTGTTTTTATGTATATATTCTTCACTTTTTCAATCATTCTCAAATATTTACAGAACCAAAAAGAAAAAATGAAAAATGTGTTAAAAATACTCCACATTAGATGAACGGTTCAATCTAATTAAATCTAATCCACGTATTCGACGAAACAAACTCGTCGACTGTAGGTCGTCATCCATTGTTCCATCCATCCATGTAGGCATTTTTACTATGGAACGGTTTTTAAAATACCAACCCGGAGATGGAAAAGGAACTAAAATTTGTAATGAAAATATAAATAACGCTCCTGAAAATAGTGCTCAAGTAATATACTAAAACTAGCGAAAAACAATTAGTTTACAGATGTGGGAACTTTAAACCTTGAAGGGCTGTAACGAGGGTTCAAAATGTATACAGGAAAAAAGCTCAGACCAGCAACAGTAAACTTAGTTTCTGAAAATTCTGACGTAAGTAATATTGAGCCTTTAATCATTCCACAAATCTACACTGTCATTTAGACCTACCTATATCACATGGACGAATTTGCGGGCAGAGGTTACTTTCCTTCCCAATTAGCATCGAAGCTCTAAAATGTATTTGAACTTATTACATCGTATTAAAAATCTACTTACATTTTTCTCTACTACTAAATCTACTTTTTTTTTATTAAGTAAATTATTAAATATTATGTTTTTTTTTTTAACTCGCATTAATATCGAATCAACTGACCGACTGCCGGCCAGTAACTAAATGTTAGTTGAGCTATATAGTGGTGCGTGCTGTCGTGAAATAGACTATCGATAACTATTACTGAAGTCACAGATTAAAAGAATTGAGTTATCGCAATTTTAATTGTCGTATTTAATGAAAATAAATGTTTATTAAATACATAATCATCAATTTTTGTAAAAATTCGTAATATATAATTTTTCATTACGCCATATTTAGTTCCTGTCGTAATCTTGTCTTTTATGCATATTACTTGTACAAACTCGATGTTTCACACCTGCCAGGCGTCCTGTGATGGCTCACAATTTTTTTTTATTTGCGATGTAACCCTGAATAACCCTTCCGTAAATTACAGTCTAAAATTAAAACATAACTGCCTCAAATCATCACAGTGTCAGTTTTATCGATTTTCTTTTTGGTGCTTATAACTTTAAAAGTGCATGACTAAGATTTTTTTTCAATCTTCTGAAAACTGTCGCTACTTTCGTGATCACCGGTTTCCGGCTTGACGTTCATTTCTGGGGCATCCTGTTTATCGATTCGTCGACAGGTGAAGCAGGGCGGAGCAGTTATATTGTTGCTATGACATTTTCGCATTATGACATAAAATGATAATAGAAGACAAATAAAACGCTTATATATTATGCGAAGATGTTAAAGAAGATGACATTAAAATTATCAAGAAGTAGCGCGAACGTTTGCATACAAAATCAAACAATAGAAGTTGATTGGTTGATCTCTAATTTTATCTTATGTCAAGATAACATGATAATAAGGTATCAGTAACGGTTGCGCGAGTTTACTTTTTAGTATGCGTATTTAATTGTCATTGGGATGAAAATAGTTATGGAAATGTACATTTACAAGGAGATATAAAAGTTATTGTTATGCTAGCTCCATAGGGCGCGGCAGGAAACCATTCATATCTCCATGATATTTATTTTTACAAGAAGTGTTCTTCTATGCGTTTCGCTAACGAAAACCTTTCAAAAAATAAAAAGTAGGCAAAAGCTTGTCGGACTGCACATAACGTAGTAGTCAGGACGGTAAATGTTTATCTATATAACTTAGTTAAGACTTAAAAACTTTTTAGAAGTTTAAAGAACTACATATCATGAGTTGGCATGAGCTAATTTAACTGTGATAATTTTTTTTCTAAGGGATAAAAGATTTTATTTTCGCGCCCTGACTTGATGTGGGATTGATAAATTACAAATTACAAAGCATAGCAAATTAATTTGACAACAGCATTTGGTTCTAATAGAGTCGTAAATGTCACTTCACAGCATCGAAGTGACATTACGCACTTTTGCGGGGCGCGCGGGGATTTCGCGGGAGTGAAGAATGGCGCGCGGGGACCTTGCCCACTGAAACTCTGACTAAAACTCGCCATCTTACACCAGCTAGCTGTAGTATGAATGGTTAGACGGTAAACGCAGAAGAGGGCTTCTAGTCAATTCGTACTTTTATACAAAAAAGTCAAAGAAGTAGCAGTTAACAAACAATTTCAAAGGAAATTGTTTTCATGAAAAAACGTTGAAAGTTTTCAGGTATACGTAATTTTTAATTAGCAACGAAAACTTTGTGTGAATAGTAGGTAAGACTTAAGAAGATTGCTTGTAGTACATTCTGCGAAACTCTTAAAAGTTGATGCGCGCACTTGGCTGGATTGTCCGATAAACACTGGACATAGAAATTTGAAATTAAGTATATTTTATTAGACTTGGTGACCCTTATACATTTAATAATAAAAGATAATGGTTTTTTAATTCTGACTAGTGAATTAGGACCTTTCAAAAACAGCTGTGTTTTTTCTTATCGTGTGAGGTATTGTATAAAAGTTATGACTTAGAGGTTTTTACTTAAAAATCCTTAAAATATTTAGCTTAAATTGTTTTAATTTCCTCTCAAAAGCTCCGACTGAACTGAAAATGAAAAATTTATAAATCGAAATTTAAAATCTTCAAATGGTACCTATTTATACGAAGGTATGTAGGTTTTTTTTTCAAGCTTTTTAAATGCATTGTGAAATATAAATTATAAATTGAATAGGGAGGTACCTGTAGGTATTGTTTAACTTGGCCAAATTAATGTTATATTAGTTAAATAAATTTTGACAACAATGTTGCTCGTTACCAATACTTGGAATTGACTGGCCGATTGGCGAAGTGGTTAGAGACCCTAAGAGAGCCATGGTTAGCGGGTTCGATTCCCGCCCGAGACAATATTTGTGTGCATGTTCTGGGTGTGAAATGTATCTATACACACGTATGTCATCATCATCATCATCAGCCCATTTTACCCCACTGCAGGGGCTTAGGCCTCCCCCAGGGCGAGGAGGGGGCTTGGAGCTTAAATCCACCACGCTACACCACTGCCGGTTGGGGATTGTAACGACCGCCATCTATTGACAGCGTCCGGGACCGACTGCTTAACGTGCTCTCCGAGGCACGGAGTCAGTGATAGTTAATGTACTTAAGTCAGAAAAACTCATTGGTATATGCCCGGATTCGAACCATGGCCCTATGGCCTTATAAATTTGAGACAGGTTCGTTGCGCTCTGGGCTATCACGACACTATCACACACGTATGTATATATTATAAAAATAATATTTAAGTATGTTTACCAGTTGTCTCGTACCTGTAATACAAGCATAATACTTGCTTACTTTGAGACTAGATGGCGTTGTGTGGGATTAATTTTAAAAGGTAAACATTGTAATAAGCCTTATAAATAATATTATCTAACAGGTTTCATAAAAATTCAATCGACGTAATTAGATTTCGAGAATTCTATATTTCAGGCCCTTTAACTAAACTAGGTCAAAAAAATATATCTGAACTAGACAGTAATATTTATTTTGTCAACAATTTCGCACATTCCTAATATCATAAAAATTGATTTAATTAGCGTGTGTCAGACTCTTAAAATTTCTTATTCTTTCTCTATTCATCAGACCAGATTTTCATGTTTGTAATCTCCAAGCAACTCCCTGTATATCAAACGATGCACTGTTTGATCTAGAATTAAAACTATAATTTTCCGTGTAACAAGTCAACATAAATTCATATTGTCACAATTTTACTCAGTAGTATATGCGACACGTTACAGGTTTTACACGACATGTAAAAAAATCGTATTAAATTGTGTACATGTGTTATAAAAAAAATATTTTAATATGGGTAAATTCTATCAATATCTTACGGCGGTTTCATGTAAGTAATACTAATATATAGTAAATATTTGCTAATTTTTTTTCATATTTTTTTTTAATTCATTTTCTTTTTTTGTAATGCTATATGGTATAATGTGTTCCCAATTTTAGTAGGTTTCATGGAATCTCTACTGCATCTGTGTAAACCTAAAGGATATTTTTTGTCCACGAATTATTTCAGAGATGGCGTAGCGAAAAAATGAGTCTAGGGTACAGTAAGAAAGAACTCAGTTCGTAGGTGTGCACGAAATTAAAATTGAAAAGGAGTGTTAAAGTTTAATTTATGTATGAATAATACATTCCTATTTAGACGGATTACCAGGGTCGCATTTTCAGGTTTTTTAAATATAATTGGCTGAAACTAAAAAGTATAGACGAAGGATTGGCCTCGCTCGTGCTTCTACTAGATAGAGTTCTACCTACCTTTTAATAATGCAACATAATAAAATATTTGACCGATTACATGCTACGACGACGCTTGTTTTTATTTACATAATAATAATAACGTACACATGACAACAACGTCTAGGCCCCAAACTAAGCATTAGCTTGTGTTTTGTGTACCAAGCGAAGACACCACATACATATATAACAACCAAGACCCGGTACCAGTATCGATATTCATCATATAAATACTGACCCGACCTGGGATTCGAACCCGGGACCTCCAGCTTCGTAAGCAGGGTCGCTATCCACTAGGCTAAGCGGTCGTCAATAAATAAAATAATTATTTATTTTTGAGTATGCAACATCAGCAATATTTCTACGAAGTTTTAAAGGCGGGAAATGATGTTTTATTTTAAAATCATAATTAGGAAGAAATTCTTTGGCTCTGAACTGTAAAAGAATCGTTTTTAAAAGGACTCAATTCATTGGATATACAATCGTATACTGAATTTCACATTCCACACCTCCGAAGGATACTCGAGGATATTCCACAAAAAAGGGCAATAAATTGCTTTTATGGGTTTGTAGTGTAGTAAAGTTTATTCTTGATCTGATAATTATTCCAAGAACTCGAGACGCCCTCGTTACTATGTTGTCTATATGATTACTAATATCAATTTGGAATCAATTATTACTCCGAGGTCTTTAATTAGTTGCAGATTTTAAAAAATTTAGTCAAATTGTACTGAATGAATTTTGCGTGTGATAATCATGGAGTAAAAACATTTACATCTAATTTGTTATTTAAAAAGTATCTTCCAAATATAACTATATCTTTCTGTAAACGGTGACAGTTCTCGAGTGTTGTGATTTCTTTAAAAAATGCTTGTATCATCGGCGTACAATAAAAATGATAAGTGTAAAAAACATGTTTTAATATAATTGAGAAATATGGTAAAAAGAAAAGGACCGAGCCGGGAATCCTCAGGGACGCAGAAGGATGGTACTGAGATCCAAGCAGAAATTTAACTATTAATAGCTATAATCTGTGAACGATTATAATACATCGTGACCATACTTTGAAAACCCGATATCTACGCAAAAGTTAATTTTGAGCAAATGCAGTTTTAAAGTTTGAAAAATTTCTTAACTAAAACCGTCTCTGCCTCATTAACCTTACCTTATTTACCTCTATAGTAAAATTATTGTAACGTAATACATCTTACGGAGATTTATTTTCGACATAATTAAGCCACCTATCTATTCAAAATCTTTAATTATGATAACCATATAAAAGACAAGTCATGCTGAAAATGTCACTTAACTGGTAAAACCAACGAAATAAATTTCCATAAATTCCTGCAAGGTAAAGCTTTGCACCTAAGTAAAACAGAGTGACCAGTGCGATAGAAAGCTTTGCTGAAATCAGTGAAAATCATATCAACGTGACCACTCAAGTCCATAATAGAAGAAATGAGTTATTGCATATTACAAGGTCAGATATTGTCGAACGAGCTTTTGAAAAACCCATGCTGTTCTGCAATAATTACTACACAGAGCTGCCTACTTATTACACCTTCTATAATTTTTCAAAAATACGAAGTTTTGAGATAGACACGTATTGTAGCATGTCACTTTTACGAATTGGTGTTATGAATGCCGACTTCCAAATTCTAGACACGTGGCCCTCATCCAGAGATCGCCTTAAAAGTATGTAGACTAACTAACTAACATCTCAGCACATTCGACAATTAGTAGGGGGAAGATAGATCTGGATCCTTAAACTAACAATTTTCAGTAGTTTCAGACTTTAAAATGGCCTGACCTCGATGTCCCTGATGCCATTAGAATTCAGATTATGCATATTAGAAGTCAAAGAGCTATTATTATCAAAAGGTGAAAGAAAATTAGACTGTAAATAGCCCGCGTACAAGTTGCATACTTTTTCATTGTGGAAGGTAATGAATGTGCTAGGAGATTTGCTGGAACATGTGATATAAGACCAAAAAGATTTAGATTTATAATTTCCTCCGTTTTTTGCATGTACATATTATGACTCTAAGAGTGGTTAGACACCCTAAGTGCGGAGTCAAGGGTCAGCATTCGATTCCCGCCCGGACAAATATTTGTGTGCATGAACATGTTTATTTGTTCCGTGTCTGAGTGTAAAATATTTATATATCTATCATAAAGAATATTTAAGTAAGCACATCAGCTGTCTGATGCCCATAATACAAGCTTTGCTTAGTTTGGGACTAAATGGCGATGTGTGAAAAGTCCCAGGTATTATTATTATAATTATCATAACAGATTTTCTTCACGGTTGTAGCTCTTTTCTCTAGAATTGAGAATGTTAAATAGTCTTCACGATTACCATACCTTTTATATTGGCGTAATAACTTACATTTTTCTTTTAAGTTTTTCTTTGAATATCAAGTATATAAAAGAAGGAAAAGAACAAGTGGGTTTAAATTTATGAGGTATATAAACGTCGTGAAGATCATAAAAACTATCGTAACAGAATGTAACCGCATTCTCAAGGATCCCTCATTTAAACCCTTCGTCTTATTACATATTTTTCAAAACAATCCTTCGCCTACCAAGCTCTTATGACAGAATGATCACCTCGAGAAATAAAATGATATAATTTTTTTTTTGTATTGAAGTTTATTTTTGAAAATATGTAATGTAATCTTAAGTAAATTGTCTTTTTAGTTGCAAACTATTTTTTGTTTTAAATCTCCCCTATCTAATAAAAAAACACGTATGAATTTTATGGGCTTAAAATTTGCGACCAAAAGATCATTCGAAGGTTATTATGCGTATATTAAAAGTATATCTAAAAATAAATAATACCAATAGAAAGCTTAGTAAAAATGCTAACTATAATGTTATTTGATTTTTTCTGACAAAGGAAGATTTATTGTAAAAAAACTGTAATGATTGTTCGCTCACTGATTCACTCTTGGAATGACACTAAACCCATGAACAATAAACGAATATTTTTTTCAATTGTAGCGTCTGCGACAAAACCGTTAGCAGTGATTTTTAAATTCTATGATATTTTGTCTTTCTCTAGTTTTTATTTCGTTTTACGTACTTATGTATAAGAAAGAGAAAAAAATATTTTCTTGGTGCGGTATTAAGCGGGCGGTTAGCGGTTGAATTCGGTCGCAGGGAAGGCGAAGCGTAGGAAGTCATTAGCGACCGATATCGGTCTCTATGAAGACAAAGGGTTAATCGGTTATGCTAATCAATCCAAAGAAGCACAAATGACATTGACATTACCTGCATTGTAGAAATATTCTCTTTATTTATTTCTAATCTGTGCAAAAGAAGCTTCAATACACAAAGACTGTGGTGTATATCTTCAGGGTCCAGGGGATATGTGAGGGTATATCACTTTATTTTTTTTAGTATTATTTTTATGAACGTTTATATTAGGTATATTTTCATAAATATACGGACGATGCACTGTCATTATATTAATTTCCTGGAACCTCTAGACTAGAGTTCTATTTTATACATAGGATGAATAGCCATATTCTGAAGGTCAAAAATATTATTGATATCGGCAGTACTACCCGACAACAAATTACCATACGATGTAATACTGTGGAAGTAACCGAAATAATAAATTTATTACTTGAAAGCATACGGCACGTCAACGTGACACAAAACTACGCCGTTTTGGCGTAGTTTTCCATTAAATATGTGGCCGTATATTACTTACATGTCGACAGGATTTCGTAGAAGTACGAACGAGACGAACCCAAGTCTATAGTAAGAAGTTCCACTATGACCCGTATTAATAAATCACACTCAAGTTTGAGTTCGATCTTAGGACTATCTTAAGATAGTTCTAATTAATAAACGCATCTCGACTCGTTTGAGAGCGATTGTCTATGCGCGTCAGCTGACGTCTTCTGAGTTTGAGATCGCGATCATGTTTGATCGTTTTAAATTGTCCCATACTATATTATTGTTAAATAAAAAAGTTTGTGCTTTTCTGATATACAGTTAATTTTTTTTAGAACGTCCATCTGATCCCGTTTCCTTTTAAGTGGCATAGACATGAGCGAGAAAATAAATTACCGATAAATAAATATCCGAGGCGACAGCTTAACTTAGTGGGCAGCGACCCTGCCTAAGAAGCTGGAGATCTCGGGTTCGAATCCCAGGTCGGGTCAGTATTTGTATGACGAATATTGATACTGGTACCGGGTCTTGGTTATTATATGTAATATGTGGTGTCTTCGCTTGGTACCCAAAATACGAGCAAATGTTTAGTTTGGGGCCCAGACGTTGTTGTGATGTATACATTATAAAAAAATTTAAAAAATAGTATACCTATTGTTGGAATGTGCTTAGGCAGTAGATTTGCTCGAAATTGCTAACTAGAGAGAAAACAAATCAATTACGAGTAAACGATATTGAATTTATAAATGACTCATATTGTTCCATAGGTACACTTTGCTTGGAAGCATATCAGGCGTACGATTTACTTAAAGAAGAAAAACACAGAACCGTCAATTTTCTTAGTCTTTCTTTTTTTATATAGCAATTTTTTACGTGTTTCCCCGCTAATTATGTATTTCTAATGTTTTCTTTTTTTTTCTTGTAAAATATTAACAATTTTTTCTTGTAAACAGCTTCTTTTGGCTCTTTAGTAATGGGTCTGTTAAACGTATGGCCATCATATACATCAAGCATATACACAGACGAGGAACTGACTCCACTGAATTCTCCGATGACTAAATTAGATGCATCGTTGCTAGAAAGCTTGCCGTCCTTAGGAGCGATGTTAGGAACAGGCATGGTTGGTTTGCTGATGCAGAAATTAGGAAGAAAGCGTACCGGTATAATTATATCCCTGCCTTATGTGGTGAGTCAAGATTTTTAAAATTTTATATTTATATAAAATATGTATTGTATCAAAGGTACTGAGATCAATTCATAAAGACGTACCTAATAGTTCTTGATATTCGACGACCGCATAGCCTAGTGGGCAGCAACCCTGCCTGCGAAGCTGGAGGTCCCGGGTTCGAATCCCAGGTCGGGTCAGTATTTATATGATGAATATGAATACTGGCACCGGGTCTTGGTTGTTATATGTATGTGGTGTCTTCGCTTGGTACCCAAAATACAAGCTAATGCTTAGTTTGGGACCTAGACGTTGTTGTGATTGTGTGTGTTATTATTATTATTATTATTATTATATATTGTACATTTCCAATGTTTCCTGGTACACCTAGAATGCGTAAATCATTAAAATAATGACCCGTTCTAAAGCAATAGACGTAATGCAGTACTAAGGGGAAACATTCAGCAAATCGCCTTGCGGTGTAATTTTCGATTATTAACGACATAATGAATCGGCGGTGGAGTTTATAGTAGAAATTTTTTAAACTCCGTACTTTTATTTTTCTTGCAAATTATTTACATGTCGTATATTAAAACGTCTTGTTCTGAACTTTGCCTGTGGCTTAACGATTGTTTTTCAATACATTTGCTATTAATACGGTCTTTATGACATCGCAACTTGTACCGCAATGTTGTATTTTACAGTACTAGGCCTTTTTCCTTTACACCAATCACAAACAAGCGTTCTGTTTGTAACGCATGCGTAAACCGCGAAAACTCCCGCCATAATTACATTTGAAGTATCTACCTAATTTTACACGGAAAAATTTAATTAATTAAATATTAAAATGTAATTAATTAATTATATTTTAAAAATTAATCAATTAAATAACGTTGTCTGATGCTTATCGTACTCAGTAAACTGGCTATTATAGTCATCCGTTTATTATAAGCACCCGGCTTCGCCTCGTGCCTATAAACACCTCTACTATATATGCAGCCTACAGTACTTGCATCACAATTGTACAGTTAAAATTGTATTCTACAGGTATCCTGGGCTATAATAGGCGCTACAAAAAGTTCTATAGTTATTTTAATAGCGCGGTTTATAAGCGGAATGGCGGGTGGAGCATTTTTAGTTTTCGCACCAGTTTTCATATCGGAAGTAGCCGAAAGTTCTATCAGAGGGACTTTAGCTTCAGGTATGTATTTCTTTTATTTATCTACCTCGATTTGATTTTAAGATTACTTAGGTTAATAATACCAGAATGGAGATGCCTTGTTACGGTTCTTGAAGATGGATCAAAGTTTAAACCAACTAAACATGAACTAATTAAGCGGACCACAGACCAAAGATGCAGCCGCACAACAGACGCAACGCAGAAGCGGAACTTGAAACCAATCTATATAGTGTATGAAAATCTCCTCACACACTTGAAGCAACGTGCTGTTTGTATGCATTATCGCTGCTTCTGTACTGCAAGCGTGTGGCGAGCGCCCCCCTTCTCATACGTGTACATTAACTTTAAAAAAAAATTATGTGTATCTCTTTAGGTAAAGTAGAAAATTATTTTTTAATTTTAGTTTATGAAATGGGCGGGTCGTCAAAATGGTCAGTGTTACACTATTTTGATTCCACCAACCCGCACTGGAGCAGTGTGGTGGATTTAAGCCCAATTTAAGGGGGAGGCCTAAGCCCCTGCAGTGGGCCAAAATGAGCTGATGGAATGGAATGGAAAAATGACCATTTTAGTCGTGAGGTCTATCTCAAAAAGTAAACTAGTCAAAAATTTGGAATTTCCATGTATTTGAACAACAAATACAGAAAACGCCGATTCTTGATGTAGTTTTTAAGCTGCATAACCCAAATATACTGGTATTGCGGTAAGGATTTCGGGGTGCGCGAGTCCGACTCGCACTTGGCCAGTTTTTCTAGTTTATTTCTCTTACTTTATTTAGAACGTGTATTATAAAGGGGAATAATTTTGTACAATTTTCATAAATTGTAAATTAAATTCAAGACCTTTGACCAAGTCATTACACATGACTTGTTTCATACCAAAACGTCTGGAAATAACAAAAATAGCACATAGGCACGTATACATTTCGATCCGATTAAACTTTACGATACGCAGGAAAAAATATATATATTATAGATGTGCTTTTTTCGCACCCGTGCCTCGACTTTCAGCGTACCACAGACCAAAAGCGAAGCATCGAACCAATCTGAATAAATCAATGAAATCTCGTGCGTGCGTTGACGCATTGCAGCGTAGCTTGGACGTCGAAAATTAGTGCCAATATAGTACATAGATATTAAATGCCATTTTCAACGTGACAATTAGACTACGAGATGTTTTAGGTTGTCGTGAAACTGCTTCCGGTGTGCAGGGTAAATAGAGCATTTGCGTCGTGAACATGGCTCCACATCCAGAAACCAGGCCTCAGGCTAAGTCATTGGCAGGCCCCTGTAAAGTTTTCTAAAGAAGTTCATTCAAAGACAACACAAAGGGTGTATGCACGATCGCGCTCACACGGCCCTTACGTGTCGAATTCGGTCGAACGTACGATAATCACAATTACATTTGCAGCCGTATCTACAATGTTGGGCCCATTTATTCCCGGGCTCCTAGGCTAGAGTATGTTCGCCCCCCCCCCCCCTGTGAGGGCCATGGTCGTGAATTGGTCGCTTTGTTTTGCTATTTTTTAGTTTGCGATCCGCCTCTAAGATTCTTTAATGATGTGTAAATAAAAACTTATGTCGACTTGCAACATGCTACTTATATTCTACGATAACCCATAGAGACCGATCACTTAAAATGTGATTCAAGGTAATAATTTAAGACATCTTATTTGGTAACCGCCTTACGTATATAAGTAGTCTTTTTGAAATTCATCATCAGCAATGCTGAGCAAAAATCAGAGTGGTAATTTGGCAGTGGAAGCCAATCTATTAATTACCACGGAGCTGTATTTTACCGGTTTTTAACACGTATCTGAGTTTAAAAAACATTGGGAGAAATTTTCTTTAATATTAACCTTAAGATTAAATAAAAGAGCTCGTTATCTCTACTTACAATGTACCAAATACGGCATATTATTACAATATTTTTAAATTTTTTTTTTAGGTCCAGTGGCTTTTTATTGCCTTGGTGTACTATGCTCGTACTTGCTGGGCTGGTTTCAAACTTACACAACTATTTTGTACGTAAATCTATCGGTCAGCGTGTTCTGTTTAGTGCTTCAAGCGCTGGTAGAGGAGAGTCCTGTGTACTTACTCGACAACGATAGAGAAGAGGTGATTTTAAGTTAACTATTTTCACACCTATAATTATGTGGGACATTTCAGAGCTGCCATTTACTCCCAAAATAAGAAGAGTACTTTGGGTAGAAGACAACTGATATACATCATAATGACTGACCGATTGCCCGGGTGGTTAGAGACCCTAACTGCAGAGCCAAGGCTCGCGGGTTCTATTCCCGCCCGGGATAAATATTTGTGTGCATGAACATGTATATTTGTTTCGTGTCTGGGCGTAAAAAGTATCTATATATGTATATATTACAACAAAAAAAAATTATTTAAGTATACCAGTTATCTAATACCCCATAATACAAGCATAATACTTGCACACTTTTGGACTAGGTGGCATTTTGTGGAACGCCCCTTGTATTATTATTATTACTTAATATCTGTATTTATTTCTTCCTTCCGTTTATTACTTGAAAGTATGTAATTAATTTTTATTTAAAAAATATAGTAAAGATTTAAAGACTGCAGTTCACAAGTTACATTTCTGAGCACCCATGTGATGTATCTGGACATATAATTTATCTTTGTGCTTTGAAATTGAGTTATTAAGTCTCACACAAGCCATTGAGAAGCTTTTTTTAGAAGCTTGCTGCCTTAGCGTAATCTATGATTATATATGACAGGAAGCGCGTGCATCCATCGCTCACTACAGAGGGATGAGTGTAGCCTCTAAAGATGTGCTAGAAGAATTATCGAGACTGAAGCAACAACTAATGCCAGCTGTTGAAATGGTACCAGTTGAAAATTCAGGTTAGTTCAGTATCTACGATACTCGTGTATACCAAATAATATTATAAAGAGGAAAGATTTGATTTTTTGTTTGTTTGTTACGGATAAACTCAAAAACTGCTCAAGTGATTTAAAAAAAAAATCACATATAGAAAGCTATATTATCAGCTTGTAACATGGGTTATATTCTATTTTCAAACTAGTTTTCCGCCCGCGGCTACACTCGTGTGGACTACACAGTTGTACCGGAACAGCTATAATTATTTGCATAGATATATTGTCCTTAGTTTTAGTTTATAAGCTGAAGATTGACTACTTTTTGTAAGTCCCGGCACGACCGAGTAGTCGACTAGTTGTTAGAAAGCTAGTTTTCTAAAAAAATTGTTAAACATAGAATGCGCGTGGGTGTAATTAAGCTAAAGTATATACGTAACGTAGTTTCGATCAGATACTTCTGTTAGTATAGAGTTGATGGAGAATAATATGAAAAATATTATATCCCTTTTTTCCTTTTTGGATAATGTCGTAATTCATCATATTGTGATTATCGTGTGTATTTTTGTAACAATCACAAATTTTCTAGTTTTACTGCTTTTATAATAATAATAATGATGATACATGGGACTTTCCACACAGCGTCATCTAGTCCCAAAGTAAGCAAGTATTATGCTTGTGTTATGGGTTACTAGACAACTGATATACATACTTAAATATTCTTTATAAAATATACGTATATAAATATTTTTGCGAAGACACCACACACATATAACAACCAAGACCCGGTACCAGTATCATCATATTAATACTGACCCGACCTGGGATTCGAACCCGGGACCTCCAGCTTCATAGGCAGGATCGCTACCCACTAGGCTAAGCGGTCGTGCTTTTATGTTAAATAATTAGTAAAGGAAAGGCTCAAATATGAATAAAAGGGAAAAAGAATGATGTATCGATGCATGCAACATATTTATCTATGAAATATAAAGTAAAATAAAATCTGAAAAATTTTGTACGGTCTGCTTCGGCTGTCATTTTGTCTCGTTCTAAACAATGATAATATTACTTACAAAGTGAACTTTATACATTTTTCAGATATTGAACACAAAGCAGCCGATCCAGAAAAAGAAAAACTGAATAACGAAGAAATTGTTTACGACAGCAAACGAAAAGGTCCAGCTTGGAAAGTTTTATGTATGTATTATTACTTGAATTATAAAATAATATTGAATTAGAACTACAATAAAATCAAAGAGGTTTTTGGTTTACCTTTGAGTGTTAATAACAAGAGACAGAGGCGACATGAAGGGATAAAACCAACTTTTAGAATTTTTAGAAATCGATATAAAGAAAAAAAAAAGAAATAAGTTAAGGTTCGGTTTCTTTTTCTAAAAAGAATTTCTGTTAAGGAAGGAGTTTCTCAGTCAATACATTAGGTTAGTTTCGACTAAGTCACTACGAGGAGCTAATCTATGACGAGAAGCGAATTCCTGTAAAGGGTATTTTTCATTTTCGGTTGTTTTCGCATTTCCGCATTTCTAAAAGTTGGTTTGGTGTCCTTGTACCACACCCTGTTAAATAATTATTAATACTTTTAGGGTAGTAATTTTGTAACGCCGGACTTTTTCTATTTCAATACAATTTAATTACGTGAAAAAAAAACTTGTAACTATCTAAATTCATGGTAAATTCCAGTTATATAATATGAGGGTATTGATCGCTTATACTCAAGTCCAAATCGGCGACCTCGATTTTGACAATAGTTTCCGCTCATGTTTCGTTATCATTCAAATAATTTGAAAAACAATATTTTTTGCTGACACAACACACCGGTCATTGTACCGTCTGAATATTTTGGACTTCGAAAGACACAAACTGTTTTTTCTGATTGGCCAAAATACTAAAATGTCAAATATAATACTTTGTACTTCACAAATCATATAAAATACTTTGAATTGACACGAATTGTTACCAGTAGAAAAATCACACCGCACTCAGGTACACGAGTCATCTATTAGACTTGTGTTTCATAATGTAAATATAAAGTTTATTAAATTTATTTTATTAGTTAATTATTTTAATTAATTATATATTTATTTAGTTTTTGTTTTACTACAACACCTACTGGTCGGACACGACAACCTTCCCTTCTTTCTACAAGTAATAGAGTCAGACAGATGTCAATTTTCCTAGGAAGTAACATTCCTTTTCATTAAAACCTTATAGAACACTAAAAGCTGAGAGTAAAAAGGCTGTGGGTACAGACAGATAGACAGACGGACATGGAAAAACCGAATAAAATAAATAAACAAACTACGAGGTCTCTTTGGCGATTACGGAATCTTAAAAAAGTAAAACGGGAGCCAAAATTTAGAGCTTATTTTTTTTTATAGATAACTAATATACATACTTAAATATTTTTTATAATATAAACATACATAAATACTTTACACCCAGCCATGAAATAAATAAACATGTTCATGCATACAAATATTTGTCTCGGGCGGGATTCGAACCCACAACCTTCGGTTCTTACCCTAAGTCTCTAACCGTTCGGCAATCAGTCAAGTAGCATTCCTGTAGTTTTATTGGTAATATTAACATTTTTAAAAGGTGTTCTACTTTACCAACATTGATACCTATCTGCCTACCGTTGGCTCGGCACACACAGTTCGTAATCCTGGGCTGCATATTTTTGCTGACACTTGGTCCAACCACTTTTGCAAGAGTTTTTCATGTATATACGTTGAAATGCAACAGCAGTTGTCTAGTATCGTCTCGCAATCCCCTCGCGCCCGCCTTCACCCTCGCAGAATTGAATTACATTCGTCCGATACTTAAATCAGGTCATCTGTCCCCCCGGCCAGGTGGACAGATGACCTGAAGCACCATCGGGGGTAGTTGGATGCGAAAGGCGGAGGTCCGTGTGTGGTGGCGAGCCTTGGGAGAGGCCTATGTCCTGCAGTGGAGAGACACGGGCTGATGATGATGATAATGATGATACTTAAAACTGACACTGCATACTTGAAACTCTACTGTACCGTACATAAACTGTTGTCAAATATAACTCTATATGACTTGGCGCATAAACATATTCATAGAAAAAGAAAAATAGGTATTCTAATCATAATTAATAATACCGTACTTGCCTACTTTTAAATATATTATATTAATCACGGAAATATAAAAATAGGCTTTATACTATATCTAACAAAATTTTTATTCGATTGAAAAATATGGAAATTATAAGCTTATAAAATTGTATCTCCGTTTATTCCAAAACGATATTTAACATTAAATTAAATGGCCTGACGTCACCCCTAGGTACGGTATTGCCCTCTCTGTCTAACATGACATTTAAAAAAATCAACTAGCCTATTATTTGTTGTACGTAGGTAGGTATATCATTTATTTCCAAAAATTACGAACGTCCAGAAAAACTTTTAAGGTAAAAATTAATATAATAAGATACAACATTTAAACATATTTCATGTTATTTCATTCCATCAGCGGTAGTCAGTGGTAGTTAATGTACTTAAGTCAGAAAAAATTCATTGGTACACGCCCGGATTCGAACCACGGCCACAAGTTAATGTTATTAATTCGCTAAACTATAAACCCTTTCTTCTTACAGTTACTAATCCATCTTCTCGCATGGGCATGATAGTTGTTGGTGCTACAGTAACAGCACAGGTGAATATGCTATATAAATTACAATTAGAGTATTTTGTTTTGTTGTCCTTTCGTCACGTTTCCACGGAACAATATGATTTTTTCCATGGTGGTAGTTGAAGGAGCACAGTGACGTAGGCTTCCACACGTATTTAACTCCGTCGAAGATTCTCATTTGGTACAAAACTAATCAAGAATCGAAACAAATGACGAGCAAAACTTCGAATTACGTCATGTAATATTGGGAGTAGGAACAAAAATCGATCAATCGGTCACCGAGGGTTCCGTACCACCACAATATATTTGTGGTGTGTTTAATAATAATAGTACCTGGGACATCCCACACAGCGCTGTCTATAGTTCCAAAGTAAGCAAGTATTGAGATTATATTAATAATAATATAATAATATCTGGGATATCCCACACAGCGTCATCTAGTCCCAAAGTAAGCAAGTATTATGCTTGTATTATGGGGTACTAAACAACTGATATATATACTTAAATATTCATTTTTTTTAAATAATGTAAACAAATATGGATACTTTTACACGCAGACACGGAACAGATAGACATGTTCATGCAAACAAATATTTGTCCCAGGGGGGAATCGAACTCGCGACCCTCGGCTCCGCAGTTGGGGTCTCTAACCACTCGGCGAACCGGTCAGTCATATATTATGGGTACTGGACAACTGATGAACATACTTAAATATTCTTTACAATATATACATATACAGAGACTTTTACACCTAGACACGGAACAAATAGACATGTTCATGTACACAAATATTTGTCACGGTCGGGAATCGAACCCGCGACCCTCGGCTCCGCAGTTAAGGTCTTTAACCACTCGACCAACCGGTCAGTCATATATTATGGGTAGTGGACAACTGATAAACATACTTAAATATTCTTTACAATATACACATATACAGATACTTTTACACCTAGACACGGATGTCTAGGTATCACCTAGATATGTTCGTATTTACTTATTTATTTAGTTTTTGAGCTATATCCTATATTGCAACATCTCGTAAAAGAAAAAAAAAAGATTTTGGTCACAGTTTACTGTATACATTAAGAATCCGCGTTTGCGGTATTTAGTTTCAATACAGTTTATTAAGGTACATAATATACTGACATTCAAAATTCAACAAAATGGTCTATGACTTACTTTAACAAAAAATATCTCAAATCTATTCAAAGAGTTCCAAAAACAACATCCTACATGCCAGGGTAAGAAAAAAAAAAACACCGCTATTTTTTCCTATATGGGACACTCTTCTGAAAAATTATTTATTTGAATTTTTGATTCAATATTCGGTTTCGGGGTCTATATTTTCAATAAAATATTCAAATTTCAAGTCTGTAATTATTCTGTTTACGAGCTGGAGACCGTGACAAACGACAGACGAATGGATGGACAGGCATACATTCAGCAGAGGAGTGACAGCAGTAGTGCTCCGTTTTTCCCTTACCCCGTAACCATTAAGACTGAAATAGGAAAAGGTGGTAGGTATATATCTACTGCTGCAGAAACTGGAATGGGACAATATAAGGATTTCATACATATATATGTTCATGCGTTAGAAGCTCAGAGTTAGAAGCATCAATCATGACAATCATGTAACGGCTTTCTTTCTTCCTAATTGTGATGATTCTATATACAAATACTATTTACTTACATTCCAAGCAATGCCTCGGCTGAACTCGCGGTGCCCGAAATAGGGGTCAATCGTCTACCTTCAGTCCTTGATGACTCTTTATCTCGGGGTTTGGGGTTCGTGAGCTGACTGAGAACGGTCGCGTACAATCCAACCAAACTAAGGTATCGTTACTAAGCCCTCTAAGGATGTTCCTTGGGTTCATTGAAATTAAATAACGGAAGTATGTAAAACTAAAGAATATATTACAATGATCACACACATAGAACAAAGGTTATGATTTACTATAAATTATCGAAGATTGTAAATTCAGCAAATACAAAAAAAATATAATGAGAGCAGTGTTGTTCTAAGATATTTATACTAGATTTAATCTGGGGGCACGGTCGTGCCCCCACCAAGTCGAGCGAAAAAGCGTCACGGCCGTACCATCCTTTTCTCGAAGCAATTCAGACCATTTTCGACCCCCTGTAACTTCGTTGTGGATAAACCTAGAAGACTGAAATTTTCAGTAACCATGCAGGCATATTATATAAGCATATTTTCAAATTTCATTCAATTTGAATCAGTATTTTTAAGAAATTATAACGGGTCAAATCTGGGGGCACGGCCGTGCCCCCACCAAGTCGAGCAAAAAAGCGTCACGGCCGTACCATCCTTTTCTCGAAGCAATTCAGACCATTTTCGACCCCCTGTAACTTCGTTGTGGATAAAACTAGAAGACTGAAATTTTCAGTAACCATGCAGGCATATTATATAAGCATATTTTCAAACTTCATTCAATTTGAACCAGTATTTTTAAGAAATTATAACGGGTCAAATTTCTTAATTTTGTCACTCACTGACTCACCGATCATCAAAATTCTAAGGCACTTCTAGCAGACCTAGAAGCTTCAAATTTTGAATATAAGTAGTGTTTGGTGTATGAATCAAGGAAAAACTAAAAAATCTAGAAAAGACCGCAAAAAAAAAATTAAGCCCATACAGCCAAGTCTTCCGTTAAATTTTTCAATATTGGCTTTATTCGTAACGATGTTTTATTACGGCAGTTATTATTATATTGCGTGCGAAGCCGCGGGTTTAAGCTAGTCCCATATAAATATAATAAATAATATAAATATAGAAATCGAGCAAAAAATGGATATTCCCGTCATGAAAACACGTGTATTAAATTATTTATTAATGCAAAAAACGTACCTTTGTGCGTATTCGTACTTATTACGAGTGCGTAAGGTTGTATAATATATCTTAGAAAAACTATATACATATAGATATACATATATACAATAAGTAGAAGGTACCGAAAAGGAAAAAAATAGAACTGTCTACAAAATACAAAAAGAAATGAGATCCCATCAAAAACAATACTTGTCAAAAAAACCAAGTCTCGCAACTCAGTTGTTCTGCGGTAAAAAGTTGTGAGATCCATGTAATACCAAGTCGGTTATTAATTTATTCGGTTATAAATATATTGAGACTTGGCCATCGCACTAAATAATTGAATTTACATGTGTTTTCAGGCGATGGCCAAGTCTCAATATATTTATAACCGAATAAATTAATAACCGACTTGGTATTACATGGATCTCACAACTTTTTACCGCAGAACAACTGAGTTGCGAGACTTGGTTTTTTTGACAAGTATTGTTTTTGATGGGATTTCTTAATTTTGTCACTCACTGACTCACCGATCATCAAAATTCTAAGGCACTTCTAGCAGACCTAGAAGCTTCAAATTTGGAATATAAGTAGTGTTTGATGTATGAATTAAGGAAAAACTAAAAAATCTAGAAAAGACCGCAAAGAAAATTAAGCCCATAAGAAAAAAATAAGAAAATAATACAAAAATAAGAAAAGTTCATAAGTCAGAGAGAGGGCTTTAAGAAAATTCGTTGCTGGTAGATATACATATATACAATAAGTAGAAGGTACCGAAAAGGAAAAAAGGAGAACTGTCTACAAAATACAAAAAGAAATGAGATCCCATCAAAAACAATACTTGTCAAAAAAACCAAGTCTCGCAACTCAGTTGTTCTGCGGTAAAAAGTTGTGAGATCCATGTAATACCAAGTCGGTTATTAATTTATAAACAGCATCTTATAGTGACGCATATCAATATAAAAATTCTTTAATGTTTTATATAAATATATTGAGACTTGGCCATCGCCTGAAAACACGTGTAAATTCAATCGCCTGAAAACACATGTAAATTCAATTATTTAGTGCGATGGCCAAGTCTCAATATATTTATATAAAACATTAAAGAATTTTTATATTGATATGCGTCACTATAAGATGCTGTTTATAAATTAATAACCGACTTGGTATTACATGGATCTCACAACTTTTTACCGCAGAACAACTGAGTTGCGAGACTTGGTTTTTTTGACAAGTATTGTTTTTGATGGGATTTAACTTTAATAGCCAAACTACTTAACATAAGAATTCTAATTAGAGACTATACTACAAGGTCTGTGGGTACCCTTTTGACCGATTATTTACAAGACGGATTGCTTGCGAGTTACATAAATTAGTCTTCCGCGATTATATCTCTGGTACCATGTTTTAGGCCAATCTCTTCAGCTAGCTATACTATTACGCGCCGAATTCCAAAGTTCCATTTCTTTATGACCTGAGATAGGTATTTGCTGACTCCATATGAATTAGTGAATGTTAATATTCATACCTCCAAGTCCTTTTATGCGTCGTATCGAGGTTTCCGCACTAGCTGGACTTGGCAACAAACCAAGCTGACTTTCGTTGCGAGGTGTGTACGAACACTATTGATGGATTCACTGGTTTATAGGTACACTGTATCACTTTATGACGCCACACTTTGACTAGAAATTTATATCTTCGAAACGTAGTACCCAGTTGTAACGAATAGCTATGGCTAGTTACTGTTATGACGGTAATGTGCTGTAGCTAATCTCTAGCAACCAAATTGCAAACGACCCAAGTTCTACGTAGACAGTTATACTTAAATATGAATACTAGACTGAGATAAAATGAGGACTATATAGTATTTGCACTGCATCTAGGCATAACTGAAGAAAAACTGTTCTAATGCGATCATCGACCCGTTCTCGTCGCTGCCGCCCTCCCAAGTGTCGTTCTGTTCTGGCACCGTGTCGTGTCTGGTGTCGTGGGCCAGCCAGCCCCCCGGTTATACATACATATCCTTTCCGTGTGTGTGTGTTTAAACCGCGCGGATTAGCCAATGACAATTCGATTTTATACCTAAATTATTTTTGCACACAGCACTCGTTCTAGAACTTTCGGCCATATTAAATAGATGCGCAGTTAACCTTGAACATGCGACTGTGTGTGAATTATTACTACCGGGAGGCGGGAATCGTCAGGCAGTTCCGCGGTTCGACCAATGAGAAAACAGCATTTGAATCCTTTTGGGAATACACTTTTAATAAGAATAAATCTATAACTTTCGATTTCGAACATTTTATACGACAAAGGTACTTAACGTTAAAGTAATAGAGGTCACATTTTTTTCGAGGTGTTACGAGGTATGTTACATTCTTAACGCCGGCAAGAGGTACGGTTTAAAGTTAAGTGCGAGCTTTATTTTGAAATATATTATTTATTTTGTATGAGCTAAACCCACTTTGTTAATTGTTAAAGTTTATTGTTTTGAAGATGTAAAGATAGTTATAAATGCATGTAAAATAATACTGAGTCAGAGACAAAAGCCATACGTCAAGTGCGAGCTGAGTTTTAAAAATACTTTATTGATTTTAACTGTTATAGCGGTGTCATTTTATGTTAAAAGTTACGGAACCATAAAACTGAAAGTGTATGGTATTTTATACGAAAATACCACTACAATCAAAAGCTAGTCAGAAACTGATCAAATTACGAAGTCAAGTCGAGTGTAGTCAGAAGTCGTAGTTGTAGTTGCACACCATATCAGCTTATTATACCCCATAGTAGGGGCTTTGGTGTCCCTTCGGAATGAGGGTGCTCGGAGCTTAATCCACTACGTTGCTCCAGTACAGTTGCTGGATCTTTGAAATTAAATGTATTTATTTACCGTCTCATCGATTTACTTATCTTCACGACTACTATCTGATGATGGCAACCGGTACCAACAGCTTAACGTGCTCTCCGAGGGACAGAATCAGTGATAATTATGTATATAAATCGGAAAAAACACATTTGAACATACCGGTTTCTGTGTGATCTGAACCACGATCTCGTATACAAGAAGTGGGCTTGCCACCACTCGGCTATCACGACACTGTAGTGGCTTAGTGCAGTTAAAAAAATGCATTATATTCCAGGTATTCATGGGTATGGTGACAGTGCAAGTGAAAGCCAAGGAGTTGTTTGGACGTGCTGCTCCAGATTTATCGCCAAATCTGTGTTCTGTGATGTTTGCTGTGGTCTTACTTGCAGGAAGTGCTGTCACTGCATTGCTCGCTGACAGAGCTGGAAGAAGGGTGAGGCAGATTCTTAATCCTTTTGTCGTCCTGACTAAGCAGTGATATGGTGCAGATTTCTAGAGTTACGGAAATTGTTTACCTTGTAGTCAAAACCAACCAACCAATGGCCATGGAGTAAACCGTTACATTTTCTATTCCATTTTATCAGCCCATTATGCCAGATTGGAGGGGCTTAAGCCTCCCCTCCAGTATGGGTTACCACGGCTGCACGGCCTTCTAAACTTCGAAGGGGTTCACTGCGCTCGGGCTATCACGATATATTAACCGTTACATTTTGTTAGTTATTTCTGTTTTGTTTATAGTTTTGTTCGTAACAAACATCACACCAAATACGCTCCTGCTTAAAAATCCTCTACTTAAGTTAATTTTTGTTATTTGTTTCTGCTACAAAATAATTACATTGTGATATGACATGATAGAAAATTACCAGAAATACTCAGAAAGCGCAGAAATTTTTTTAACAAGTTTTTATTTAAATCAATAGTAAGAAAAATAAATAGAAAATAACAGGGAAGACGAGAAAATCATAGATAAATAGTAGGAATAAATTAGGAAGAAACTGAAACAAGAGAAAAACACGCGACAGCAGTAAGAAATCATGCAAAAATCTGGTGACGAGCATATTGGTTGTTTTCTTATGGATTTCGTCATAATACAAACCATTATTTTCTATCGAAGTCACGGTCACAGAGCATCATATTATAATAAAATTAGTAACAACAATATTAGTTTCGTTGAATTTTTTGATGATATCCGTACACAGACCAGTCAACCTATGGACCACGCTTTAATAAACGTCAGTACGAAAACGAAATCGCCAAAAAGTGGCGGGGTGCGGGGAGAGGTCGGCTAGTTTTCATTGGCTCGTTCAAAATTGACAATTTAATGGCTTCCGACGTGCTTACAACTGACCGCTCAGAAGAGACGTAGTTATGTAGTGTCACTACTTAGCCTTGGCGAATGCTACTCCCTGTCAAAGCGTGGTCTATAAGGTTGACTTGTCTGTGTATCCGTATAAGTGCATACTTTCTGTGAATTCACCATTTAACGAAATTCGCAATTCACTTGTCTCTTGGCTAAACCCTAAAAACCAGATGAGGTTTTTCATATCGGGTCGGGGTAAAAGTTTCTTTGCATGTTATATGAAAACTCAACACATTTTTTTTTCAAAGTTGATTTACATTTAATTACAATATATATGTGCCAAGGTTGTCTGGAAGAGATTGCTCTTAGCGATAAGACCGCCCACTGTACCTACCAAACATAGTTATAAGAGATACCTACATTATTTATTTTTGTTCTAACTTTTGGTGTACAATAAAGAATATATTATTATTATTATATTATGTGCCATTTTGTTAGATAACTGTCTGCCATTTTGTTGGTAATGACATGATCTCGTTGTTGTAGAAATTTTAGGACTTCTGATCAAAAGAACGCAACAAGTGGTTTTGGTAGTTCTCTCTTAATATTAACCTGATACAGTCTAAAGAATTGTGAAGAGATGGAAACAGGTGGAAATCTTCCCAGCCAAACTCTCTTAATTTTTTCTGAGTGACTAAAGATGTGTGAGGTCTAGCGTTATCGTGATAAAAGACCACATCCTTTCTATTGATTAATTCCGGCCGCTTTCTCTCAATTTCTTGCTACTCTCATCAGTTGTTCGCAGTAGAGATCCAGATCGATGGTTCTGCCCGGCGGTAAAAGCTCATAATGAACAATACCCTTCCAATCCCACTATACACACAGCATCACCTTATTACGAGTTAGCCCGGGTTTTGCCACAGTCTGTGAAGCCTGACCAATCTCTGACCACGACCTTTTTCGCCCGTTCTTATCGTGCTTGATCCACTTTTCACCACCAGTTATCAATTTATTCAAAAACGCTTCGGTTTCATTACGTCTTAATAAAAAATGGGTTAGAACAGTTTTGTGGTCAACTCCCTGATCTTCAACTATGTCATAACTACTGATATACCGATCGTGCTCCACTTTTTCAAAAATGGCGTCCATTTTAGCCGTGGCAGGGCGACCACAGCGAGGTGCCATCAAAATTCCCGAATTGAAAACACCGTATTATGAACGTCACAATTTTTTTGCAGCTTGCGTGGCAGTTGTTCCTTTTTAATAATAAAATTTTAAAATGTATCGAATTTCTTTATTAGATTCACTTATTTTGACAAAAAAAAAAACAAATGCAAACCGGCGGGAAACAATATTTTACTAAATTGTTTATTTTGTTAACCTTTTTAATGGTATCAAAAGTGGCCCGATACAACTAGTACAGACAAAGAGATTTTCTTAAAAGTAGGTACATTCAAACTATATGCGAAAAGACTTTTTCCCCGACCTAAAATTATGCGGGGAAAAAAGAAAATGCTAGTGGGAAATATTTATTCTGTGAAGTGAAATGCACTAAACCTTTTATTCTTATTTTTCCAGGTCCTAGTGATTAGTTCTTCTGTTCTCGTGGCACTTTGCATGGCTGGGCTAGGTACGCTTCTTCAGACCAATATAGCTCCAACTTGGGTGATGGCCGTTTTGATCTTAATATATTGCTTCGCATTCAACTATGGAGCCGGTAGCGTGCCTTATATACTGCTCTCCGAAGTTTTTCTGCCTGAGGTAAATGTCTTTTATAGACATAGAGTAAATGAATTTGACAGCAGCGATTGGTTTTAATACAGTCAGAAATGTCACTTCACACTATAGAAAATCTGAAACGCAATTTCGAGGAGGTGAA
Source organism: Luffia ferchaultella (assembly GCA_949709985.1). Classification (NCBI taxonomy): domain Eukaryota; kingdom Metazoa; phylum Arthropoda; class Insecta; order Lepidoptera; family Psychidae; genus Luffia; species Luffia ferchaultella. The sequence continues at coordinate 12,327,093 of OX453261.1, read as the reverse complement.
GACCAGCGCGCGGGGATCTTGCGGACTGAAACTCGCCATCTTGTGCTAGTTAGCTAGAGTATGTGTAGTTAGACGGTAAACGCAAAAGAGGGATTCTAGTCATTTCGTATTTTTATGGTTATAGATGTTTAAAAAATCCAAAAACGCGACATTAAATAAGCCTTACGGCGAAATACGGTTGGTAGTTAGACGAACGGCTGTTTTAGCAATAAAAAAAAATAGTTTTCAAGATCTCTAGAGTCATTGATCCAAAGGTTACTGGAGTTGGAAAAGTATCGTCAAAAATTTGTTTTGTGTATGCTATTTAAATATCATTACTGGAATAATTGACGAATAATTAATATTTGATTTCCTCACATACAAATTCATAAAATATGTTTTATTCGTTTTTTTTTAAATGTTAATTAAAAGTTAAATATTTAGTTACAGCCATAAAAGTACGAATTGACTAGAAGCCCCCTACTGCGATGACCGTCTAACCACTCATACTCTAGCTAGCTGGTGCGTAGGTACCCGTTGCGAGATGGCGAGTTTCAGTCGAGTTTACCCTGCGAGGTTCCCGCGCACCGGAATTCACCCCCGCGAAATTGCTTTTGACATTTTAGATCCTTTGAAGTGACATTTCTGACTCTATTTAAACCAAACGCTGCTGTCAAATTTATTGACTAATACTTTGTTGCAACAATGTATTGTATTGTATGTATTATTACATAATTATAATTTTTAATATAAATTTGTTTTTTTCCACAGGTGCAAAGCTTTGCATCAGTCCTCCTTGTGGAATGGGTGTGGTTTGCGAACTTTTTGATCATCGTCATTTTCAACGTTCTAGTTAATATAATAGGATTACACGGCGTTTTCTTCTGTTACGCGGTCGTCGGAATCTTAAACGCAGTCTTTTGTTATACAATTTTGCCAGAAACCAAAGGTTTGAATGCTGGTCAAATACAAGAATTATTAATAAGAAGAAAATCAAAATAAAATGATGATAAAATTAAAAGTTTCAGTTCATATTATATTTTTAAATAAATATTTATATAAAATATTTTTAAATAAGTATTTATTTACAATATTTTTAAATAAATATTTATCTCTTTCTACCTACAAAAAAAGAAACGATTGTGTGCGGAAGAGACCTATTTTTTCTGCATATTATATTTCAACGATATCTTACGGTAAATATTTATTAGTTGATATTCAAAAAAAAAGTAAAAGTATTAGGTCATTATAATAAATAATAATTTAAATAAGAATTAAATCTGTACCTACCTCATTTACCAAAGCAACCTAACGATGAAAATACCTACTATCGGGTTGCAAATACCTACACAAAAATTGTAGCCAAAAAATCTTTAAATTAACTAAACGTTAGCGAACATTGTAGTCGTCCTAACATCGGGCCGAATGAATAAAAAGATATACACGATCCAATAAGAAACATTAAATACTTTTAAAACATTTATTTTCTTTTAATTTTTTAACCTTGGTTATATAAAAAAATAAAATAAACCACAAAAAATCGAATAGCTACTACTACCAGAAAGATTTTACTGTGCATGTTAATCGAATTAAAGCAGTTCATTCACTGTTACCCATCTAAAGAGCTGAGTAAAAGCAATTCGGCTGCTTTTATAGAACACACTTCCTGAGCTAACTGTTATCTTATAGAAGAAATAATCCTAATAACGTGTTTTTGTTGTTATTACAGATTTAATATTTGTTTTGCCTTTAGTTAACGTTTGTAACACGGTTTTGTTTCTTATACTGCAGTTACTTTACATCTACAGCACTTTACTTTGCTTCAACTGAGAAAAGTGTTCTTCAAGAAATATCATGATTCACCATCAGTACAGCAATTGATGATCGAAATCATCATAAATTCGAGGAAATTGAGCAAGAAAAACTACGCGTCATCATAATAATCATAATCGTTCTAAATTTGTGTCTAGTATAATTGCAAGTGGTTAGTTGAATACAATTGTCACGAAGAGCTCTGTTGTCTGAAACACAGATTTTCCTAGTTCAGACACAGAAGTCCCCCATTTTTCTTTTCATTCCTGTTAGTAACTTGATTATAGTGTAAAACTTTCATTAAGTAAATACTTATTATTATTATTATTTCCGCTGACGCATATCGTTTCGCTCTTTGTATTCCTCGTTTTTGTATTCTGCGAGTCATCCATTGCTCAGCTGATGACGAACACTTTTCTCAGGGTCGAGTAAATGTTTACAACACTATTACACGACTATTATTAGCACTTACATAGCATCAAACAAAAAAATATGAACGAGCTTTTTTTCTTTTATTTGTATTATAAAACACACAAATTTGTTGATTTTGTATTACTTAATCCTAGATTTGCGACAGGATTTAATGAAATAATTGAAGCTAAGCCTCGATATTTTAGAGTCATGAAGAGATTTCACTGACATTAGAAAGCCCTTGACGTAAACAAGTTGACAGAAAGCTTTTAAAATCTAACGTACAGTGAATATCAATTATAAACTATTTTTATTATAGACTAAAGTATTCAATTTTTACTACTTGATATTAAGACAATTTTTCCTGTTATTACAGAAATTGAGCATTTTGAGTACCTAAATAAACTAAATCGATTAGCCAAAGAACAAAGTTCAATATTGACCCACACTATTGATTATTTGTTTAAAAATAGATTGCCCCCTAAGAAAATCAATATCAAAAAATTAAGTAACGCGAAATTACTTTTAAGTTCAATTTTGTGATTTTCTATTTAACCCTGCAGCGGTCGCATGAACTACATATTTTATGTAGTCCACTAATATAAAATCTTAAATTTTTCTGAAACGGTGAGCGTTAGTTTCGCGCGCCGCTGCCGCTAGGTACTTTTAAATAAAAAGTTAAGAGATTCACTCAGAGATTCACTCAGAGATTCACTCAAGCTCAGAGACAACATCTTGCACTACGCCGCTGTCATGATTATGGAAGAGCGCGCCGTCACTCAGTCATTCCGTAAGCAGCAAATAAGTAAAACTGTCGAAGTCATACAATCAGTTTGTCAATTAGTCAATCATTCTTTCAGTTAATTATTTAGTCAGTCAATAATTAAACAAAATCTTAAAAGTTTTTGTTCCTATGATTAGTTAATTGACTGACATTATTGAACTTTTTAATAATTTTTAAAATAAATTATAAATTACCTAGTATATTTTTACGTCCGGTGACTAGTTCTGTTCTAGAAAGTTTTATGAAAAACGTATGATGACTAGATAAAGTATCGGACTAAAGTATCGAAAAATCCATCGGGGCAGACCGATCGTCTATCAGTTTGTTTCAATGATATTAACATTTAAGCACTTATTTATTTGTTAAACCAATTATTTACGTTTTTATTAAAAAAAAGAGCGTCCCTCACTTTCTTGCGCATTAAAAAGAACCAGCACTTTTTTGAATGCCCCATTCTGAGGACGTTTTCCCACAAAGTAATTCCCACTTTTGTGACTTATTTCAAGCTTATCTTACATTACTTCGAAATAAAGATATTTAATTGATTGTATTTAATTTGACAGAAGTTCTATGGAAGGTGCGAGAACGTTGAAACCTTCGAATATGTAAATGTTTTTCTGAGCACGCACTGAACCCGGGATTATAACGAGCTAATAACACGTGTTATTTATTTTTGTAAGTCACTGTACATACATCTGTACTTGGACAAGCAGTCTGCCCTTAGCGATATCGCTCTAATGAATTTGATTGAACGTAGCTTGCAAGTTTCGATTTTCGCATACTCACTATAGTGTAGTGTTTATATTGCTGTGGATAATGGTTAACATGGGTTCTTTGAAGTGTAAGAAAGTTTTTAAAAGTAAAGTGGAAAATTTTCTCTAGTCTATGTGGTTTACTGTCTATAAGTTTACTATAAAGAAAGTGAAATGCCTGTTTTTTGTTTGTTTGTCTTTCTTCCAAGTTTTGCGTAACTTAGCAAGAATATACCGGAAACAGATAATTGATTTAGAAGTAATTATTTATTGAAATTAAGAGCTCGATTCACGTCTATAATAAGGCCGGTATTAATAAATCATACTCGAGTTTGAGATTATCTTTAGAGACGTTTCACCATTTTGTCTTAGTTTTCGAAATTCGTTCAAAATTATAACATTTGAATCAAAATAATGCATACACGTAAAAGTTTAATTCCTGTTCATGACAGTGTATTAATTAAGAAAAACATGAATTTTCAACATCTAAGTTTGATTTTTTACTGATTTTTAGGAATGTTATGATTCGGAACTTACTAAATTATATTTTAAAATGTTTAATAATAATACTGTCAATACAATAATAGACTGTTCCTGAAAGTGTATTAAACAGATGATTATACAATGTTCATACAAAATGTCAGTAAAAAAAAAATTTGTTTTAATTTAAATATGACGAAATCAGAGTAACGAAATATATTTTATTTCTGTTATTTGAGACGGAATATCATTAACCTATCATCAGCAGTAAAGTTCAGTAGTTACTTAGTCTAGTTTATTCTCATTTGATTTTAATTGTTTAAATATTTGCTAAAACATTTTTTTTTTCAAGTAACCTATACCTAAATGACGCGACGAAACGCCTCGACCGGCAGACCGCGCGCTGTTGTATGAACATAGTGAGATTTTGTAATTCAACTCCATCCATATATACGACTCATAAGACTCTCTCACTTTATCAGCCCATTTTTACCCCACTGCAGGGGCTTAGGCCTCCCCCAGGTTGAGGGGGTCTTGAAGCTTAAATCCACCACGCTGCTCTACTACAGGTTGGGGATTGTAACGACCGCCATCTATTGACAGCGCCCGGGACTGACTGCTGAACGTGCTCTCTGTGGCACGGAGTCAGTGATAGTTATGTACTTAAGTCAGAAAAACTCATTGGTACACGCCCGGATTAGAATCATGGGCCAATGGCCTTATAAATTTGAAACAGGTTCGTTGCGCTTTGGGCTATCGCGCAACACCTAGCCTCTCTCAAGTTAGTATTAATATTGAGTAGACAATTGGGAGCGATTTAGTATACCTACGTGTTAGCTGACGTTATCTAAGTTTAAAATCGTCATCATGTTTGGACAACGACAACGGATTTATTAATACCGACCTCAGTTGTGGAAATTAACTAAACTACAAATAAATGAAAAATTACATAGTTTTCTTTTGTATAGTGTCATTTTAGATACACTTTCTTCTGTCTTCATTTTGTACTTATTATACATGTAGATACAATGAACATGTTTTTCTGTGCATTTGATAATTTTATATTCGATGTCCAAGTAAAAATGTGGTTATACTGCTTATTTTTATCAGTAGCGAAGGGTGACTTCTAAAATGGGAAGCCAGTCGCGATGACTGAAAAAACCTAAATTTTTTTCAATCGTAGAAGAGTGTCATTCGGCTATATTTCAGAAATTTGTGATGGTAGACAAAAGACATTGATGTCAAAACATGTAAGGGCTTATGGGGCATGGCATGATGTTAAATTTTCTAAAATCAGTCGCTAACTTTTTTTGGAAAACCGAAAATAGTGGAAAAAATATCGAAATTTCCCGATTTTTCGGAAAAAAAGTTGATTATTTCGAAAACGAAAGCCAATATCGAAAAAATTTAAACACTTCCGTGGCAGTTAAATTATTTACAGTTTGGAATAAGTAATTTTGGAATCAGTCTAAAACTGTGGCTGGGCAGGTGCCCTTTTCTTTGAATGATTATCAGGTCAGTTACACCGGAGAGTGAGATTCGGCTCTATTCCAAAAAGTTATAAAGGTAGACGAAAGGCCAGAACTGTCAAAAGACGTAAAAGCTCGCGGGGCATCGTATGGTACCAAAGTTTTGAAAGTTGGTCCATAACTATTTTCGAAAAATTTAATAAAATTATTTGACAAAAATGTGTTATATGTTTTTATTTTTTATCTTCATTTCTAATGTCCTCCGATAGTTGCGAGAAGCGCGATATCTGTAAATTTTTTTTAAACTAATGATGGAAATACGTCACAACTTAAAAAAAGGTCATAGGGTCATGATATAACTAGGCAACCTGAAGCACTACCGTTTAGCTTGGGCTTCCGTTGAAAACGTTCGACTATCGCGGGAAAGGCCAACGTTAAACAGTGTATTTTCGGTTATGCTTTATTAGTATACACGTATTTCATATATAATGGTTCCTTTTGAATACTAGATAAAGAGTTTAAAAGCTTTGTGACCCCTTGACAATCGGGTCTTGTACTGCCAAGGCATTAATGCTAATTAATTTAAAAAAATCGTATGTTGAAACCCATCTGACTAGTTTTAATTTCTGTGTAAATCATAAAAGTACGAATTCCCTAGGAGCCCTCTTCTGCGTTTACCGTCTAACCACACATACTCTAGATAGCTCGTGTAAGATGGTGAGTTTCAATCCGAGTTACAGTGCGCGAGGTCCCCACGCGCCGGTCTTCACTCCACAAATTGCGTTTAACATTTTAGATACTGTGATGCGACATTTATGACTTTATTAAAACCAAACGCTGCTGTCAAATTAATTTACTCTATGATTAATAAATTAAATGGCCAATTTAGCTTTTCTCGTTAGACCATAGGAAGCTAAACCCTCGTTACCAAACATGGCTTGCCTAAACTACGGACTGTGTTTCAGCATTCTCTACGGCGTTTATTCGCCCAACATCTTGATTTCTGAAAGGGAAGCTGTCTAGGAAAGAGCATCCGTGAGAAGGGCATCCCGCCAGTGGCCGCTGACTGACATAATCGTCAGTTGCACGCGCGTTCTCAAGCTAAAAATAATAACTTTGTGGCGCCTATCTCAACGTTTTAAATACTCATAGTGATAATAAAAGAAAAAATCCTATTTTACTAATTTCACTAAAGATTACAATCATAATATTTGAAAGACGATTAAAAAACATCTTGTATTTGTAACTATACAGTACAAAAGTAGGTACATTAGTGTTTAAATTCTGAAAAGTTTAACTTTGTGACACATCTACAAACACAACATCATTGCCTATTCCTATATTAAATACTCCTTTGTATACATAGTCTCTTGAATGTTAAGTTATTAACTCGACGCAACCATAAAGCTTGGGAACTAAACACTCTATAGAATGAACAATGGTACACAGTTTATGGTAGTCTAGGCTTTAGCACTTTCCTCTCCCTAGTGACCCAATTGAAAACACACTGGCTTTCTAGTTATTAACCTTTAACTACGAATCGTTTTACCTCTATTTCAAATACATTTGTATACAATAAAATTCCGACTATTTTAATAATATATAATAATAATATATGGGACAACCCACAAAGCGCCATCTAGTCTCAAAGTAAGCAAGTATTATGCCTGTATTATGAAGTACTAGACAATTGGAAACATACTTAATTTTTTTTCAAATTATATACCTACACATAGATATTTTACACCCAGACACGGAACAAATAGACAAATATTTGTGTGCATGAACATGGCTATTTGTTTCGTGAAAAAATGTCCTGTTCTGCTAAAAAATGCTATGTTCTAGGCGGGAATCGAACCCACGAGCCTTAGCTGCGCTGTTAAGGTTTCTGACCATTCGGCTCATCAGTCAGTCAACCAATGTTAAGGAATTTTGTTTAAGGCAGCTTTTTTAGATGTAAAATTAGACACCAAAGTTGATACAATAAATTAAAAAAAAACAACAATTAAAAAAAACATATATTTAAATAAAATCAACAGGTAGGAGTTTCTTGCTGATTCTTCTCCTTCTGGTTTTTGAACCGGTACCTAATCAATTTATTTTGACTTTCAATAAGTGTGTGTAAACATCTCATATTGAATAAAAACTTTTTGAATTTGATTTTGAACAGAAATACTTATCTAAGACTCATGTGTAAACCATTCCTGCCTATAAACGAGAACATTAATTTTCAGTAATATTTGAAGACAAAACATCAATGAGTACCTATACAGCAGGTATATCAAAAGAAAACTAATCTCTGAATCAGTTAAACCTACATAAAAAGAATGTGTAACAGTCAAAGTTTCTGGGAAAACATAGATATTAAAATACTACATTAAAATATATAGATAGGTATTAGTACAGTTTATGAATCCGACCAATCTTTTCAGCTCTCATTTTTCCCCAGCCGAAATATTGTTCATATACTATAAAATATATTACTAAACATAACTAAGTAGAGTTGGCACCCTAAATTCGGTCCAAGCTATTTTTAATTAAAATTGTTATTATTCTTTTTTTTTATCAATTTGAACGAGTTTATTCCCATATATATTTTCGTACCAAAAGTTATTGTATGCTCTAAAACGTGCATCTTCCCAAGTGTATCCCAAAATCGACAAAATTATTAAGTATTGTTACGAACACACAGAGTGGCGACCGCCATCTGACGTCAACCAGTAAAACCGTTTTGTAGAACGGAAACAACACGAAACCCCTACTCAATACTAGATGGCGTTAGAGGAAAGAATAGTCTCGAAAAACAGTACCTGCGTGAGACTTTCTAGAGCCCGGTCGATCGCGTTCGCGCGACTTCTAGAATGCTCTCGAGGCTCGTTGCGACCCATATAAATAGCCGCAGGAGGGTGAGCGAGCTCAGTTCAGTTTTTGGGCTACTTTCGAGGCGACTTCGAAGTGAAAACTAGTGATCAAGAGTGATACCAGTGAAACCTACGACTTGGCTACGAGCTAGGAACATCGTTAGTGCTTAGTGTTTGGACTTAGTGCTTTGTGTTGGACCTAGTGTTAGTGAATAAAGTCTTCAAAAGAGTCAACAGGTCTTTCTCTCCAAACTCTTCGAACCCTAACACGTAACAGTATTATTATTGTTTTAACGGGAAATCAAAAATGTTTACCAGAACTCTTCAATTATTTTCTTTATAAATTTTTGATTACATTTTTTAAATATTCTAATATAATCACTTTTGTTTTTATAATGTTAAAATTAATTTAACAATTTTAATTTAAAAAAAATAAATAAAAACCGACTTCAAAAACATAAACTAATAAGTTAAAAATAAAATTTTCACTTTAAAGAAAGGAGCATTATCAGACGGCATATAGTTAATGAAGTCGGTGCCTACTCACTCAGACACTTTAAATTGTGTTCTATTTTTGTTAGACGAAAGATGTACCGTTTCTCGTTTTTGATTTAGCGGTGATGCTGGCTTGCAGGCACTGCTGGGCGGCGGGAGGGAAGGGCGGTGGATGGATTAGCGGGCGCCAAGCTGGCTGAACCGAAGATCCAGGACCGAGGATCTCGCCCTCGGCCGCAGGACGCCGCGCTGCGCCGCGGGTCTATCCCTCGGCGTTTCGTAGGTGTAAAAATATGAGTATTAATAATAAAGGCGGGCCTCGTCGAATACTTTACATATATGGCCGGTGCCTTGGGAGATTATTGCAGCTGCGGTGGACCGTGGCTTGCGACTGGGCTTACTAGTCTGCGGCAATCTATTTGATAGCGAGATCTCTCTCTGTTCGGACACTGTAAAAATAAAAATAAAAAAATTTGAACAGACTGATTTAAGGTCTCAGAATAAGAATCGAATCGCGTAGCCGGGACCGCCATTTGGCTAAACGGTAATATAATTATAATAATAATAATGACATATGCATCACAACAACGTCTAGGCCCCAAACTAAACATTGTGTTTTGGGTACCAAGCGAAGACACCACATACATATAACAACTAAGACCCGGCACCAGTATCAATATTCATCATATAAATACTGACCCGACCTGGGATTCGAACCCGGACCTCCAACTTCGTAGGCAGGGTCACTATCGAGGCTAAACTTCTTGGATCGTGTTCGCATTGAGCAAGTAGAGAGCGACCAAAATTGTGTTATTCCATATTTTCTACTTGTAATCTCTTTCGCTTGTCGCGTTTATTTTTGTTCGAACCTAAACCAAACTACTATTTTTATACGGATTTGCTTTGGCAATCGATATGTGTATCTGGCTTCTACGAATTTAACGTTTCCGATCGTATATCGAATGATCTGTAAAGTAACGAGGAATATTCTCGCTACAATGTATATTAAAACGTAAAGACAAAATTTTGTTCCCCTTTTTAAGCATACTATGCACACGGAGGAGTGTGCGAGTATAATAGTCTGTCGTTTTATGCAATTTGAAATGACTTTTTCTGACCTCATTATTATTGGTGGTTTCAAAAAGTGTGTTCGGTCGAACTTCAACCGCTGAGCGACCCTTAAATAATAGGTACTTAAAGATAACGTGAAATAGTTTGTACCTAGTATTATTTAAATAAATTATCTTAACAATGAAACTGAATAAAGCTAAAAAGTTTTAAGATCCCCCTAATCAAATCATAATGGACAAACAAACCAAAACCGCAGTCTCATATAGGAGAAACATCAAGATGTAGCGTTTCATATATCGAAACTCGAGCAAAATTACAGACTCAAAGATCGAAAGATCGGACATTACCATACGACATTGTTTGATTATACAATGTCTGAATGGATCCTTACAATATAATGTCAGCGAAATGGCAGGCTAACTTCTACACACTTGTGTGTGTGACTCAACAGACCACATACTCTCGCTATGCCATACTAACTATGTACAAACCGTCTCTGCGTGCGATAATTTATCTACCTTTTTGACATCGATTATCTATCTAGCCATTATATAATCAAAAACTTCATTGTCATCGATGCATCGATGTAATTTCAGAATTTTTATTTTGTTTTCCCGTACGAATTTTACGTGTACGTCGTACTTATTCCATTTTACAGTGTATATAATAAAACATCAAGTGGCGTATATTTAGTTTGTGGCGTATATCTTTTTGCTCGTTCAAAACTTTCATTGCTAATCCCCGTCCTTATACAGGTCAAAGTCATTGTTTATCCTATCTTGACCCAGTTTCTTCCTTTCTTAGAAGTAGGTTAAGATAGGATGAACAAAGAATGTAGGTCAAAGGGATAGCAAGTGGAACTTTATTATTTCAACTGCTTTATAATAAATTGTATTAACTTCGATATCATATTAATATCAACTGATTGTCGATCACTTATAAAAAACGTCAACCAAATTATATTATTTTCACATTGGCGTGTACTCGGGAAACATGGGAAACGTATTTTTTTTATTGACGTTTTGTCGTATTTCGTGCATTTTATTGACGTATTATTTCACTGACCCTTTTGCCAGTTATATGACACATTTCACTCGTTTTTCACCACAGACCAGTCAACCTTATAGACCACGCTTTGACAGGGAGTAGCATTCGCCAAGGCTATGGTAGTGACACTACCATAACTACATAACTACGTCTCTTGTGAGCGGTCAGTTGGAAGCATGTCGGAAGCCTATTTGTCAGCGATATTGTCAATTTTGAACGAGCCAATGAAAACTAGCCGACCTCTCCCCGCACCCCGCCACTTTTTGGTGATTTCGTTTTCGTATCAACGTTTATTAAAGCGTGGTCTATAGGTTGACTGGTCTGTGTTTTTCACTGACGTATGTTTTTTTAAAGATTTCCGATGTTAAAACCTACATTTAAAATATTCTAGAAAAAAAAGGGTTTAGCAGAGGTGACCACTGACCACTCTTTGACAGAAACGAACGTGCTACTTGATTTCTCGCTTTTCACTTTCTTTTTCGCGGGATTTATTTTTTGTTAAAAGTTATTTTTCAAACTTTTAGGGTTTCGTGCCTAAAGGGTACCAATAGAATAACGAAAGCTCCGCTGTCCGTCCGTCCGCCTGTCATATGGTTGTATATAATAGGTAGACACTTAAAATTTTCACATAGTATGTATTACTATGGCCGCTATGAAAACAAATAATAAAAATAACATAAAGTTAAAAATTAAAGGGTATCTCCATACAAGGCACGTGTTTTTTTTTTTGATGTTTTGGTGATTGGTCGTTGTAAGCTTATTGCTTACACTTGAAATTTAATAAAAATAAAATGAAGTTAAAAATTAAAGGAAGCCCCATACAAGAAGCGTATTTTTTTATATTGTACTGTGGTATGAAGTATTTCGTGTGCGAGTCCAACTCGTTCCTGGCAGGTTGTTTATAGCTGAAAACTTTTAATAATCGCTATAATAATGTTATTTCCATTTTCATCTACATTCTTCGTTCTTTTTACCTTGATTTTCCTTGACAGTTTTCCGTTACCGTCATCAGAGCCTCAGAGAGTCATAACCCAGCTAGGTCTTAAATTCTGATCAAGGTGATTGAAATAAGCCCAGACACGAGACCTGCGATAAACCTTTGAGGATTTCCTTCGACTATCAGATCAAATCCAGGTCTGTATTGTGTTATAGTGTCATCAGAAATATATACGTGTGCCAACGTTAAACGTAATCGGTTCACAGGAAATCAATTATCGTATACTTATAACTTCGAGGAATATTCCAATAAAAAAAGAATAAGAATAATACCTGAGACAACCCACACAGCGCCATCTAGTACCACAGTAAGCAAGTATTATGCCTGTATTATGGGGCACTAGACAACTGATATACATACTTTAACACTCCCCACAATATATACAAAGACTGATAGTTTAACACCCAGGTAAATATACGTGTTCATGCACACAAATGGTCTGTCCCGGGCGGGAATCGAACTCGCGACCTTTGGCTCCGCAGTTAGGATCTCCAACCACTCGGCCACTCGGTCAGTCATCGAATGACTCTGCACAAAATTAAGCGTGGTATCTGCCTTTCATTCAATAGTATGTACTAGTAGTAGGCACCTAATACATAAATACCTAGACAAAACACAACTTCTAGGTAACCAATTGCGTGGGATATGCGCGTCCCGCCCGTCTCTCTTCCTCATCCTATGGCTCATATAAGATAACTTTGGTTCTCGAACTAAACAGCCAGAATTACTCCTCTATTGAAATAATTCAAAGCTCGGTGATTGCAAAGACATTTTAGATGGCAGGAATTTGTAAAGAATATGTTAATTATTTTTTTTAAATATTTCAATAAATATTGCTTGTTTAATGATACGTTAACTTATTTCATATAGTATGTTTAAGTAATTATTTAATTTATAAATAGATATGACATTATTAACTGTGAATTAAATTATTAATTTAATTGTCAATTAAATTATTATTATTATCATTATTAACTGTCAATTAAATTATTAAATTAATATTAAATTTATAACGTTAGAAAGTAAATCATCCATGTTCGCACACATATTCGTACATATATACGCATACACAATACAGACACAATATTAGTATGTACCTAAATGATAATGATACATCGTTATTACTTACTGTTATTACTTATTGTACGAATCCTGGAATCCTGGTGACCTCTAACACAGGATAACTCCTATCTCAGGCACCAGTCTCCCAGAAAACAATTCTTTTTGTAATGTTATTTTAATAACATGTATTATCTAGTGTAAGTTTTGGGAGAAATAAACATTTATTAATATTATTATTCTAAAATTAAACTTATTATAATAACTACAAAAATAAAAATAATATCTAATTATTAATAACATTTAATCTAATAACGCATGGCAATAGACAATCTCTACCGCAGGAAAGACCCGGAGCGGGAGTCAAATTCGCTCTCTGTCAAACGACGAGCCTCACTGCCCCAACACCCAGTATAGTTTCCACGGCGAGAAAGAAAAAGTGTTGACACTCCAGTGCGGATTAATACGTTTCCTGGCAGCTGCAGTTTCCGTGACAGCTCCAGCCGATCTCGTGGTGTGACTCAGGTGCGAGACGGCTAAGGTTCTTACCGTTCTCCCAAGGCACCAGAGTTATACCATCGGGTCTACTGCCATCAGGACGGCAAACACCAGGAGGCTCTAAAACACATTTGACAGTAGCCGAAATTAAAGCCCTGGGGACGATGGTGTCATAAATGAATATATTTTTCGTGTGAATTTATAGTTTATTTTTGTTCTATATCAAAGGGCAATTTCATACTTCAACCCTTAATATATCATGATGGACTGGATGGAAATTGAAAGTAAGTAAAAATAGTATCTGATTGTTTTATTGATCTAGTGTAGAACGTATACGGCGTCAATTCTCAAGGTTGCCAATGGCAAGCTAGATGTATCTTGAAGAAAACATTCAACACCTATCATTTATGTACGAACATTCTAATTCCAAAGAGAAAGTGGTTTCGCGCACAATAAAATACATTTGATTTACAACGGACGAAACCTGACACGAAAACATGTATGAAATCCGACTTCCTTAATAATTCAACTATATTAAAGCAATCAAATATTAATTGGATATGAAATTAATCAACGAAAGTGTAAGTGACCTAAATTACAAGTGTTTTAATGGAATGGGTTTTAATTACGAATCGATAGTTTTGTTTTTTTTTTTTGATTTGAAATTATTATATACTTAACTGGGTTAACGATATTCCTAAAAACATAATAATTATATACTTATTTTTTTTTATCTAATTAAAAAAAAACTAAAAATATTATCTAAATAATGATAAATGAGAAAATTTTAAAGAGACGACGACGGGTTCAGGGTGCCAATAATTTAGAATTTACTTGTAATGTGTAATATGTTGTATACTTGTATAGGTACTACTATTAATGTTACAGTAAAATTAAATTTATATTTTTTCCTATATTTTTGTCGCACAATTGACACATTTTGTACAACTGGTAATAAAATAATATTTGAGTTAAACATTTATTTTTGAGAAATATTATTATATATAATATATATTTAAGAAGCTTAGATGATATAATTACAGTTATACTAAATTAAACTCTAATTAAAAACTAAAAATTTCTACAAATTAAAAATACTATCTAAATAATAGGTAACACGAGGAAATTTTAAAGAGACGACGGGTCCAGGGTTCCAAGGATATTCGCCTCATTGCCGCGCTATATTGCGACACTGATCCTCTGAACAAGAAATTCCTTGCTCAAAGGATCCCCTGTGAATAAAAACGCAGCGCGGCACCCAAAACGTTAACAAGTAATTTATCATCCTTGGACCAGGGACCCATCGTCTCAAAGGCGAAAGGAAAAGTTCTACGTCCTTGGCTGTTTTTCTACGAGCTGCTGTCTCAGCAGTTGCTCCATTTTTTTCGATGTCTTTCGCCATCACCTCGGAAAATATCTGGAGGCTCAAGACAGGAAGGTATCTGTATAGAAGATAGTGCGTCCTTTATAATGCGGTTGAGACTTGAAACGATAATGCCCCGAAAAGCAACCAGGATTTTTTATGCAAGAGATCCCATGGAGACCATAAGCAATATTGTGTTTGAGTAATTCTTCTTCATCATCTCAGTCGTACACTCCTGATGGAGTGGTCGTGGTCATAGATTGTCTGATAGATTGGTTGCGTTCTATGCGAGATTTCTCCATCTTTCTCTATTCATGGCATTGCGTGTACACTCAGTAAGGGAACACTTAGTCGATGATTTAATGAGGTCTGTCCATCTAGTAGGTTGTCGGCCACGGGAACATTGACCCTCTACTCTTCCTTGCACCACCAAGGGGAGTAAAGGAGAAGGTAATTAATATCTCTACCATCCCAAAAGTCAACCTCACCTGCACGCGCCGAATGGCGGCGGAAGAAAATCGACTTCCGTGGTACTCCCTGCTGAATTACCAACGAGGCTCTGGCGACCGAGTAAGTGGCGGTATAACCACTTACCTACTTAATGTAGATGAGCCTACAGCAGCCTTGAGGTCCAAATAACCTCTAAAAGTACTGGAGCAGAAGGCAACGGGAAACCACTGCTACTATTTTTCTACTACCATTGACTCCGTGCCTCGGAGAGCATGTTAAGCCGTCGGTCCTGGTTGCCATTATCAAATGGCAGTCGTTGAAATCTACCAACCCGCACTGAAGTAGCCTCGTGGATTAAGCTCCAAGTACCCTCATCCTGGGGGAGGACTGACCCCTGCAGTGGGACATAATGAGCTTTTATGGTATTGCAATAATACAACAACTATTATAAGATATTACATTAAGATTTCTACGTGATTCTGTATAATTTTTAGTTAAATATACAAATATATTTTTTTTATCTATGTCAGCTTCTTATTCAAAGTATTATTAACTAGAATATTGTTCATAGCAAACAAATTTGTTTTGGCCCTTATTAATAAAATAATTCTAATTCTAATATATTTTTTTTCTTTCGTTACTCTTTAATTACTTTTGGAAAATTAATTAAAATGATTCAAGTGTCTCATCTTCGATTATTGTTGCTAAGAGATCTTAGTTTTGAATAGTTCGTAGGCACTAAATAGTTCAATGCGATAATTTAAAAAAAATACCAAATATCGTCCTGTGCGAATGAAAGTGTAATAAAAAGTAATGAAACGTATGTACTATAATTAACGCGTGTAATAATGCAATACCAGTTGCCTGGTACTAATATACGCTTCGGTTAGTTTGGAGCTAAGTGGCGCTGTGTGGGATGTCCCACGTATTATTATTATTATAGTAAATGTAACGAATCTTCGTATAAACATACCATACCATCAGCCCAGTAGTGCCCCACTGCAGGGGTTTCGGCTTCCCCTCGGGATGAGGGGGTTTGGAGCTTAAGCATACATGCCCTGGGATTCGAACTACGGTCTACTAAACTAAAAGCGGGCTCTTTACTACTCGGCTATCACGACAATAAACATAATTGTTTAATAACCGCAACCAAAAAATTTAAGGTTTTTGGTAACATTGATGACATTTTATCGCTATAATCGTTCGGCTCAGGACTGTACCACGAAAGCATACACGTAGCATAGAAATTCGCGGACATGGATCGCTCATTAACCTAGAAAGGTTGGCTAAGCCAGTGAAAGAAGTAGTTGATATATTAGCGAAATATCGCGCCGAAGCTCAGTCGCGCGACCGCTGCAGTGTTAAACGCACGTGTTGGGTCCCAAAGACCACATCGCTACGAAATTGACCCTTTCGCGTAAACAATTATTAACAGTGCCAGAGTGTTAGTCCAGGCAAGTGTTGCGGATTTAAATTTGTGTAAGTTTTTTTTGTAAATTTTATCCTGACAATTTTTTTTTTCATTGATTTATTTGATTTTTTTTTTTAAAAAGGTACAGTGTTAGCCATGTGCATTCAAAATACAATAAATACTTAATATCGAATATTTTCCAATTGAACGTCCAAAGAAGTACTTATATGAAGTTGTATAAATGAGTAATCACTAAAAAAAAAAATAGACCACGGATTGAAATATTGATGAAATTTTTTTAATATCACATACTTAAAAAAACAAGTAACACTCTAAAATTTTAGTAGTTATTCGAAGTAATTCATACTTATATAATATTGTAACGTTCCAACTTATTGTTCTTTTTTTCCAAATTTTGTACGTTTTTTAAATGTTATTATTAGTGTTTAGCTAAGTGCGTTCAAAATAAAAATTACTTTTAATATAATAAGTGTTCGAATTTTTTGTTCAAATATTAGTATAATATAAAATTGTCTTAGTAGTTTTTCAGAAAAAAAAAATTGTCACAAAAACTATCTAATATTTATATACAAAAAATGCTTATAAGTGGAATTTAATTTAATTTAAACTTAAATTTTAAAAAGAGAGTTAAAAAAAAAAACTCTAAATCAAACGCTTCATTGAGAAATTTCTGATTGGCGATGATTGAAAAATATTTTCTTTGTAAGCCAATAAAAACACAAAATACCACTTCAACAATACAGATCCGATACAAAGAGATGAACACCCAAAAAAATCGTTTTCAATTTTGTCGGGTCAAGCCAAAACGAACGATAGAGAATCAAATTGGCTTTAACAAGCTACCGAAGTCTGTATCGAAACACTAATTGTTTTTCAATCGGTTACATCTGATGTGAACCGTTACTTAGCGTTTGTGAGACGAATCATAAAGACAAGCACCCATTGTAAAGCTTTTAAAAGCTGCTCCATAAAGAAGATTTGGGGCAGATTGCACAAATGGCCTACATTCAGAATCAGTATCTGTTTTTCTCATTAGCGATTCTGATTTTAGATATGTACTGTGTTCTTCTCTTTAGTATTAGTAATTAATTTTTAATTACAATAAATAGCACGTTTCTTTTGTAATTCGTCAAATCGAAAATTGTATCTTTAAGCTAACAAACAACTATAATCAAAAAATCTTTTTACAGATATTATTTGTTACTTTTTTTTGCTTTTTACCAATTCTCAAGTACAAAATTTTGAGGAGGCAACAAAAGACAACGAACTATAAAAATCAATTATTGTGACATTTTTTATTAAAAAAATAAATAAATAGCATAACTGACTCAAGAGATTCTGTAAACATGCTCGTACTAAAAAAAAAAACAGTGTCAATAAAATAAATTTATTTTCTTTAAACACCGAAGATTGATAGCTGTCAAAAAAGCGAAAGTTTTCATAGCTACAATTATTCCGCGAAACGATGACTTGGCAATAAATTGAAAAGATAACACGACGGCTAAAAATATAGCAGAGACAGAAGGAGCACATGGATGAATATAAAACAACACAAAAATGCATTGAATAGCCGACCCTAATCGTATAATTGACAGGTCGGAAGAGATTGAGGTCGATTCTGTAATTGGTTATATTGACGATGCGAGTCGCTCATTGGGCGCAATTGGATTCCAATCAAACGCTTCGAGCAGTGAAGTGGAATAGCTATTCAGATCGAGTAAAAGTATTTCTAGTGCTAGGATGTTTTACGGATGCATTAAACTTTCTTCGTGTATTGCCCTGGCTGACTGTCCAGCTCTAGAATATAATAAGTCTATTATTTCTTTCTTTGTTACATAACATCTCCACTATTCTCCTGCTTTTCTAGTTGCACTCTTCTTTTCAGGTGCCATCATAAATTTATACCTAATGGCTAGTTTTTGGTATTGTCGAAATTTGTTTCATGTCTCAGAACTCTCTTGAGAAATCTAGTGGGAATTCGGGATTCTTAATCGACTTTTTTATTTAGGATCCCAACGATCCACCGTACGCTCTTTCCGCTAAATCCTCTTAGACCTTGAAGTAATAAATAATAACATACAAATTTAAATAGCTATAGATAGTTAATTTGTGCGAACGTTAAATAAGAAATTATAATAAAAAATATTTAGGATATTATTAATTATTCAATTTTAAGTTCCATAGAAACTTTCACACAAATACTGTAACAACGAATAACTTGTGACTTAGCATGTTTCTGTAATTTTTATTACTTTAATTAGCCCATTATGCCCCAATGAATGGACATAGGCCTCCCCTCGGGATGAGGATGCTTGGTGATTAATCCATCATGCTGTTCCAGTGCGAGTTGGTGGATTTTAACGGCTGCCCTCTGGTGACGGCAACCTGGACCGACGCCTTAACGTGCTCTCCGAGCAAGGAGTCATTGATAATTATATAATTTAGTCGGAAACAAGTCAAAACAGTTTAAAGCATGCGTGTTTGAATTCCGACGGTATAACATAGTTAACCAAATGATATCTTACTTTAACGAGAAGTTTACTTAATATTAAAATTAAAAAGTTTATGGTTTCTAAATCCTATTGTTTTTAACGGATTATATATATGTATTTATTAAACTTACAGTTTACCATAATATTTACACATCGTGCCAAGTATCCACCTGTCGCTTCATTATAAGTGGTGGTTACATGTAATAATTTATAACTTATTGTATATCTTTGAATATATTAAAAAGAAAAAGAACATAGATCACAGTTGATTAAGCACCCACATCTCTAAGTGATCTTTAAATCCACACTTGTAGACAATGAACGTCCTAGCTGACTGTTACGAGGTCACTGCCGCATTGCACTTGAATAAATATATAGAGTTGCTCGTAAGGAATGAAATGCTACGAATTCATACGAAGTAATATGAAGTATGGAAAATGATTTTTTTTAATTTTTATTTCCCTATCAGTAATTAATTTCCTAATTTTAGGGTTCTCCAACCAAATGGCAAAAAGGAACCATTTTGATTTTCATGTCTGTGTATCTGTCTGTTTCTCCATCTTTCCGCTTATCACTCATATCTCCGCCATCTTACCATCGATTAAATTAAATTTCACATGTAGGTGTGTAGTAAAAAAAAGCGCTATTTAATTTCACAAAGAAATTATGAAAACTAAATTTATCACTTACGTAAAATCAATTTTCGAATATATTTATTAATGAGTATTCTTCATTCACAAAAATTTCAAAACGCTTTTCATACAAAGGTCGTAGGTTTCTTTTTTTACCATAGAGTATTGCCCGGTGTGTTTTTAATTTATGCTACCTATAAATTATAAAAATTCGCTACTACATGACAGTAGAACCCAACTAGCAATAAGTGATATTATAAACGTCTTCGTGTGCATTTATTTAGTCTTGCATTGGTTTTGTAGTGTCTAACAAAGCGATTTGGGCACAAAATCCACGATCTTTAATCCTTAATGTGTCTCATAACAACTTTGTAACATGCTTTATTACAATGATATATTACAGTGCGTCTACAAGCATTCTAACAATAATTAAAGCGCTTATGTAATTTGTACAAGATTATGAGCATTTTAAGCTGATTTCCATTATTATTTTGCTAGTTGGGAAGTTATCTGTCCCAACCAAGTCGCACCGGACCAGCGTTATATGGTTCTCACGTTTTACACGTGTAGAGGAAGGGCTGTGTCCAGTACTGAGAACTTGCAAAGAGAAAAAAACCGGCTAAGTGCGTATCGGACCATGCACAGTGATAGGTTTCGTAGTCGGCATGAACTGCATTCAAAACAATATAGATTGAAAATGTTTTTTGAGTTGTACTAACCTAAATTTTTTCAAAGTTTGACACTTTATACTTAAAAGTTTAAAAAGGGGGCAGACTTTTTAGCATTTTAGAAGCCCAAATTTCAACAACAATTGAATCTAATAAAAAGTAATTTCGGAACCTTTGTAGCATTTTTAAAGACCTATCTATTAAAGATGTACCTACTTTTAAAGACCCCACCATAATCCCATAGTTATGCATCCTAACCAATTATGTTTTCGTGTTATCGTTACACCACAGTAGTATAGCCTTATATAACGTAATGTAACGTAATAACGTAATAATAACGTATACATCACAACAACGTCTAGGCCCCAAACTAAGCATTAACTTGTGTTTTGGATACCAAGCGAAGACACCACATACATATAACAACCATGATCAATATTCCAGTACCAGTATCAATATTCATCGCTATATATCCATCAATATATACAACTATAACCTATCTTCGATATTTTATCTTCGGCTGTGGCATTATAAGGGCTTCGTAAATGCCATTTGGCTACTGAACCTAAAAAATCGCACATTTCTAACTACTCTCAATGCAGCCAAGTATAAGGTCACTGCTCTCCTTCGTAAGTGAATTCATGCAGAAACTCATTCAACCGCTAAATCGGTACCGCAAAGTGTACTTTACGTCAGTATCGGATAAAATTGTGTATTGTAACAATCCACCGCAAACAAAAGCGGGCCTATAACGAGCCTTGCGGACCACCGACGCTATATCTAAAAACGAGATAAGAATCTTAAACGCCACCTCAGATGTGTTTCTATGCGTTCCACTATTTGATGCTACTTTAAGTTCTCGAAAATCACACTTATTTATTTCACCATAAAGTTTATTAGCGAACGGCCGGCACGGCCAGAAGCTTCGTAGAGATCCGACGATATCATTGTACCGCTTTCAATTGCTTACTTTTCTGAATTAGCATTGAATTGTGAAGTTAAATTATAGGTCTTGCTCTGTTAATAAACTGATTCACACTTTTGCATTACATGGAGAGCTTTACTTTTCATCACTTATATATTAAAAATACTGAAGTATTAATTAAATGCAGACATCTGTTAAGCTATTCAAAAAAAAACTCGACTATGAAACTGTTAATTATTTATTGTAGGTAAATTTTGTGGTATACGCATTATTTTTTTTTTTTTTTTAACAAGATAGGTAAAATTTTCGCAATAAAATATGTTTCCAGACAGTACTATTTAATTTCGGTACAGCGTGATTACTAATTCAAACGTATAGGTCATCCACGGGAAAAGCGTGTAGCGGAGAAAACTATCTGACACAATCGTCAGTCGCCCAAGTGTCCCTACGCTAAGGCGATAAATTTCTGATACCAAATTTCACTATTTTAATTCTGAGTGATACCACAAGAAAAACACATACATATTCTATTATTTTCACCAAAAAATATAATTTCTAAAATAAATTGGAAAGTGATAGATAAACCAGCATATATATGAATATTTATATGTATAAATATTTAAAAATGTTAGTTATCTTTTTTATATTTTTTCTAAAACCATAAGTTGTTTTACTTATTTCACTTAATTCTGAAACTTATTTCAGTATTTTATTTTACTATTTATTAAATACTGCACAAAAAAATATTTTAAATTATCGAATAATGATGTCACACGATCGGCTGTATATATAATTTTTTTGCCTGCAAAGAAAAAGTTGAGCGGAAGATATCATTCTAAATATCTGATGCATCTGATCTGTGATATTTTTTATATTAATTATTATAATATGTTAGATTTAAAATTAACCTATCATCATAAAGATCAAATAGGGGTCAACAGTATTTTATTAAAAATATACCTACGCAATCTTAGATTTTTTCGAAGCATAACTAATGTTTGACCTATTCGGGTTAATATCTCAATCAATAGATTACCTCGAAACGGGTTTTCAATTAGCATCACACTGTGAATAATTCAAAAATCAATATTTTATTTAAAACAATTTTAATCGTTCGTAGCATAATTTGTTACTAATCGATTTTAGTAATATTTATAATTTTAATGATTTAAGAGGATTGTGTACTTGCAAACCATACAAACGGCTTTAACGGTTGCACCTTATTAAACCTTAACCGATTGGCACAATCAACTTATATGGTATTCAGATCAACAAAAACTAGGTACATAGGATTTTAATTTTTTGAATAATTTGATACATAATAGAAAAAAGTGCGCGGTATTTTTTTCTTTCTTTCTAACGCCGTTTGTATGGCCATTTGCCACTACACAATCCTATTAACACGCAATGTAATTATAATAAAACTTCAGGGAAATTGTAAGTTTTTTGTAATGCCGGTTAAACAATTATTGCATATATTATTTCCAGTAAAATTATTTTATTTTTAGTGTTAGTATCTATCTATTAGTATAAAATAGTGATCTTTAAGAAAATCACCACAGTATCATCGTGATCACAAAAATATCAGTAAAAAAATATACGCCACAAACTAAATATACGCCACTTAATATTTCTACTTATTCAATGTGAAATAGAATTCAGTGGGACTCCAATGAAAAATTTAACAAAATATTTAAAACAAACAATGATAATCACGCAAAGTTCTATCTAATCACCGAGTCTGTCATTTTGTTCGGATTCTCGATCTTTTCGAAGATTGAGTGAGATCTTGCAGATCTTGCTGATTCTGTTTTTTAATAATGCAACTATACAGACGTAATAAAAGCTTTAGACTCCTTGTCACTAAACAAATAATGAAGCACTGCAATGGCGACTGCGTAAGTACGTGTGAGTGGATCTTCGGAGCGTACCTACTGGCGGTCGGTAGTCTTACTATAGTATGAGTGTATTCTAGTGGACGCATGTGTACACAGAAGCTGACTTACTAGCGATAATTAGTTTGTGATACTGCGTCCAGGTATTTCTAGATACCTACATATTAAATACTAGCTTTCCGTCCGCGGCTCCGCTCGCGTGGACTACATTGTAATAGCAAGACCCTTTTTTCCGGGGAAAAAAGTAGCCTAGTCACTCTTTAGCTTATAAACTATATCTATGCAAAAAATCATGGCGGTCCCGGTACAATTGTGTAGTTCAGGCGAGCGGAGCCGCAGGTGAAAAGCTAGTTTGGAAATAAAATATAGCCCATGTTATTCGCTGATAATGTTGCTTTCTATAGGTGAAAGAATTTTTAGAATCTATGTTACGGTGTAGACCACGCGAGCGAAACCGCGGGCGAAAAGCTAGTATCTTTATAAATTATAGCCTATGTGTTATTCCGATTTATATGCTATATTATTGTAAAGTTTCATTAAAATTCATTCTGTAGTTTTTGCGTGAAAGAGCAACACACATGCATACAAACTTTCGCGTTTATAAAATTAGTAAGGATTTTTGAATAATACACATTTTCCAATGTACTTAATGTTTGCCCGTAAAAACTAATTTCTTTAATTTTACAAAACTTTATATTCGAAATTTATCGTTCGAACCGGATGTACCTATATTCGATAATATTTATTTTGAACCGGATTTAAGATGATTTACCATTATGTGGGCCGGCAAGCCCATTTCTTTGGATTTGAATATGTAGCGAGCGAATTAAAATAAATCTTAAAGGCTTTATTAATAGTAAATGAAAATTTTAATATGAGACGAGATACCGCCCGTCAGTTCGAAATTTCTATCTGTACAGAGACAAATATCGATAATCCGAGAAATGAGTACTCGTCCCCGATATCTCACTCGACACACATCTACTCGTTTATACGGTCAGCCACGGTCGCCACATAAATAACAGTCTATCTTGATCCAAAGTTTACCTGTTACGCCTTGTACCGAAAGCTTTAAAAGTTAACCGTAAACTTTAAATCTTTACAAGCATAATTGCAAAGAAAGCACGAATATGAATTCCGGAAGATAAAAGTTTTTTTAATGTGTTTTTTTTTAGATACGCACAATACATATTTTTTATCTTTGTCATTGTAACCTTGTTAGACTGACCGATTGGCCTAATGGTTAGAGATCCTAATTGCACAACCAAAGCACTTAACCAAAGGTTGCCGATTCGATACCCATCCGGGACAAATATTTTGTGCTCGAACATGTATAGTTGTTCTGTGTCTGGGAGTAAAATGTCTATATATGTATTTATCATAAAGAATATTTAAGCATGTATATCAGTTGTCTACTACCCCGAATACAAGCATAATACTTTGGGACTAGATGGCGCTGTGTGGGATGTCCCAGGTAGTATTATTATTATGTTATCGATTTTGTTAATGACGCCCTTTTTATTGCCATTTCCTATGTAAATGGTAGGAGTATTTCTTATATCTTAAGTCAAACCGTGTTTTGTACATATTGTGATAAATTTTATGAAACCATGTTTTACACACTTTTATTTTTACTGCTCTGCTCTATATATAAATGTGTATAGTTCTAATCAAACTTTATGGCGGATCGGAGTACAACGCTTTATGCATGCTTGCGCAGGTTCAGTCATATGCCCCTCGCTCCATGCGTCCCGCTACACCTAATACTAGTTACTGCGACGCGACTTGTGTCTATGTTCACATCCGCCATAAAGGTTGATTGGAACTATATATAACAATTAACCCAAAAAAATCATGCAAGCGTGAAGTAGTGACGCTTTTATGTGACGTCACTGTGTTACATAGAAGTGATACAGTTTTGTAACGGTATATAATATTTAAAGATTTGTTCAACTAAACGTTCGTCGAAGAATAAAATCAACGAACATAGGCAATGAAAATTATAAAGAAAGAAAGAAAAATGCTTTATTCGATGCACACAAAAAAAATAACAATAGACACGATAATGAAAAATAGCAACTCAAATGAACAAAAAAAAAATATTAAAAAATAGTAAAAAAATGTATACAAGCATAATTTTAGAGAAAGACAATATATATAATAATTTAAAGAAATTTAAAAGAAAAGATACATTTATTACTTAACAAATCACAATACATTTAAATATCAACACTTTAGAAAAAAATTCAAACGGAAATGCTATTAAGAGAAATAGGTTGGTAAATTTGTGCAATAATTCGTTTATCACATCACAAACACGACGTAATAAAACTTAAACAATAACAAATACAATTCTGGTAAAAAAATATGCATTTTATGCAACGTATATTTTACATTTCTTCAACGCACCAACCAATTTTAATACATCCTGCAGGCTGAGCAGTGGCTTCAATAAGAGGAATCAGGAATGGCATCTTATATCACAGACTCCATATAAATGCCTGTCACATGCCATACTATATTGAAATACGGCTGGCGTTCCCTTTACGCTAGAATTGTACGGGCCGGCATTTTAGAACTACTTTACATTAGAATAAATCTACGATTTACTTTGAAATAAATAACATCCATTTAAATGAATATTTCATTTTAATCGATCGAACACGTAAAAAACATATACTGGTTTTAAGTAAATACTAGATAAGGTAGAATTAAGTAATTATCGCAATGAAATAGTCAACAAAAACACTAATTTCGATAGGTAAATAATTGTGCTCATTGCATAGTAGTTTAGTAGTTTACGTTATCTTTACTAATATAACGTGTACTCGTATAATAAAAAGGAAAGATTCGATTGTTTGTTTTTTACGGATAAACTAAAAAATCAGTTAACTGATTTAAAAAATGCATTCACTTATAGAAAGCTACATTATAGTTCGGCTCAAATTTTATGGCGAATCGGAATACAACGCTATATGCGTTCTTGCGCAGGTACAATCATATACCCCTCGGTCCATTGCGCCCCGCTACACCTAAAACTGTTTACTGCGACGCGACTTGTGCCTATGTTCGGATCCGCCATAAAGCTTGATTGGAACTATACCAGCGAGTAACATGGGCTATATTTTATTTTCAAACTAGCTTTCCGTTCATGGCTCAGCTTGTGTGGACCACACAGTTGTACCGGGACCGCTATAATTTCTACGCTGTAGTTTCAATTTATAAGCTGACGAGCGACATTGGCTACTTTTTATCCTGGAAAATGGGTCCCGGTACAACTACGTAGTCGACGTTAACGGAGTCGCGGGAGAAAATCTAGTTGAATAATAAGAAAATGGAAGTTGTATGTACCAAATTTTATAAAAATTGAAGCGTATATATAGATACACACAGATATAATAAAAACTAGACTGCCTGTCACTGAACAACCAATGAAACACTGTAATGGCGACCAAGTAACTATGTGTGAGTGGAACTTCGTAGCGTATTGTCGATCGATAGACTAACTATGGTATGAGTGTGATCAATCAAGTTGAAACGTGCGTACATAGCCAGTTAACTTACTAGGGGTGCATCGGTATTGAGTTAGTGATGCTACGTCCAGGTATACCTAGGTTACATTACTACCTATACATAGGTAGTCACCATAGCTAGATATGAGCCTAATGCAAACAAGAACAAATAAAGAGCAAATTGTTTATGTATTTTGTGACGATCTGTCTCAAGAATTAGCGAACCGTGTGCAAGTACGATGAGAAACTTCAATGGATTCCATCTGACACAGGGATAGTTGATCGAATACCTAGCTATTGGAGCTGATTGGGTATAGGGCTATTGTGTGCATTTTATGCTACGGAGGTAATTCCTTTTATGAAAAAAATAATGTTTTAATAAGTGGAAAAACATTTTCGTGGAAGCCTCTGTGCCAAAAGTCGTATGTCCTATACATTACAATGTGAGCAGTCTCGTGCTCACACTGTAATGTCCTGAAAAGCTTATTTCAGGAAAATTCTGAACTAAGCGTTTTAATTGCGATCTTACATTCCAGTTAACGGATTTTATCACATATTATGTCGGGCATGGAATTCCGTCTCTTTTCTGCAATCAGTGCAATACGACAGAAGATCTAATTCATATGGCATTGGAGTGTAGTCGGACCTAAAAATTCAGGTGAAAATATTTTCAAAATACATTAAAGACGGTGAAACAAATTTAATCCTGAGTCAGCCCTTGTCTGACAATGCCTAGAAAATACATTCTTTCTTCGAAGAAGCTTGCAGGACAAGAGTTGACTCAACGCGTACAAAATAATTGGAACTTCGCAATGAGGCTGGCATAACCACCTGAGGTGTACTGAAGCCTCCAAAAACGAGTTTAAAAAAAAAAAGTACGATGAGGGCGCATTCATGTAATAAACTGAAGTATTTCCAAATAAATAACGTAAACTTTATCAATATATTATATTGTTCAAGGGAGTAAATTATATACTAGTAATTATTATGCACAAACTTATTAACTAGTGTGCCCGCGACCGCGTCCGAGTCACACGTGTGGACTTAAATCTATGTGGACGGGATATAAAACGCAGTGAATGTCCCCCGCGACGCAACACCGGGTACGCGTGGCGCCACGGCCAGTGGTGTAAAAATCTGCTATATTTTAAAAACATGCTTCAGACTATAAACTATATTATTTTAGCATGTTTATTAATATGCTATGCTTTAGCATTACAGGAGGGAATGCTTAGCGCGAGAATCGTTCGTTGTGTTGGGTGGCGGTCACATGCTGTCGACCGACAGCTGCGCTAATGCCACGCTAATGCTAAATTGCTAAATTTGCTAATCAGTCAGCGCGCAATCTCGTTCGTTGTAGGACGTGTTTCGTTGTGCTGATCGTATCGCTCTATTAGTAAGGCGGGACTGCGAAATCGCGTCGTGCTATTTAATAGCACCAAGAGTCAACCAATATAATATGCTAAATCCGCTGGGCTTAAATAATGCGTTTTAAATTATGCTTTATGCTATATTATCCACCACTGGCCGCGGCAGTGCGTGGTGCTAAGAGGTTTCTAACTATAATAATAATACCTGGGATAACCCACACAGCGCCATCTATTTCCAAAGTAAGCAAGTATTAAGCTTTTATGATGGGTACTAGACTACTGATATACTTAAATATTCTTTATAATATATGCATATATAGATATTTTACACCCAAACACGGAACAAATAGACATGTTCATGCAAACAAATATTTGTGTCGGGCGAGAATCGAACCCGCGATCCTTGGCTCTGCAGTTAGGGTCTCTAACCACTCGCCCGATCGGATAGTCTCAACTAATCGTAAAAATTGAATACGTTTTGATTCTGTTGATCGATTTTAATGAAGTAAACACTAACTTACTATGAATAAAATGTCATATTTTTCAGTAATTAAATCTTGAATCCGATGAGTGACTTTTACGTGATCCGCGTACAAAAGAATAAACAAACTGAATTTTTTTTTTTCAAAAATTCGTTATATACGTTCTATTATTTATTTCTCACGTCTCCCAGTGATTCTTTTTTTTTATAAAAATCATGAATGTACAGATACAAAAATTCTGCAATTTTATTATTATATGTATAAAAATACGTGGAAATTAAATTTCACAGAAGTTTGTACTACACTTTCCGACATTTAATATTAATTTATTTTGCTGTCTTTTTTTATCAAAAGCATCGTGGAACACAATGCGTCCTTTACGGTCTGGTACAACTATCATTGTTCTTCATTGTTTGAGCTTTTTTATTCCTCATTCAGTCCTCTGTCATTAAGTTCTGTTTTTTATTCCGTCGCCCGTCGACATCCCGTCGACCGTGCGGCCGAGACTATAATAAAAGCTATGCGGCCAGGACTGTACCTATTAAATACTCTGTGACCAGTGCTACATTAATACTCTATTTACCCTCGTTTTCACCAGACAAATTAACGCTAGAGTTGACTAATTATTCTGGTAATATAAACGTGATTGGTAGAGTACTATTTTTCGATAAACTTTATAGATAGCTAAGTATACCGGTTGTTCGGTTGAACGTACTCTAAAATAATAGTATGTGGTGTTTTCGCTTGGTACCCAAAACACAAGCTAATGCTTAGTTTGGGGCCTAGACGTTGTTGTGATATATACTTATTATTATTATTCCTGATCCATATTCCACTGCTAATTCACCTGGGTGACCTATGGAAAGGTACTGACCCGTTGTCTTTTTCCTTAAAAATACAATGGTTAAAAAATTCATAAATTTACTTACGATTTCTCTTTTTTTTATTGATTGTTTATTGATGTATTTTATTTATTGATATTATGATTTTTTTAAATTGTTTTTTTGTAATTATGTTTTTTTTTGCGGGCAGAGCCTGTAGTATCTTTAATGTTAATAATTTGTATAATGGAAACTCCAGGTCAGTTCAGTGCCATGTTAAATTTAATATTGTTTGTATGTGACTGTTTGTTTCAAAATAAAATAAAAATAAAAAAATTACGATTGGTACTTGAAGAACATACACAACACCCTAATCATTTTTATTTTAACTCAAAAAAGATTTTATTTTATGGTTTGTAGAAAGTATACACTTCTTTTTTCATTTTAATTAATAACAAACTTATTTCAAAACATAATAATATTTGTATAATTTATTGTATAACTTATATACCATATATCAGCCCATTATGCTCCACTGCAGAGGCTTAGGCCTACCCTCGGAATGGGGGTGTTTGGAGCTTATGGACTTATGCCAAAAAAAACTCATTGGTGCATGCCCTTGGATTAGAACCACGATCTTCTAAACAAGACACGGGCTCTCCACCACATGGTTATCACGACATAATCTCATATAATTTAATCAAATTTTAATTGGTTAAATTGGTAGTTTATTTTAGTTGCAGGTGAACCACGAGACAGTGTAAGTATACCTCCCACAATCCATTGTGTTGAACTAGCCAGGTAGACCAAGGGTTGAAAATGGTTTTAAGTCTACATTTATAAAGAACATGCAATTCTAGTCCCAAAGTAAGCAAGGAGGTATTATGCATCATGGGTACTTTTTATTTATATATATAATTATATAATTATAGCAACTGATATAATTAAATATTCTTTGTAAATTTATGCCTATATAGAAATTTTACAACCAGACGCGGAACACATAAATACTGTCCCGGGCAGGAATCGAACCGGCGACCTTCAATTCTACAATTAAAGTTTCTAATCATTCGGCTAATCGATCAATCATTGAAGATCAACTAATGAAGATTTGGTTCCTAAGCTCATTATATTTCATAAATACGATATTCAATTAATTTTGTTTTTTTTTTTCAGTATAAATTTTTTTATCTTTATAAAATTATGCATATTGCTACTTTTTTTTAAAATAGAATATTATAATCGTATCATATCACGTTTAAAATAAAGGAAACTAATGGCAAGTTAAACTAGTCTCGTAGGTTTCTATCACGAACTTAATAAAAAAATTACCATCCAAATGACGTGTGAAGATTCGCACGTTAGCGAAGAGAAAACGAAATCTGACGAAATTGCTAAAATAAAACAAGATACATATGTGACTATATATAAAAAGTCTACTATAGAACTTTCACTTGCCACTCGAGGAACTTATACAATGTGAAGTCTATCTGTTGTAGTCTAAGAGTCGGTGACCAAAAATTGTCATGATTATCTAAGAGCTGAAATTTTGACCTCTGATGATACTTACACTTGTTATTTATTCGAAGAATCCTTACCGGGAGATCTCGGGTTCGAATCCCAGGTTGGGTCAGTATTTATATGATCAATATTAATACTGGTACCAGTTCTTATATCGGTTGTTATATGTATGTAGTGTCTTCGCTTGGTACCCAAAACACAAGCGAATGCTTAGTTTGGCGCCTAGACGTTGTTGTCATGTATACGTTGTTATGATTATTATAGACTGCATTTAGTCGACTACGCGTGGGTGCATTACGGCCTGGCGCAGCAACGATTTAGTAAAAATGTAAAATAAACCCAAATTTTTTTTTTTGTAATGTTTCGTCACAGCTAAATAATAAATAGGGTATCCGTCTTGCCAGTTTTTAATAAATCATATCAAACCCTATGTTTATTATATTTGCATCGTTACTGATTCGCTGAAGACCAATATTTGATGAACTGAGTGATATTATGCTCTTCTATAAATATTGTGAAATAAAGTAGCTATTAATGTTTGTGCACGAGTTCTTCTAAACTACGCAAAGGATTTTGATATAGTTTACAAATTTATAAATTTGTTTTGAAAGAGCTACTTCTGTAATACATACATATTATATTTATAAATATTAGAAGAGTCGCATTTTTTTGTGATCAAGTCGTAAAAAAATATATTCTGGCGTTTAGATTACTAACGCTGAGTAAACCTTATGAGATACATAAAAATTATGTACTACTACAGAACAATCCGTATTTGTATGTCTATTTCTTAAAGATAACCCAAGCATGCTGTCCATACCGGCGAAACTATAACATCGGTCGATATTTGTTTATATAAAACCTAGCATTCTAAAAAAAATTGAGTGGTAGATAATTTTAATTTAATCAATTTTTACAGATTCGTAAGTCGAATTCGAAAAATTAACGGATTCGTAAGTGGATCCGAAGGGTGGTGTACCCTAATGTTGGCAAGTTGACTGACTGTAGTTTTTTATTTCGCTTGTAAAAAAATGCAATGTTTTGAAATTCCTAAAGATTTTGTGGTACAGCTCCCGGATTACTATTATACGTTTAATAAGCTAGCCAGAAAAAATAGATCAATATATCTATGATGCGCGCTCGCCAATGTCATTGAGCTTTTAGTTTTTATTCATACTTTTTCATCTTTCTTTTACGAACGTCTTAATTTCGTGATCACAACTTTCTTCGGCGTGCCTATACTTTTGTTTACTTTGACCATAATCAATAGTTCTGTTATTTTTATTTATTGCACTCTTACTTTCTTTGATATTAGATAGATTTTTATTTTTATCATTTCACTTTAATCTAATGCGGTGATTGTGATTGTGCATATCCTCGATATATCATCGATGCGTTCCCATCACTGGTTTTGTTTTAATAATGTATACGAAAAACAACTAGGAATTACTAAAACGAGTGTCCTTTATATATAAACTTCAAGGATCCTTTTTATCGCTTTAGGAGTTGAATTAAAAGAAAACACTTTCTTAGTGTTTGTTTCTTCTCTGTCCATAGTTTGATGACTTATGGCATTCTGCTGTGGGGACACGCTGCCAATGTGAATACAATTTTCGTGCTGCAGAAGCGAGCTGTTCGAGCAATTTTTAAACTAAGACCTAGAGTATCACTTAGAGACAAATTTAAGGAAATTAATACAATGACGTTGCCGTCTCAATATATATTTGAAAACATAATGTACGTAAAAAAAATATTGTATTATTTAAAAAAAATTGTGATCGGCATAATGCCAATACAAGAAACAAGGATAAACTTGCTAACCATGTCAGCCGCCTCAATAAAATCATAAAATCTTTTAAAGAGCAATGTATACGCTTTTACAATACGATCCCAGCTGACATTCAAGATCTACCCCTTAACAAGTTTAAAACTACAATAAAACGAAAGCTTTATGCAAAAGCTTATTATAAAGTATCAGACTACATAGATGATAAAAATCCATGGGTGTAAGCCGCTCGCCTATCAGTTTGTTTCAATAATATTATTCTTTAAGCACGTATTGTTAAATTTTTTTATAATTTTGTTAAAAAGAGCGTCCCTTAGTTTCTTGCGTATTCTTCTGAGAGGAACCAGCATTTTTGAATGCGCCTTTGTGGTGACGTTCTTCCACAAAGTAATAAAATTCCTTTTGCGACGTATTTCAAGATTATGTTACATAACTACGAAATAAAGATATTTTGTTTTGATTTGATTTGCAAAATTTCAAGTTTTTACACCCAGAAATCTAGAATATGCTTTGACATACATAGATATATATCATCTTTTTAGGAATTTATTGCTAAACTATTTTTTGAAGCTTGTACTTATTTTTCCCAAGAATCTCATTTCCCAGCTAGACTACATACATCTATATATAAATACGTGAAGGAAAAGCTTTAGACCCCTTTTTAAGCATACTACGCGCACGGAGGAGTGTGAGATTTGGTATGGTTAAAGTTTATGTGGAGTAGGAGTACAGAAAGCTTAAATGTATATACAGGTTGAGTTTTTGAGATGAGACTGTATGGCCAAATCCTAAACTATGAGAAATAGGGAAAAGGGTTTATATTTGGAATTGGCTATTTACTATTGTTTAGTAAACATATTGTTCTAAAATAAAATCTTTTTTATCGACCCTTTCTTTTTTGATTCGCAGACGCCATATATAAATATTATAAAGGTACTCCATGTCATTTCACTTCTATAAATAAGGCGCAACTACGACACTTCAATGTTTAAACCTATCAACTGACCGATTGGTCAAGTGGCTACAGACCTTAAATGCGGATCCAAGGGTCGCGGGTTCGATTCCCGCCCAGGACAAATTAATGTTTGTGTGCATGAACATGTTTATTTCGTTCCGGGTCTAGGTGTAAAATATTTATATTTGTATAAATCATAAAAAAAGAATAATTTAAGTATGCATATAACAGTTGTCCAGTAATCCATAACACAAGCTTGTTTACATTGTGACTAGATGGCACTGTGTGGGATGTCCCATATCTAATGTATTCCCGTGGCTACAGGCTGCGCCAAAGAAATTGACGTACAAACACACACACAAGCAGAAGAAAAAATTACGCTTCACAGTCGAGCGAAAATTGATCTGACTAATCCAGACGAACTGACAGTTACATTTACAGTTTAATAAAAAGTGTGTGGTATATCTGAGTATCTTTGCCTCGTTAACGACTCTGTTATTATCTTGTCGTAAGAGTAAAGTTAATTAAGGTCTTGCTTTATTAAACGAAACCGTAATGTTTTACGATTTGTTTGAAGAGAAGAAAACAGGACGGTAATACAATTAAATAATTAAGATTATATCTTTAAAATGTAAAATTAAAATAGTAAGGAAAGACTAATATCTTGTTTTAATACAGTAACAACTTGTGCCGCAATTAAACTCCAGTTTGTCCGCTAAAGCAATTTACCTGAATGACAATAATTTCGTTAAACACACAAAAAAACCATTTTCTTCAAATTCAGCTATTTCTCTATTTATGCTACTTCTGTTTATGAACTAAAATTTCAGGGGCTTGATTTCATTTCAGAATACCCCATCAAATTTAATTTATAGGCAATTGTTAAAATTATTTAGTGATGGGAACGTGAACCAGTGGTTGGAATTGTCTGCAAACAACATCTAGTGCATACATGTGACAATATTATTTTTTATTTTATATATTTATGCAATAATACAGCACCATGACTTCCGCTCTTCATTTATTACTCGAAATTTAATTTTGCATCATTCATGCATTCACATTATGGTAGTCCAATTTAAATCTGCATTGTTGAAAAATTTAATAAACTAGTGATGGCCCAATGGTTAAAATTCGACTGTACTCACTTTTTTGAAATAACCAAAACTAATTAGGCAAGAGTAAGTCAATTCAAATTGCAACAAACACAGACTATTAGGGTACGTTTAGAATTGCCCTTTTGGTGCTGCCGCTGTGACAAAGGGCTATGGTATGGACATTATTTATAACAGATTTTATATAGATTTTCTTCTCCTTCGTGATAAAAATCATAGAAATAAACGAAAATAAAAAATTTTAATCGTACATTTGAAAGTCATTCGCATAAACACTGTACATAAAGATACCGCGTTGTGACCACAAAAATATTAGCAAAAAAATATACACCGCTTAACGAATATACGCCACTTGATGGTATGAAAAATGTTGTGTGAAGAAGAATTTTGAGTGACCCACAAATACAATTTGTAGGTACTGGAAAATAAAATAATGATTGTGAAATGATATTTCCTGTGTACACAGAGGTTGACTGGTCTGTGCCTGTGTAAAACAAAATGTTTCTTTAAAACTAACAAAGATAATAGACGTATGGTCTGTTTGATTTCTGAGTCTACGTTTTCAATCGTTCAGTAGCGTGAAATGCTGCGTCTTGATAATTCTTATTCTAATTAAGATCGTAGGTGAACATAATAAATACATAATTGACTGACCGATTGGGCTAGTGGTTAGAGACTCTAACTGCGGAACCAAGAGTCGCGGGTTCGATTCCCGCGCGGGACAAATATTTGTGTGCATGAACATGTCTATTTGTTCCCTGTCTCGGTGTAATAAATATCTATATACGTATATATTATTAAAAAAAAAGAATATTTAAGTATGTTTACCAGTTGTCTAGTAACCCATAATACAAGTATTGCTTACTCTGCGACTAGATGGCGTTGTGTGGGATGTCCCAGGTATTATTATTATTATTATAAATAAATAAATAGTTAAAGTACACGAAATTTTAGAAAAAAATGCCACATGTCAACCGTTATGATTGACCAAGTCGGAAAACGTTAACCCCTCATAAATTAAAACGTCGCTGTCAACGTGATTGATGAACTGGCTGTGGTAACTACAAAGAAATATTTGAATTATTCTATTCAAATAAAAATTCTAAAAAGTTAACGACACATTATTACGACTTCAATGCTTCTTATTCAACAATTTCCAACGCTTGAATGAGCTTTGTGGTTTAAAGTTACAAAACTACTAAAAAGGAAATTAATACACTACTAATGTATTTTGTTATTTAGGTATATCAGAATAAAATACTAATTTCATAATATATAAACTTTTACAGCTCATCCCAAAATTCTACATGTATAAATATATATACATTCCAAATCACGAATTTTTTTATAAAATCATGTATAAAAAGAAGATTTTGGAACTTTACGTTATAAAATGGTCGTATAATAACATATATATTATAATATTATATGTTACATTAATATCATAATAAATAATAATAATATTACAAATTATAAAATCATATATATATTATATATTGTAATATATATATTATAACTTGGACCCTAGTGTAATAAAAAGGGCGAAAATGTATAATATGTTGGAAAAAAAACATATTATAAGAAGGTACGTCGAGCAAACGTTTACACAACTTAAATATTATGATCATCTTATAATTGCCTTAGTCATGACTTTTATGGGATTACTTCATGAAATCCTTAGTCGTAATAACGTAAAATATATAGTGATCGTAAACTAATATTTTTTTCGTCAGTCTTAGACCACTAACCTATCATTTTAAATGAACTTCAATTATATAGAAGTTATTTTAAATATGGTTTTATAAAGATCAGTACTACGTCATTCACTGAACTGTTACATACTTTTTTTTCCTGTTAATGCCTTCTGTACTTACGGTATTCATATTTACGTTTTGATTCCGCTTATTATAAGACATCCTGTAGTATAAACGTTGTATAACTGCTATATAACCATAATGACTTTTATATGATTATTAAATTTTTAAACAACCACAATGAGACTATTTTCACCTGGCTTTATAAGTGACCATCATACCATTTGTGATAATAAAAAGATCGTATTGATCGCCAATAAAATTCCTATAATCGGTTAGTATTTATGTCAAATCCCTTTTTACAAGTTAATATAAAACTATGAACTTTATTATTGTTGTTATGCAAATGTCTTTGGTTTTTTTTTTTTGAACGTTCATCTTTCTTTTTGATTTTATTTACAAGAAACTAGATTCAATTAACGAAAACGAAAGTTGTTTAGGTATTTTATTAAGTGAAATAGGTGGACTGTATTTAAGCTGATTTAATGTGAAGAATCACAACAGATAACAAAATATGATTTGTCGTTAACGGCGATGTTAGGAGAAGTGAAGTTTCATCTTTACGCCGCTGTCTGTAGAGGGCGCGGCGAGCAGCAACATAAAAATATTCCGTTGCGAGCCAACAAAAGTGAATCCGCAACTGTTATGGGAACTATAAAAATTATGACGGCCGTATAAAATATGATAGAAAAATATATAACAAAATTTCACTTGACTTACAATCATAAAACATGATATTGAAATCATTAGCGCTAGCCACAGCAATACCGCCACCATATTAAAAAAGAATTTTTTTCATTTTTCAATTATTAAAGAGGGTAAATTATAAATCAGATTATCGAGAAAAACACTGAATATCCTATAACAATTATAATAAATATAAATTCAACGGATAACTTTCATTTTAAGGTTGCTAATTGTGTACACTTCATAACTTAAATATTATTATTTTTATTACGTTTATTCTACCGCTATATAATAAATAACATGTCGATCGTAACATAAAAATCGTTACATTTGCATAGTAGTTATAGCAAATGTGAGACGTATTTCTTACATTAACAAGACGTATACATAACTAATTTGTATTTAACATAATCACCACATGATTACTGTACGATTTTCAATCAAATGATTTACGCCTTTTCGCTTTACACGCGTATAAACGTTTTGATGACGTTTAAATGACAAATATATATAACTCATAGAATTAATCAAAACGTTGTTGCAACTGTTATATTACGAATTGGTGCTACTTCTAATGTAAACGACGATATTAGCATTATTTTATTCTAATCTTAGATAGCAGAAATATGAAGATGGGGTGTTTCTTACTCCGTGCTTAAGAAATGTATTTTCTACATTTGCTTTTTGAGTGCAAATTTCGTATGCGCTTCACGCAAATACATCACAGTGCCATAACAAAACGTCAAATGGCGTATATTTAGTATGCAGCGCATATTTTCTTGCTCACAATTTTGTGGTCACAAAGCGGTATCTATATGTATATACATCCATGATTCCAATTCGAATCTGTTTAATCATACACAATGAGAACAACATACACGACCAAAACATCTAGCTAACGGTTACACTTGACAATCATTTCGATAATTTGTAGATCACCCAGAAACGAGTTTCTATAATTATTCTGTTCATATTTCGTATATAAGCCGAGAAGACAGCTATTGACAGTATATCAGCCAATTAGTCTATAAAATGTCTGGTCAATCGTCAATAGTTTGACACACATGCGCTAACGAGCATGCGGCTGGCGCTTCATAAAAACCGTATAAAAACCGATTGGAGTCGACTCGAGGCATCGGCAAAAACCGGTGATGTACCGTTAACCGCTAAACACCTCTTATTTAATATATTACGATGAGCAAATTGTTCTTCAAGTTTTTTTTTTCGACGGTACAAAAAACATTTTTTAGTGCGCGGCCCGCACGTTTTCGGGTCATTGCATTCGATATAATTTGATAAATATTACATAGTTTTCTACAGTCCTTTTAATGACAATTTCTATGTTGATTAAAATGCACACTTAAATAACGCCAAAATTTTACATTAAAATCAATATTTACTTTTTAGAGACATATTTGATATCATAACCCAAATTAATTAATGTCAGTGATTAATGTACATATTTATTTAATTCAGAGTGAGAACTTTGAAATATTAAATTACCTACATAAATAAAAAGCACATAGTAAGACATAAAGTAAGTTATGTCAGTAGGTACACCTATTACATTGTTATTATTTTATTCATAATTACGCCAAATATTACTAATTTAATGGGTATAATAACAACAATATATCTAAGCAATATTTTGGATTCAGGAGTAAATAAATGAAGGAAATGAGGATGTCGTGATAGTCGTGGGTGGCGAGCCTGCATCGATTTTAGAAGGTCGTGGTTTGAATCTCAGTAATGAGTTTTTTTTCTGATTGAGTACATAATTTATCAACGACTCCATGCTCATCAGATGCCATTCGTTAAAACCCACCAACTCGCACTGGAGCAATGTGGTGATTAAGCTCCAAGCACCCTCATCCCGAGGGGAGGCATAAATCTCTGCGATAGAGCATAATGAGCTGATATGGATATGGAAACGAGGGATAGTTTTAAAATAACTATGATAGAGTATTTGACTACAAATAATATACTATATTTATCAAGCAAATATAAAAACAGACTGTATACGATAACAAAATTTATAAAAAAAGTGGTATTCGGTTGAAAAATATGGAAATTAATTTCATTAAACAAGGTATTAATGAGTTTTTTCTGACTTAAATACATTAACTATCACTGACTTCGTGACTCGGAGAGCACGTTAAGCAGTCGGTCCCGGCTGCTGTCAATAGATGGCGG
Organism: Luffia ferchaultella; assembly: GCA_949709985.1. NCBI lineage: Eukaryota > Metazoa > Arthropoda > Insecta > Lepidoptera > Psychidae > Luffia > Luffia ferchaultella. Next base: position 12,287,265 of record OX453261.1, on the reverse strand, counting down.
TCGTTATGATTCGCCAACCCGCATTGGAGCAGCGTGGTGGATTAAAGCTCCAAGCCCCTCATCTTGAGTGGAGGCCTACGCCCAGGGACTTGCACTGCAGGCAGTGGGATACAAAAAGGGCTGGTGGAATGGAATGGTATGGAAGTCTTGTCCATAATCAACTCATTGCCTTCCTTTCCAAAAATTGTCTTCTAAATCCATTCCAATCCGGGTTTCGTCGTGGTCACAGTACTGTCACCACCCTGGTCAGGATTACGGATGATATAAGACTAGGTATGGAGGGGGGGAATTTAACAGTCCTTGCACTACTTGATTTTAGCAATGCATTTAACACTGTTGATTTCGATATCCTTCTTAGTATACTTCGCTCTCTTAACATATCTCCGACAGTAATTGATTGGTTTCGTAGTTACCTATTGGGCCGCCGGCAACGTATCTGCCTCGAAGGTATATTTTCTTCGTGGTGTAGCACTACTGCCGGCGTACCCCAGGGTGGCGTTCTCTCTCCCTTGTTGTTTTCTATATTCATAAATTCTATCTCAAATCAACTTCTTTCATCCTATCACCTGTATGCAGATGATTTGCAGATCTACTCGCAAGCCTCTTTGGCAGAGCTATCAGTGGCTATTCGAAATATTAATTTGGACTTAGCTCGAATATCAGAATGGAGTGTGGCACATGGATTGAGGGTGAACCCCGCGAAGACCCAAGCCATTGTTATTGGCAGTTCTAAACTTAGCTCGAGAATTGACTGGTCGCTTATACCTCCACTTGTGCTGGATGGTGTTACTATACCCATAAGCAACTCTGTCAAAAGTCTAGGAATACAGATAGACAAAAATCTCTCTTGGGGTCCTCACATTCAAGAACTAAGTCGTAGGATTTTTGCGTCGGCGGGGTCTTTGAGGAGACTGCGCAATTTCCTTCCAACTTCGACCAAAACTGCGCTTGTCCAATCCTTGCTTCTCCCTATACTTGACTATGCTGATGCCAGCTATTCTGATCTCACCGAGTCACAACTTGATAAGCTTGAGCGACTCCAAAATTTCTGCATCCGATTTATTTTTGGATTACGCAAATATGATCATGTTTCTGAATTCCGCAATAAGCTTAAGTGGTTACCGATTCGCCTTCGCCGGAACGCTCACATGTTATCGCTTCTCTACAGTATATTGTATAATCCTGCAACCCCTTCATACCTCAAAGAACGTTTTAAGTTCCTTCATGACACACATTCTCGTCATCTAAGATCGTCCGAGAACTTGGGACTGGTGATGCCTAGGCACTCTTCCAATTTTTTTGATAAATCTTTCACTGTGCAAGCTATTCGCCTGTGGAATGGACTCCCTACAGTTATAAGACGCGCACAATCTATATCAGAATTCAAGAGAATGGTGAAGGATCATTTATTGTGCCCTTCTTAGCTTATCTGATTGTGTGGTATGTATGTGTTTAGTGTTTAAATATTATAATAAGTTTTAAGTGTCATATTTGTGTATTGTTCTGAAATGTATTGTGTGGTATAGATATATGTATCTTGTTTAGGTAGCTTAAATTATTCTTAGTTAGTACATCATAACCATTTTGTTGTCTCAGGCCTATCAATCCATCCAAAGGTTGTCTGGAAGAGATTGCTCTTAGCGATAAGACCGCCCACTGTACCTACCAAACATAGATATAAGAGATACCTACATTATTTATTTTTGTTCTAACTTTTGGTGTACAATAAAGAATATATTATTATTATTATTATTATGGAAGGTATTAAAATTGTATCTCTGTTTCTTTCTTGCAAAACGAAAATAGCGTGACGTCACACATAAGTATGCTGTGCTGTATTGTCCTCTCTGTCTAAAATACATTTTAAACATTCATAACTTTGTTAATAATATTTTTTTTTATTATATCACTGTTATATGTTTAAAAAACTCTTACAAAAAAAAAATTTAATGTTAAGAAACCTATTACAGACAACATACCGACCTCCTATATTATGCTTGTACAATAAAAAACATTATTTATAAAAGCTAAAATTCTCGAGCAATAAACTCGTAAACCATCCATACGTTCGCCACATATTTTTAAGTGCGACCCGTGACCTCGAAGCTTGCACCGGTGCAGTAGAAAGTGAACTTGTTCAGACTTTCTCACAGCATCATTGCATTTACCTACTTGTTCGTCACGAAATGAGGCCGCTGCGAGTCGACGCGGAGCTTTTATTCGAAATTTTTTCGAAATTATCTTAATGTGCGAATTTATTTATGACCAACTAGTAACCCGCCCCGGCTTCAGACGGGTAGCAATAGCGTCATATAAGCGTGTTGCGTCAGGCATGTGGGTTAGATTTACATATAACAGGTTCATCCTACTTTGAGTATTTTTAATGTATTTTAATGTATACAACATTGATAACTTCTGCCTCATTACATCACACGTGTCGGATCTGTGTAGAACCGCTTTAATTTAATCTGTAGCGCGATAATTTTAATTTTGAGTTAACTCCTAAGATATTAATTTAAATGGTTAAGGTAACTAACCTATTTAATTTGATAAGGATTAATATCGTATCCGTGTCAATAGCTTTCCAATCACCACATCATACGTAGCCATTTTTTTTTTAAATATTAAAAAGGTATAGTAAGCTTTATTAAAAAGATAGACATAAGCCTTCGCAGACTTTTCTTTAGAACTATACAAGAGAAACAATTCCTCCATATATTATTTTGTTATATTCCAAAGAGATTAGGCAGCGTTTTCCTTGAAAGCTCCCAGTCGACTTGATTTATCCCACAACTTCAGTAATCACTGTCATGTTTCACTCAATTTCTAAAAAAATATTAATGAAGTATACACATAAACCTTTCTCTTGAACGACTCCGTCCATCTATACTAATATTATAAAGCTGAAGAGTTTGTTTGTTTGTTTGTTTGTTTGTTTGTTTGAACGCGCAAATTTCAAGAACTACTGGTTCGAATTGAAAAATTATTTTTGTGTTGGATAGTTTATTTATTGAGGAAGGCTATAGGCTATATGTATAAAATAATACTATCTGTCTGTCTGTCTATTCGAGTAAATCTCCAAAACGGCTAAACCGATTTTGAGGAAACTTCACAGATGTGGAAAGGAAGTGGTCGAAAATGACATTCATTACTTTTTGTATGTCTGTATGTACGTCCATCTGTCTATTCGAGCTAATATCTAAAACGGTTAAACCGATTTTAATGAAATTTCACGGGTATGAAAAAGAGGTGGTCAAAAGTGACACACGCTACATTTTGTCCGTCTGTCTTTCTGTACGTCTATGTGTCTATTTGAGCTAATCTCCAAAACCGATTTTAATGAAACCTTGCAGACGTGAGAGAAGGTTGTCAAGAGTGACATCAGTTGCTTTTTGTGGCTGTCTGTCGTTTGTCCTCACTGATCTATCAGCGTAGATAACGCCGAAACTACTTAGTCTAGGAAGCTGAAATTTGGAACAGTGGTTTATTTTATAACGTGAGTATTAATTTTTTAAGAAAGGAATATATGGAAATCTCAAATTTAAGGAGGGAGGGATGGAGGAGCTTCATATGTGAGTCTTTGTTCTTTAAAGTTAGAAACATAAAAATTTTAACATAAATAAATAATGACGAGTTTCAGGGTTTTTGGATTTCCACATTTTAAGGGTAGGAAACGGGAAGTGAAAAGTATGGGAGTATCGGTTTTCTTAAAGGAGTGGGGAGAATGAAGATTGCAAGTTTAAATGGGTGTACCCAATATTAGTTTCAGCAAAAAGTACCTACATATAAACCATTTCGAATGTTAATACTATCTAAAACAGGAATGTGTAGTCTACACAAGCGAAGCTGCGGGCGGTCGCTAGTTGCTGATAACCGTATTAAAATCTGTTCGATGTTTTTGAGTTTGTTGCGTTCAGACAGACAGACAGACAAATGCGCAAGTGAGACTTAGTTTTATAATATTATTTATTTATATACTCCAATCGGCATTATACGTAATTATTAAAGTGAATTAGTAAACACAATCAAATGAATTAAAAAAGATTATACACCGCATTATACGTGTGAATAATTTTATGCAGATTTAACACGTCATAGCAATTTTTTAACATCGGCTGAGAACGAACGCATCCTCCAAAGAACCTGAGATCAGCAGAGTATCGGTTCACAATCTAGCAATCCTATTTCTGGGTCCATGATAGACATAGTTTCTGTCATTGGAAATGACTTTCATTTCGTTGAAGTATAGGGGGTATAGGAGTATAGGGGGAGTTTTGTGAGACAGGCAGATTGCATGAAGACTTTTCGGGATGTCGAGATGAACGTGGTGTCAAAAGACGCAGCTCGGCGAGTTCTACGAGATGGCAAAAGACAATTTGGAAAAAGTGCAAAAACAAAATAATTATCGCCAAAAAACGAAAAATATCGCAATTTTTTCCCCCGATTTTTATTTTGGCAGCCCGTTATCTCGGGAGCTAGGTCCGAATAAGAAAAAAATAAAAAAACGGCTCGGGGTAATTAGACGGGGGATCGATTGAGACGACCGGAAGTAGTGGTTAAGGGTGCCCTTAGTTGCAAGTCGGATATGCGTCGGTGTTACATTTCGTACTAATTCGGTTTGTTCGATCGAAATGTCGTACAGAATGTTATACTTCGAAGTTTTAAGACATCATTTGCCTATTAGATGATTTTTATGTTTACAAGCGTCAAAACTAGTTGCAGTTTTGGTTAAGTGCATTGGTCAATTAATATTGCGCACACGCAGTCACTGTTTAAATTATTCTCACACAAGAATACTACTTGTTGCGTGAAAGTGTTTTCTGAGCCCGACTGAGAAATGCCAATCTAATCTAAATCATCTCAGTTGCATGTTGCCCATAATACAAGCTTTGCTTACTTTGGGACTAGGTGGCGCTGTGTGGGATGTCCCAGGTATTATTATTATTATTAATCATCAAGTAAATGTAAATTTAAAAAAATACCATAAACAGGTTTTTATGGTAGATGTATCAGTTCTACGATATCAGTTTTACGTATTTTAGCTGATACTTACTCTTATAACGTCATCCAATGACTTTTATAATCCTACGTGTTGTTTTAGAAAAGAAAGAAACTGATTATTGTTTTAATCTCGGCAACTCGTCGTGTCTTGTTGAATGACCGAGTGGCATACTCGTGAGTAACGTTCTTTAAGCTTTTGAGGGTTGTCACTTTTTAAAAATCATAAAGTTAATTAAGCGCAAATAAAATACACAAATATTCTCAGGGTTTGGTAATTGTCGGGCAATCTTTGCAATTTCTTATATTTCACTTATAATTTTAATATGTAATGTAAAAGTATGAGGTCCGAAGCATATAATAATAATAATAAAACATGGGATATCCCACCATCTAGTCCCAATGCTTGTGGGTTACTAGACAAGTGATATAAATATAGCATTTAGGATCGTAGGAGCCCCCTTAATCGTGAGTTCCGGGATGGGCTGAAGATATAAGACCCCTAAAATAATAACCGTCTAGCGAATCGGACTTAATAATAATAATACCTGGACATTCCACACATTGTCTAATCCCGTATGTAGTCCCAAAGTAACCAAATATTATGCTTGTATTATGGGGTCTTAAATAACTGGTAAGCATACTTAAATATTTTTTCTATAAGACATACATATATAGATGCTTTTTACACCCAAACATGGAAAGATTAGACATGCTAATGCACTCAGATGTTTGTCTCGGGTGGGAATCGAACCCGCTTCTTTTGGCGCCGCAGTTAGGGTCTCTAACCCATAAAGGTATATATACTAGCGTAAGAGAGGAACACAGTGTGCGAATGACATCCAGCTCTTTGCGGAAATCCTACATGCGAGAAAGAAATGCAAGAAAATCTGACGTAAAACCTCTTTGAACACATTTAGTCTTCTTTACTCACTTGTCAAAATAAGGTCCAGCTTTGTTTTCTAGTTTGTGTTATAATCGTTTTGAATTCTACAAAAATTAATTCTTGTGATAAAAATGGTGTAGTGTTCAGTTTTAAATTGCACTGTAACATATGTTAATAATCCAAATAAAGAGACATTTCACCGGTAAGTACTGCCAATAACATATTGTTATCTTAATGCTTATTTTTATAAAAAGCGATCCTAAATTTACTTGGTTATACATCAGTAGTATACGGTAAATACTTTATTTTGTAAATAATTTGTTATTTTAAACAATTATGTGTACGATACAAAAATATTGTGTAAAATTACAATCAAACAATGAAGCATAGGGATTGCACAAAATGTATCGATATGTCGATATTTTCAAATATAAATATTTTGTAAATTTGATATTACCTAATTGCACCTGTTCCACTGGAATGATGTCGTTAACTGTTTTTAAACATATTGTGAGGTTTATTTAGCCTGGCAGCACATTGTAAGGGAAAGTATGACATCTATACATATATACTACACATAGGGTATATATGTAAATACAAGACTTTTTCAAATGAATATATAAGATATATATACAATTAATTTTAATCGTTATTTATTTATGATTTAAAATCTGATGCTCTATTTAATTTTAATCGTTATTTATTTATGATTTAAAGTCTGACGTTCTATCTGTTCTCTGATTATGAACGTCGTAAATAATTAAACTTTGACTGACAAAACTACTGTATACAATAGTTTAACCTCATTTTCCTCCAAGAAACTGCGGTGTTAAAAAATGCTTCCTGATAATGATGACTATTTCATAATATCCAGGTTTCCTGTAAACACGGTTAGCATAGAACAATGGAAAAAAATGTTAAATAGAACAGGTGGGACTCCTCGAAAACATTCTTTGGTTTGCAGTAGATATTTTACGGATAACTGTTTTGTCTAACTAAATCACCGACGACTTTTGAAGAAAGGATCTATACCTACTGAATTTGTGCCGTTAGGGGTTTCTTTTTTTTTCATATGTGCTTACTAAGTATATTAAGTAATATACTAATAATACTTAATATCTAAAGTCAGAGCATTTATGCCAACTGTAATTTCTCTACAGGTCAATCTGAAGACCAAGCGATCGGTGTCAGCGTACGTTTACCGGGATATATCACCAGAACCTTCAACTTTGGAGCCTAAACCTTTATTTCAGCACTAATATAAAATGGATTTGAAGAAAAGTCCATCACAGTGAAAATATCAATTTTAGGCAAATTATCACTTTGTCTTTTACAAAAACTTGTTCCTTTATATTCAAATAAAACTTAATTACCTATTACATAAAGAAACAAAAGATATTATAGACTAGTCCAAGGCATCCAAGGCATAATTTGTGGTGCAGTGAGACGACGCGACACTCAATCGAGTAGACAATGTGACGTCATGGGCAGTAAGAATCCACCAGTCAAACCGCACGAAAATACATAATAATAATAATAACGTGCACATTACAACGTCGTGGCCCCAAACTAAGCATTAGCTTGTGTTTTGGGTACCAAGACGAATTTAAAAAAAAAACATTCACTGTTTTATTAGTTTTGGTTTATCTTTCAATTCTATCGAGTTAAATTCTATATTTTGAACATCATGAACTTCTCCATTGTAAATGTTTTTGTTTTGTACATTCTCATTTTTTTGTTTACAAAGTGTTAAAATTTTGTTGTTATGCGTTGCAATGTGACGTATTGTCATTAAAAATAAAAATCGTTTATTTATATTGTTTTATTTATTACTTGGCTTGTATTCAACTAAATATTAAAATTTCCATAATGATGTTAACGCTTTCTTTACTTCTGCAAATTTTTTATTATCAACTGTTAACAAAAAAAAAAATATTTATTGGAGTAAAAGAAATGGCATTTGAATTGACTGATTGATGATTTGTCATTTTAAAAAACTAAAAGTTAGGAAAAGTAACTCAAAACAAAAATTATGTAGTATAGCAGATTCAAAATAATAAATAGGATTGCCGATTTCGACTTATGATAACGCGGTAATTTCAACGACACATTATCATGAAAGTACTACGTGCTATCGATAATATAAAAAACACCAATGCACATCACTAAAACTGGCTCAACCACATGTGAATTTTGCACACATACTCATTTCCGTTTCGGTAATGCGATGTTTAGATGTCAGTTGGTCTCCTACGCTAGTATATATATGTCTATGCTCTAACCTCTCTAAATCCTACAAGTATGTGATACTGGGCTAACTGGTGTACTCGCTGCGACGCAATAACACCTGGGAATTGGGATATCGCACACATGGCCATCTGGCCCCAAATTAAGCGAAGCCTGTATTATTGATACTATAGATATACGTACTTAATATACATACATATAAATATTCATGCACACAAATATTTGTCCAGGGCGGGAATCGCACACGCGACTGTTGATTCTGCAGTTAGGGTCTGTAGCCACTTCGGCCAATCGGTCAGTCATAGATTTTTATGTGTAAAGCTCTGAGGAAATCTAAGTATACGAAGCTGAAGGTGAATCCTGTGGTAAACTGGATTATGCGAGACTGATTGTGTTTGATACCCAGAGCCAAGTATGGTTTATTTAACTTTTAAAGCCTTAACTGTAGATATAGTAAAGCTTAGACTGATAGTTTATCAAAAACAAATTTTATTTCAGGTAACATGCTAGTTGATATCTTCGGCTCTTAAAATTTTATATAAAATCCATAAAATATATTAAAGTCATCTGCATCCGACCCCCAGAGACATAACGGAGTCTGTGACGCCCGAAGCGAGTCGTTCATCAAGATCAATTGTGTTCGTAGTATAGAATGTAAGGAATTAATATTATAACGTAAATTTAATACAAATAATAATATTCAATTATATAAATATAATTTAAATTTGAAACTAACAACCCTAATACGTATTGGAGGTCAACCTCTCTTGGGTGAAAGGGGCGATATGGGATTCTCTGGAGAAAGTGGCTTTTTCATTTCGAGAACATTATAAACATACAATTGTAAGAGTTGAGTTCTTCAATAAGAGTTGAATTGCAAGGCAAATTATTTATTTGTTTTATAACCAATAATTGTTTCAAGAACAAAAAAATAAATATATATATAACATAGTAGTGGACATAGTTAAAGAAAAAACTTTTTAAGTCTATGTTGAAGAAGGGTTGTACTCCAACAGAGACGGTTAAGGTTCAGAGTCACTTATGATTACTGGTGATACTTACCAGCTCGCGGATGGCGGCAGTTTCCACTTTTTTGTAATAAAATTTCAAAATTTATCGAATTTCTTCGTTAGATTCACCATTTTCTTGGACAGAAAAACAGTTGACTAACGGCGGGTAAATGCCTAGGAGCACTGCCTTCTGTAGTTACAAGCCATGCTATTATATTTGGCAATGTCGCATTATCTGTCACATGTAGGCCGATTTACTTCGTCAACTGACAAGATGTAATTATGTAATAATTGTAAATTATGGTTATGTGCATTTATCACAAGCTACCTATACCTTACAAGCTAGTTTTATTTTATAATGTTCTACGGGGATGTACGTTCCCTTGCAGTTTCTTCCTCTCCCTGGATTCTACGTAATCAATGTCGCCGTACCTGCTGGTGGCTAGCATGCGGTTAAAAGGACCATGACAGGTATAAGTATAGTTTCCCGGGATCTTCCAGACTCCATATCCTCGAACCTGCTCGAAAAATGATCAAAATTTACTGTAATTCCCACCCAAACGTGTCAAGATTGTGACGTGAAACGGAAAACGATTATATGGTGAAAATATCAACTTATTTTGCTAATTACGAATAAACACGATGTAACAAGTAGTTTTTAACACTGACTTATTCTTTTCAATGAATATCTCGTTTAAATAACGTTCAAATGGAAGAAAACGCCAACTAATGGCCTGAAGGCTCGGACTTCACGCAACGTTGCCAAATTTCAATAGGATGGCTTGTAACTATAGAAGGCAGTACTAGAAGTAATCGAGTAACAGTTTCTTATAATTTTTTTTTCAATAGTCACCTTTGTAACGAAATAATAACTGGCCAGTTACAAATAGTAAAACTTAAATTATAACCAATCAAGAGACGATTACAATTTCATACAAACAAAATATGTAAGGATTTTCTCCTCTGTCTATACAATATAAAGTGTCCTATGTTAGAAGTGATATCGAAACACTAGTAATATAATAATTACAATAAAATGTTAATTCCATTGGATGATTCCAAGATTGAAGGTCAGAAGCATTCAGCAGTAGAACCCGTGATTTACTACGAAGTATATTAAAAATATTTTTACGTAATTTGTCTACGCCGCCACTAAAGGAATTTCGAATTTAAATACTTGTGACACTCAACAAAATAGGGTAGATAAAAGTAAAGCTTAAAGGGCTAGATCCCAGGACCGTAAAAATATTTTACGTAAATTTCATAGGTCATAAATTGAAGATAATAATTAATTCAAACACACAAACGTTGCTTGTTCTGAACAGTATGTATTTAATTATTTCTTAAAGATTTTTAACTTATCGATGGTAAGTGACTTTCTTGTATATCTCGAGTCTTCCCTCTCCCTATGTAATTCCTACATGCTTTTATAGTTTTTTTTTTTCGTTTTAAACAGTTTAAGTTTGTACTTCGTGATGACGAAGTTAGGACTGAGAGGCGGGAGGCATTGCCCGACACAGTTAGGTGATATTTTTATTTACGTGCTATGAAAATGCAATCAGTTTTATGTCAAAGTCATGATTCTAACAAAAATTAGGACTTAGGAGTACATATCTCAACAATTGTTGGCTTAAATCGTTTGGTACGTCTCGCGTTAATATACGATGATTTTTTTTCGTACTTCAATTACATGCATGGCGACCTATCCCAAAAAAAATCCCAATTTCACTACGTCGTTGTGTAGCGGTTCATAGATTACACCTACCTTCCAAATTTCATCTATATATTGCGAATAGTTTCCGAGAAAAACCACAGACAAACAGACAGACAGACAGACAGACAGACGGACGGACGGACATGGCGAAACTATACGGGTTCCTTTTTTGCCATTTGGCTATGGAACCCTAAAAACTCATCATTGTATATTGTATGCACTGAATTACATACTAGTAGAACAGTCGGCACGAACTAAATCTGTGCGCGCGGCACTATCACCATGTTTCTACCACATTGATTTTTCTACCAAGTATAATATACTGTATTATACAAGTCACATATTTGTTATGCTCGGTTTGTTTCCACTAGAATAACCAAGATTACAAGTATTATACAAGTCGTTAGCAGGTATTATACATGTCGTGACATTACTTGTAGTTAAAACAAGTATGGCGGCAACAGTAGAAAATAAAGTAAGTACAAAAATTAGTTTTAAATGGTTTTAGGTTTGTTTTATTTAATTATTGACGATAAGTTCAGTATGCCACTATATATTTTTTTCGCAGTTGTTTGATTTTTAGGTACACGTTTTTAAAACCTACGACGGCATTTTTCAATTGTTCTTTAATCACGTTTTTGGAACTCCATCGCGATGAGCATAGGCGAGTGACTGAACGAGTTGTTGTCGGTCGGCAACAACGCTTGGCGCAAAAATTTGGTTCACGGCGTCGTTTCTACTAATATATAGTGCAGTGATTGTATGCTGTAGTTTAGTATAGCTCACCATCTGCGTGTGCCCAAATGGATATTTTTAAACTCACATTTAACTGAGTAAGTGGCCCAAAGGTCAGAGACCTTAACCGCGGAGCTAAAGATCGTGGAATCGATCCCCGCCAGAGACGAATATTTGTGTGCATAAACATATATATCTGTTCCGTATCTGGATGTGAAATATCTATATATTTATATATTATAAAAGAATATTTAAGTGTGTAGGTATATCAGTTGTCTAGTACCCATAATAGAAGCATAATACTTGCTTACTTTGGGTCTACATTGCGCGGTGTCCTACGAATTTTTGTTATTATTATTACATATATATATATATTTATATATTATAAAGAATATTTAAGTGTGTAGGTATATCAGTTGTCTAGTACCCATAATAGAAGCATAATACTTGCTTACTTTGGGTCTACATTGCGCGGTGTCCTACGAATTTTTGTTATTATTATTACATACCATACGAATAGAATTTCTTTTCATTCACGTTTTCTCAGTTTGATTTAAAAGTCCCTACCTATATCATTCAGTGAGCGTTTGCTTTAGTCCACAACAATTTTCCCATCAATTTTTGTAATTGTATTTTATAGTGATAATAACAGTATTTTTCTTTTTTCCAGAACCGTTCAACATGGAAGACTGATCCAGTTCGACAGTATAATATTGTGAAGTGTATATCTATAATTTTTTTTTAATAATCAAAATATATATTGCTGCAACATGGAGCCCAAAGTACTTACAGCCGCCATTATCATCGTTGCTTGTGAGTATTTTAAAAAAAAAATATTTAAGTTTAATTTATTAATTATGGTTTAGTGCCCCACTGCAAGAACTTAGACCTAAATCGGTGTTTGAAGCTTAATCCACCACGCTATTCCAAAGTGGGTTGGTGGATTTTAACGACTGCCATTTGGTGACGGCAACCGGGACCGACGGCTTAACGTGCTCTCCGAGGCACGAATTCAGCGATAATTATGTAATTCAGTCAGAAAAATACTCATTAGTACATTCCGGTTTCTGGGATTCGAACCAAGACCTTCTAAACAAGACGCGGGCTAGTTACCACTCGACTATCACGACATTTTATAATTTATGGTATAATAGTTAGTTTTTGTGATAAATATATTTTATATACTATAAAAAAGTATTAAAATATAATGTCAACATTTTTGGTCAAGGTTCATTTATTTACAAAAATCAAATCGTTATACAGTGTGAAATTTGAAAAATGTTAGGTACCTATCACTAATAGACCTTATTACGTAAATAAAAAAATATAGGTTACATTTTCATAACAAATTATTTATCTAGTGTTATTTTATAACGTTTGGTTGCCGTCGTTTTCACGACGCGCTCGAAACCTTGAGACCGAAACGGGGCGGAGCGGGCAGCGGCCGTGAATGGTGACTAGAATTTATTAGTTTTTTTGGGAAAGGTATGTGTAGTGATATCTCAATATTATTATACTGAACGATACTAAAAGGAAACAAGACAGCCATCGGTTTTTTACCACAGATATTAAAATTTGGATAGTTGTTAAAATGTCACCTTGTATACATATGATTGCTTACACATGTAGCGTGTATATTATTCACAAAGACTTCTGTTATCCATTACGACGTTAGCGCATTGACGCCGCAATACACCGATATCAATACCATTTTGAATACATCGCTTGCGCATTAAGGTATTATACTGAGATCACATAAATTCTGCTTGTCGAAGAAGCTATGTATTTAAAAGTTATATCGTATCGCTACATAGCGTGCATGTTATCCATTAATGTGCGTCATGGAACGATGATCTATAGATCATTGATCGATGACGCTATTGCATCGGATTACGGCCGCACCGTTACGTATAAACAGTTGCATATTTATGTAAATTAAACAAAATTGTGTAAAAATAAAAATATAATGGGCGCCCCATAAATAAAAAATGGGCCGGATTAATTTATAATCACCTGCTCAAAAAAAACCTTTTAAAAAGTTTAAGAATCTTTGGAAATTTTTTTCACAACAGTGCAGTGATATTAAATTTTTTTATTGTTATATTTTTTTATTTGATATTTTTAGTGTTCGTATACATATTGGGTTATAGATAACACAAAATCTGAACTTTTTTTGGTCAGTCACTTTGTTAATGTAATATTTATTATTTAGTCAATACCTATCCAAATGATCTTAAATTCAGTTCAAGATTATAGCAACTGGTTTAGTGATGAAGTAGTGATGGAACAGAATACTCTTGAAATGTTTCTTTAAGATCTGAGCGTATAATATTCAGGAACAATATTAAAAGAGAAATTCATCTTAGGGGCCGTCCATTAATCACGTGATCTTTTTTTAAGCATTTTTTTAACCCCCTTTCCCCCTTGGTGATACATGGTGAAGTTTAAGACTACCCCCCACCCCCCACCCAACACCACGTGTATTATTAGTATCTACAAAAATTCTTAAATTTTTAGAATATTTTAGAATATTATCTTAAATACGGGTATAAAGTAGATAAAAATGTCTAGACAGAAAAGTTGCAGGTTGTTTTTGATTGGTATAAAAATAATAAACGAATGGTGCACACTACACGCCGCTTTTCGATTTAAAAATAGCGCGTTTGAAAAAATAAATACACGTGATATCTTACTACACCCCCCTCCCCCCTTGTGACATTTCGTGATTTTTGTCAAACCCCTCCCCCCCCCCCTTTCAAGCTTCACGTGATTAATGGACGGCCCCTTATCTGTTGTGTTCTGTAGATTAAAGTTTTTAGGGTTACGTACACTAGAGATCATTTACTGAGCCTACAATGTCTGTCTGTCCGTCTGTCTGTCACAGGTCTTTAACTTGATGACGGGTAGATTTAGCCACATGAAATTTTCATAGATCGTGGTTTTCATAGGGTTGTAATATTATGTATCGTAACACCTACCAAGACATGAAAAAAAATTACCGCACTTAATCGGTTTTTAATTGGTCATGATAAAAAATATGCTTGGGGTATATTTAGCCTTAATACGAAATGGTCGGCAGCATAACAGCACGCGCCGCGTTACACTGAACTTGATTTTTTTTTGCTTACAAATATACTTTAGCGGTAAATCCTCACTTTACATATAGCATGTTCTCAACGGGACAGTATTAAGTATTATCGAAAAAATATAAAAGCTGTTTTAATTTTAAATATAATATTAAACTTTTCATTGAAGCTCTTTGATCCTGTCATCCTAACTAATATTACACAATGACGTTACATATTTATATGATGAATATTGATACTGGTACCGGGTCTTGGTTGTTATATGTATGTGGTGTCTTCGGTTGGTACCCAAAACACAAGCTAATGCTTAGTTTGGGGCTTAAACGTTTTTGTGATGTATGCGTTATTATTATTATTATACATTTTGAGACAGAGTTGGTTACTCCCGCGAAATTTTGTATGATTGTAATTATAGGTGTATTGGATTTAATGTGTAGAGATAAAAATAAATTCGTTTAAAAAAATTCCTAATGAAAAATCTCAATATTTATTGATACTTATGAAAGAAACGTTATTTTTTAATCCCTTTTCTTGTAATAGTATTATTTCCACACTTACGAATTACACAAGAAATCTGCGTGCGGCTGAGCATAGACTAAGAGCCAGTAAGGCTTACTTTGAGCTTCGTACGTCGAGAGGGCGTTAACATGTCTACCTAAAAATTGTATATAATTTCATTGATATTACGTATGCGAAAGGTGTTTGCTTCTTCTTTCTTCACATTATAACAGACAGACCAATGAAACTATAGTTTGACCAAACCGCTGTACCATGCCGCGCTGAGGAGGGAGGGCAGCTCCTAAACGTTGACGACCGACTGACAGAGCAGATCTGCCTCCCTCCGCGGCGCGCACATACCTAAGGCGCAGTACAGCGGTTCGGTCATACTATAAATAATTTTTTGTACGGATATAGTCGAAGGAACATGAGGTTGCACACACAAACACACACCCACATACTCGCGCGCGAACGGACATAACGTAGTTGTAAGGATATTGAATACGTCCATGCAGATCGAGCGGGGGACAAATAGCTAGTCTTTGCCTATGGCAGTTTTTAATTAATTCCTAAAAGTTGTAAATTAAGAAAAGCGTTAAAAATTGAGTTTAAAGGTGGATGAAAAAATATATACTCTGATAAATAAAATACGATAAAAACTTGATTTCCGTTCCAATTTTTTTCAACTTACAGACAAGTTACAAGATTTCACAGCACAAATTATCGTTTTAGTCCGTGAAATTGATTGTTTACTGAGTTTTGGTTCAGTAGGCACTGTTTGAGTTGTTTCTATTATGTTCCAACTAGATACTTTTTTTCTTATTCTTTTAATCTAAATGAAAATACTTTTTGTTTTTCTTTATTTTAGTGCCGATCGTTAAATGTAGTTCAATTGAAATCACAAAATGTGTATCCATCATTGGCTGTAAGACAACGTTATATAAGGTTAAACTTAAGTATTTTTGAGAGCTGTGCGTACTGTTATTAAAATAAATAAGTAAATAAAAGACAAATCTAGATTTTATAGGCGTACTAAATTTTCTAAACAGTTTAGTTTGATTTTCCGACGATTTTTCAGTTTATTTTTATTTAATTTTTTTACATGGGACATTTCCACCTAGTCCCAAATTGCATCTAGTCCCAAAGCAAGCATACATTATGCTTGTATCATGGGTACTAGACAACTGTATACATACTTAGATATTCTATATGATATTATACATACATAGATGTTTCACCTAGAGACGGAACGGAACAAATAGACATGTTCATGCACACAAATATTTGGCCCGGGCGGGAATCGAACCCGCGACCCTTGTTTCTGCAATTAGGGTCTATAACCATTGGGCCAATCGGTCACTCCCTTTTTAAAGCCAGTGCGAGCACTTTGTTGTCTGTCGGTGGTGCTTCTATCTAAAAAAATCACTAATCTCGCTTTACAAAACTGTCAAAAGACATTGAAAATGATTGGAAATTTTTTTTAAAAAATATGATGAAAATAACAAATGGCCTGAAGTAACAGTATAACTGAGACTCATTTTAATTTATTTTATACAATTTTCTTATTAATAATGAGGCTGTATAATTAAATTAAGTATTTTAATATCTAAAACAACGATTTTATTTATTTAAATTTAAAAGTTTCATCAAAATGGGTGCAGTTGTTCTTGAGTTATAAACGTACAAACAGAGAAAACAATTTCAGATGTTTCAAAGTTAAGGGCGTACCGATTCCCATAATCATATTTTTCGAAAATATCTTTCAGCATTGACGTCACAGCGTTACAAATGTATAATTTCTTGCCAGATGCTGGTCAAATTCACCCGGTTTGGTCAATAAAGCTTGTAGTCTAGTCGAAAAGTGAGATTCTTGGGAAAAATTTGTCAATTAAAAATATGAGCTCATTCGGTTCGGAAACTATTTACAAAAAAGAAGTTTTTATAATTTTTGTCTCCAAAAATTTGTTCAGAAATGGTTCCTCATTTTTTTAAATAAATATATAATTTTTTTCATCGGTAGATCCTTTACATTTTTAAGTGTTAAAATGACACCATAATTAATTCAGTTTTTGAATTTGTTATTTAATACTATAAAAAACTATTTTATGTTGTACTTACTACTCTTTCAACAGGTCGCTTAGGCAATAATGGCCGCGCGGAATCTTATTTCCAAATTAAAATTATAATTAATAGAGGTAGAGTTCCGGAAGTGAAACTTTTTTATTGGAAATTTTCTCCTCTAAGAATTTTGTTTCAATTCTCGTTATCGCTTATTATAATTTTTGAGTAATTGCCAAAAAAAACTGTGCTGACTTTTCTTCGTTTTTTATTAATAAAAATGCAATTCTGTGGGCCACAATTGAAAATGTTTTTTTCGCAATATTTTTTCGAATCAAATGAGCTAATGCTCATGTTTTTTGAACACTCGGACTTATTTTTTCCAAGAAACTCACTTCTTGACTAATCTATTCATCTAGTCTGTCATCACAATCATTCAAATTTTGCTATGACTTCAAATTAAACACCCTGTATACATAAGAGTGGATAGAGTGTTTTACTGTTTTTTTTTTAATATGAATAGACTCGCCGCCCGTCACTGAGACAGCTCGTTAGTTTTGATTAATACTTTATGCAAAATTACTCATAATTAAAGACCGGCACTAATATGTATTAAAATTCTTAAACCAACTATAATTTAATTTTCACTTGTCTGTCTTTATGTCTGTTTTTTGACCTAGAAAAGTAAAACTTTATAAACCTACCTTTATGTACCGTAATTTTTACTTGTATGTAATATTTGTGAATACACTAGCGACCCGCCCCGGCTTTGCATGGGTAGCAGAGCATATACGTAAGCCGTAGTGTTTTTTCTGTTGCTGTGCCATATCAGCTTGTTGCGTCGAAAATGTGGATTCGATTTAATAAGATTTATATGTAACCTAATTGCATCCTAATTGGAGTATTTTTAATAAATTTTATTTCCAATTCTGTGGATATTTGAAAAAGTGAGGAATATATACATAAAAACAATCTAAAATATTTCTTTCTTCAACATTGATAACTTTAGCCTAACCACGTGACAATTCAAAAATGCCGTCGTGCGTGTTAAAAACGTGTAAAAATGAGTTAACTTCGAAGAAAAAAGGTGGTAGCGTAACTTATCATCGGTAAGTAAGCAAACCATCAATTAAAATCAATCGAAACAAATTTTGGCTTTTGCATTTCTATATAAAAATCATAGATTATGCAGAGTGAACCGTGCAGTTTGGATAAAATGTGGGGAACTATTTAATAACGTATGCATCACAACCACGTCAAGGCCCCAAACTAAGCATTAGCTCGTGTTTTGGGTACCAAGCGAAAACACCACATACATATAACAACCAAGACCCGGTACCAGTATTAATATTCATCATATAAATACTAACCCGACCTGGGATTCGAACCCAGGACCTCCAGCTTCGTAGGCAGGGTCGTTACCCACTAGGCTAAGCGGTCGTCGGTCTTTGATTATTAAGCTTTTTCGTTTTATTTTTATTTTATTTTTTAGTTTCTTTATTACTCAACCTATGTCATCTGTCTGTCTGTCTGTCTGTCACAGCGTATTTTTCAGTCAGAAACTTACTAAACTAATTTTGTTTAAGGGTAAGTAAGCTTTATATGACATTGCAAAGAAGATTTTCATTGCACTTCGTTCATTTCTTTACCGATAATGCAAAGTGAGATAAAGTAGCGGGTCTAGTTAGTGCAAGCGCATATTCTACCTATGTTCAGCTTGTTTTACGTATATGGGTAAACATGTATACACAGTATTAATTAAAATAGACATTGTAATTAAAACCATCAGTTTTGCCTCTTTCAATTTCTTTTACTACGTTCCCTGACATTATCCAATTCAATAGGCAGAATATACACAAAGTTTCACATGTCGCCTCTGTGACGATGACATCGTATATCTATGACTCATTAGTACGTCTCATTCGTGTCTGATCCTCGCTGTATTTCTGTATCAATATTTAGAGAAAAAATATATGTCATAGGAGAAATACTGTTTGTTTTTTTTTAATATCTTGTTTGATGGTTTTAGAATAAATTCCTGAAAAACATGATTTCCGTTAACTTGATACTAATGCGAATTTCATAAAAAAAACAAAACGTACCGCCCTAGGGACATAATTTCTATAATTTTTATTCCAATTCATACACATTTCACGGGTAGAAACAGTCACGGTCCGCAACATAGACATATATATACTAGCGTAGGAGACCAACTGACATCTAAACATCGCATGACCGAAACGGAAATGAGTATGTGTGCAAAATTCACATGTGGTTGAGCCAGTTTTAGTGATGTGCATGGGTGTTTTTTATATTATCGATAGCACGTAGTACTTTCATGATAATGTGTCGTTGAAATTACCGCGTTATCATAAGTCGCAATCGGCAATCCTATTTATTATTTTGAATCTGCTATACTACATAATTTTTGTTTTGAGTTACTTTTCCTAACTTTCAGTTTTTTAAAATGACAAATCATCAATCAGTCAATTCAAATGCCATTTCCTTTACTCCAATAAATTTTTTTTTTTGTTAACAGTTGATAATAAAAAATTTGCAGAAGTAAAGAAAGCGTTAACATCATTATGGAAATTTTAATATTTAGTTGAATACAAGCCACGTAATAAATAAAACAATATAAATAAACGATTTTTATTTTTAATGACAATACGTCACGTTGCAACGCATAACAACAAAATTTTAACTCTTTGTAAACAAAAAAATGAGAATGTACAAAACAAAAACATTTACAATGGAGAAGTTCATGATGTTCAAAATATACAATTTAACTCAATAGAATTGAAAGATAAACCAAAACTAATAAAACAGTGAAAGTTTTTTTTTTAAATTCGTCAATAAATAACTGAGAAATAAATTATTGATATTTATTAATTTGACGACCGCTTAGCCTAGTGGGTAGCGACCCTGCCTACGAAGCTGGAGGTCCCGGGTTCGAATCCTAGGTCGGGTCAGTATTTATATGATGAATATCGATACTGGTACCGGGTCTTGGTTGTTATATGTATGTGGTGTCTTCGCTTGGTACCCAAAACACAAGCTAATGTTTAGTTTGGGGCCACGACGTTGTAATGTGCACGTTATTATTATTATTATGTATTTTCGTGCGGTTTGACTGGTGGCTTCTTACTGCCCATGACGTCACATTGTCTACTCGATTGAGTGTCGCGTCGTCTCACTGCACCACAAATTATGCCTTGGATGCCTTGGACTAGTCTATAATATCTTTTGTTTCTTTATGTAATAGGTAATTAAGTTTTATTTAAATATAAAGGAACAAGTTTTTGTAAAAGACAAAGTGATAATTTGCCTAAAATTGATATTTTCACTGTGATGGACTTTTTCTTCAAATCAATTTTATATTAGTGCTGAAATAAAGGTTTAGGCTCTAAAGTTGAAGGTCCTGGTGATATATCCCGGTAAACGTACGCTGACACTGATCGCTTGGTCTTCAGATTGACCTGTACAGAAATTACAGTTGGCATAAATGCTCTGACTTTAGATATTAAGTATTATTAGTATATTACTTAATATACTTAGTAAGCACATATGAAAAAAAAGAAACCCCTAACGGCACAAATTCAGTAGGTATAGATCCTTTCTTCAAGAGTCGTCGGTGATTTAGTTAGACAAAACAGTTATCCGTAAAATGTCTACTGCAAACCAAAGAATGTTTTCGAGGAGTCCCACCTGTTCTATTTAACATTTTTTCCATTGTTCTATGCTAACCGTGTTTACAGGAAACCTGGATATTATGAAAGAGTCATCATTATCAGGAAGCATTTTTTAACACCGCAGTTTCTTGGAGGAAAATGAGAAACTATTGTATACAGTAGTTTTGTCATTCAAAGTTAAATTATTTACGACGTTCATAATCAGAGAACAGATAGAACGTCAGACTTTAAATCATAAATAATAAATAACGATTAAAATTAATTGTGTATATATCTTATATTTTCATTTGAAAAACTCTTGTATTTACATATATACCCTATATGTAGTATATATGTATAGATGTCATACTTTCTTTTACAATGTGCTGCCAGGCTAAATAAACCTCACAATATGTTTAAAAACAGTTAACGACATCATTCCAGTGGAACAGGTGCAATTAGGTAATATCAAATTTACAAAATATTTATATTTGAAAATATCGACATATCGATACATTTTGTGCAATCCCTATGCTTAATTGTTTGATTGTAATTTTACACAATATTTTTGTATCGTACACATAATTGTTTAAAATAACAAATTATTTACAAAATAAAGTATTTACCGTATACTACTCATGTATAACCAAGTAAATTTAGGATCGCTTTTTATAAAAATAAGCATTAAGATAACAATATGTTATTGGCAGTACTTACCGGTGAAATGTCTCTTTATTTGGATTATTAACATATGTTACAGTGCAATTTAAAACTGAACACTACACCATTTTTATCACAAGAATTAATTTTCGTAGAATTCAAAACGATTATAACACAAAATAGAAAACAAAGCTGGACCTTATTTTGACAAGTGAGTAAAGAAGACTAAATGTGTTCAAAGAGGTTTTACGTCAGATTTTCTTGCATTTCTTTCTCGCATGTAGGATTTCCGCAAAGAGCTGGATGTCATTCGCACACTGTGTTCCTCTCTTACGCTAGTATATATACCTTTATGGTCCGCAAGCTCTTGTCATCTCTGTCACTCAGGAATAGGTCGGGGAAGAGGGATTGAAACAGTGAGAGGATGCCAATTCGAAGCCACGGAGAGAAAAGCTATCCCCTTAATTTAAATTTGAGAAGATATTATGTAATTATTATCATAAAGTTAGGTTAGGGATATTATTAGGTTTGCGATTTAAGTGGGGTCAATATCTATGTCTTAATTTTCTTTTCTTTAATAGATACATTTTTTTGTTCTTCGTTGTGTATGTACCCACGTAGCTAAAGTTTATAAACAAATTTCAATAACCTAGTGAGAATGTGTAAGAATATAGTCTCTATTTTGTAATAAGTATGTTTATAATGTAGGTGGATATTGTGTACATGTCTGTTTGTCCTATATTATAATAAATAATAAAAATAAATATAATGAATTTAATTCTCCGTTTCTCTAGCCTACGCATGATTATATTGTGTAGCGACCGCACGCAACTTCGCTCGCGAGGTTTTAATTATTTCCGTTTGTATAATTTCGAAAATTTATACCATTTTGGAGAACAATCCGGGCAAATAATCAGACAGATTTTACAGATGTCATTTCACAGATGACAGATGTCACTTCTGACAGCTTTCTTTTCGTATCTGCGAAGTTTTATCAAATTCGGTTCAGCCGTTTTAGAGATTAGCTCGACTAGACAGACAGACAAAAAGTAGCCTATGTAACACCTGATTTCAAATTTCCATTTCAGGGCCCCGTAGCATGTACTATAATATATCACAATGTAAACACCAATTTACATAATTTTTATTGATAATAATTTAATAGAAAGTGGGATATCTCATACACGATCATCTAGTTCCAAACTTGGCAATGCCTGTATTATGGGTACTAAACAACTGAAATACATACATAGGTATGTGTTTTTTATAATACATAAATAATGTATTGATATTTTACACCTAGACACAAAAAAGAAACTAATAATTCGCTTTGCAATATTGCGTCTATCTTTTTCACACCTAACGGAGCTTAACTCGACAAAACGTTGTTCGAGGTAGGTTTTCAGTCTAAGTGATATTGTTCTGCGTCTGAGAAATTCAAAAAAATTCAAGAAGTTTTTATTCAATATTACATGCTTATACTGTGTAAATTGGTGAAATCCCGTTAAAACAGTAATACACAAAAATAATAATAATAAAAAATAAAACTAATCCAATAATCCACCCCTCGTCGCCCCCGACGCAAATGTGCCCATGACGCTCATCGCATTGACGCGCTGAATTGCAATGGCAATTCTTTGCACCAGGAAGGAACCGGAACGGGGGTCGAGTCTCCTTTCTTTTAGACGAAGGCCTTATACTTAACCACTGAAATAAGTTACATAAATACCTGATCGGACCAACTCAGTGTCGTCAGAGTAACGAACAATAGCGGCATTAATATTGTGTATATCTTAAAAACTTGTGAACATATCTTGTTTAGAACGATTTTCGTTGTCTGAATTATGTGTTTGCTAATCGATACTTTCTCGATTTTTTTTGGATTTTTCAATCTTATGGTGTCAAAGTTATCCCCCACATCGTTAACGACTTTAGTAATAAAATCATATTTCGTCAAATATTGACCCAAATAAAAAAAAGTCAATTAAAAAACTTCATTTTATTTTCAAATATTTCTTGAACGATATAACACATTAAGTATGTTAAGGCGCAAAAATAAACATATGTTTAAATAATTTATTTGGCGGTTTTTGTAACATCTGCTGTGAAATTTGATCAGAATCGATAAAAAGATGGCGATGATATAAACCTGCGACACATGGACTAATAAACGGACTTGATGAAACTTGATGAACCTGTTTCAAATCAATAAGGCCATGTGGCCGTGGTCCGAATCCGGGCGTGTACTAATGAGTTTTTCTGATTTAAGTACATTAACTATCACTGACTCCATACCTCGGAGAGCACGTTAAGCAGTCGGTCCCGGTTGCTGTCAATAGATGGCGGTCGTTACAATCCACCAACCCGCATCGGAGCAGACACCAGTCTGCTCCGTGGATTTAAGCTCTAAGCATTTTCCCTCATCTTGAGGGGAGGCCTAAGCCCTTGCAGGCGGTATAAAAAGGGCTGATGGAATGGAATGCAATACCTATTATATATACTTTTTACACCCGGACACAGAATAAATAGACATGTTCCTGCTCACAAATATTTTCCCGGGCGGGAATCGAACCTGTCGAATTAAAATAGAACTGACGGTGCATCCTGTATATTTCAAAATCTCATCAGTTCTATGACGAACGGCAAAAATTGTATTTGTGATTAAAGCTCAAGAGTTTTACGGACAAACAGGCAGAACGGCAGACAAGAAAGGATGACGAAATACGCAAAACAAAAAAAAAAACACGGAAACGTACAGTGAAATTAAGAGACGCCATCAAAATGCTCGGAATGTCGTCGACGATAATGTGGCTAAATTACACTTGACGAGTACAAGACTCGGCCATAAATGCGACTGGCAACATCTGCTTTTAAGGATCCGCGATAAAAATAAAGTACACCAATATACGCGTATTTGCCGCATGTTTGTTTGTCAATCAATTTTGAAATGGTAATGGCTTGAGGCATAAACCTAGGAATATCCGGACGTAGCATTGCGAACTAACTAGCGAAGCATTCCTAGTAAGTCTGTTAGCTGTATATACACGCGTCAACTTAAACACACATATCACAGTAAATCTACCGATCGCCAGTACTCTACCAGGTTTTCCACTCACACAAATTTACGCGGCCGCCATTGCAGTGCTTCATTAGTTGTTCAGTGACAGGAAGTCTAAAGTTTTTATAACGTCTGTGGCCCGAGGTATAACTTATTTCATTAGAATATTATGAAGAGCAGAAACTCTTAGAATTTTGGAAAAATTAAAAAGTTTCATAGGAATTCCAGTGTTTACATATCATCATCATCATCATCAGCCCATTTTACCCCACTGCAGGGGCTTAGGCCTCCCCCAGAAAGAGGGGGGGTTGAAGCTTAAATCCACCACGCTACTCCACTGCGGGTTGGGGATTGTAACGACTGCCATCTATTGACAGCGTCCGGGACCGACTGCTTAACGTGCTCTCCGAGGCACGGAGTCAATGATACTTAATGTACTTAAGTCAGAAAAACTCATTGGTACACCCCCGGATTCGAACCATGGTCCTATGGACTTATAAATTTGAGACAGGTTCGTTGCGCTCTGAGCTATCACGACCCGCGTGTTTACGTATAGGTAGTTTCTTTTATTAACACCAGTCTTGCCTTTAGATATCAACGTCCATGATGTCTCAAAAGTTATTAACTTCTTTTCCTGTAATTTATCAATTTACAGAACCTTTGGTTTTCAGACAAATATTGCTCTTGAAATTATTTTTTTTCGTTAATCAAACGACCCGCACGTATTTACTTGGAAACTTTAAATAACGGGTTTTAGCTGTGTAAGTAATAAAATTATTTTTTAAGCCCAATATTATTCTGAATAAAATGTACCGTTCGTCTGTTTATACTTGTTCATAGGTAAAACACAGCGTTAAATTACAATTAATAGTGTGTGAATGATAATAATATATTGAGTGATATTGATTACATTACTTAATGGACGAGTCCTGGAATCCTGGTGACTTGTAACGCAGGATCACTCCTATCTCAGGCACCACTCTCCTAGAAAACCATACTTTTTGAAGTGTCTATTAATTAATAAGGATACTAAATTACTTGCTTACGATTTGGGTGTCGCGCTACGTCTGTTGACAGGTGATCCTTTGAGCAAGGAATACTAGTTAGTCTCTTTAAAATTTTGACGTTTGGGTGGTATTTTTAATTTGTAGGTAAATTAAAATTTAATAGTGATTTCGAAATCCAATATGGCGCCATCGATTTTATCGATCACACGTTTGATCGCTCGCTAAAACATGAAGTTTGAGGAACACGATAGGCCCATAACAAGTAATTTCAAAAGTAGGAGCTTTTGTTAAATTTGGTCACGAAACGAAGTCACAAGATCTCGCTAAAACATGAAGTTTGAGTACAGACACGATAGGTCTGTGACTAGTATTTTCAAAAATATGTGCTTTTAAAAATTTGGTCACGTGATCACATAGATCACATTAGAATAATTAATTTTAGTACTTTAATAAAATTTTGTTTCCTAGTGTCGAAAATACGAATATAAAAGTTGTACATTAGTTTTTTTTAATAATAATAAAAATTATGGAAAATATTTTATGATATTGGCCCTGGCGACGTCGATATTTTTTGGGATAGGAAAGGCATCATTCTACTATTTATGGTATTTCTTCTATGGTAGAAATGATCTTGATTCACTAAAGTTCGATTATGCTAGATCGATTTCTCGTCAAGCTCCATTAGATGATTCCAAGGTTAAAGGTCAGAAGCACCCAGCAATACAACCTCTGATTACTAGGTAGTATAAAGTATAATTGAAAAATATTTTTACATTCATTTTTACTCTACCTTCAAGGAAATTTTGGATTTGAATACTAGCAACACTTAGCTAGTGTAGGTCTATGGGCTCCGGGCTGAATGGTGCTGAAACCCAGGACCGCATCTAAGTTAAAAAACTAATTTCAAACATGGTGTACGTGTTAAAGTTAAATTATTTTGAATAGAAGACATCGCGTGACATTAATATGTATTGAATTTAGAAAACTTTTAACTCATTGAAGGTAACTGACTATAATTTATATATTTATATTGCTTTCATAATTCCATCCTGAGTCCATCTCATATATTTCGTTTAATATGGTGGAGATAGGCATAGTGTCGTGACCAAATAACTAATATGACAGCTTGAGACGATGTTCGGGGAACAGTTAGGCTACTTATAAATCTATGTCGTGTGACTTCGACTATCAATCCAGACATATATTACATCCATGATCTGTAACCACAAAAGTATGAATTGACTAGAAGCCCTCTTCTGCGTTTACCGTCTAACCACTCATACTATACCTAGCAGGTGTATGATGGGGAGTTTTAGTCAAAATCAAAATCGCCGGTACCTAATCAATTCATTTTGACTTTCAATAAGTGTGTGTAAACATCTTATATTGAACAAAAACCTTTTGATTTTGATTAAAACCAAACGCTGCTGTGAAATTTATTTACTCTATGTCTGTAACTAATATAGCTGTCAGGTACAGATTACAGACAGAGAACTAATAAATATTTTACCGCAGATGTTCGGACCATGTTTACTTTCGACTTTCCGCTGCGTATAGTTCCAATCAAACTTTATGGCGGATGGGAAAACAACGCTTTAAGAATTCTTGTGCAGGTTCACTCATAAGCCCCTCCCTCCACAGCATCCCGCTACACCTAAAACTGGTTACTGCGACGCGACTTGTACCTATGTTCACATTCGCCATAAAGGTTGATTGGAACTGTACCAAACATTTGGTATTGGGCAGGATATATCATTTTTAGGGAATCCCATAAGAGAAATGTGTTTTTTCGACATTTTCGTGATTAATGGTTGTGAGATCATTATTGCTTACACTTGTAATTTTCATGAAGCATGTACTACTACTGTTGGCGCTATATCAACAAATAATAAAAATAAAATAAAGTTAATAATTAAAGGGGGTCCCCATACAAAAAACGGTTTTTTTCCGACGTTTTTGGTGATTTGTGGTTGTGGGATCATTGCTTACATTTGTATTTTCATGAAGCATTTACTACTATCAACAAATAATAAAAATAAAATAAAGTTAATAATTAAAGGGGGTCCCCATACAAAAAACGGTTTTTTTCCGACGTTTTTGGTGATTTGTGGTTGTTTGATGAAGTTTTTACGATTATGGCGTTACAACAACGAATAATAAAAACAATATAAAGTTCAAAAATAAAGAGGGTCCCCATACAAGAAACGTGTTCTTTTTATTGTAAGGTGATACGGAACCTTCCGTGTCCGAATCCTACTCACACTTAACCAGTTTTTTCATAATAAGAAAATAACACACCCAAAGTAACACGCGAAATAAATCTACATTGAAAACCGAATCGATATTTACACCGATCAACGACCGCAATCTAGTTCTGAAATAGAGGTCGCATTCGTACATTCTTGAGGTTATTAATAAAAATCGAAAGTTCGACCGGATTTTTTTTGTTGTTTTATTTACTTTAATTAAATTTAATGATTTATATGGCGCACTGGTAAATTGACGAGAGGAAATTGCATTCGTTTTATTTATGGGCATGAATAAAATACACAGGGTGGTCTTCATTAATTAAATTGTTTGGCGATGTAATTGGAAATGATTGTTGTAACTGTATATGGACTTAATCATTTTGGAGCTTTTGGAGCTTCCGGGACGGTATTAAACACAGTATGGTGAACTGTAATTTTTACTTTAATATTCGAATTCGAAATAATGTTTAATAAATCAAAAACGTACATATATAGAATGATTGTAATATACGGTGTAGTCTCGTCATTGAACGTCGAAAGCTCTGTACCAACAAAAGTGAGCTAGTTTGAATGAGCTTATTACTACTCGGTTAATACGCTGCTGGACCGCTGGTCAGGACGATGTCAATAGATGGCGGTCGTTACAATCCCCAACCCGCAGTGGAGCAGCGTGGTGGATTTAAGCTCCAAGCCCCCCCTCACCCGGGGGAGGCCTAAGCCCCTGCAGTGGGGTAAAAAAATGGGCTGATGAAATGAAGTGAAGATTACTACCCGGTTACGTTGCTATTTTAAGATTGGACGGTTGGTAGGTGAGCTTTATCTTGTGACACAGTGTGACCATTTTTAGTAGATTTTTACTATTTAGTAGTTTAAAGACTGAATAAAAATTATAGGCAGCATAAGAGTTTTTAAAAATGAAATAATAATTTCGTATTTTAACTAAAATAATTTTGTAAAATGTATCCCAACATTATTTTTATATAATTTATGTTATTTATTTCTATTTTCGTTTTTCCTGATTTCTAACTATTTTCAATATACATAGTAGTTGTATTTTTCTGCGATTTGAAAATGTCAACTCTCTATTTGCTCTACCGTCATCATCCACAAAATATTAATTAAAAATACGCAATTTCAAGTTTATTTTTTATTTAGAAAATTTCGTTTTAATTCTATAGTTCTACAAAGGCAACACTGCCAGCCCTGTCGTTAATGCTCAGATCCAAAATGATCAATCTTAATAGCAACGTAACTGGGTAGTAAATCTAGTTGCATCATCGATTAGATTTCGTTCGCTACTGTTGTCATCTCGTTTCTATGTTTGTTTTGTTCTGTTTTATTGTCTCTGTCACACTGTTAAGTAATTCATTCGCTTAGAATATTTGTGTGACTGATCGATTTTTCGAGTGGCTAGAGACCCAAATTGCGAAGCCAAGGGTCGCGGGTTCTGCTACACGCGATTGATTGCCTAAATGTTTAGGTTGTGTTTAGGTCTTTGTGTATTACCCGTCACAACTAGTTAAATAGCACCGAATGAAAGGCAGGTATTGATTTAAAAAAAAGTAGTCGTTGAATTCAACAGCGTGCGCCTTCTAGTCTGCTACATTCAAAGTTCGGTGGACAGAAACACATTTCAGTAATAAAATAACTCTACCACGTCGATTTGTAGATTCGTCGCCAGTTCCATTATTTTATATGAAAGTAGGAAAAGAGCAAGCGTAAAATGACGAATTAGTAACCATGAAGCAGTGTGTGTCGTGATAGTCAAGTGGTGGCGAACGTGCTTCTTGTTTAGAAGGTCGTGGTTCAAATCCTCAGAAACCGGCATGTAGCAATGAGTTCTTCTCAATTAAATACATAACTATCTCTGACACCTTTACTCGGAGAGCACGTTAAACCGTCGGTCCCGGTTGCCATCATCAGATGACAGTCGTTGAAATTCACCAACCCGCATCGGAGCAAAGTGGTGGAATGAGCTCAAAACACCCTCGTTACAAGAAGAGGCCTAAGTCCCTGCAGTAGAGCAAAATTTGTCTCATATGAATGGATGGTGTGTATGTAAAATTGTTGAAAAATTTAAAGATGTAATATGAAATATTTTCTTTCGTGAAACTTCGATGGTGACAAAACTCACTGGTAAGTGTACAGATCTACCAGAAAAGTTATGTGACTGGACGTACCTGCAATTTGCAATTTTCAAGACAATTTGAACCAAACGAATTTAGTAACAAAGTTGTTTTTTCGTATTTTCGTAATAATTTATGACTTTTATCTTATTAAAATTAGGTATTTCATTGGATAACTTCGGGGATGTTAAACGCTTCCTATTACTTTTCTGATACATCTGTACCAACCTAGTATTCATATCAGCACTTACCGATTGGCAGTTGATCGATTTCTATATGCAGATTTTATTTATATTTTTCTACATTTATTATTTTCAGCATCGATACAGTTTATTTTATAAAATTGCTGCGTTCTGAAATCTTAAAATAAATTTATGTAAATATTAAAAACGTACCTTTCTTGTTCATAACTCTCAAATAACATCGTATTATACTATAATATAAACGAATAAATTAACATATATTAATAAGTTAAACGCAGCCGCATTAAAATTTATAGAACAAAGTAACCGGTTGTTTTCAGAGACTCAATTAAGATGATAAACAATATTAAAATATGTATGAATAAATTATGAACGCACGGTTGCTTGATTACTATTCCGTTATCGATACGTGACTAATTGTAACAGCTTTAAAGCGAAATTTAAATTTATGAATGAATACTGCTAGACAGTTAGCGAGAAATATCTCAGTTATTCCATTAATATTCTGATGGGGTGTGTCACGAAAAGCTTTTGTAGATGGCGCTTTTGTAGGATAGTATCTTATCTACAAAATTTATATTTTGTGAATATATTTTTTTTTTTCGAAAATAATGTATTAAACGCTATCAGTGACTCAATTAAAAGACGTGTTACGTAAGTGGAAAGCATCACTGAAAGGGAATATTTGATAGAGGGTCTAATCACGTGAGTCTCGAAAGGGGGGAGAGTGGTCAACAAAAATCACGAAATATCACAAGGAGGGTGGGACGTGTAGTGAGATATCACGTGTATTTATTTTGTCGTCGAAAGCGTGATTTCTAAACAACAGAAAAGCGGCGTGTGAGCTCGAGTCATGTACCAGTACAATTATATATTTTTCACATGATTACAAGTTTCCTTTAGTACTTTTATGGCAGTCCAAAACAACCTGCAAGCGTAATATCTGTTCGGACGGTTTTATCACGGTCCTTAATTTTCCAGAATTAAATTAAATTATACTTACTTGTATTTTAAGATAATATTCTGAAATTTTTAAAATACTTTGTACTAAAAAACTCATCATGAAGATGAAAAAGTGAAGAATACTCACCTGTATTTTAAGATAATGTTCTGAAATTTTCAAATTACTTTGTACTAAAAAACTACACGTGATTGAGGGGGGGGGGGGTTAAATATGTTAAAAAAACATCACGTGATTAATGGACGACCCCTAGAGGTGATTAAGAGATTGTAATAAAAAATGTCGCGTTGAATTTAAATTTTACAGCAAGCTTACGCGTTATGCCGCGATTTCTATTCGTTTGTATTTATTTGTATAGATTGGAGTACTATGAACGCAGTTATAATTTTGGTGTTATAGAAGAAAACTGCTTAGATGTTGAGATATAATATCTTCCATCTGTTGATAAAAAATATCTAGAACCTAACCTTAACAAAGCTGCTGATTTCCAATTTTCCTTCTTCGAAGCCTTTTTCAAAAACTACGGCTTTCCTTGTTTGTTGGAGAACCTTGGACTCCACAATTTTTTATATTTTAAAGCTGCGCATTGCGGCAATATCCCAATACTTAGTAGGTATATATTTATAAAAAATTCCAATTTTTGTGTGAAACTGATTGTTCGATTGAGTACCATCGGTACCATCGCTCATGCATTACCTGGCGAGAGAAAAGGATACACCTCATTGATGCATTAGGTATTTAATAAGTCAGATTGTTTCTGTCGATATGTTAATACATATAGATACGCCATAGGAACTAGTCGCAGCGTTATCATCCTTAGGTAACAATTTTCTTAATAATTTTTTTCCAGAAAATGTTATGTTAATGAAGAAAAGAAAGAACAGTGGTAATAATTAAAAAAATGGCAACGTTACAAAGAAAATCTTCAGTATTGACCCACACTATTGATTGTTTGTTTAAAAATAAACAAAGACTTTTTTATTTTGAGTTCACCGTATCAAAGAAAATTTAAAAATGACTGAGTTTCAGTTCACAAGTGTAAGAATAGTCTCGTGCTCATGTACAACGAGAGCATATAAAAGCGTTCAGCCCAAGCAGGTTCGTAATGTACCATTAAGGGGGTAGGCTTTTCATACAAAAAAGAGGGTTAGGCTCGTGTCTAATACTAGCTGTATTTCTGTATCAATATTTACAGAAAAAAATGTATGCAATAGGAAAAATACTGTCACAGGTCGGTATGTTTTTTTTTAAATATCTTTAGTTGTTTTAGATTTTAAAAATAATGAGCCGTGAATTCGATATTAATGCAAATTTAAAAAACAACAAAGTACCGCCCTAGGGACATCCTTTCTTAATGACTGCAAATTTTGGTTTGCAATTAATACATATTTGAGGCGTGGAAACAATCACGGCCTGCAAGCTATTTCGGCGGGTATTTCATAGGTATTTTTATTTTAGGTAGCGACCCTGCCTACGAAACTGGAGGTCGCGTCTTCGAATCCCAGGTCGGGTCAGTATTTATAAGATGATGATACTGGTACCGAGTCTTGGCTGTTATATGTATGTGGTGTCTTCGCTTGGTACCCAAAAGACAAGCTAATGATTAGTTTGGGGCCTAGACGTTGTTGTTCATGTATACGTTATTATTATTATTATTTTTAGGAATTTGATCTTGTCATCTCTGTCACTCAGGAATAGGTCGAGGAAGAGAGACTGAAACGAAAATAGCGTTGCCAATTCGAAGCCGCGGAGAAAAAGAATATTCCTTAATCTTTCAGTGTTTTTGTAAAATTGTCAAATCCCTTTTACAATACGATGTTCATTTTTCATTGTAAAATCAGTAATTTTTGTATGATTTTTATATGTTTTTAGGTTAGGTAGTTTAGGTTAGGGTAGGTAGGCAGGTTATATGCTTTTTAAAAAGGTTTATACATGTTTTTAGTGCTCAGAGGTTGGTAATTTAGTGACATGGATATGTTTGCCACCACTGGCCATCCAAATCCTCAGGACGTAGCCCGCTTTGAGCTTAGATAGTCGATTACTAGCGACATGATTTTTTCTATGCCATGCTTACTTATCCCGATCAAGAGCACTATAGTGCCTTTACAAACTGTCTGTAATCCATATTTCAACGATATCATCAGGACTTTGTCACTATGTGCTACGCTCATGGAAATTGCTGGTGAAGGCGAGTGTAATGAGCCTAAACTCGGTGGGCTTACTCTTGATTGGTGCTGTCATACGAGGTAGTCGGATGAACGCAGTATAAACTCGTACAAAGTGTAGAGTTTACCGAATTAAATGATTTCAAAAAAGGTATGATAAAAAAACTTTAAACACGCCTTTCTCAATAACCATTAGTTTGCATCATTATAATAATAATAATAATAACGTATACATCACAACAATGTCTAGGCCCCAAACTAAGCATTAGCTTGTATTTTGTGTATTTAGCAAAGACACCACATACATATAACAACCAAGACCCGGTACCAGTATCAATATTCGTCATATAAATACTGACCCGACCTGGGATTCGAACCCGGGACCTCCAGCTTCGTAGGCAGGGTCGCTACCCACTAGGGTAGCTACGCTACCCCATTGACTCACTTCAAACCTTTTTAGTTTGGTAAGCTCTACATGCTCTATAACTTTGGTTTACGTTCAGGCAAACACCCCATAAACTTTCTAAATCTATATCATCAGACCCTTATTAATATTTGCTATGAAAAGTGCTCCTAAAAATATTTGTGGCATGAATGACTCTTTGTTTCGTGTCTGGATGTTAAATGTCTATATATGTATGTATTATAAATAATTATAATATAATATAATAATAATAATACAAGGGACATCCCACACAGCGCCATCTAGTCCCAAAGTAAGCAAGTATTATGTTTGTGTTATAGGTTACTAGACAGTTGATATACATATTCAAATATTTCTTTTTTTATAATACATGCATAAATAAATATTTTACACCCAAATCCGGAACGAAGTATATATACGTATTCATGCATACAAATATTTGTCCCAAGTATCGAACCCGTGACCCTTGGCTCTGCAGTTAGGGTTTATAACCACTCGGCCAATCGGTCAGTCATTATATTAAGTATGCGTATATCAGATTAATATATTAAGTATGTATATCAGATTGATATATTATGTAAGTTCTGTCTAATTTGGGACTAAATGTCCCATGAATTATTATTAATACCAGTATAATATTTCACAAATGGAGCCTTAAATTATTGTAAATAACTAAACCACTATGCTCATTTTTCTATACGATACTGAAATAAACTGTAAAGAAGTTCACTTATAAGGACAATAAATGACTTCCTGTCTTAAAGATGTCAACTCATTAAAGGAGGTATTAATTTATGTCTCTAAGAACTGAGTACCTAGTTAGTCCAGTTTCTAAATATAATTCATGTCCAGCTACATTGGTTTCCGGTGAAAACTCGTGTAAGACTTAATTGGTAATTTTTAATTGACATATTTTATTAGTTAGTGGAAAATGAAGACTCACAGACCATTGACTTTAAAAGTAAGGACACGAGCGTCCGAACGTTTGCCTCAAGTGTTCGTCTTCCTAAAAAACTTACCTATTAGAACTTCTAATAACTAAATTTGACTACATGAACATTGGCTGCTTTAGCTTGATATACAGAAGTAAAAATATTATAAGGCATTAAAGCACACACTACGCTCACGCTGCCTTATCGAGACTACACTTAAATTAAGTGTAGTTAACGCACCGCAGTTGGCAACACCGCTTGTTGAAGGTCCGATACAATTTTAAAAAGGAAAAGTGATCGCAAAGGATGTCGATAACTCTTACGCTCTATTTCCCCTTCCTGTGACTTGCTGTCGATGTTTACGTGTTGACCCCTCCCACACTGCGCCGCATACCTGCCCCCGTATTTGCGGCTTACGACGCACTAATAGTTCAGTAGAATAACTCTCGTTTTAGTATTACTATATTATTGTTACTATTATATTATTCCTACTTCTTCTCGCATTAATATAAACAAATCTAACGTAACCTAATCTATCAATTTAAAAATATTGGAGAACCATCAATCTATCTCGGCCGAATTTCGAATGGATTCGATATTGCTACACTAATTGTATCTGCCGCATCTGGTAATTAAGTTATTAAAGGAGCGTATCCAAAACTTTTTCTGCTATCCTTTGATTTTTAAATGTAATAATAATAATTAATTACAAAACAATGCAATACTGACGTACTGGTTGACTGAACGATTGGCCGAGTGGTTAGAGACCGTAACTGCGGAGTCAAGGGTTGCGGGTTCGATTCTCGCCCGCGACAAATATTTGTGTGCATGAATATGTCTATTTGTTCCGTTCCGGGTCTGGGTATAGAAAATATCTATATATGATATATAATTATAAAAGAATATTTAAGTATGTATATCGGTTGTCCGGTACCCATAATACAAGCTTTGCTTAGTTTGGGACTAGATGGCGCTGTGTGAAGTGTCCTAGGTATTATTATTATTGTTAATATAGGTAAGTTAAATTGGACGAAAAATTTATTCATAATTTTTCATATCTTTCTATGTACAAAGATGGATCCTAAAATCTTTTTAGTATAAACACTTGCAAAAAAGTAAATTCGGATGACAGATAAAATGAAGTTTTTGTTTGTACATTATTTCCGTAATATTCAGGGCGATGAATCCAATCGAATTTAAAGTTAATAATACACCTTCACGTGCTTGGTTGTTTTTTCGGTGAATTCTAATAGTTAGAAAGATATAGGAATTAAATTACTTAATCGAAAGTAATTAATTTCAGCTTATGGGTTGTGAACTACGATTTAATTATCATTAATTAAAAAATTATATTATCACGCTATGCACATTAGAGGCATAAAATCATACAATTTATTATTTCTTTCACGCGATATAAGTTATCTGAAGTTATCAAAAGGCGGGGTAAACTAACATGTAATGAAGTCAATAGGATATGTGACTATGAAAGAAACATATTACACATTACAAGTATTTAAAATTAAAATATCATTAAAAAAAACTAACATATAAATTCTATCTAAATAGTATTAAATGAGAAAATTTTAAAGAGACGACGGTTTCGGGGTGTCAAGGATACTTGCCGCGTTGCCACGCTGTATTGCGACACTGATCCTCTCTACAAGGTATTCCTTGCTTTTGAGCAAGGAATACCTTGTTCCAATACCAAGGATCACTTGTCAACAGACGAAGCGCGACACCCAAATCGTGAGGAAATAATGTAGCATCCTTGGACCCGAAAGGTATGAATTGGTAACGAGTTAAAAGTTCTACATGCTTGGCTATTTTCCTACGAGCTGCTGACTCATATGTATTTATATATATATATATATAAATACATATGAGTCAGCAGCTCGTAGGAAAATCATTCATAACAGCGTTATATATATATATTATGTATAAATGTTATATTTATTTATATATATATATATATAAATAAATATAACATTTATACATAATATATATATAACGCTGTTATGAATTATTTATTTTTAAAATTATTTCACTGTTATAATATATTTAGAAAACTCTATCATATACTTAAATAAATAATAAAAAATAATAGTCATCTACCCTATATCACAAAGTGTGGTCACAAAAAGTGTACCTACTCACATAGTTAATACCACTATGCCTTGATATAAAGAAATCAATGGAAGAATAACAAAGGATCGGTTTCAACGACCGCTTGGCCTACTGGGTAGCAACCTTGCCTACGAAGCTGGAGGTCCCCGAGTTCGAATCCCAGGTCGGGTCAGGATTTATATGATGAATATTGATTCCGGTACCGGGTCTTGGTTGTTATATGTATGTGATGTCTTCGCTTAGTACCCAAAGCACAAGCTAATGCTTAATGTGGGGCCTAGACGTTGTTATGATGTATACGTTATTATTATTATTATTTTAGTACGAGTCTAATTTTTAATCGAAGGTTAAACTGAGTATCAAAATTGAACTGAATTTTTGAAAGCTCGACAGAACTTGAGTTCGACTATCAACTACTCGTCCCCACAACTCGAAGCTTTGTTCGTATTCATTTCGATTATAAAGACATAATTAATTTTGTATTCCTTAAGAAAATTTAAACAGGACCGAATGTTACTCTCCGTTCCTTCAACTATCTCCAAACAAAGAACGCCTCAGAAAAAGACAAACAGACAAAGAGATAAACACACACTTTCGCATTCTAATATTAGTTCGTGAGTTGCACGCGAATGTAATATGTACGAGCAAGCCGTTATTTATTAACTTTGTCACAATTTCCACGTAAATCACGAACACCTATACGTTTTTCTCATTAACAGGGAAATTTTCACTTGTACACTTTCACTGACTTTCCATGTCTTATTAGAAGTTCAAACGGCGTGCCATACACACATACATACATAAATCGACTTCGGAACCGGTGAGATGTGAAAGTCTCGCACTAAAATGACTTAAAAGTTCATTTGCTTTAAAAGTATTGGTTATATTGAAACATTTTGAATGACGATGGATACGTTCCATTTTGTTGCTTGTGATTTCTGAAGAGAAAAAGTGTATACTTACTGTAAAAATATTAATACCTAGGACATCCCACATAGCGCCATCTAGTCCCAAAGTAAACAAGTATTATGCTTGTATTATGGTGTAGGGATTTCTGATATAAATAGTTAAATAATCCTTTTTTTATAATATATACATATATGGATGTTTTACACTTAGACACGGAATAGATGGACATGCACACAATTATTTGCCTCGGGCTGGAACCGAAACCTTTGGTTCTGCAGTAGGTTCTCTCACTACTCGGCCATCGGTCATCAAATGCCTTGAATCGACATGTTTTGACAATATTTATTTTTTAAACCCAGTTAGCTTCACGTATTACATTCGATTTGTGGAATTTTCTTGTAGGCACAGTAATTTCGAAAATCATTAGATATTAGCCCGACAACCTTAAAATAATTATTTATTTATATTATTTATATTCTAATATTTGTTTTTCCAAATAATAAAACAAAAAAAGAACGAATTATAACATTTAATTTTCTAAAAAGTTCAAAACAAATGCTAAGTTCATAAAGTTTCTTTTAACGAATGTTACGAAATGGAATTTATTTTCATAGATATCTCTTCTGGACATAATAATGATATCTGGGACGTCCCACACAGCGCTATCTAGTCTCAAAGTAAGCAAGTATTATGCTTGTATTATGGGTATGGTTGTAGTACCCACTAAACAAGTGATATACATACATATTTACATAAATTTACGTACTTGCAGAGTTTGGTTTACCAAATACTACAAAGTTAAATGCAATGTCGGTGTAAATTTGCTAAGCTGAGACTTAGACGGCTTGTCTTGCGCCCACTGACTGCGGTAAGACTTAAATAAGGTTGTCGCTGACTAAAACAAATATCGCTACTAATTCAAAATCAAACATTTATCTCCGATGAGACTTTTATGGAAAGACTAGCTTTGTCTCGCGGTTTCGTCTGCGTTAAATTAAGATCACGAGTGCTTGTTTTGCTTACAGCTCTTGTGTTATTTGCCTTTGTTTTCGCGACGTTTATGGTTACTGCTTCCTTCCTTTGGGTCGTAGCGTAATGCTACATAATCTATCGTCTTCACCAATAATCGTGTTTTTGAAGCACACAATTTTTTTTTCAATCGAATTTTCAGTTCCCAAGATTAACGCTTTCAAATGTACGTACAAACTTTTCAGCTTCATTGTGTTAATGCAAGTTTAGAATACAGACTGCTATTTATTGCGATGGAAAATTGCGGTAAGAAAAAATCATTTTTTTGTTATGTTTGTCTATTTATTAATAACAGTATTACAGAAAAAAAATAAAAATTAGATTACCGTATTTTGGAAAGGTAATAACTTTTTTATTCAAATTTTATACGTATAAATTTATTTATATTACAGTAGGTAACAAATATATTAATCAATTGTATTTCTATATATATGCTCGTGTGATGCTGTGTAAGTGTTGTGCATATAGTGAAAGATGAAATTTACAAAAGAGCATATGTACGATCACCATCGTGGCATGAAATGTGGCAATTCGTTTATATGTAAGAAACGAGAGCGTATTGTAAACATGGCGCCGACCGCAGTAGTACGGCAGAGCGACTTGAAATAAAATAATACAAATACGAAAGGAAATTTAAAAATAAACAAACAATGACTGATCGATTGGCTCAGTGGTTAGAGACCCTAACTGCGAAGCCAAGGGTAGCGGGTTCGATTCCCGCGAGGGACAAATATTTGTGTGAATGAACATGTCAATTTGTTTTGTGGCTGGGTGTATACCCGTTCGTGTCGTTTATGGGAATATATGTATATACCTATTATAAAGAATATTTAAGTATGTATATCAGTTGTCTGGTACCCATAATACAAGCTTTGCTTAGTTTGGAACAAGATGGCGCTGTGTGGAATGTCCCAGGTATTATTATTATAATTCTTTTTCTTCTTATCGTCATTGTTATAATGATCAATTTGTAGAGCCACCTGGCTGAAAGTATAAAATAAAAATAGGAATAAGTTACCTGAAAATTAGCCCTGACTGGTGAGCCGGTATACCTAATACTTAGCGCACAGCTAATATCATGCTAAGGTTGTTTTAATAGTCAAGAAATATATTTAAGAAATGAAAGGGGCAAATTATTATACTCAGTAATACACAAAAATAATAATAATAAGAAATAAAACTAATCCAATAATCCACCCCTCGTCGCCCCCGACGCAAATGTGCCCATGACGCTCATCGCATTGCCGCGCTGAATTGCAATGGCAATTCTTTGCACCAGGAAGGTACCGGAACGGGGGTCGAGTCCCCTTTCTTTTAGACGACGGCCTATGCTCGCGACAAAACGTTTGGCTGAAATGAAATGTACATTGTTCAGTTTTAAATTCAAATACTTCGCGGCTAAATAAAAATATTAAAAGTTTTATAATTTATTTGAAGGTAGTAATAAGAACTAAGATAATTTCGTTGTGTCGTTTTAGAAATCACGTTTTTGTACTCTCGTAATGAAGTAGCTATCGTCATATTATTTTGTCGTCTTGTCGTATATGTAATGATATAGTACTATCTGGCGAGTCCTTAGCCGATATACGACTTTGTCGCTAAATAACTATCGGAATCATTATCGTAACTTAATGAAAAACCGGAAATTTGGAATAGTGTTGCGAACGAGTGTATGTCTCGATAAAGGCGGATTTCATACTTCGCAAAATATCGCTGGTCAAGGTGTACGAAAGGGTAGAGGTATTTCGAAAGTAAGTCGACGAACCAACGGATGCTGAAGCCTAGCCATGATATGGAAGCCAGCCTAAGGAAGAATCTGCAAAAGCTGTGAGTTCATACTTTTATTCAGTAATTCAAAAATCGAAGAATTCAGTTTTTTCTTAGAATCTTTTCTTAAATTAACCCCAACCCATTTTACCGATCATACATAACCTAACATACATAGTTAAGGATTTTTTTATGACAACAAACATTCTTTCTTTCTTTCTATCGAAAATACGAAATTTAACTGACCTAATAAAGTCGAATTAGGAAAGACAACAGTAGTTTGCATATAAATAGACGTAAAGGAAGCCTTCGCAAAGAAAAGTGAGAGCAAACAAAACGTAAACGCAAATGTAAAAAAAAAAATAGCGACTATCAGAAGTATTAGTATAAGCAGTTATTAAGAGTGAAGTAAACGTCTTTGAATCGTTTGAACGCATCTAGACCTAAAGTAAACAAATATTAAGGGTTAAAAAATAAAATTGAAAATTAAAAAAAAAAAATTTAAATACAAAAAAAATAATAATAATTAAAAACAAAAAAAAATTAAAAAAAATCGATTAAGCATTTAGGAATAAGCTCACTTCATAAACGGCGAGGCGGAGTGTGGCTGTTTTAAAAATTAAATTATAAATTAGATATAACAAAATAAATAAAATCAAACAAGGGCACGGACGAACGTCCGTAGTGTGTAAAGTTATTCGAAAAAAAAAATATTATGGGTTATTAGACAATCGATATGAATAGTTAAATATCCTTTTCTTCTTTTTTATAATACATACTTAAACACCAAGATGCGGAACAAATAAACATGACAATGCACACAAATATTTATCCCGGGCGGGAATCGAACCCGCCACCCTTGGCTACGCAGTTAGGGTCTCTAACCACTCGACTAATCAACCGGTCGGTAAAGATGTACCCGGGTAGGTACCTATTATATATCCTTATAGAAAATGAGTAAACGCTGTCTATACCATTTTTTATCCATTTTCGCTGGTTGCTTTCATTTTATAAATGTTTATTAATAAGACCGAAAATACTACGTTTAGGTGGTTAAAAATGTAAAAAAATTTCCATTGCTGTCATTTTCTTTTGGTTCCAATTTTCAATAGAGTAACACAACACACAAACAGACACAAATATACCTTGTGTTAAATGATAAAAAAATAAAACTTTGAAAATGTTTTTCT
This sequence comes from Luffia ferchaultella, assembly GCA_949709985.1. Taxonomy (NCBI): domain Eukaryota; kingdom Metazoa; phylum Arthropoda; class Insecta; order Lepidoptera; family Psychidae; genus Luffia; species Luffia ferchaultella. The sequence goes on along the minus strand of OX453261.1, from coordinate 12,245,558 downwards.
CGATAACCGTTATTTTGCGCCATTTGCTTACTTGAAACTTTTTGTGTAGTTCATTAAGCTCTACGTGCTCAATAAGTTTGGATTGCATTCACCCGAACGACCTTCATACGAGATATCAATCGAATGGTTCAGTTGATTTCAAATGAATCCACAACTGGAATGGAAATTTTCCCGGTTGGGTCCATCTTGAGTTATGAAGTAAGGAATGACCGGTAACAGCGGAAGGAGTCAGAGAGAGAAAGAAGTGGGGTTGTGAGTAGATGTTTGTGGTGGTACGAAAATGGAACTAAGGTATGATACGGGAGCGAAGCCGCTTGCAAAAATTGTTAAAAGTAAAATGAAGGCTTTGTAAGGCAACACATATATTGATAATCTTAATGAATTCTATACTAATTATGACCATACTAAATGCAATACTTACGTTCCTAATATATTTCTTGAAAACTATTGTGAGACAATGGTTAGTTGTAATAAGGCTGCTTATGAACAAAATTTTATATAATAATAATAACGTATACATCACAACAACGTCTAGGCCCCAAACTAAGTATTAGCTTGTGTTTTGGGTACCAAGCGAAGACACCACATACATATAACAACCAAGATCCGGCACCAGTATTAATATTCTTCGTATACTGACCCGACCTGGGATACGAACCCGGGACCTCCAGCTTCGTAGGCAGGGTCGCTATCCACTAGGCTAAGCTGTCGCTAAATATAGTTAAATATAGTTTTAAATAATTTAAAAAAAATCTAAAATTATGTACATTTTAATTAGAAACAAAATATGTATTAATAATAATCTTTGTTAAAAATATATGACGGTGATATTTGTGAGGATTAATTTAAAAAAAAAAAAATTTTAAGCGGTTTCGCGAAATTTGGCTTTATTTCGTGAGCATCATTTTGACCGGCCGCGGCTTATTTAAGATTCCAGTCATTGCCGTGTACGCGTCCACAGCTCTACAATACATGTGCTGCATATTCCTTCGTATAGGGTCACCACTTTCTACTTACAATAAAAATAATATGAGTACTGTATTTCAGTGCTATAATAACAAGATTTAAATCGTTACTTTCTGACTAACCAAAAATAATTACTGCAATTTATATAATATAGATATAAATATATAAAGCGACATTGTTTTTATATAATTTATATATAACTTCAAACTGCTTTCGGGTAGCTTCGTCATCTGTTCTCGTCGCCACTACCACAATGTCTGAAGACCAAGGTCTTTAACCAATGCGTCCTGCCTACAATGACATACGGTGCCGAAACATGGACTCTCACGACAGGACTGGTCCACAAATTTAAAGTCGCTCAGCGCGCTATGGAGCGGGTTACGCTCGGCATTTCCGTGATGGACAAAATCAGGAATACTGAAATCCGTCGAAGAACTAAAGTTGTCGACATAGCCGAAGTGATTAGCAAGCTGAAGTAGCAATGGGCCGGTCACATTTGCCGTAGAACCGACAACCGATGGGGTAGACGGGTTCTCGAGTGGAGGCCACGAATTGGGAAGAGAAGTGTTGGACAGCCCCCGGCCAGGTGGACTGATGCCCTGAAGCACCATACCGGGGGTAATTGGATGCGGAAGGCGGAGGACCGTGTGTGGTGGCGAGCCTTAGGAGAGGCCTATATCCTGCAGTGGAGAGACACGGGCTGATGATGATGATTATATTGAGCAGGATAAAATAACAAAGAACATTGGTACCCCACACTGTTTAACGTCTAAAAAATAAAAAATTTCACGGTGCAAAATTAAAACAAATGAATTAAAAATTTATTATTTGAAGTATTGATAGCAGTTGCATTTTCAGTAATAAACAAATTGGTATTTAAATGTAATATTGGTATTAAAGTACATACGTGATTGCATTCCATAATATTACATTTAAATTATAAATAATATAGTTATTGTGTATTTATTACTAAGTAAGAAAATGAAACGCGATAATCTATATCTGAAAACGCCATTCAGAAAGATATCAGTGGTAGGTGCATTTATTTCAGTTCTTGAATTTGTGAGTATCACAAGCAAATTATTATTTATAATAAAAAAAAAATATGTGCAAATCATGTAAATTCTGCATAATTTATGTTAAAAAAAAAGTAATTGATTCAGTGTAAAATAGGACCCAAAATAAACATGAGTAAGTTGGGAAAAAAGTTTTATTTTATAGTTTGAGACTCTAAAAACTTCTGGTTAATACTTGTACAAGTAGTATGAAGAAAGTCAAATCAAATAATCCACTGATTTAGGTAATTCTCAACCCTGCGTTACATGTAAATCCGTGACAACAAATAAATGAATACGTCGTGGCACTGGGACAACACGTGGCGCGAATCGAACAAGCACTTTGCGAAAATCTAAATAGATTAAAACCAATAATAAAATTAAAAATAATCGACACAGATGACTGATTTGAAGTGATAAGTGTTTTATTTCAAATCTATCGCTGTTCAATTTATTTACCCTATGTTCGAATATCTTTCAGTCAATATATTCTTTTTTTGGGATGAAAACGCTGAAGGATTCCACACTCGTCAGTCATGTTTTATTTTGTGAAAAAGTGATGGCTGTTGCGCCACTGTAAGTAAAATCCTTGTCCAAAATAAAATTCATACAAACCAAATAGATTCTTTCACCTTATTAGTAGAACAATGAACAATTGTTGCAAGACAATAGAAGACAATAAGCTTGCTTAATGGACGGTAAGCGACTATAAAAAATCCAGTTAATAAAACCTTTTTAATTATTATTTTTTTAAATCTTAAATACAATTTGATGTTTTTTCTGATTTGTTTTCCATAGCAGTGACTCCAATTGACTCATTTTACTAACATGACTCAAAATGTGACAAAGACCAAAATGTGACACCATATGCAGCAAAATCGACACGCGCATTAGAGTCACAGATTTGACAGGGTAATTTACCCGTTTTAAATTTAATTATTTAAAAATTAATTAAATTTTTTTCCGGTTCTGGATCTTTAAAGGAACCTTTGTGGGTCACTTAAAACTATAAACGTGAGACGTACTAAAATTCACAAAATAATTTCGCGCTAAAATACAAGCGTTTTTACTTAAATAGACCGTATTAGCCAATACAATTTTATCTCTCTTTATATTTTGATGTCTCAATGACTAACCAAAAAAGTGACATGTTTAAAAAATTAACTTACCTATTTTAAGCATTTGTAAAAAACAAATTATTCCGTGAAACTATATTATTATTATATGACGCGTAAAAATTGTACACAAACGATACATAATTCTCTTTTAGACTTTTGTGGTCCAATAATAATACCTTCGACATCCCACATAGCGCAATCTAGTTCCAAAGCTTCGACGACGATCGACGACCGCTTAGCCTAGTGGGCAACGACCCTGCCTGCGAAGCTGGAGGTCCCGGGTTCGAATCCCAGGTCGGGACAGTATTTATATGATGAATATTAATACTGGCACCGGGTCTTGGTTGTTATATGTATGTGGTGTCTTCGCTTGGTACCCAAAATACAAGCTAATGCTTAGTTTGGGACTTAGGCGTTGTTGTGATTAATAATAATAATAATAATAATAATAATAATAATAACACACACACACAATCACAACAACGCTTAGGTTATTGTGTATAGGTGATTGTGTGTGTTATTTAAAAAAAAAGTATTCATGGTTTTATTATAGGTACTAGACAACTGATATACATACTTAGTATTATTTAAAATATACAGACATTTTTACACCTAGACACGGAACAAATGGACATTTTTGTGTACACAAATATTTGTCCCGGACGGAATCGAACCCGTGACATTTGGTTCTGCAGCTAGGGTCTCTAAACACTCGGCCAATCGGTCAGACAATTAGGAACAATAATTAAATATAAATTAAAATAAAGTGAAAATATTATAACTACATTCCTACAAGTAATTTTCACATTCCACATTGTAAATGAAGACAAGGGACGCATAGGGAAGTTGAAAATGTCCCGAGGCGAGCCTTGTACCACTTGTACCGAATGGAGAACTACGAAATGCTATTAGTCGCGCTACATAAAATTTATGTTTAAATATAGAATACATACCTGATTTATGTATATTTGCATAAAATACTTTTACTTTAATTTAATTATTTTAAATTGTTAACAAATCGCTAAAAAGCTCAGAAAATTTTCACTGACCGTGGACCGAGCGGTTAGAGACGCTAGCTGTGGAGCCAAGGGTCGCGGGTTCAATTCCCGCCATCGACAAATATTTGTGTGCATGAACATGATTATTTGTTCTGCGTCTGAATGTAAAAGTATCTATATAAGTATATATTATAAAGAGTATTATTATTATTGTTATGGTTATTGTTATTGTCATTATTATTATTAAGTATATATGTCAGTTGTTAAGTACACCATAATACAAGCACAATATTTGCTTACTTTGGAACTAAATGCCGCTGTGGGGAATGTCCCAAACAATATTATTACTTTTAATTTAATTTAATCATTTTAAATTGTTAAAAAAAGCTAAAGAACTCAGAAAATCTTATTTATAAATTGAAGTTCGAAGAGTTTTTTTGCACAAATAATTTCAGGGATAGCTTGGAGAAAAATAAGCTTTCGAATCAAGCTTAGGGTTTGGAGGACCCTCAGTTTTTGTCCGTCGCAGAACTCGCCAACCTGACGGTCGGCAGAAAAATAGGTTTATGTTACTCGTATACTATCTTGTGAAAACGGTTTGGTATTAGTTGCTTATAACGTAAGTTTTTATGCGGTGCGATTCCAGTCTATAACGTGAAAAAGAAAACTGCATTGTTGTTTGTAACTATATTAAACATAATGATATATCTATCAATTTTAACTGAATTCAAGAAGATTGTTTCCAAGAACTTCGCAAATTTAATTAAACAATTAACACTAAATGTGTCATTAGATTTTGTGTTTTAATTGGTTCAGTTACAATTAACTTTAACATCACTTCAAGTTTATCACCTTCAAGCTAATCACCATTTCAAATTAATTGATTAAATACGTTGGTTGAGTTAATTATTTATTATTAGTTCGAAATGGTGAAAAAATAAAACATAGATCCTTCGTCACGAACTCGGATTCTGTGTGACACTCTGTGTAACTCATGGCATGTACTTTACGCATTCTTTCGCTATCTTACAGCGATAAGAAAAAAAAGAATATCCATTTATATAAAATCTATAAGTATGTCGTTTTGGCTTATTTTCACATTTCATTCCAAATATCAAATATTATACTCCACTTGTCAGCACGATTTACGTATTGGAAGTTTCTAAACTTCTCGCACTTTCTAGACACTGTACATCATTTAACATAATTATTATTGAAATATTTTTTTTTCAAATCATCTTCAAAAAATTTTTTTTTAAAGTTTGCTTAATATCAAATGATAATAAATATTTATTTATATAATTCATATTATATAAAACTAAAAATTATGGGTTAACACGTTACGGTTGAGATACGCTCCATATTTCGCTGTAGGATGATATGATGCCTTATCTCTACTCTTCAAAATAGACAAATATTGTAAACAACTGAAAGCTTCAGGGTAATTTTGTGCATTAATAATCCGGAACTATGTAGGAAGTTTGGGTTTTATACTGGCAACACCAAACGAAGAGAGAGCGTTCGTGTGAGGTGTGCATGTCACGGAGGGGATTTGAAGATATTAAAGAATACTTAAGTGAGAAAAGGAGTTTTATTACACAACGCTTTTACGTACTTTATTATGATATACAAGTGACTTCTTTGAGTATACCGAAGTATTCAGTATCTTGTAGACAGCGCTGCTGCTGACGCACGGGCTTTTACGTGACGTCCGTGCAATTTAAATGCAATTCATAAACATTTAAGTGAGTTAAGTGGTCAACGAAACGCATTTAAAAAAATTAAAAAAAAAATATATTTCACGAAACCGTTAATTTAACAACTATTATTTTTTCTATATATTTACAAAAGGAGACAATTTTTCATATTATCTCATTTCTCCTTTACGTATATTAAAGGCCGTTCCCTATAACATTTCTTCATCAAAGATGGTAAAATCAAGGAGATACGACTCCCATCTATGAAATATAATTCAGTAAATATGTTAAATGATGTATTAGTAAAAAAAGTATTTTTATTTATTTCATTATAAACTATATCGTTGTTTATAAAGTTAATACCATGGGGATTTGGAATTATTTGTTATTATTAGGCGCTCTCCTCCTCAAAAATGAACAACGTAGATCTCATGGTATACGACACTTAATGCATGCTCAATTAAGATATACCTCTTAGCTCAGTGATATATATCTATATAATATTATAAAGCTGAAGAGTTTGTTTGTTTGTTTATTTGTTTGAACGCGCAAATCTCATGAACTACTGGTTCGAATTGAAAAATTCTTTTTGTGTTGGATAGACACAAAAATACAATCCCCAACCCGCAGTGAAGTAGCGTGGTGGATTTAAGCTCCAAAACCCCCTCCTCACCCTGGGGGAGGCCTAAACCCCTGCAGTGGGGTAAAATGGGCTGATGATGATCGGTTTTCTTAAAGGAGTGAGGAGAATGAAGATTGAAAGTTTAAATGGGTGTACCCAATATTAGTTTCAGCAAAAAGTACGTATAAACTGTTTCGAATGTTAATGCTACCTAAAACAGGAATGTGTAGTCTACGCAAGCGAAGCTGCGGGCGGTCGCTAGTAAGGTATATTCATGGCAATGACTAAACTATAGGGATTCTTAATGGCTACGGAACCATAAATAGTCACAATAGAATATTAGTCTATTATATTAAAATTCGACTATCATAAACTTCATTCATCGCAATAACTGGTATTGTGTGTTTATAAACTTAAGTGGAACAAACTATTCCATGGACTAACAACGCCTTATAATAAAATCGCGGCAACTAAAGGTGCTAAATCAGCAAATTTAAAAGGCAGGTCAGGCGTTACAATCGTGAATAATAATATAAACATTGAATAGAGGGTATTTTTTTTGTATTTAATTCAATCTCATGATGATGTGATTTCATATTATTTCATATTATTTCATATATATGTATGTATGTATGTAAGTAATATATTTATTCATAAAAAGTTACACTTTCATTTAAACCATCCGCAAAACTGCTTACGCAGTTTGACTGCAGGTGATATATCTTATTATACTCCGTATAATTTTTCATTTTATCAGTGGGGGCCGTTCAAGTATTACGTAAGCAGATTTTTTTTAATTATTAAGCCACCCCTCCCCCTCATCAGCAAAAATAAGCAAAGCGAAGACCCCCCCACCATAGTGCTTACGTAATACTTGAACGACCCCCTAGGGCCTATTTATTTATTTGCTATCTCTCTAGGTAAAAGTGGAATCATCATCATAGGATATAAATAAATCAAAGTAACCGCGGAGTGCCCTCGAGTTATACTAATCATTGTGATTTTCTCCTTGTTACAGTATCAACAACGAGCCAAGGCGCCCGTGACGCTTCGTGTCCGCGAATTTGCGGACCGGCTTTGCAAGGCGAACCGGTATGCGCTACCGATGGATATATATACCCATCGCTTTGTGAAATGAGGAAGAAGACCTGCGGGAAAGGTATGAGCAAGCATATAAGCGGACGACCGCTTAGCCTAGTTGGCAGCGACCCTGCCTGCGAAGGTAGAGGTCCCGGGTTCGAATCCCAGGTCGGGTCAGTATTTATATGATGAATGTTAATACTGGCACCGAATCTTGGTTGTTATATGTATGTGGTGTCTTCGCTTGGTACCCAAAATACAAGCTAATGCTTAGTTTGGGACCTAGACGTTGTTGTGATTGTGTGTGTTATTATTATTATTATATCCCACACAGCGCCGTCTAATCCCAAACTAAGCAAAGCTTGTATTTTAAGTACTAAACAACTGATTTGCATACCTACTTAAATAATAACAATAATAATAATAACGTATACATGACAACAACGTTTAAGCCCCAAACTAAGCATTAGCTTATGTTTTGGGTACCAAGTGAAGACACCACATACATATAACAACCAAAACCCGGTACCAGTATCGATATTCATCATATAAATACTGACCCGACCTGAGATTCGAACCCGGAATCTCCAGTTTCGAAGGCAGGTTCGCTACCCACTAGGCTAAGCGGTCGTCTATAATATAATCATTTTAATATATACATATACTCGTATATATATTACACCCATACGCAGAGAAAATAGTCATTTTCATGCACACAAATATTTGTCCCAGGTGGGAATCGAACCCACGACCCACTGCTCGCGATTTGATATATCTAATACATTTTTAAAAAAAATAAAATTTTGATCGGAAGATATTATAATATTATAGTATAACAGCTGGGACACGCGTTAAACGACGAAATTCAAATGACATATATTTGTATTGCCTATGCTAGGCGCGTAAATCAACTTCTTTATTAAGGCGAGGTGATTCATTGTTTGCCCGTATTTATCAAATTTCAATCTAGATTATAAGGTAAAATCTTTATTTAATAGCGATAAAAAAAATATTATGAGGAAATATCTATCTTTGTTTATCCATTGGCTATTTCGAAAACGAGATACAATTAATTTCGCTCGATAGAAAAAAATCACCAAAAAACCCTTAATAAAACACTTAATCTTGTGTTATATTAAATATCATGCATATTTAACGTTAAAAAAAAATTCAAATGGAGGTTTTACATAAACCTATCCATTGGCTGTTTATTTTTGTCTATATAACATTTATTTAATTCGTAATAAAATATATAAGAATTGTCGCTTGCGTTTTTATTTACAAGCAGTATTGAAGTCTTGCATTCCGTTTGCATTAGAGTATGTGGCCTATCTGCCATCTCTATCGCACGCGAGTGGGCCGGCCAGGCAGCTTGCTCCGTATTAGCTCGCATTCCCGTTCTATATGTCAAAGTGAAACTACGCGCCTTCGCTACAGTTACACCTACCACCAGATTACGTGCTTCATATTTATTTGTAAAATATAATGGGCAATAAATAAAATAAGAAAACCAAAAAAAGGAATTATAAAAATTATTCAAAACATATGCATAAAGTACTAAGGTAGGTTCAATTCAACTCAATGTGAATAAGTCATATTTTAGGAAACTGAGCTGCATTTTGGAACAGTACACACAAAATCTACAGATACTATTTTCACATAAGATTTTTTTTACAATCATGTTCAACTAGCGACCCGCCCCGGCTTTGCTTGGGTAGCAAAGCATGTAAGCCGCAGTGTTTTTTTTTCTGTAGTAGTGTCTTATCAGCTTGTTGCGTAGAACATGTGGATCGGATTTTTAGATTTAAGTTCATCTTAGAGTATTTTAATATATAATTTCCAATTCTATAAAATTTTGAAAAAGTAAAGAATAAATACATAAAAATTCACAGATCTCATGCACCACATGACCTTCAAATAGCATTGCAAATGAGCTTCGATAGTAAAAAATAAATCGAATATGTAAGAATATTTATTTATATTTTTTGACGACCGCTTAACCTAGTGGGTAGCGACCCAGCCTACGAAGCCCAGGTTGGGTCAGTATTTATATGATCAATATTGATACTGGTACCGGGTCTTGGTTGCTATAGAAAAAATCTATATATGTATACAAACTATGTCAATGATTGTTGACTGTATGGGTTCAAACAAACAAGGTTCTGGTTTTAACTTCAACTGGCCGGCAGATATAGTTCAGACTTTTTCACGATCTCTAATGTTCTATTCAGCGTTTCCTTCATTCAACAACTTCGTTGCTCCTAACAACGGTTTAAAATATTCCTTCTCTTTGCGGCCTATATCTGCCAGCCAGTTTGTACATTTATTAAACAACAATAATAATATAAACCCTATCTGTTGCCGACATATATTAATAAAGAATATTTAAGTATGTATATCAGTCGTCTGGTATCCATAGTACAAGCTTTGCTTAGTTTGGAACTAGATGGTGCTGTGTGGGATGTCCGAGGTATTATATTATTATTTTTAACTTTTTATTTACTGGACCGAAAATCGATATCTAAGAGTCCGCGTGGACTCTGGTCACGAATCTGTGGTCAAAATTGAAAGAAATGACCACTATTTTTAACTTTTTAGCTACTGAATCGATTGTCTTCAAAATCGATATCTAAGGGTCCGCTTGGACTCTGGTCACGAATCTGTGGTCAAAATTAAAAGAAAGTGACCACCATTTTCCAATTTTTAGTTACTGGATCGATTGTCTTCAAAATCGATATCTAAGGGTCCGCGTGGACTCTGGTCACGAATCTGTGGTCAAAATTAAAACAAAGTGACCACCATTTTTCACTTTTTACTTACTTGACCGATTGCCTTCAAAATCGATATCTAAGGGTCCGCGTGGACTCTGGTCACGAATCTGTGGTCAAAATTAAAAGAAAGTGACCACCATTTTTCACTTTTTAGTTACTGAATCGATTGTCTTCAAAATCGGTATCTAAGGGTCCGCGTAGACTCTGGTCACGAATCTGTGGTCAAAATTGAAAATGTGACCACCAGTTTTAGCTTTTTAGTTACTGAATCGATTTCCTTCAAAATTGCTATCTAAGGATCCGCGTGGACTCGACTAATGTATTTAAGAAAATTTAAAAAAAAAAACAATTTTTAGTACACTGGATACACTGAAGTAACACTGTATGTTACCTTAGTATATAATATATTCAGTATATAATATTATATATATATATATATATATATATATATATTGTTAGGTTATTCATGATTGGTAAGATGGGGGGTTGGGGTTAATTTACGAGAAGGGGGTGTGGACTGTATATTCGACGATAAATTGTTTGAGAAACTGGATTCTTCGATAATGTGCGCTACTGAATGAAATTGTATGAACTCACCGCTTTTGCAGATTCCTCCTTAGGCTGGCTTCGGTGTCATGGCCAGGCTTCAGCATACGTTGGTTCGTCAACTTACCTTCGAAATACCGTTACCCTTTCACGCACCTAGACCAGCGATATTTGCCGAAGTATGGAATCCGCCTTTGTTGAGTCACACACTCACCAGCAACACAATCTCAAATCTCCGGTATTAAATACGACACAAACAATAATTTTGAGTTACTTGCGACAAATTTATCTCTCAATTCTTCGATAAACGACAATATTATACGACAATTCTTCGAGAGTACGAACGACAGAATACGAACGAGAGAATACGAACGACAAGACAATACTATTACGACGTACACGAAAATATTTTTAGTTCTCTCTACTACCTTCGAATAAAATTATAAAATTTTAATGTTTTTATTTTGCCGCGAAATATTTGAATCTAAAACTAAACATATATAATACAGTACAATAATAATATAATATAACACAGTTCAATTTTTAGTACACTGGATACACTGAAGTAACACTGTATGTTACCTTAGTATATAATATATTCAGTATATAATATTTTATATATATATATATAATATATATATATATATATAATACAGTACAATAATAATATAATATAATACAGTTCAGTATATAATAATAATTTATTTCAGTAACTTGTTTAGTAAAATTTTGCTTTCAAATGTGTATAATGATATATATAAATGCATATCATATTACAATAATTTATATGTATAGCACCAAATAATCACAATCATAACAAAGTATTGTGTAATTTATTTTCATCATTATCTGAATTTGAACACATCGAGCGTGTACTACGCTTGGCCGGCAGCTAGGTACGAGGTGCGGCGTGCGCGGTGTCTCCCCGCGTATTTATCTAGCTTCGCCTCTGCTTCACCCCCTCAATTTTTTACTTTCCAGAGCTAACAGCGCCTTAATAGATGTCACATTCCATTTCAGGTGTTCGCTTAGCTCAAGACCAAGGCTCATGTTCTCGTGCACAGGGTTCTAAATGCGATCATCGCTGCACCTCTGAAAGGGACCCCGTTTGCGGAACGGACGGGAGGACTTACCTCAACCGATGCATGCTGCAAGTCGAGATATGCAGGTTGTTATATAGTGTCTAATCTAAACAAAAATGGTAACACGAAAAAAATCATAAGAATTCCTCGCTGTGATGTAGTCTACAATAGTCATTGTAGATATTGTACCTATCTAGCTGTTGTTATATGCAAAATAAAATATTATTTTACCTGTTTTATTTAAATTAAACACCTATTGATTTTAAATATAATTTACATTTTTTTACAATTAGGAGGGTCTTTACAATTACTTTTATAAAATAATTTGATTTTTATAAAGTATTTAAACATTGCACTAAAACCAATGACATTACATATAGTTTGTTCTCAGTCCTACGTAGTCGATCTATTATGCAGCTTGTGTTTTTCCTGCCTCAAAAATCAAAAAAGCCTTCTTGTTTAATGCGTAAGTGTGGAAATATTACTAGCACCAGAATAAAAATACCAAAAAATAACGTTTCATTCGTAAGATTCAAAAATATATAGAATTTTCTTTGAGAAAATATATTTATTTTAAACAAATCTATTTTTATCTCTACACATTAAACCTAAAATGTCTGTTAGTACAATCATACGAAATTTCGCGAGATTCACGTTCTACGTTTCGTCTGTATTGAAGTAACAAGTCTACCTCAAACTATATGTAATATCATTGACCAAAACTTCTATCTCGCTTATAAACTTCTAGAGATAGAAAAGATGGGTAAACTTCTATCTTGCTTGGTCGCTGGTGTAACCAAAGCGAAGCAGCCCAACATCCTGTCCTTAACAATCCTATGATCTTTAATAAAATTCAAATTGGAATATTTAAATAATTTAAAATGTTGAGCCCTTCCTCATTGAAAGCCTTTGCTTATTATTTTATATGAAAGTTTCTAAACATATTATAGGGAAATAAATTACAAAAATACATAAATAACAATAAAATTATGAATATTTAAAAAGTCCTGTTATACAGAGGGCTAAATCACATGTTGTGACGTCAGGGCTTTAAAAACATTGTTAAACTTCTTTTTAAGAAAGAGGCAGAGATAAGCTTTTAGTAGCATCTAAGCTCCATGTCTTCGACCGAATATAAGTGGTTTATGAATTTTATCGGGTGTTGTATAAGGTCTATTTTTATATTTTCTTGATTAATTTGTTTTTTCAATATTAAATCCTTATTAAAGTTAAATTTATTTGACCATAAGTTATAAATAATAATAATAATATCTGGAATACCCACACTGCGCCATCCACTCCCAAAGTAAGCAAGTATTTTACTTATATTATGCTTGTATTATGGGTTACTAGACAACTAATATACATACTTAAATATTCTTTATAATGTGTACATATATAGATACTTTTACACCCAGCCACAGAACAAATAGACATGTTCATGCAAACTAATATTTTTCCTGGGCGGGATTCCAACCCGCGACTCTTGGCTCGGCAGTTAGGATCTCTAACCACTCGGCCAGTCTATCCAAAAGGTATAATCAATCCAACCATATTGTATTAGTTTTATCATCTTGATAAGTAAAATACAGTGTAAAATTGTCGTTAACGTTATAAAAATATATTTTTTCTAACAAAAAACGTTTGAAATTTTGGTTTTTAAAGTTAACAATTCTTCGATTTGGTTACGTATGTGCGAGCCAGTTTTTTTCGATAGAATTAGAATATTTTGGTGTTAGAAAGAATATATTTTATAAATTTAACAAGTTCATTATACAGTTAACTTATTGAGTTGCTAAAATAAACATGACAAAGTGTAGTTTTTTGCTTCTGGTCAAATAATATTTTGAACGGAAATCGACGGTAACGTTCAACCTCAAGTGTTCCCAGACGTCCCGGTTCTTGCGGGACGTCCCGATTTTAGGGCTCCAATTAAATGTCCCACACGGGACGCCAGTTATCCCGATATTACGTGAAAGTTTGATCGGAAACTAATAGAAATCTAATTGCTGACAGCTAGCCTATTCACTGAACACAACGTAAATTGAATCCAAACATAATCTGAAATCACTAAATTATATGTGCTATTCAATTTTGTTTTCGAGTCATGTATGGAGTTTTATAAATATCTAAAAGACAAGAAAGATATATAGATATACACACATCAAAAAAGTCTAAGCAACACATATTATTTCAAATTATTAATCAATTATTATATCATTTCTTACCAAGTAGGTAATACCTATGTAAACTTTTTTGATCTAGATAACATACTGGCTGGTTGTAAAAAAAAATCGAGTATCTTTTGTTTTTTTTTTCACAAATTCAAAAGCGAATGCATTTGTTCGAATTTTATAGCGTTTTCTTTGCTTATTAAAATTTAGTATTCTGTATCAATTTTATGATTTTATGATTCTATGCATAATCGGTGCCAGCAAGTCCTCCTTAACAGAGGATGCCACAATTTATATTAATTTATGCAATTTTTGTACAACCATTTAATTTTAGTTTAAGTTTAGTTGATTAGGCACCTTAATTTGTACTACGTACATACAGTACTTACTCGTAATTACAGTTAATTAAGATTTTTAAAAAATAAATATAAAAAATGGGGTGTGGCTGTGTCGTGGACACGGCCGTGTGTTGTACGTGAATACGTTTTTACGTAACAATTAATGTTTTCTGTATAAAATATATTATTATTTATGTATTGAAACGTGCACTTGCTGCTGTCCAATGTGTCTTCATAATCGATGATCGTACACAATCAATGCCTACACAGTCCAGTGTCGATATAGAAGTGATTTCATTATCCACTTGCATAATTTCAACCGGCCCAGCTGCCGATGTACTGGCACCGTCGTTGATCCGCTCGGCCACATTTATTCTTTTACGTTCCCGGCACTGCTTGACTCGGTCATATGGTGTTTTTTTGGTGCCATTAGATTCTTCTTGAGAAGCCCTTTCCAACCGTATACGATCTTTGTATTTTGATTTGGCTTTTTGACGCGTATAGGCCGACATTGTATATTTTGTATATGATTATTTTATTATTTTAACGTATAACATTCACTGTCACTATTTTGCACTAAGGTTTTATACACAATCGATAGCTTTTGGCGCGAGCTGACTATTGAAACTTAAACGAACCTCGTAGCTCTTTCAAGTCAAAAGTTATACTAAGTGGAAATCTCTATACGCAGCAAAATCATCTCAAAATGGCGGCGCTTCCCCCTCCCCCACGCGCGATGCGTCGCAGTCCTTACTTGGCGAAATGAATTCTTTGATTCTTTAGCTATTCAATGGTGTAATTGAATTTAGGATGGGGATGATAGATATGAATCTGCAGCATCAAATTGTATCCCCCGATTTTGTTATCATTGGTTTTTTTGACTTGCCTCCCACTGTGGAAGCAATTTTAAAGACGTATTCACGTCAAAAACAATTGTTTAATATCAAAAAAGCATTTAAAAATAATATAAATAAGAAAATACTAAGGATTTAATGCGAAAACACATTGTAAAATTGAAATTTGCATGTATTGCTTAGACTTTTTTGATGTGTGTATTAGAAGTAATATTACCTGAAAAATATAAAGCAACGTAAAAATATAATATTTTGTTATTTTGTCATTCATTTGTTTTGTTTTTTTTTTTAATTACGATTTTAATATCCTACTCATAATTAGAGTTATCATAATACTTAGCAAGTAAATAATAAATGATCTGTAGTCATTTTCGCATACTAATCCCGATTTACGCAAAAAAATCTGGCAACACTGGCTGACATATTAACTCTGTTATTGTATGAATTACAGAGTTGGAATCGGTCTATCCCATCTCGGCGCTTGCAACAATATAAGCGCTCATCGTGAAAACTGTCCTGTCGATTGCTCGCAGGCTCCATTGGACGGACCCATTTGTGGTTCGGATGGAAACGTCTACAAAAGCACGTGCCAAATGAAACTTCTTACTTGCGGGTGAGTTTATATTACAATATTACAATTATATGTTTATGGATTACGTAAAACAATTGTTAGGTTAAATACCTAACATGTGGGTTTGTGGACTGTATAGGTAGGTTAATAGGTATAACCCAAAATAACACCGTAAGCCGACCCAAATATTGTCCAAGCGTCTCTCGCCATCTTGTAAACGTCGCTTTTGCAGCGCCCTCGGTTGACTATTGTAGACGTTAATATCCAACCATTCCAAGTAATCCAAGTATCGTGCGCAAGGTGGCGCTTTAAAGGTTTTTTTTTATATATATGGGATAGGGAATATGGAATAGGGAAAGGGATAAATGGGGAATAGGGAAAATGGAAACATGTGTGAACAACAATAGTTATACAACAAATTTAAAAATGTGAAAAGCCAATGTAGGATACATTCATTCTTAATCTTTGATTATTTATATAGTGTCTGGATAGAGAGTCGGTGTCAAAAAACGTAGATAAAAATATCACCTAACCGTTCGGTTATAATTTATGCACACAGAGACGGTTTGTACACAATCTGTCGAGTCACACACACATGTATATAAAACTTGGTCTGTATTCCGTTGACATTGGTATTGCAAGAGTCCATCCAGACATTATATAATCAAAGTGTTAATTAAATACTTGTCATAGTAAAAATATTTAGCAGAGAAAATGGACAATAGATATATGGTAGGAAGTACCTACATAATTATTATCACTCATTTAGTACCTCGAAGAGCACGTTAAGCCGTCGGTCCCGGCAGCCATCACCAGATGGTAGACGTTAAAATCCACCAACCCGCGTTGGAGTAGCGTGATAGATTAAGCTTCAAGCATTCTCAATGAGACTTGAATAGGCCTAAGCTCCTGCAGTGGGGCATAATGGTTTGATATGGTATGGTACATTAGACACATTATCAGTTGTTACTTTGGGGCCTTATTTTATGCATTTACATTTAATTTTAAATATTACGTCATATCACAAAAGATAGAAAAGTAAAATATAAAACATACGATCAAACATACGCCACAGCGATCCAGCGCGGTAATGCCGCGAGCGTTATGGGTACCTTTGCATCAGGTTCGCCAAGGACTGGTTATTTATAGCTTTTAACATTGTATATATAGACTTTATATTTGTAGATTGCTTACATAGTTTTCAATTAAATTTTACTCAATAATGTCATATTACGTCAAAACATACGTCGTTTTATATCCATTTAAAAGATGTTTCCATTTGAATTTGTGATTCAATGAATATTCTTTAGTAAACGCTATATTATTGAAGTTCAACTTCTTTAGCAACAATAAATAATTATTATGTTAACAGTAAAATAAAATCTAAGCTAAAGTAACGGAAATATGAATGTAACTCTTGTAATTTTGAACAACAGGTGATTTTTGTAATTCCTAATATAATTTTGATAAACCTGTCTGTTGACATTGACGATATTGAGTTACATAAATATTCAAATTGCTAAGAGATGCCAGTAAAAAAATTAAATTATATGAGCTCCTTACTTATATTATCAATTCAGATCTTCAAAATTTAAGTATTCATCATCATCAGCCCATTTTTACCCCACTGCAGGGGCTTAGGCCTCCCCCAGGGTGAGGAGGGGGGCTTGGAGCTTAAGTCCACCACGCTGCTCCACTGCGGGTTGGGAACTGTAACGACCGCCATCTATTGACAGCGTCCGGGACCGACTGCTTAACGTGCCCTCCGAAGCACGGTGTCAGTGATATTGTGTACTTAAGTCAGAAAAACTCATTGGTACACGCCCGGATTCGAACCATGGCCCGATGGGGCCAAATTTGAGACAGGCTCGTTGCGCTCTGGGCTATCACGACACGTATTCATAATCAACTTTATTTTTAGGAATAAACTGTACTGAATATTCCCAAAAGTCGACGTATGCTTTTTTCTAGCCTTCAAAGCCTCAGTTTAAACTTTTTGTCACAGACAAGGTGTCGTTCGCACCAACAAGAAACATTGCCAAACCACCCGCCACTGCCGCGAATCGTGCTGGAGAGTGGCCAGGCCTACTTGCGGCTCCGATGGAAAGTTATATGCCAATGCGTGCAGAATGAAAGCGACTAATTGCGGGTTCGTATCTGTTATGACATCACCTCTGTTATTTTATTGTCTACTAGCATTCGCGCGGCTCCGCCCACTTGAACATACTTAATGTGTCTATCACCGAGCTTTGAATAAGTACAATAGAGGAGTTATGCTGGTCATTTAGTTCGAGAATTAAAGTTATATTTGAGCCATAGAATGAGGAATGTAGACGGGCGGCCCACGCGATTGTTTACCTGTTTGTATTGTGTCTAGGTCTATGTTATTTTCTCACCACAATAAAAATAATTTTAGAACTAAAAGACACCAAATAATAATTAAGGTAGGTAATTATGGAAGACTGGAGCCTAAACAAGGTCGAACCTGTTCAACCTAGCCAATCAATGTTAGCCAACCTAACCAACCTCAACAATTTCAAAGTAAATGAAGTTGTCAAAGTCGGCTTTAAGTCTTTATTTTATGTTGAGGAAGCATGCGCCTTCTAGTTTGCTACATTCAAAGTGCGGTAGCGTCTATAGTTACTGTCCCGTTTCTGTCCCCATATACTTCGCTCCTTTTCCACACTTCTTGTCTTTTACTATTCTTTTCCAAAGCATGAAGCGTAGTTTATATTTCATTTCATGGTTGACCGATTGATCTAGTGGTCGAAGACGCCAACTGCAGACTAAGAAATATTTTTTTTTATATGCATTTTCGTGTCAGGTATCGGTTAGTAGCAATAAATACGTTATATAACAATACGGGGATCCTCAGGACGGGAGATTGACTCGCACTTGGCCGGTTTTTTCTCTAACATCTCAAACCCATTGTCTAGAAAATTATCAGTTCCTTTTTCATACAATATTATTACAAGTTTTTTTCTACGATTTCTATTTATAAAAGGCTCAGAGGTCAAATAAATATCTGTAGGTGCGTTACTATGAAGTATAATTTTAAATTTTATTGTTAAGTAAAACGGTACCAAAGGAAACTCTATTACTGAGGCTCTGCTGTCCGTCCGTCCATCTGTTACTGAGCTGTATCGTGTGAACCGTAACAGGCAGACACTTGGATTTTCACAGAGTGTGTATTACTAACGACCGCTATAAAATAATAAAAATCAAATAGAGTTAAAAATTGAAGATGGTCCCCATACAAGAAACGTGTTTTTTTTATATTGTTCAATGGTACGAAACCCTTCGCGTGTGAGCTCAACTCACCCTTAGCTGGTTTTTACCTTTTTAATTTACTACAGTCAGTAGTTTTTCTTTTGGCAGTACTTTAATAAAAATTTGTAACGTTCCAGTAAACACGTTTTCGAAGTACCGATGGCGTTCTGTGTGTCACAAGAGCGAACTTCTGGTGGTGAGGCTTGCCCTACTCACTGCGCCGGTCATAGTGAGAAACTCGTTTGCGGGTCCGACGAAAACATCTACAGAAACGAATGTGAGATGAAAATGCTGAATTGCGGGTAAGTATATAATACTATACAGCGTGTCAGTCGGTACTAGAATCAAACTGAAATGTTATAAATATTGTAATACCTTATATTATATATAAGACGACCGCTTGGTCTAGTGGGTAGCGACCCTGCCTACCAAGCTGGAGGTCCCGGGTTCGAATCCCAGGTCGAGTCAGTATTTATATGATGAATATTGATAGTGGTACCGGGTCTTGGTTGTTATATGTACCTATGTGGTGTCTTCGCTTGGTACCCATAACAGAAGCTAATGCTTAGTTTGGGGCCTAGATGTTGTTGTCATGTATACGATGTATATATCCTCTATTGTAAAGCTTTTTCATTTATTCTGTAATATTTTCTTCAGGGGCGTACCCTTAAGAGAGCTGAAAAAAAAAGATGATAGATTCGAAAAAATACTTAGTATATTTCGTAACCACATTTATAACACAACGATTAAACACTTCTATAATAAAATCCGTTCGGTAGTTGTTTTTAGTTTATCGCGTTCAGACAGACAGGCGCGGCGGGGGACTTTATTTTACAATATGTAGTGATTTAGCAGCGCCATCTCTGCGTGTGACATGCACACCAAGAGGTGGCGCTGCTAAATTTGCTGCTATCAGAATGTATGGGAAACGTCAAGAATTGTACGTATTAACCAGTGGCGTGTGGTGGGTTCGGAACATGGCTACGCCAACACGACATGTGAAGTTTAAAATCATTTTGGTGGAATCTTCAAAGCGCCCGCTGCCGCGCCGCCGCGCCCCGCCGCCGTTAATTATTCTAAGCTCACCACAAGCATGTATTTAATGGCAGTTTTAAGCACGATACCACAAAATCATACATGTAGTGGCTTTGAAAAAAGCCGTGTTGGTTTTGAAGGCGGTAACTGCTGCTGTTAACAAATGATTAAAAAAAACAGTAGATTTTTCGCTATTGCAATGAACTGATGTGTAAGAAGAAAAAAAAACATTATTTGTATATTAAATCAATGCGTCTTTCCGTCTTTAAAAACTCATCAATGACTTCATTATAAAATAAACCTGATCGTTTCAGTTCTAAAAGTAATTCCTTTTCTATCACGATAATAGAAAGATTGGAAGTTCGTTCCTGACCGGAAGTATTGCGTAAATAGGTGTGGATTCGTTTCAGTGCCGAAAATGATCTTTCAGCCGAGGCTGTGCTCGTCGGAATAGTAATTATCAAGTGAGCTAATTTAACAATATCACCAAACGAATCTGTTAAACCATTATCGTTTAAAAAATCCAGCAACTTGAACACATTTAAATTTTTAAGTTCTGCGGTAGAGTATAGACAAATTAATTGACGCTTTAATCTTTCTAAATCAAAAAAATGCCCGTAATGTTGAGTTAACGAGTCAAATTCTTGTAATGGAAAACAATTATTATAATATTCAAATTTTGACGGCTCCATTAGATGCAAGAAAACTAATTTATTAATATCGCTGTAACGAGTACGAATCTCGGCAGATACGTTATCTATTATTAAAAAAAAAATGCGCTTGTAATAAGTTTTAATGCAATCGACCCCACGTTTTCGTTTTAGTTTTGGAGCAGCGCAAGTCTCATAAAGTCATAAACTAGGGAATATAATTCATCAAATTTTTCAGGAAACGTATTTTGAAGCTCCACTCCATCTCGTGGGAACTTGTATATATGAGCGCGGGCATTTGGTGGAACTATTAAATAATTATTGATATTTGGTTTATCTAGTTTTATCCATATTAACAGAGATGGCGCTGTTTCATAAGTATAATAAATCAATTGAAATTTGAAAGAACATTAGGTATTTGTTTACCAAAAGAATGAAATTTTATAGTAGAATTCAAATGATTTTGTGATATTTCATGTTTTTTAATAGAGTTATGGATGTTATTAAGATATTTATAGCCACTTAATTTGGTCCAAAGAGTATTTAAATCTAATGAAAATAAAATACCTACAATACCAACAATAAAAACTGTTTAAGTGGGAACAACCAACTATCCAATTAGTTTTGTAAATTATTCTACTAAAATTACGTTTTCGGTTACTTATCCTATCGACTAAGAATTTACATTCTGCATAGGTTAAATTACTTATCTTGTTATTATGCAATAACTGCGATACACACTTCAATCCATTGCTATTCTCCGAAATTTCCATTTCATCACAAATTTATTTTATCACAATGAATTTAACACAATTTTAACAGCAGATAACAACACAGCAAAGCAATTGAATGAAGTTAGGTGTTTACATCAAACTGTCTCATCTCAGTTAATAACACGCGCGAACTTCACTTTGTAAGCCTGGCTTAAGACACGTATGGTATTTCGATAAATATCAATGTAATACGACAAAAACGTGAGAGGGATGGATGCCATATATCCCTACGAGTAAGAAAGAGAAAAACAGAAAAGCCATCTATTTCTGGCATTCGCGGGGCCGTGTCGTCCGAATTCGGCGAGGTCACTCGGTCCCGTGTCGTGATAGGTCGAAATAGCGCAGCCATTACAAGCTGGCGCGAAATTCAAATACTTTCACTTCTTCTAACTCTCATTTCTGTGTTTTTTATGGAAAATTTTAGACATGCATGGCTCTTTGGCTTTCAAGGAAGACCCGCGCCTGGTATTAACACTTAGTGTATACATACATAATATTTGGCTATACCATGATGTAATGAAAATACGATTTTTTTAAATTGGGTAGGACGATGCATATAACTGAGGGACTACTAAATTCCAACCCACATTAACGATACATATGGATTAAAGAATTATACAGAGGTTTTGAAATGACTTTTTAGTTAAGTCAATAATAAAGTTGTAATACTAAAATAATAATAAATAACTTTAAATTCTAAAAAGTACCTCTTTTAACTTTTCAACTACGGGGTGGAAAATTCTGAAAAAAATTAAGTCAGTACGACTATATAAATAACTTTAAACAAAAAAAGTTTTAAGTAATAAGATCCGTTGAGTAGTTATTTGGGATATTTGTTTTTAAACTTTATATGAATTTTAACAACGAACGTTTATCTTCACTACGAAACTCGCTTTGTGTGGTCAGACACGCGTCTGTTTTTGGTTATTTAAAAATATTAACACCAGTTCAGGGCCTTGATTTTCATTTATGACTATAATATTTCACAGCGCTAGCAACAGGAAACTGGTGAAGAGAGTCGACATGGAGAAATGCCGTAGCAAGATAAGCAAATGCATGAAGGTGAAATGCCCCAGCGAATCGGATCCCGTCTGCGGAACCGACGCCACTATTTACCCCAATCCTTGCCATCTCAAAGTCGCCACATGTTTGTGAGTTTTTTCTACCTATTTTATCTTTTCTCTAAAGAAATGAGTTTGTGTTACGATTCGAGGAAATGTTTTCATTGGCTTACGCAACATTTTGTTGTTCAGAATTTTATAAACTAGCTTACCTTTATATAGTTGACTGAGTGATAAGCTGAGTGGTTAGAGACCATAACTGCGAAGCTAATGGTCACAGGTTCAACTCCCGCCCGGGACAAATATTTGTGTGCATGAAAATGTCTACTTGTTCCTTGTCTGGGTGTAAAAGTATTTATATATTTATGTATTATAAAAAAATAATAAAATGTTTAACCCCGCGTACGTGACCGTCGCATAAATACATACGGTTGTGGTACAGATGCTGTACCATACGCGTCCTAAAGTGTATGTTTAGCAGTTATCTAGTACCATAATACAAACATAATACTTGCTTACTTTGGGACTAGATGGCGCTGTGTGCGATGTTTCAGGTCTCAGGTATTAATATTGTTATGTATATAGTGACGACAGACAAGAAGATATATTATCCATAGATTAAAACCCGCGCCTCTGTTGAGCCTGAAACTATAGCATAAATTTAAATAATAATACCTGGGACATCCCACGCAGCGCCATCTAGTCCAAAGTAAGTAAATTTTATGCTTGTATTATGGAGTATAAGACAACTGATATACATACTTAATTTTTATTTACATATATTATATACATATATAGGTAGATACTTTTACACCCAGGCAGGGAACAAATAGACATGTTCATGCACACAAATATTTGTCACGAGCAAGAATCGAACCCGCGACCCTTGTTTCAGTTAGGGTCTCTAACCCCTCGCCCAATCGGTCAAACAGATGTGACCGATAATGCGATGCGAAAACCCATTGTGTCATTTGGTGTGATTATACCTACTCTTCTGTCTTCGACTATGCTTTCAGTGTTTGACTTTCAATTCTTTCTTTCAATCTTCATCGACGATCAAAATGCTACCAATTTAAAAAATGGTTTTGTGGCAAATTTATGTGGTATATTTTTCAGGAAAGGTGTTCAATTGGCTCACTTCGGTAACTGCACGCTGTTGCCCAAATTAGAAGTCGATTGTCCTCAAAACTGTGACAACGCAGTAGAGCAACCAGTTTGCGGATCTGATGGAAATGTGTACAAGTAAGTGCAAAAAACATTTAATTAAGATTATTGGAAACAAGAAAAAAGAGAGGATGCTAGCAAACATGAACAGGGCGACGAAATCGAGGGCTTTATTAAGAGTGATCTTCAAACGCCTGCTGTCTTTGCTGGTAGCGAGCTCGTTATGACTCACTCATGATCGCTGGCATAAATTTTGTTCGGGCTCCCTCGGTGGTCGTTAATTAGCGTACACCATCCCGAGGTAGACGTGCTATTTAGTTTTGAATATTGTCTTACGGCCGCTCTTCGACATATAAGTACGACATGTTCTAAGTCATTGTAGTTATCTTGTCTCGTTTAAGTTAACAAGTTAAGCGTCCGTTTTAACCTAATTTACGAAAAACTGAAAAAATTATGGATGAAATAATTAAACATGCCAATTTAAATATCCATTTTTAAAAGATTTTCACTGAATACATCCTAATTAATATTACAAATGGGAAAGTATCTGACTGTGTGTTACCTTTCGATCTAGATGAAATTTTATAGAGACATACTTAAAAGGACGGAGAGTAACATTAACGGTGAGATTTTTAGCACAGATATAGTTGAAGGGATGCAAAGTAACTTAAACTACCCTTCATAATAGTCGAAGTTCGCCATAGGATACAAAATTGTTCAAGATCTGGAATGAATGACATGAGAACTGGGAAATGGGAATAGGGTAACATAATTATAGGGACGCCATGTATAGACGCCTGTTCTCATATCTGAACACTGTCCCAAACGGTTGACGGGCTATCAGAGTTAATCATTCTCGCCGTGCACGCCAGCTACAGCAGACAGAGTTCCCTCGCCTTACCAAAGAGGCCTGCATGGGCCGTTTATGTCTTTTTTCACGATTTTAAACTGCGAAAGTGTTCAAATTTGAGCGCAGACGTCTGAACGTCTTTATACGTCCCAGTAGGCGAAAGCAAGTAAATAATAAATACATTTCAAATCCAACTTCAAGCGTTAAATTGTGTTCAATTTAAAGGTCTGAATGTGAACTACGTCGAGTGACATGTGGCCAGCATGTGGTCGCCGTGTCGGCAGCGCATTGTCGTACTACAGCTCTGTGCCATGAATCCTGTCCTGACACACCTGCTTTTGTGTGCGGTTCTGACAATCGTTTCTATCGTAACGAGTGTATCATGAAGAAAGAGAACTGTGGGTGAGTTGGTGACTAAAGATTTACTAGTTATTCTTTATAGATCGGTTTAAAACGTTTTGTGACTGCATCTAGTCACTTTTATAGAAGACAAAATCATATTCCCGCAATAATATGGGCTTACACGGGTAACTTTTTTATGTCGACAATAACCACAGAACATTTAGAGTAGGTTAGAGTTGGTGCATAGGTATATAAACCAGATACGCTGTCTCCTTCAAGTATGCAGTATGTTGCATACTTAAGACAGATCTCATAACCTAAACTCTAAAATGCGACATCAAATCATACCAAGTAAGGGAAGGGACAGGCAGGGATACTTATCCCTTCCCTTACTTGGTATGATTCGTGTCGTGTCGGAGTGTCGTGATAGCCCAGAGCGCAACGAGCCTGTCTCAAATTTGGCCCCATAGGGCCATGGTTCGAATCCGGGCGTGTACCAATGAGTTTTTCTGACTTAAGTACACAATATCACTGACACCGTGCTTCGGAGGGCACGTTAAGCAGTCGGTACCGGACGCTGTCAATAGATGGCGGTCGTTACAGTTCCCAACCCGCAGTGGAGCAGCGTGGTGGACTTAAGCTCCAAGCCCCCCTCCTCACCCTGGGGGAGGTTTAAGCCCCTGCAGTGGGGTAAAAATGGGCTGATGATGATGATGATGATGAAGAGAAGGGATAAATGACTTACCCACTTATGAAAATTAGTTTTAAAACAAAACAAATTTACGTGCGCGCAATATCTTCATTTATTTTCGTTGTTTGAGTAATTATTTTTGGGACGCGTGTTTCCGAACAAATATAGAACAAATATAGTCTATTTCACGACGGCGCGCCCCGCCATAGCTTCGAGTATGGTGCGCGGGTGAGAGGGACATATTTATTTATTTATTTACTCATTTATTTATTTATTTATTACATAGATACAGCACCAGTTAACAAACTTAGAAATAGGTAAGCATATAAAATATTCAAAATACAATAGAGGCGAGTCTGTTGACTTTAATAGCTATATATACGGAATTCTAAAATAGTACATAGTAATAATCAAGTAATAAACACAAAAAAACGACCAAATAATAAAGAAAGGAAAAGATTTATAATTTGTATAAAGCTCTTTTAAATGAGACGTAACTGATGATATATATCGAATTTATCGTTCAAGGCACTATATAGACTACAAAACCTATGCATTGGACTATTGTAAGAGACATTATTATTGGTGTATTTTGTTAGTACATGCCAGCATAAGCTAACTGGCAGGCTGATCGGGGTGGGGCGCGCCGTCGTGAAATAGGCGATCTATACCGTCTTAGAACACCTCTAACCTACTTTATTCCTTATGACGATAACCGTATTAATTCATCATCAGCCCATTTTACCCCACTGCAGGGGCTTAGGCCTCCCCCCAGGGTGAGGAGGGGGTTTGGAGCTTAAATCCACCACGCTACTCCATTGCGGGTTGGGGATTGTAACGACCGCCATCTATTGACAGCGTCCGGGACCGACTGCTTAACGTGCTCTCCGAGGCACGGAGTCAGTGATAGTTAATGTACTTAAGTCAGAAAAACTCATTGGTACACTCCCGGATTCGAACCATGACCCTATGGCCTTATAAATTTGAGACAGGTTCGTTGCGCTCTGGCTGTCACGACACCGTAACCGTGACCGTATTAATTATGAGGAAAATATAATAAAAATTATTAAAGTTCCAATCAACTTTTATGGCGGATGTGAACATAGGCACAAGTCGCGTCGCAGTAACCAGTTTTAGGTGTAGCGGGACGCAGTGGAGCGAGGGGTATATGACTGAACCTGCGCAAGCATGCCTATTGCGTTGTATTCCGATCCGCCATAAAGTTTGATTGGAACTATACCTTTGGGTGATTATAAAAATATATGTTTTTGAAAATAAAAAACATTCGAATCCCTATAGACCTATAGTTTATCTAGACGACACGTTGTTGAAAATTTGGGCCTGAATGTAAAACGAATTCTGATTTGACTGACCGATTGGCCTAGTGGTTAAAAACCCTAACTGCAGAACCAAAATTCGTGGGTTCTAATTATGAAGAACATTTAAATATGTATACCAGTTGTCTAGTAGGTACCCATTATACAAACATAATACTTGCTTACTTTGGGACTAGATGGCACTGTGTGGGCTGTCTCAGATATGAGTATTATTGATATTGGAAAGTAACTTCTGGAATCGATCCAATTTTAATATAGGTATACCGGTTTTTATAAACAAGTTATAACCGGTAAAGAAAAATTGTTTTATTATAAAGTATTCGAAGTCGGTTATGAAGTGATTTTTTATTTTCAGAAAACACGTCTTCGTAGTCCCTCTGAAGCGATGCTTATCACGCTTCCAATACAGCGGCTGCGCCCGGGTTTGCCCGCCTGAATATGATCCAGTGTGTGGCACCGACGAGAAAACTTATTCTAATCGTTGCTTCCTCGAAATGGAAAACTGCCGTTCGAGGTACAAAAATATTATCATTTCCTATCTTGATTTTTTTATTTCATGCTTAGGTATTTAATTACCGTGCTTCTGAAAGCAGGCGGGACACCAGTCCTGAAAGAGCTTCAGAAGCTATTCAACGCTGTCATACATAGTGGTGTTGCGCCGAGTGATTGGAGTGAGAGTACGGTCATCCTATTCTTCAAAAAAGGAGACAAAACGCTTCTTATGAATTATAGACCGATCTCACTCCTCAGCCACGTGTACAAGCTGTTTTCGAGAGTCATCACAAATCGCCTCGCCCAAAGATTTGACGAATTTCAGCCTCCCGAGCAGGCCGCGTTTCGAAAAGGCTACAGCACCGTGGACCACATACATTCGCTGAGGCAGATTATACAGAAAACAGAAGAGTATAATCAACCTCTGTGCCTATCCTTTGTGGACTACGAGAAAGCCTTCGACTCCATCGAGACTTAGGCTGTTCTGGAATGCTTGCAGCGATGCCGAATCGACTGTCGCAACATTGTGGTGTTGAGGTGTCTATACGAAGCCGCGACACTGACTGTCCAGATCTAGGACCAACGAACGGAACCTATCCAATTGCGAAGAGGAATACGACAGGGGATGTTATATCCCCGAAACTGTTCACCAACGCATTGGAAGATGTTTTCAAGACCCTGGACTGGAAATATTGTGGCATTAATAATAATACATCTCTCACCTCCGTTTTGCTGACGACATAGTCATCATGGCAGAGTCGCTGGAGGAGCTAAGCGGAATGGTTAACGGCCTCAATGTCGCCTCTCGACGGGTGGGGCTCGGGATGAACTTGGACAAGACGAAAGTCATGTTCAACGAACATATTCTTCCGAGACCGGTAACCGTGGAGGGTGCGACTATAGAAGTTGTGCAAGGCTATATATATTTAAGACAGACTGTCCAGTTAGGCAAAAACAACTTCAACAAAGAGGCCGACCGAAGAATTCAGCTGGGCTGGGCTGCTTTTGGGAAGCTTCGTCACCTGTTCTCGTCGCCACTACCACGATGTCTGATCCACAAATTTAAAGTCGCTCAGCGTGCTATGGAGCGGGCTGTGTTCAGTGTTTCCTTGATGGATAAAATCAGAAACACTGAAATCCGTCAAAGAACTATTGTTGTCAACATAGCCGAAGCGATCAGCAAGCTGAAGTGGCAATGGGCTGGTTACATTTGCCGTAGAACTGATAACCGATGGGGTAGACGAGTTCTCGAATGGAGGCCAAGTACCGAAAAACGAAGCGTTGGACGCCCCTCGGCCAGGTGGACAGATGACCTGAAGCACCATATCGGGGGTAGTTGGATGCGAAAGGCGGAGGACCGTGTGTGGTGGCGAGCCTTGGGAGAGGCCTATATCCTGCAGTTAAGAGACACGGGCTGATGACGATGATGATGATAATGAACGGTTACCGAGAAAAAACATGTTTAAAGTTGAACTACGTTCAGCCGAACATTCATTATATAACATACCGCGTGTTCCGCTGAAGGTATTCTAAATGTATAGAGTGTGTAGAGCTTATCGAACTAAACAAAAAGTTAGTAACATAAATTATACATATATATTATACTAGCGACCGCTCACAGCTTCGCTTGCGTAGACGACACATTCCTGTTATAGGCAGGTTACTATTAACGTTCGATCTGGTTTATACGTAGGTACTTTTTGCTGAAACTAATATTGGTTACACCCATTCAAACTTTCAGTCTTCATTCCCCCCACTCCTTTAAGAAAACCGATATTCCCATACTTTTCACCTCCCGTTTCCCACTCTTAAAATGTGGAAATCCAAAAACCCTGAACCACCTGAAACTTTAAAGAACAAAGACTCATACAATGCCCCTTCATCCTTACCACCTTAAATTTAAAATTTCTAAATAATCCTTTCTTAAACATTAATACTCACGTCTTAAAATAAACCTCTGTTAGAAATTTCAACTTCATAGACTTAGTAATTTCGGCTTTATCTACGTTGATAGATCAGTGAGGACAAACGACAGACAGACGGACAAAAAATAGCTTATGTCACTCTTGACAACCTTCTTTCAAGTCTGCAAAGTTTCATTAAAATCTGTTCAGTCGTTTTAGAGATTAGCTCGAATAGACACGTAGACGTACCTAGACAAACAGACAGACAAAAAGAAGCTCACGCCACTCATGACAACGTCACATCATAAAAAATAGCTCATTTAACTCTTGACAACCTTCTTACACGTCTGCAAAGTTTCATTAAAATCTGTTCAGGCGTTTTGGAGATTAGCTCGAATGGACACATAGAAGTACAGACATACAGACGGAGATTAGCTCGAATAGACAGATGGACGTACATACAGACATACAAAAGTAGTGTATGTCACTTTTGACCACTTCCTTTCCATATTTGTGTAGTTTCATCAAAATCAGACAAACAGACAGATAGTATGATTTTATATATATACCTATAGCCTTCCACGATAAATGGACTATCCAATACAGAAACAAAAATTCGATTAGAACCAGCAGTTCCTGAGATTAGCGCGTTCAAACAAACAAACAAACAAACAAACAAACAAACAAACAAACGCTTCAGCTTTATAATATAAGTATAGATGTTTATGTATAAAATAATAGTTAACTGTTTTTTTAATTAACATGTGTAGTATATATTATCAGAACGATTTTTTACTACTTTATATTAATACCTACTGCCCAATCACGTTCGGAAATACGAAAACTTACGAACATAGCCGATGCTAATGTAAGTTTCCCAGCACTGTACATAATTCAATGTTGTTTATTAATTTTAAAAAATGTTTTTTTTTTATGCAGGAGTCTGGTGCAGATGAAGAATTTAGGAACTTGCGCCGAGCCGATAGCCGAAGAGCCTAAAAACTACTTGTATCGATAGAAACGAATGTTATTTTAGTATTGGACAACACTGAACAAATGCCAACTCAAATTGATTATTTCAAACTTGGTAAGAAAGTTTCGAGTCTTCGGAGAATAATTTTAAACTTTTTTCTATTAATTTATAAAGTAAAGGTACGATAATCCAAACATTTGTTGGAACATTTGCTACACAAACACATGTGGTTAGATTTCTTCGGTTATATTTTTGTAACGATATAAAAACTCAGTATATTTAGCTACCATGCACATTATTTTATTTTTAAGCACCGTAAATTTATGAAAAAAATTGTTGTCGATCTTCGATGCTAATGAACAAGTTGTCATATTGGACTTTTAGTTTATTTATACGAAATTATTAGTTTAGCTTATTTAATTAGATATTTGATTTATCGCACGTCTTCTTACTATTCCAATAATATCGAAATTTTCATTCTGTATTCATTCAAAGAGAAGTGATGTGCGATTTCTGTCAAATATTATAAATAATTTATTTCAAAAAACCAATGGCATTGTAATCGATGTCTTCCATTAAGATAATGTAACTGCAATTTATATTATAAATGTGATTGAAAATCGATTCGGTTTTCATGTTTTATGGGTATTTTTGAAATAAAAATTTACTGAGTTTGGGGAGAAGCCAAATTTCAATAATTTTAAATATATAAGTAATTTTTTTAGCATTTTTCATATGGTAAATTATTTATTTTTGATTGAATTAAGGAATGCATTTTGGATTTGTTGCTTTACATTTTTTAGTGAACCAGTAGATAGGTCTACACTTAAGTGATTTTAAATTAAAAGATAAGGGTTGACTGTTTATTTATTTCATTAATTTTATTATTGATTAAAATTTAATTAAGCTAAATGTAAATATTCACTTATATGAAGTAGGAGTGTTTAAAAAATTGTGTGTTATTTATTTGATATAATTTATCTTTTTAATTTTATAAACGAAAAATTTATATTAGAAGATTTATTTGAGATTATTTATACACACTTAATGTTATTTCCGATTTAATATTAAAACTCATTAAATCCTTGCAGTTACTAGGGATTAGTATATCAGAAAATATGAGCTGAAAACCCATAATTTTGTTACAATAAAACTTTTATGGATAAACTGAAAATAGTCAACAGAATATACCTAGTTTTCTACTTCTTAATTTCTAATTGTTTCCAATAGTAAAATAACTTAATAATTCTAACATATATTCTATTCATGTCTGCATTCATATTACAGTAACATTAAGCCATATAATAATCATATCTAGTTTTAAAATTCTATCCCGTTATATTGTCTAGTATTAGAGGCTGTATGTATACGAACAAAATCGTAACAATAAAATAAATGTCTTTTTAAATTATCCTCTTTCTATTAATGTTACAACCCATACATGGTGAAACCATTTCGGTAAAATTTAATAAACATTGCATAATGCTGCTGTATGCTTTCAAACAAGCACTTCACAATAAATGTATAGAATGAATTTATTAGCCTAAGCTTTCGGAAAGCTCCGTCATCTGTTTTCGTCGTCATTATCACAATGTCTGAAGACCAAGATCTTCAATCAATGCGTCCTACCTGCAATGAGGTACGGTGCCGAAACATGGACTCTCCCGGCAGAACTGGTCTACAAATTTAAAGTTGCTCAGCTTGCTATGGAACGGGCTATGCTCGGTATTTCTTTGATGGACAAAATCGGGAATACTGACATCCGTCGAAAAACATAGCTGAAGTTACAATGGGGCGGTCACATTTGCCATAGAACCGATAACCGATGAGGTAGATGCGTTCTCGACTGGAGGCCACGTACCGGGAAGCGGAGTGTTGGACGCCCCCGTCCAGGTGGTCTGATGACCTAAAGCACTAAACCGGAGGTAATTAGATGCGAAAGGCGGTGGACCGTATGTGATGAGGAGCCTTGGGAGAAGCCTATATTTTGCAGTGGATAGACATGGGCTGATGATGATGATGATGGTAGAATAAATGTTTTCCATGACTGCGATTTTGTAAGCATAGGTTTCTCCAAAAGGGATTCTGCTTACCAACGAGGAAATTATCTTAGATGGGATCGATACCTTTTGCAACTGCAGTACAATTTGCAGTTCTTTTTGCCTACGTGGGTAGACAAATTTGAAAAAAAAAATGGTATATTTCTGTGTTCTGTGACATTCCCGGTAAGTTTAATATTAAGCAAACTATATTACAAAATAATGCGGTCATTGCCTTATATTTTTGAAGTACCGTATTCATTTAAATTAGGCAATTCTATGCAAAACAGTACACCATTCTGTTCTATTCGTGTGTTTACATTTTGTATCTAGTAAGTTAAAAATACCATGGACACAATATTTCAACAATTCGTCAGGCCCATAAACATCAAGATAACTAAAGTAGGAAGAACAGCTAAAAATCAACCACACAAAAGCTTATTTAAACTAAATAGTGCTACAATGGAACGAGTTAATAGTTTCCAATATTTCTTCTATGATAATAAAGGTTTTACCTAAATGCAAATTAGACATCAAATCCATTCCATCATCATATTTTGCCCCACTGCAGGGGCTTAAACCTCCCCCCAGGGTGAGGGGGTTGAAGCCTAAATCCACCACGCTGGTCCAGTGCGGGTTAGTGGATTATAACAACCGCCATATTTTCGCGGCAGCTGGGACCGACTGGTTAACGTGTTCTCCGAGGCACAGAGTCAGTGATAATTATGCACTTAAGTCAGAAAAAACTAATTGGTATCTACACGCCCGGATTCGAACCACGGCTCAATGGCCTTATAAATATCAATATTATACATAGATATCAAATAAACAATCGCTACATATTATAAAATGAAGTCCCCCGCAGCGTCTGTCTGTCTGATCGCGATAAACTCAGAAACTACTAAACGGATTGGCATATTGTTGACACCAATGGACAGAGTGATTCAAGAGGAAGGTTTACGTGTATAATTTATAAATGATTTGTGGAAATTTGTTGAAATATGACGATTATTGTTGAAGAAGTCGGAAAAAAATCAATCTGGCTGGGAGTTTTCATCGAAAACGCTGCCTAATCCTTGAGATGTAACAAAATAATGTATGGAGGAATTGTGTATCTTTTATATGACTAAAGAAAAGTCCGCGATGGCATATATTTATCTTTTATGGATAGCATACTATACTTTTTTTATGCTTAAAAAATTGTGTCATATGATGAGGTAATTAGAAAGCAATTTTTACGGATACAGTATGAACTCTTATCAATTTAAATACGTTATTTTATCATCATCATCATCATCAGCCCATTTTTACCCCACTGCAGGGGCTTAGGCCTCCCCCAGGGTGAGGAGGGGGGCTTGGAGCTTAAGTCCACCACGCTGCTTCACTGCGGGTTGGGAACTGTAACAACCGCCATCTATTGACAGCGTCCGGGACCGACTGCTTAACGTGCCCTCCAAAGCTTGGTGTCAGTGATATTGTGTACCTAAGTCAGAAAAACTCATTGGTACACGCCCGGGTTCGAACCATGGCCCTGTGGGGCCTTATACGTTATTTACTTTATTTACTTTCAGCATTTCATGCACATTATGATTGTCCTTTACACTATACAATTTAAATTAATATCTTAGGAGCTATCGCGAAATATATATATCGCGCGACCAGTCGGACGCCCGCCGCACCGCGCTGGCCGGCCATACAGGACGACAACGCGACACGCGTAGTTAGGTTAGGTTATATGTATTTATTCTTTACTTTTTTCAAATATTTATAGAATTAAAAAAAATACTTTGAAAATACTCCAAGTAGGATGAATGTACGTCTCATTTAAATGTAATTAAATCCAATCCACACGTTCAACGCAACAAGCTGGTAATTTTGACACTACGACAGAAAAAACATTATGGCTTATATGCTCTGCTACACGTGCGAAGCTGGGGCGGGACGCAAATATCAAATAAATGCATTTATTCCATATAAAAACACGTGTCTTGTATGGGGTCCCCTTTTAATTTTTAACATTATTTTATTTTTATTAGGTCTTAACCTACGAATTTGCCGTTTTGCATGAAATAAGTTAAAGTATTTTATTTTCAAACATCTTTATTTCTGTTATTTAAAGTAATCACGCGTGAAATCGACGCATCTTTGCCAACGCAGTGGCAGTTAATTGATGCCCTTCTTGTAAAAATCAACTGTACGGGAGGCAACAAACACTTCAAAGGCATTTTGTACCGTCCTCAGGAATTGAATTTTTTCGCGTTAAAAAGTTATTTAGAAACATTGAGTTCATTGAGTTTATTATCGTCACAATACTTAGCTAGCCTGTCTAAATCTTGTTGTAAAATGTTAGCATCATCGCGATTATTAACTACTCTGAAAACTTTCATATCATCTGCAAAAAGCAAAAAATTAGGATTTCGAAAACAGGAACCAATATCATTTATAAAAATTAGAACACCAAAGGACCTAACAAGGAACCCTGCGGTACCTCGAAAGTTACATCCACCCACATAGATGAATAACCATTCAGTACCACGGCTTGTGATCTGTTTAGGACATAGGAAGTAAACCATCTAAACAAATCACCTCTCATACCAAGACTACTAAGTTTGGAAAGTAAGATATCATGATCAATGCAAAAGAACGCTTTGCTGTAATCGGTGTATGTTGCGTCAGTTTGGTTACCTTTTTCCATATTCGCTGTTAAAAATTCATTGAACACGTCCAGATTGGAAACCGTCGACCTACCCCTCAGGAAACCGTGCTGTTATGGTACAAATACGTGTACATATATAATTGATCATACACAATACGTTCAATAACTTTAGCCAGCAAGCACAATTTGGAGATAGGTCGATAGTTTTCCACCATTGTTTTAGCTCCTTTTTTATGGATTGGCGTTAAAAAGACGGACTTCCATACAGGGGGCATTAAGCCTTCATTTATGGACCGCTGAAACAATATGGATATCGGTACAGATAATTATTTTGCAGTTTTCTAA
This sequence comes from Luffia ferchaultella, assembly GCA_949709985.1. Classification (NCBI taxonomy): domain Eukaryota; kingdom Metazoa; phylum Arthropoda; class Insecta; order Lepidoptera; family Psychidae; genus Luffia; species Luffia ferchaultella. The sequence continues at coordinate 12,210,104 of OX453261.1, read as the reverse complement.
AAAGAGAGCAGGCAAAGCATTTGGACCCGCAGATTTTTCGGAGTCCAAACTTTTAAGTAGGTTAAATACCTGCTGTTGACGAATTTCTATAGAGAACATGGCGATGGGGAAGCACGCTTCGGCAGGGTCAGATGGCAGAGTGCATAGGTTGGCAGAAGTATTAGTTTGCAGAAAGGTTGACTTAAAATAGACGCAAAATAGTTTACTTATACACGCACCCGAATCACTAGTTAGCCAGGAATAAGTCATCATAGCTGGGTACGAACTACAATAGCGTTTACTCTTAACAAATTACCAAAATAGTTTAGGGTTTTTTACAATAGTAGTTTCTAATGTGCGCATATACTCTTTGTAAAGCTTTTTTTCAATTATTTTAACCCTGTCACGAAGCAATTGAAATGTGTTTTCATCGGACTTGTTGCAGTAAACCATATATTTCGTAAAATAAAAAAAACAATCTTTTATTATTTTAATGAGTGATGAATTATATCAAGGAGGATAAGCAGTCGTGCTTACCCTTCTTGATATAATTCAATTTTATGAAATCACTTATTCACTACGTGAAAAGTTTATCCCAAGTAGATCCACAAGACCGACGTCTTGTGGATCTACTTGGATAAACTTTTCACGTAGTGAATAAGTGATTTCATAAAATTTGGCGACAGCATTTTCCAAAGATCCTTGAGAGAGCAAAGATGACCAATCAACATCGGATAAATGACCGCAATTTTTTTCGTAGCACCTTTACGATACGAAAACACAGTACGTTTGGAAGGTATCAGAGGATCAAGTTCGATGAAAGATGAACGAATTATTAGTGTTTTGTGATGAGGGTCCTCAATGATGAGTGGATCAAGACATTTAGTAACAGTAACAGTATTTGAGTATAAAACTAAATCCAAGATGACACCATAGTCACTTCTAACATTGTTAAATTGCTTCAAATCACACTCGTATAAACCATCTACAAATCGAATGAGTAAATCTTTATTTATTTTAGACGGTTGAAGGCCAATGTTAGAGGGTACCTAGGTGATTATATTAAAGTCACCAAGGATCAAAAATTCATCAGATTTGTGTATATCAGTAACAATTTTGAGATTTTCTAGAAAAATTTGCAACTGAATAACAAAAGAATTGTCTAAGTTTTGTTCAATTAAATAAATTGTACGAATGTGTAAATTAATAACTGACTCATTTTGTGAGGCACGGAGTGTAAGAGTTATCCAGATGTCCTCTGCACTAGAATTCCAATCTAAGTTATGGCTAGCAGCTATGTCATGGCGAACCGCAACAGCCACTCCACTTCCTTTACCATGATGCGTGAGCAAATAATTACGATCGCGTCGACAAACTACGTATCTATTGTCAAATTACTCCGCGTCAGATATGCTCCCCACCAGCCAAGTTTTGGTCAGTGCAATAATATCATAATATACAATAGGACAATAATAAGTTTCGTGAGAATACATCAGTTTCAATCCGTAACCCTCTGCAATTTTGGTAATAAAATAATAAATCATACATTAATAACAAAAACACAAACGTCTGAGTACATATTTAAACACTTTACGGAACCATATCCTTTCGCTATTGCACCATTAGTAGTAACAAATGTAATACGACCGCTTAGCCTAGTGGGCAGCGACCCTGCCTGCGAAGCTGGAGGTCCCGGGTTTGAATCCCAGGTCGGGTCAGTATTTATATGATGAATATTGATACTGGTACCGGGTCTTGGTTGTTAATTGTATGTGGTGTCTTTGCTTGGTACCCAAAATACAAGCTAATGCTTAGTTTGGGACCTAGACGTTGTTGTGATTGTGTGTGTTATTATTATTATTATTAATTAATTTCGTAATATACATCACAACGCTTATAAAAGAAACACTCAAAATAATCAACAAACCATTAAGGATAAATATTCGTAGATAATAAAGTCATATTAAAAACAGTAGTAGGGAATGCAGAAAAACAAAAAGAGACCGTTCAAAGCCAAAATCAAAACCAAAATCAAAACCTAAGAGTACGCGTGGACTCTGAACACGAATCTGTGATCAAATTTAAAAAAGTTACCCCCGTTTTGAACTTTTTAGTTATTGGACCGGTTGCTTTCAAAATCGATATCTAAGGGTCTGCTTGTACTTCGAATACTAAACGGTGATCAAAATTGAAGAAAGTTACCGCATTTTCGGAGTTTTTAGTTACTGGACCCATTGCTTTCAAACTCGATATCTAAGGATCCGTGTGAACTGCGGTCACGAATCTGTGGTGGCAATTGAAAAAAGTGGCTGCCATTTTGAACTTTTCACATCAATATTCAATTTCGCATCTCTAACTTCGTCAACGCAAATATATGCGCTTCATAATAGCAAAGTGGTCATTACGCATGTTTTCAACTAACTTTAGAGATCTAAATTAAAATTTTTAATTGGGGTTTTGAAATCCAAGATGGCGCTATCGATTTGGTTGATCACACAGTTGATAGATCTGTCATATAGATCTCGCTAAAACATGACGTTTGAGTACGAACACGAAAGGTCTATGACAAATAATTAAAAAAATATAAAAAAATATTAGCTTTTGTAAAATTTGGTCACGAAGTCACAAGATCTCGCTAAAACATGAAGTTTGAGTACCAACACCATAGGTCTGTGACCAATGATTACAAAAATATGTGCTTTTCAAAATTTGGTCACATGATCACATAGATCACATCACGTTAGAATAATTAATTATAGTACCTAAATAAAAGTTTGTTTCCTAGTTTCGGAAATACGAATATAAATGTTGTGCAATTGTTTTCATTTTTTTTTTAAATGATATTTATGGAAAGTATTTTGTGATATTGACCTTGATGTCGGCATTTTCTGGGATATGAAAAGCATGATCCCACTATTTATGATATTTCTTCTATGGTGGAAGTGATTTCGAATCACTAAAGTTCGATTATGCTCATCGATTTTTAGTCAAGTTCTATTAGATAATTTCAAGGTCAGAGGCACCCAGCAATACAACCTCTAATTACTAGATAGTATAAAATAAAATTAAAAAACATTTTTACATTCTTTTTCACTCTAGGTTCAAGGAAATTTTGGATTTGAATACTACGAGTAGCAACACACAGATTGTGTAGGTCTATGGACTCAGGGCTGAATGGTGCTGGAACCTAGGACCGTTGCTAGGTTAAAAAAACCAATTTCAAACATGGTGTAGGTCTTAAATTAAAATTAATTTTTTTGAAAAGAAAAAGATCGCTTGTCGTTAATATGTATTGAATTTTGAATATTTTGAACTCAACAAAGGTAAGTGACTATATTTTATATATTTATATTGCTTTTATATTTTCATCCGACATTTTTCATTTTAAACAATTTTTAAACCGTGGAGATAAGAATTATCTCATAACCAAATAAGCATTAAGGCACCTTGGTACGAAAGTTGGGGAACAGTTAGGAGACTTATAAATCTACGTCGTGTGACGTCGACTATCTATCCAGACAATACATCCATGGTTTAGACCTTAGAATAAATCATATATCTCACATTCCCGCAAATGGGACGCTACGTCTCGCACAGTAGGTAAATGTCTTACCGTGTCTCTGGTGTGGAGGCCTCGCGGGGGGGGGGGCTTTGCTATTATTCGCTATCTCTATGGTCAATATGATACTCAAAGACGCTGTCTACTGAAAGTCTCCATCTACCAATCGTTTGACAACATTCGTTTTTAAAATTCTAGTTCTAGCCAGTAAAATTGGTTAGAACAAGAGGGAAAAAATATTAACAGTTATCTTGTGTCCATAAATTATCCACTCATGATCATACTGTGATCCTAATACTTCACAGTTTGGTCGTGTGGTAGAAGTGTATGTAAGAACTAAAGCAATTATGAACATTTTCTATTGCTTATTAAGCTAACAATAACTCCAAGTTATCTATCTACACGTATACTGTACCTATAATATATGACCAAAAATATATTTTTCTGGTAAATTGAAGCAATATCTTAGTAAATTTTTTAAACCGTATATTTTTCGTCAGGTTTCGTACTTTTTAGGCAATCTAGACTGGCAACACTAATGGGCTGGGTAGAAGTGTATTAGGACTAGTGCATGCATTTACTAGAGCCGGCTGTCAGCTATATTGCCCAAGTACAGTCAACGGAGAACGTACGTGTTTTTGGCACGTGTGAAAATAAATTTCTGTAACTCTTGGAAGTCTTTCAACCGGCAACCGCTCTTTTTAATTTATTATCGAAAATATATTAACACATTATTTATATTTTCATTAAATTTTAGAGGCCGCTGCCATTTGTCCGTTAATGCCCCACCGCAGGAGCTTCGGCCTCCCCTCGGAATGAGGAGGCTTGTAGCTTAATTCACCACGCTGCTCCAGTGCGGGCTGGTGGATTGTATCGACTGCCATCTATTGATGGCAACCGGGACCGAAGGCTTAATGTGTTCTCCGATGCACAGAGTTAGTAATATTATATACATGAGTTAGAAAAAACTCATTGATACATGCCCTGGGATTCGAACCTGGGCCTTCTAAACAAGATGCGGGTTCGCTACCACTCGGCTATCACGACATTCATTGTTATGTACTGTATGTTTGAGTGTTAAATAGTTAAATTTCACAATGTAAAAAAAAATGTATTCGTTGTTATTAAGACTTGTTCGGAACCTTCCTGTAATCCCTCCCGACTTTTTTTTTATATCTACATTTCAATAGATACGTTTGTACTTCTTGACATGAGCGCCTTCGTTTTAAATGTCACTTCACAGTATCGAAGTGACATTACGCAAATATGTGGGATTAAAGACCAGCGCGCGGGGATTTTGTAGGGCTGAAGACCGGCGACCTCGAGCACTGAAACTCGGACTGAAACTTATCATGTTACACGAGCTAACTAGAGTATGAGTGGTTTCACGGCAAACGCAGAAGAGGGCTTCTAGTCAATTCGTACTTTTATGCGTCTGTTATTAGTGTAGTCGTATTAGGAGTTTCCCCTCCGAATATGAGGTAATAAGCAAAACAAATATTTATAATCCTTTATTTTGGCATCTGAACGATGTGCCAACAGTCCCATATAATATCGTATAACCTCATAAACCTTCACATAAGCGTGTTTTATGACAATATTATACATAAATCAAATATATTCGTCTGTTAATACTCATTTGATGTCATTAAACAGCAATTAAGTGAAATACTTACTATACTATAATTGGATCATAATATAAATATCTTAATTATATTTTAAGTAGAAAAAAATTTGAGGCATATATTTTAATTATATCTTTACTTAGCAATCACGTGTCATACATTTATTATAACTGAAGTTCAAATTAAAAGAGGGTTTCTGTTAAGGGAACGTGCCCGTACTACGTGACTCATTTTATTGTGACGTGACACGTTAGCCGAGTAGAGAGCCCGCTTGTTGTTTAGAAGGCCGTGGTTCGAATCCCAGGGCATGTATCAATGAGTTTTTTCTGACTCATGTATATAATATTACTGACTCTCTGCCTCGGAGAACACGTTTAGCCTCGGTCCCGGTCGCCATCAATAGATGGCAGTCGATACAATTCACCAACCCGCACTGAAGCAGCAAGGTGGATTAAGCTACAAGCCCTCTCATTTCGAGGGGAGGCCGAAATTCCTGCTGTGGGGCATTAACGGGCTAATGGTAAGGTATGTACATAATTGTGATAAAACTTTCACCTATCACGACTGCCTCGGACATTAAGCCATCGGTCCCGGTTGCCATCAATAGATAGCAGTCGTTACAAACCACTAACCCGCACTAAATCAGCGTGGTGGATTAAGCTCCAAGGCCCCTCATCCCGAGAGGAGACCTAAGCCTCTGCAGTGGGGCTAAGTTTGTATATACCATTGACAAAGTTTTGAAGTCAAACTTAAATATTTTGTAAATTTTACCTCATTTTAAAATTGTTAGTTGCAATTGTAGCTTCTTTGTATTTAGTATGAGTAGGCCTTTTAAAAGCACTGTTCAATAAAGACAATGCCATTTGGAGAAAAGAAGTGATGAAAGAGGATATCTTTTAAAAATCCATGAGCGGTCAGTGAAAAGTTTTTCATGGGATTTCCCTTATTTGAGACAAACAAATTTGGTAAAATGTTTTTTTACAGTCTAATGGTGATCAAATAAAACTAACCTAATAACCCACCCCTCGTCGCCCCGGTCGCAAATGTGCCCATGATGCTCATCGCATTGCCGCGCTGAATTGCAATGGCAATTCTTTGCACCAGGAAGGAACCAGAACGGGGGTCGAATCCCCTTTCTCTCAGACGACGGCCGATGCCCGCGACGAAACGTTTGGCTTCACTCCCCCAACAGCCAGTATCTTCCACCGCAAAAGGGACGAACAAGTTCTTACTCTCCAGAGTAGAGTATTTGACTCGTTTTCTGGCGGCTGCAGACTCCGCAGCGGCTCTGGTCGTTCCCACAGTGCGACTAAGGTGAGAGGCGGCAAATGGGCTGACACACGTGGCGTCTCAAAGTAGACACTTACCCTTCTGCCACGGCACCAAAGTCATACCATCGGGTTTTATCTGCTGGTAGGGTGCACGGCCGCGGCCATGAACACAGTGGAAGCGTAGCAGTAACAGAAAAAAAGACCGCTTCATACAAATGCATACAATATACCTTATTGCACCCGCCCGGCTTCTGTTATATCGTAGACGCAGCCTCTTCGATGAGAGTTAAAAAACAAATGAAACTCCACGTCAAAACGAAATATATGAGCCCAAACACGAGGTAGTCGCTGTACACCGTTGACGAGTTCCCCTCGACTGCCTGCCATTTCTATGATCAAATCAGCTTTAGGTCACTTTAATATTTTATTTTCTATGTGACTACACTTATTTGCTAAGTTTTATAAAAAATTGGTTAACAGTAAGTGGGTGAAATTAATGTAAGCTGACTCATTTCTTAATTTTCTTAGGTGAAACTTAATTGGAATATTTTGTTCAGATATAAATGGGACCAACCTCGATATATAGGTTATTTGATAAAAAAAGGTATCAATGAAATCGGTTCACGATCGGCAAAGATATCAACTAACATACACGAAAAAAAAATACAGTCGGATTGAGAAACCGATCGTTTTTGAAGTCAGTTAAAACATATTGAAGATTTTGTATCCAGTGATTCAATAAGATTCTATGTAATAGGCCGCATTCCTTTCAAGTTACTGAAAAAACATTTGACCGACCTTTGGGACGGTAATGAAAATATGTAATTGGAACAGATGTTGTAGTAAACAATAGCAGTAAATGGAAAGTAAACAAGCAGGAAACTAAATGAAGGATGGAAGATTGAAAAAAATGGGCCTCTATTGGGATCATCTTAGACTGGAGGTAAATCCTGAATTTTTGATTACTTTAGTTCTAACATTTTTATAAGCTGTATATTGTTTCTTTCATTTTTAAATTATGACGCTGCAGATACTTCTAAACGGTTATGTTACTTATCGAAAGAGTTTAAGATATCCAAAGATATATGAAAAACGTGTCTTTATTTTTTAGTTGATATCCAAATAAATAACAGAACAACGCAATCTGCTTTTTCTGATTGATTTGACGAAGCCTGTCAGTTGGCTTGGCTTCCTTTTATATAAGAGTAATCTTTGTATCGTGATAGCCCGAGCGCAGCGAACCTGTTTCAAATTTATAAGGCCGTGGGGCCTTGGTTTGAATCCGGGCGTGTACCAATGAGTTTTTCTGACTTAAATACATAATAACTATCACTGATTTCGTGCCTCGGAGAGCACTTTAAGTAGTCAGTTCCGGTTGCTGTCAATAGATGGCGGCCGTTGCAATCCACCAACACGCACTGAAGCAGCGTGGTAGATTTAAACTCCGAGCCTCCCTCGCACTGGGGGAGGCCTAAGCTCCTGTGGTGGGGTAAAATGGGCTATATTACTAGATTAATATGAGAGATAGAGCGACACAGGATATTGATTATTGTTTTGTTTGATTGTACTCGTCAACGTTCTCGGCGCAACTGGATTTGAATTCGGGTCGTCTTAAAGGTCAACTAAGACCGCGAAACCGGTCCCAGATGCCTGGCAACCGGAACGTGCAGAAAGAAAAGCACATAAAAGAATTTTTCGAAAATAAGTCGATTCTTAATGCGAAATGGTACGGAACTCGAAACTGTTTAACCAGATTGCGCTGGTAAACAAAGAATGTCAATTGGTAGAGTGTGTGCCAAAGTCCGCTGTCTAATTTATAGTAAAACTTGCATATTGAGCTCATAGAGCGCTAGAGCGCTGACCACGGAATAGTTGTAGCAAATCATTAGGAAGATTCATTTGTCACAGACGTGGTACACATTTTAAAAAGTTAATTAATTTTAATTAAAAAAAAAGTTGTATTGCTGTCGAGTGTTTTTAATATTATTTATAAAATAATGTATAAACATTTTCTTCTTAAAGAAGGCAGTCAAATAAATCAAATTATTATCGCTGTATTAAGTAAGTATTTTTCGTATAAATCCAGTAGAATTTTTGAAACGTGATTGTGTTTTTTTATTAAATTATTTTTGTAAAATATATTATTAATCAAATTGTGCCAACCTATGTCGGTCAGTACGTCCAAAAGTAAGTAATAGTGTGAACTATTTTTTATGTAAATGAGAATTACATTTTGAGTAAACTGTTTCAAAACTATGCACGAAATGCTTTTGATACCTTTTTGAAATCAATTAAATATCGATTTTAGAACAAATTTTATTTTAATATATGTTAAGAAATCAGTCATATTCCAGTTTTAAAATTATACAGTTTTTGAGACATTTTAATAATTTCACACTTTGAAGAATTATTGATGAATTAGAAGAAATTTCGTATCATCGGTAATCAAAGTAGAAAGTTCGAAATCATATTTTTATGTAACTCAAAATGTGCTACGTAAAAGACGTTTTTCTTTTATTGCCGCGATTAAATGTGTAAATCAGTTACTTATTTGAAGTTTGAAGGCTATATTATGTGCTGTGATAATAAGAAGGATCCGCAGTTAATTACCATGTGTCCCAATATGGAGTATTGTGATTTTATAGAACGCTCGTATATACGCCATTCTGAACATCGATAGCAAGTTAAAACAATTTAAGTGTTTCCACTGTCCAAACAGCGCCACCAATAAAATAAAATTGCAAGCGCAATAAAGCACAATCAAATCTATACTAATATTATAAAGCTGAAGAGTTTGTTTGTTTGTTTGTTTGTTTGAACGCGCAAATCTCAGGAACTACTAGTTCGAATTGAAAAATTATTTTTTTGTTGGATAGTCCATTTATTGAGGAAGGCTATAGGCTATACTACATCACGCTACGACCAATAGGAGTGGAGCATCAATGAAAAATGTTGCAAAAACGGGAAAAATTATTCCTTTTGAGAGCTTCCGTCGCGCGCGCTGCGTAAACGGTTGATGTTAAGCAAAAATCATGTATTACGGAATTGTACCCCTTTAAAAGTTCTAACCAAAAGTCCGCAACAGCATATGTGTATCTTTTAAGGTTAACTTACTATAACCTTTTTTATGACAATCAAATTTGTTCAACATGATATACTATTTGCGAAGATGTTTTTTAAACGTGATATTAATCCTTATCAAATTAAATACGTTAGTTGTCTTAAGCATTTCATGCATATTATATTTGCCCTTTACATCATACAATTTAAATTAATATCTTAACAGTTTTTATTGAAATTTAAAAACTATAGCGGGAGAAAATAAATTCGCTGTCTGCCTATGTTCCTTACCTTTTTACTTCCAAACCAATAGACTTTGATACGGTTTTCAGTAATATCTTATTTTCTTATTATCTTACAATCTATTAATCTATATAATAGAAGTACTTATTATAAAGCTAAAGA